>CM053593.1:204483709-204500740 GCA_028646575.1 Pseudocheirus occidentalis | reverse complement strand
ATAATCATCCCATAGAGAAGAGTCAAGGGATAACTATTACAACTTTACTTTCAATTACTCTCATTGAATTTTGCTTAGGGAAGAAATGGCATAAACTCTAAACTGGGCATCATGCCACACAGGAAAGTAGGGGGCATGGGGATGAGAGGGGGGATGATGGAGGGGACGGCAGGGTCTGGGGGGGAATGCTGGAAGCACACACTTCAGTAAAGGGACAGGGACAGGGTAGAGAACAGAGCAAGGGGGTGGGAGGGATAGGAAGGAGAGACAGATGATCACTATCACAATATGTCCACTATGAAGATGTCCTGTATAATCACACATCCACAGCTTATATTGAATTGATTGTCCTTCCAATGGGGGTGAGTGACAAGGGAGGGATTGAAAGCACCTAGAGTTTGAAGTTCTGCAGTACCTGCAGCTAGGAATTAAGATGTACAGGGGCTGGGATTGGGAGACCCTCCCTGCCCTACCAGAAAATAAGAGAGCAAAGCAGGGGAGGGGGTTTACCGTGGGATTGCTGTTTTGGGGTTGGGGCGGGGGCAAGACAGGGAGAAAATTTGTAATTCAAAAATGTAATGACAATGAATGATGTAAACAAGAAAATGAATAAAAAATTAAAAAAACAATAAATTAAAAAAACAAATAAAAAAGTGATTTAGAAGAAAAAATATATAACATTCCTAGGAGTTTTCTTTTGGGGATCTTTTTTGAGAGGTGATCGGTGAATTCTTTCAAGTTGTATTTTGCCTTCTGGTTCTAAAGTATCAGGGCAATTTGCCCTGAGAATTTCTTGAAGGATGCTTTCTAAGTTCTTTTTTTGATCATGGCTTTTAGGTAGTAGTCCATTAATTTTTTAAATTGTCTCTCCTGGTTGTATTTTCCAAGTCAGTAGTGTTTTCAAGGAGATATTTCACATTGCCTTCTAGTTTTTCATTTTTTGATCTGTTTAATAATATCTTGATTTCTCATAAATTCATTTGCTCCACTCTAATTCTGAAGAAATTATTCTCTTCAGAAAGCTTTTGAGATTCTTTTTCCATCTAGCAAATTTGACTTTTTAAGACATTCTTCTCCTCATTGGCTTTTTGGACCTCTTTTGCCATTTTAATTCATCTATTTTTTAAGGTATTATTTTCTTCAATCAGGTTGTTGGCTCTCTTTCATGATTTTCTTGCATCATTCTCATTTCTCTTCCCAATTTTTCCTCCGCTTCTCTTATTTGATTTTCAAAATCCTTCTTAAGCTGATCTATGGCTTGTAGACAGTCTACATGTTTCTTGGAAGATTTTGGTGTGGGCGTTCTGACTGTGTTGTCTTCTTCCTGTTCCATGCTTTGATCCTTTTTGTCCCCAAAAAAGGATTCTAGAGTTTGATTGCTGTTCTTACTTTGCTTCCTTTGCCTGCTCGTGGTGCTAGTGAATTACTTGTCTTTTTAGCTCTGTGAAACTCTGCTTCCCGTGGGGAAAACTCTGTCCCAAATTACTGGGGGTTTCGCAACTACTATTAGGAGGCTGCTGCAGCCCGCACTGGCTTTGGCTCACTGAAAACTTGCTCAAATTTTCTTAACCTCATTTTTCTTATGTTTTAGATAAACATGAAATAATAATTCCTTTGCTATCTACTTTATAGATCTGTTATGTGGATAAAAGGAGGCTGGATATAAAGTATAATTTAAAGTAACATTGATTTTTATAGTGACATTAAAGAGATTGCTAAATTTACAAATGCTCAGTATGTCAAATTTTATCGCTTATTTGCACTCTTATTTGCAGTTCCTCTGTATGCTTGTGTAAAAAGTAGTTTTTCAAACATTTGTTGAATAAATTCATTTATTCAATATTTAATTAGCTGTGAAATATATGGGAGACAGAAAGGATGTGTCTGTTGATCCTTCATTGTATCTCAATGTCTTTACAAATGGTAAAAAAAATTATAGCTTATATATGGTCTTTCAGATTATTGAAAAAGCCTTAATATATGTGATATTTTAAAATGGTAATTTCATTTATAATTAAAACAATTTTGTTTTGCTATGTTGTGAGCTCCCCAGTTGAATATAACTGTTCTTCTCAGTCTTTACATTTTGAGGAAAGTCCCAGACCAATCATGTTTCACTCTTAATACTTTGACCACCATTCTTTAGTGACCTTCTTTTTCTGCTCTTGTGACCCCCTTATCTCATTGGTTAAATCATTGAGGCACCTCTATTTTGAGTTAAGCCCAGACCATCCTTCATTATCCTGTTATCCTGTGAGTACTTTCCCTAGTCTCCTCCCTCCTTCCCCAACCTTTTCAGCTCTTTTCTTTGTTTGCTTCTCTCATTAGTGTGTGAGCTTCTTGAGGTAAGGGACTGTGTTTTTTTTGTTTTTGATTTTTTGCTTTTGTATTTTAATTCTCAAAGCCTAGCATAGGTCCTGGCACATAGTAACTACTCAATATGAATTTGTTGACTTAACTTCACATAATAGCTTGTTCTGCAACTCTGTAGTGTATTTATCATATAATATTGTATATTATTGCTATCCTTCTTTGTGTTTTATATCCCCAGTATAGTATAAGCTCCATGAGATCAGGGATTTTATCTTCTATAAACTTTGTTTCCCCCTTGCTGCTTATTACTATTCTTTGCATACAGTAGGTATCTAAATGTTTTGAATGGCTGCATGAATATAATTATTCCTTTGAGTTAATTAGAGACAACTTGAATAACAGAAAAATGAACATTTAAAATCACTTTTGCTATTTCATATATCAAAAATATGCTCTAAGCACCTTTGATGCCATCTTTCTTACTTTCGGTTACATTGGTCTTCCTAGGTCAGCCTAAACTTGCACTGAACTCTCTAAAGTGGATTTAGGCCCAAAATAAAGTGTCTAGGTTGGTTATCTAATTTAGGAAGTCCCTAGCTATATAGTTGACTCAGTTTTTAACAAATTGAGTTATGGGTGCCTGCTAGCCACAGGCAGGGTAGAAATTTTCCACTACCCTTTGACAGTCCTCAGTTTATGTCAAATTGTTATAGTATTACTGAAGTAATTAATTAATTTTTATTTTTTTTAAAGTTGAAGAACTTTAGTAAAATATTTGTATTGATTTTCTTATTCTCTATAGAGAATTTTTTTTTTTGCACAAACTTGTTGCTTTATTTTCCTTCAATCATATTTTTCCATTTGGCTGCATCTCTTTCTAAAAATATGAATATTCTGAAAGGGAAGGGTCTGCTTCAGAAGGATGCTTCAGAGTGACGTGATCTCTTTGAGACTGCAGCTATTTGCTGATGAGTGTAAACAATGAATCCATTGAAGTACTTATTATTCAGATTTACATTGCTTAGTGCTATTGGTTTGGAACAAATTAACATATTTTACAAAATTATACCTAAGAGTAGTGAGAATTTGATTATATGATTGTCCTAGAGCAGTTCTTCTTAAATGATGTCATAGGGGGTGAAAAATTTGGCAGCAGTGAAAGGATTCTGAATGCAAATTGACCAAAAATTAATTCAAACTCAAACATGTATCTGAAGTGTTTCTGTTATCATTATATCATGCTGTTTTATTTCATTGCACATGCCTTCAGCCCATGTAAAGCCTAGGAACCACTGTGGAAACTGATAAGTGATCTCAGGAACTTGGGTCTCTTGGAGAAAGTTTAAGAAACCCTTCCCTAGAGGATTCATTCTTCTCATTAATTGGGTCTGTATGTTATTCCATCGGATTTCAACAGTATTTGCTTTTTCCCAATTTTTTACCAGCTACTCACACTCATAAGGGGATTGATGATTGTATTTTGTACATCCATTGTCTTTCCCTGACTAACTGATATTAGGATCATTTACAATGCATATAACTATCTGCTTATAAGTCTTGCATCTGAGTGGTTTTTTTCACATTCTGTGTCATTCTTTGTAGTCATTTTATTGAACCCTACACCTATATATAATCACATTTAATACTGTATTTGTATTAGCAGCAGCAGCATAGAGATGGTAATTTAATGAGCTGATAAGGTCATCAAGTGATGTTATAGAGAGAGAGAAGAGAAGAGGACCCAGAATAGAATCCTGAGGGCCACCTACAATTAGAAGGCATGAGCTGGAAGAGGATCCAGTAAAGGAGACAGAGAAGGAGCTTGGTAAGATAGAAGGAGAACCAGAAGATAGTGGAGTCCTAAAAACTTAGAAAGAATAGTATTCAAGGAGGAGAGAGTGATCAACAGTGTCAGAGACTTCAGAGAGATAGAGGAGAATGAAGATTGAGAAAAGGCCACTGGATTTGGCAACCAAGAGATCATTGGTAACTTTGGTGAGAGCAGTTTTGGTGGAATGATAAGGTCAGAAGCCAGATTATAAATGGTTAAGAAGGGGTAGCTAGGTGGCACAGTGAATAGAGCGCCAGCCCTGGAGTCAGGAGGACCTGAGTTCAAATCTGGCCTTGGACACTTAACACAAAACTAACCGTGTGAGCTTGGGCAAGTCACTTAACCTCAGTTGCCCTACCTTTCTCCCTCAAAAAAAAAAAGTAGTTAAGAAGAGAGTGAGAGAAGAGAAAGTGGAAGCACATATTATAGGTGACTTTTTCAAATGCTTAAACTACAAGGGACAGAAGAGATATATGAAGAAGGATCAACCAAGGGTTTTTTTTCTCTCCCCTCTCATATTTAATCAGTTGCTAACTCTTGATTAATTCTACCTCAGTAGCTTTTGCATCCATCCAAATCACTGAATTTCCCTTGGCCACAGTATTCTTGTCTCTAAATGAGGGAACTGGGTTCTACTGTCACTTTTTTTTTTTTTTTGCTTTTTTGGAGTGTAGTTGGGGTTAAGTGACTTGCCCAAGGTCATACAGCTAGTTTTTTTGTGTTAAGTGTCTCAGGCCGGATTTGAACTCAGGTACTCCTGATGCCAGAATTGGTGCTCTATTCACTGTGCCATATAGCTGCCCCTTCTACTGTCACTTCTAACAGCTTTGTGACCTCAATATTGGGGTTTTTTTGGCTGAAACCATTGAAGTGGTTTGCAATCTCCCTTCTCCAGTAGATTGAGGGAAACAGGTTAAGTGACTTGCACAGTGTTATATAATGTCTGAAGCTGGATTTGAGCTCAGGTCTTTCTGACTCCAGGCCCAGCATTCTGTTGATTGAACCATCTAGCTTGTTCCTCATGAAAATTAGAATGAACCAAATAGAAGGCACTGATTTCATGATTTTGAAAGAAATAATGAAAAACAATTCAAAAGATTGGGAAAAAGAAGAAAACTTAAGTTGTATGCTATCAAAAACAATCTTGAAAATAGGTTAGTGAGACAGTCTAAATCATCAGATTACCTGAAAGTCATTCTTAAAAAAATTAGTTAATACTCTGTTTCAAGAAATAATAAATGAAAACTACCCAGATTACAAAAAACAGAAGAAAAATGAAAATAGAAGACATATACTGGTCAGTTCCTGAAAGAAACCTTCTATTGAAAACTTTCCAAACCCAGCATCCAATGCCTCCAGGTCAAAGCAAAATACGGCAGTTTCCTAAAAAAAAGAGGATCGATCGTTACCAAGAAATCACAGTCCAGATCACACAAGACTTGGCGCAGCTACCATCGTAAAAGAAGGGAAAAATCTGATACTATGATATTCCATGTGGTAAAAGATAAAAGTTACAAATAAGAATTGTTTACAAGGCAAAACAGAATAAGTTATTGGGGGGGCGGGAAATTGGCGTTTAATGGAATGGAAAACTTTCAGTCATTGTTAGTCTCAAGAACAGAACTTAGCAGAAGCTTTGAAAAACAAAATAATCAAGAGAAAACAAGAAATGTAGATACATTTGAGCTTTTCAAAGTGACTATATAATAATAAATTACTTGTAGTCTAATGGGTAGAAGGGAAAATAAACACATTTCCTTAGAACTTGGACATCTCTAGTTCTGTTTCTATTATAGTCTTAAAAGAAGAAATAAATGAAAAGGAAATGGGAATATATCAGGGAAGTAAAAGAAGAAAGAGGTAGGGAAGGGAATTCATAATATTGGTAGTAACATGAAGAATATATAAAAATGGAGGAAGAAATGATTGGGATAGATACCACATGAACTTCATTTTCATTTCAAACAGAGAAAGAAATGTTATTCTCTTTATGTCTCTCTTACAAGCACACACACACTGTTTGATATAGAAATATGTTAAACATAACTGGGAACTGGGCAGGAAAGAGAAAGGAGTGGTGAGGGTGTGGTTAAGATAGAATGTAGTTTTGCTAAGTCCCAAGCAACACAAAATCAAGAATCATTAGGTGGAAAATAAAGTGAAGATGAAAAGGAGGAATAAAAAAATCTTTGAATATAATCAAAACGTGAACATAAGGGCAGTCAAGCAAAAAGATGAAATAGAATGGAGCAATATCTACAGTTAATAACTGCATATGACATAAATAAAATTTTACATTAAAAAGCTTAGCAGAACATATTAGAAAACATAATCCAGTTTTATGTTGTTTACAAGAAACATGCTTGAAACATAAAGAGTCAAAATAAGAGGTCAAAAAAGTTTATTATGCATGAATTATAAGAGAAAAAGAAATAGTCATCTCAGAGCATATAATAGTTAAAAGCAGACGTGATTGAAAACAGTTTACCTGTTGAGGGAAACTAAAAACAATATAGATAATGAAGTAATATCATAATTTTACATACATACCACACACATGAAGCAAATAGTAGAGCATCTAAATATTTTCAGAAATAGTTAATTGAATTACAGAGGAAAATAGACATTAAATTATAGGCAGCCTCAGTGTACCTTTTTCATACTTAGATGAAAAAAGGTAAACAGAAAAAAAGTTAAAGATGAATAAAATTTTACAAAGTTAGATATAATAGCTTTCTGGAGATTATAGGTACTAAAAAAAAAGTATGTATTTCTCAGCTGTGCATGGCAGTTTAGAAAAATTGACCATATGCTAAAAAATCATATGCTAAACAATCATATGCTAATTGACCATATGCTAAAAATCTCACAGGACTGCAGAAAAACATATTTTTTTACTGATAATGCAATAAAATTATATTTTATAAAGAATATTTCAAGAAAGGAATAAAAGTTAGAGCCTAATCTTAAGGATGGGCAGGTCAAAGAATAACTCATAGAAATGACAGAAATTGCATTAGAGAAAAATGAGAATAATGAGATTGACTTTTAGTATACAGCTGAAACACTTCTTAAGGGAAGTGTTATGTCTCTTGACATTTTCTTCAACTGAGGAAAAAAACCCCAAAAGATCATTGGATTGACCAGGCAACTAAAAAAACCCAGTAAACTGGACAACTCCAATACCAAATGCACAATTCTGAAAGTCAAATATTTATTTTAATTTTTAAAACTTTTTTAAGGTTTTGAGTTCCAAATTCTATTCTTCCCTGGCAGGGTAAGCAGTCAGATATAGGGTATACATGTGAATTACATAAAATGTTTCTGTATTAATCATTTTGTATAAGAAGATTCGAAGAAAAGAAAAAAATGAAAGAAAGTAAAAAATAGCATGTTTCAGTCTATATTCAGACAGCATTAGTTCTTTATTTGGAGGTGGATAGCATGCCTCATTAGTCCTTTGGTATTGTCTTGGATCATTATATTGCTAAGAATAGCTAGGTCATTCACAGTTCTTCCTTGAGCAATATGTACAGTGTTTTCTTGATTCTGTTCACTTTACATTAGTTCATGGAAGATTTTCCATTTTTTTCTGAAATCATCCTGCTTATCATTTCTTATAGCACAATATTCCATTACAGTTATATAACACAACTTTTTAAATCATTCCCCAATTGATGGGCATCCCTTTGATTTCCAATTCTTAGCCAGCATAAAAACATCTGTTATAATTATTTCTGTACAGATAGATCCTTTCCTTTTATAGATTCCTGTAAAATACAGATAGATGTATTTTAGAGATAGACCCAGCAGTGGTATTGCTAGATCAAATGATATGCACAGTTTTATAGCCCTTTGGGCATAGTTCCAAATTGCTCTCCAGAATGGTTTGGATCAATTCACAACTCCAAACAGTGCATTACTGTCCCAGTTTTTTCATATGCCATCCAACATTTTCCTTTTTTATCATATTAGCCTCTCTGATAAGTATGAGGTGGTACCTCAGAATTGTTTTAATTTGTATTTCTCTGACCAGTAGTAATTTAGAGGATTTTTTTCATGTGACTATCAATCACTTTGATTTCTTTGAAAGCTTATTGTTCATATTCTTTGAACATTCAATTGGGGAATGACTTGTATTCTTATAAATTTGATTCAGTTCTCCATATATTTTAGAAACAATCCCTTTATCGGAGACATCCACTGTAAAAAATTATTTCCCAGCTTTCTGCTTCCCTTCTAATCTAGTTGCATTGTTTTTGTTTGTGCATTAAAACCTTTGACATTTTTTATAGCCAAAATGATCTGTTTTATATTTGTAGTGCTCTCTGTATCTTCTTTGGTTCTAAATTCTTCCCATATGTGTAAATCTGGCAGATAAACTATTCCATCCTCTCTTAATTCGCTTACAGTATCCCATTTATGTATTATTCATGTACTCTTTTTGGCCATATCTTGTTATATGGTGTGAAATGTTGGTCTAGTTTCTTCCATACTCTTTTGCATTTTTCCTAGCTATTTTTGTCCAGTATTGAGTTTTTGTTCTAAAACTTTGGATTCTTCATCATATATTAGATTATGGTCATTTACCGTGATGTAATTTGTGCCTTATCTATTCCAGTGATCCACTCCCCTGTTTCTTAGACAGTACCAGATTGTTTTGATAATTACTGCTTTATAGTACAATTTGAGATCTAGTTTAGCTAGACTACCTTCTTTTACATTTTATTCCCTATTGATTCCCTTCATATCCTTAAACTTTTGTTTTTCCACATGAATTTTGTTACTGTTTTTTCTAGCTCTATAAAATATATTTTTTAGTAGTTTGAGGGGTATGACACTGAAGAAATAGATTAATTTAGGTAGAATTGTCATTTTTGTTATATTGGCTTGGCCTCCATGAACAATCAGTATTTTCCTACTTGTTTAGATCTGATTTTATTTGTGTGAAAAGCGCTTTATAGTTCCTAGATTTGTCTTAGCAGGTAGACACAAATATTTTATATTGTCTACAGTTATTTTACGTGGAATTTTTTTTTTCTATCTTTGTTAGGACGTTGGTAATATATAGAAATGCTGGTGATTTATGTGGGGTTGGTTTTTTTTTGTCTCTTGCAGCTTTGTTAAAGTTGTTAATAATTTCAAATAGTTTTTAGTTGATTCTCTTGGATTTTCTAAATATAATATATCATCTGCAAGGAGTGATAGTTGTTTCCTCCTTGCCTATTCTAATTCCTTTCATTTCTTTTTCTTCTCTTATTGATATAGCTAACATTTCTAGCACAATAGTAAGTAATAGAGGTGATAATGGGCATCTTTGCTTTACCCTTGATTGTACTGGGACAACTTCTAACTTAATCCTATTACAAATGATGCTTGCTGATGGTTTTAGATAAATATTGCTTATAATTTTCAAGTGGACTCCATTTATTCCTGTGCTCTCTAGTTTTTTAAAATAGGAATGGGCATTGTATTTTCTCAAAAGCTTTTTCTGCATTTATTGAGATAATCATATAATTTCTGTTGGTTTTGTTATCGATATAGTCAGTTATGCTCATAGTTTTCCTAATATTGAATCAGCCCTGCATTCCTGGTATATATCCCACCTACTCATAGTATATGATCCTAATGATATGTTGCTGTAATCTCTTTGCTAGTATTTTATTTAATTTTTTTGCATCAGTATTTTTTAGGGACATTGGTAATAGCACCATTTTTGTTTTTTGCTTTTTGGATGGGGGAAGGTAGGGCAGGTGGGATTAAGTGACTTGTCCAAGGTCACATTGCTAGTTTTTGTGTTAAGTGTCTGAGGTCAGATTTGAACTCAGATCCTGCTGACTCCAGGGCTGGTGCTCTGTTGACTGTGCCACCTAGCTGTACCTTCAAAAGCATATTTGTATCATCAAAGGATTTTGGTAAGACTCTTCCTATTTTTCCAAATAGTTTAAACAGTATTGGAATTGTTCTTTAAATGTTTGGTAGCATTAACTTGTGAATTCATCTGGTCCTGGATATTTTTCCCTTGGAAGTTTATTGATGGATTGTTCAACAGTTTCAATTTTTTAAGATTGGTTTTTTTAAAGTATTTTATTTCTTCTTCTGTTAATCTGGGTAATTTATATTTTTGTAGATATTCATCCATTTCACTTAGATTTGTCAAATTTATTGGCATGCATTTGGGCAAAATAGCTCCTAATTATTGTTTAAGTTTCCTCTTCATTGGTGGTTCTTCACCCTTTTCAGTTTTGATGCTTGAAATTTAGTTTTCTTCTTAGCTTTTTAAAATCATATAATCCAAACTTTAACTCCCCCCCCACAACCAGTTTCTAGTTTTATTTATTAGGTCATTGATTTTCTTATGTTCAGTTTTATTAATCTCATCTTTGATTTTCAGGTTTTCCAGTTTGGTGTTTAATTGGGGATTTTTTTACTTTGTTCTTTTTCTAGTTTTTTAGGTGCATGTTCAATTAATTGATCTGCCTTTTCTTTATTTTATTGATGTAGAAATAGAGGTGCTAAGTACCACTTTGGCCGCATCCCATAAATTTTGGTATGTTGTCTTATTGTCATTTTCTGTAATGAAACTGATTGTTTCTATGATTTTTTCTTTGATCCACTGTTTTTAGGAGTGGATTATTTGATTTATAAGTAGTTTTTGATCTCTCCATTGTCCATTATTGAATGTAATTTTTATTGCATTATGATCTGAAAAGACTTCATTTACTATTTCTGCTTTTCTGCATTTGGTTTTGAGGTTTTTATGTCCTAATACATGGCCAGTTTTTGTGTACGTGCCAGATACTGCAGAGAAAAAAGTATATTCCTTTCTATTCCCATTCATTTTTCTCCCTAGATCTATCATATCTAACTTTTCCAGAATTTTATTCACCTCCTTAATTTCTTTCTTTTTTTTTTTTTTTTGTTAAATTTATCTAGTTCTGAAAAGGGAAAGTTTAGGTCTCTTCACTAGTATAGTTTTACTATCTATTTCCTCCTGTAACTCATTTAGCTTCTCCTTCAGAAATTTAGATGCTGTACCATTTTGCGCGCATATATTTAGTGTTTATATGACTTCATTGTTAATAGTACTTTTCAGCAAGATATAGTTTCCTTCTTTATCTCTTTTAATGAATTCTATTTTTGCTTTTGTTTTTTCTGACATCGTGATTACTACCCCTGCATTCTTTGCTTCACCCGAAGTATAATAAATTCTGCTCTGGTCCCTTACCTTTACTCTGTATGTATCTCTTCGCTTCAGATGTGTTTCTTGTAAATAACATTTTGTCAGATTCTGATTTTTAATCTAGTCTGCTATCCACTTTCATTTTTTGGGGTTGAGTTCATCCCATTCACATTTATAGTTATGATAACTATGTACTTCCCTCCTTGCTAGTTTTTGTTTGTTTATCCCTTTCTCTTACCCATCCTTTCCCTCCTCACAAGTGTTTTACTTCTGATCACTGCCTTCCCCAATCTGTCACTTTTATAAGTCTCCCCTCTCCCTTCTAGTATTTCTGTCCTTTTTTACTTCCTTAAAGGGTAAGGTAGATTACTATATCCAAATAAGTGCGTATGTTATTCCCTTTTTGAGCTAATTTTGATGAGAAGAAGATTTAAACTTTGCCACCCCCAGCCACCTTCATCTTCCCCTCCAGTACAATCATTCTTTCATGCCTCTTTTATGTGGGATAATTTACCATATTCAGTCTCCCCCTCTCCTTTTTCCAGTGTAGTTTTTTTCTTACCCCTACATTTTGGTTTTTTGGGTATCATCCCATCAAAGTCACTTTATATTCATACCATCTGTCTACATATACTGCTTCTAATTGCTCTTTTAATACTAAAGTTGTTAAGAGTTGCAAATGTCATCTTGCCATAGAGAAATATAAACAGTTTAACCTAAGTGAATTTCTTATGTTTTCTCTTTCTTTTTTCTTTTTTACCTTTTTATGTTCCCCTTGAGTCTTATATTTGGAGGTCAGAGTTGTTTTTTTTTTTTTTTCCAGTTCTGGTCTTTTAATTAGAAATCCTTGAAAGTTCTCTATTTTGTTAAATGCCCATTCCCCCTGAAATATTATATTCAGTTTTCTGGGTTGATGTTTTTTGGTTGTAATACAACTCTTTACCTTTTGATATATCTTATTCCAGACCTTGTGCTTCCTTAATATGGAAGCTGCCAAATCTTATGTAATCTTGACTGTAGCTACATGATATTTAAATTGTTTCTTTTTGGCTGCTTGCAGTACTTTTTCCTTGATCTGTGAATTACAGAATTTATCAGTTATGCTCCTGAGAGTTTTCATTTTGGGATATCTTTCAGGTATTGATTGGTAGATTCTTTCAATTTTTATTTTGTCCTTTGGTTCTAATATATGAAGGTAATTTTCTTTTCTAATTTTTGTCTTTTTTTTTTTAATCATGACTTTCTAGTTGTCCAGTAGTCTTTATACTCTCTCTCCTGGATCTATTGTATATATAGGTCAGTTGTTTTTCCAGTAAGAAATTTCACTTTTTTTTTTAACTTTTTAAATTTTGTTTTATTGTATTTTGATATTTCATAGAGTCAGTAGTGTCCACTTGTTTAATTCTAATTTTTAAGGAATGTTTTTCTTCGGTGAACTTTTGTACTTCCTTTTCCATTTGGTCAATTTTATTTTTTAAGGAGTTATTTTCTTCAACAAATATTTGTACATCTTTTCCCATTCTGTTGCTTATTTTTTCATTATTCTCTTGCATGACTCTAATTTCTTTTCCTGATTTTTCTTTAACTTCTCTGATTTGCTTTTTAAGATCCTTTTAAAGCTCTTCTTGGAAGTTTTTTTTGGGCTTGAGACCAAATTAGGTTTCTTGAGACTTCACTCGTAGCCATTTTGACACTATTGTTCTCTTCTAAGTTTATACCTTGTTCCTTCATATCACTGTAGCAACTTTCTAAAGTCAAGGTTGGTTGGTTGTTTGCTTTTTGCTCATTTCTTTTGCCATTTTTTGTGACTTGGTGTTTTTATGTGAGAGTTGGGCCATGTCTGTAGCATCCCAAGCTTTTTGTGCTGTAGTTCTGGATTTTACTGTTGCATGGGCTTCAGGGCTTATCTGTTTGTTTTCTCTGCAGGGTATGCTTTCCTTCTGGCTTGTACTGGGTGACCACAGCCTCCCTGTTGGCCTTCCCTGGGTGTGGGGTTTAGCTGCTAGCCTGCTACAGGGGTAGGGATTTGCTACTGGTCTGCTGTGGAGCAGGGTCTTTTTGTTGGTGGGCCGCAGGGATGGGGTCTCCCTGTTGCCAGCCCTAGGGCAGAGCTTTAATACTGGTCAGCAATGGGGTCAAGGCCTAGCTTGTAGCTAATGCTGTATGTGGAGTTGCTGGGATGGTGTCTTGTGAGCCACACAGACTGCTTACTTGCCTAGAGATCTGATGGTTTGCAGGAGAGCAGGGACTTGCTGGTGAATTGCATCAGGCTTGGAGTCTTGCTGTATAGGCCTCCTGCTGTGAGAGTGGCTGCTGCTGCCCTTGGATCTTACTTCCCGCCCTATCCAGCGAGACAGACTTTTCCTGCTTGGCTGGTAAGCAGCTTCCATGCTCCTAGATCAATTCTGAGGTGGTTTTCTAGTTGTTTGTAGGGGAATTTTGGAGGATTTTAAAGGGTTCCTTCCTCACTCTACTGTTTTGATTCTGGAAGTCTCTGAAAATCAAACATTAACAACACTGAAAGAAAAAAAAATTGATAAATAAAAATCCAGGGATAATTTTTAAGAAAAAATTTTTTTAAAATGTAGACTGTTAAAAAACCAGGGGGAAGAAAACATCAGTATAAAAAAAGGATTATTTGCAACTGAAGATCTAATAAAGGAAGCTATTACAAATTATTTTACCCATTAAGAATTATTTTGCTAAGAATTATGATGTACATAAATGAAATATGCATTTAGAAAAATATAAATTAGTATTAGAACAATTAAAAGAATAAGAAATAGGCTATCCATCTTAATATCAAAAATAGAAATTTAACAAGCCCTAAATGAACTGTCCTCCCTTTAACAAGAAAAAAAGAAGCTGTGCACCAGATTGTTTATTAATCATATGAAACTTTTACAGAACATTTAGTTCTAATATTATATAAATTGTTTCTTACAATAAGAAAAGAGGAGATCTTATCAAATATAATCTTGGTATCTGAACTAAGAATTGAAAAAGTAGAGAAAGGGAAATATAGACCAATTTCTATTCTGAATATATATCCAAGTTTTAGAAATGGTAGTTATATTAGTAAGTGAGAAATATTAATAGAATAAACATAGGCAAAGAAGAAATAGAGCTTACTTTTTGCTGATGATATAATGGTCTCTCTAGACAACTCTTAGAGGTTCAACTAAAAATTACCTGAAATGTGCTCATTTCAGCAGAACATATACTGAAATTGGAAAAATACAGAGATTAGCATGGCTTCAGAAAGATGTCATGTAAACTTGTGGTGGATGCCTTTTTTTTGTATTCAGCTAAAGTTTGAAAAAGTTTTAAAATCAACTGAAGCAATATCTTTAGCAATATAGCAAATTATAAAATATGCCTACATAAACCATTAGCATTTCTGTATGTGACTTCCCATATTTTTTCATAGGCACTAACTTCCATTCTTCATATGAAAAGTTTTATAATTTCAGTATTATCCTTTCCCTCAGCATTATCTCAGTCTTATCCTTTCCTTTATTGCACATATCCAGTTGTCAGATTTTGCCGTTTCTACCTCTAAAATTTTCGCTTCTGACCTCTTTTCTTTACTCAGCAGGTCCTCATCACCTCTCATCTAGATGATTGCAACAGCCTCAGTTCATATCCCAGCCTCAAGTTTCTTATCAATCCAGTTCATCCTGCTGTCAAAGTAAATTTTTAAAGTGCAGATCTGTTCATGTGATTCCTTAATCAGTTTCAATGGCTTCTCTTTACCTCTAAGATAAAATAAAAATTTGTTTCTTTAGCTTTTAAATCCCTCCATAATCTGGGCCCAACCTATTTTTTCTTCCTCATTGGACATTTACATTTTTCCTTTTTATCCTGTGAATGAGCCAAATTGTCCTTGTCTCACTTTTTCATAAACCACTCATAAAGTCTCCCATCTCGTTGCCTATGTACTGGCTATCCCACATGGTCGTAATGCAATCCTTCCTTACCTTTACTTCATTGAGTTCTTCTTTTTAAGGTTATAAGTTCCTTTTGGTAGAGTATATTTTATTTTTTTGTACCCTCTTCCTGGAACCTCAAACACCTAATAAATTCTTGCTGATTGATTACCAACAAAAACCCAGGATCAGATAGAAAGAGAAATTTTGTTCATTATTATAAGCATAAAATATTTGGGAGTCTCCTTAATATGAAATATGCTGGAATTATGGGAAAACAGCTACAAACTCTTTACAGAAAGAAAGATCTAAACAATTGGCAAAATATTCATTAGTAGTAAGTAGACCTGCCAGTATAGTAAAAGGTATAAGGGCAGCTTGGTCATAGGGTCAGGAAGAATCAACTTCAGGTTTCTCCTCAGACAATAGCTTTGTGTTCTAGAAAGTCATTTAATCTCTCTCTGCCTTAGTGTCCTCATTTGTAAAATAGTCATAATACTACCACCTACCTCCCAAGATTCTTTTGAGGATAGAATGTGATATTTGTAAAACATTATACAAATGCTAGCTATCATTATTAAAAATGGAATTACCACCCAAATTAATTTTCTAATTCAGTGCCATACCAACTAACAATAACTGACAAAATTCATCTAGAAGGATAAAAAGGTGAGGAATCTCAAGGAAAATAATGAAAAATGCTAAGAATAAAGTGAACCTACCTGTACCACCAGATATCAAGCTCCATTACAGCATAGTAGTCATTAACACTATTTGGCACAGGTCAATACAAAAGAGTAGTGTACAATCCAGAAGCAGATTAACGTAGTTTTTGCTAAACACACATCTCCTTTCTCCTGGAATATGGATAAACTCTGCAGAAGAATCTGGAAATGGGTCTAGAACAAATTAGGTATGCAGTGACATGTCACAACATATACTCAGATCAGCTTTAAGTAGCTGTATCGTTTAGATAAAATAATCAGGTAATAAAGCATCAAAGAAAGTACAACTTTTTTCAAGTGGATAGAAAACTAGTTAATAACCAAATAAGTGAGATAGAGGATCATAGAATAGACAGTGGTCAATTTTGCTTATGTAAAATTATATGTTTTGTAAAAATATCATGTAGTTTATTAGAAGGCAGATAGAGGGAAAACATTTTTCAACATTTTTCTCTGATAAAGGTGTCGTATCCAAGATAAATAAGAAAGGAATTCAAATATATAACAACAGCTATTCCTTAGTAGAGAAATGACTAAAGGATATGAACCTGTAATTCTCAAAGGAGAAATCCTGAGATATCAACATATATGTAAAAAAAATTTCAAATTACTAATAATAAAGGAAATGTAAATTGAAACAAACTCTGTGGTTCCACCTCACACCTGTTAGTTTGGCTAAGATGACAGATAAGGGAAAATATTATTTATTGGAAGAGCAGTGAGAAAACTGGGACAATAATGTACTGTTGGCAGAACTGTGAGTTAGGTTTTTCTTGAAAGCAACATGGAACTGTATCCCCCCAAAGTCACCAAACTTTGCAATACCTTTGACCCTGAAATTGTGCTAATAAACCTATTTCCTAAAGAGATCAAAGAAACAGGAGAGCAATTCATCCATACAAGAATTTTTTGTTACAGTTCTTTTTTTAATTTATTTTTTATTTGTTTTCTTGTTTACATTATTCATTTTCATTACATTTTTGAATTACACATTTTCTCCCCGTCTTGCCCCTGCCCCAACCCTAAAACAGCAATCCCACTGTAAATCCC
>CM053593.1:204466068-204483209 GCA_028646575.1 Pseudocheirus occidentalis | reverse complement strand
AAAAAAGGATTCTAGAGTTTTATTGCTGTTCTTATTTTGCTTACTTTTCCTCATGTTGGCCAGTCAATTAATTGCTTGATTTTTTAGGTCTGTGCAACTCTGCTCTCCTGGGGGAAAGCTGTGTTCCAAATCGCTGGGGTTTTTGCTGCTGCGGAGCTATTGGGAGGCCACTGCAGCCCCTACGAGGTTTAGCTCACTGAAAATGCACCCCAGGACCACCACCCAAGATCATGATCAGGATCCAGGCCACTCAATGCAAGAGCCTTTGGCCCTAATCAGTCATCTCAGCCCCCCTTCAATTGGCAGGCCAGGAGCTCTGAAGCAGCCCAGTGGAGGCAGTTGCTGCTTGCAGCTGATTCTGCTGCTTCCTGCTGCTTCCTTGCCCTGGGAGCAGTTCAACCAGATGCTTTTCTTTCCCCAAATTTAGCTTGAAAGTTTGAATTACACTGACCTTTCTGTAAGCCTTATTTTTCCTGGCTTGATAAATGACAAGATTGCCCCAGGTGCAGTGGATCCACTCTCTGGTAGACTGAAGCCGCGTCTCCTCCTGCACTGGGTCCTGGCCATGATTTCAGGCTGTGCCGACCTTGGCTCCCAGCCTGCCACGATGTGCCCCACCTGCTGAGCTGCCTTCAGCGAGAGATGAGTTTTCTGTAATTTTGTGAGTTTGGGAGCCCTAAAATTTGTTTAGAGTTGTATTTTATGGGTATTTAAGGTGGCTGTGTGGGAGCTGCAAAACTTTGCTAATTCTTTGCCGCCGTCTTGGCTCTGCCCCCTTCGTGACCATCTTCTTTTATCCATAGGAGTATTCAGTATTCTCCTCCACCCTACAATGTAAAATCATCTTTCTTTCCTAATCCTTCCTCTTCATCCTATTCCCTTAAGTTTTTCTCTTCCTAAGATCACAAAAGTCATGGCTCATCCTTGATCTGACCCTGACATTTCACTTACTGTTTCTGTACTCCCTTTCCCCACTCTCTTGTAGCCTCCCATGTTGTAATATAGAAACACGGACTCTTTTTAGTCAGGGTCTCACCAGATTCTGTATATATTATGCCTGTCTGCTTCAAACTACTACTACTACTACCAGATTTCTATCTTTACTCCTGTCTCCTTCTATGCATTTAGGAAGAAGTCTCTTACTCGTCTCTCTGGAGTCACTCTATTACTGTTACTGTCCTTGCCCGTACATTTATTTATTCCTCTTGTATTTCTGTTGTTTAAGTAATCTCTTTAGTTGTATTTTTCTTCTAAAAATGTTTCAAACTGTTCTTTATTATTGAACAACCATCTTTTGTTCTGAATGTCTTAGTTTAGATTTGTAGGTTAGGTCAGCCTAAGCCTGTGTCCTGACCTCCATTGCTTTTTGAAACTCATTATTCCATTTCCTTTTTCTAGAGGATGAAGAATATTCTTATATAATTTGAAGGCTCTTTCCTTTTTAATTGAAGATCTTTCTCTTAAAGAACTTCTTGTTTCTCAGTTGATTAATTTAACCATTCTTTGTCTTGGAGTTTGCAACTGTAGTTTTTTTTTTTTTCTTTTCTGGAGGTAATCTGTCAATTCCTTCAATTAGACTTTCTTTTTTTATGTTCATGAATTTTAGGCACATATCTTCTATTATTTCCTTCATTATGTTGTTTTTTCATTCTGTCATGTTCTTCTGGGAGACCAATGATCCTTAGGTTGTCTCTGCATGCCCTATGAATTCAGTATGTTTTGCTTGCATGCTGAGCACATTTTTTTTTTTTGATGGGACACATGGAGTTTATTGACCTTAGGGATCTGTACCATTACCTGTCATATAAAGAGACCTTTATCTCAGGCCTAGGTATTTGCTGACCTTGGCCAGAACACCATGAAAGTTGGGGATGTCTGGGGAATAACTGTGAGACAATAAATAGGAGGGGTCAGAAGCCCCAGCTTCAGGTCCTTGGTAGAACCAGCTGCTCAGTCATTGTTCTTCTCAGGAGTGAAGGAGCTGATTTTCTGGACAAAAGTCTCTGCCACAAGCAGAGGGAAGACAAGAGAGGCATCAGCATAGACCTTACCTGGTTTTGCATCCATTCGAATCTTGCCCCAGGACACAGCTTCATCTGGTCTTGCACCAGAGTCTGAGCCATCAAATTCCTGGGCTGTGTTGATATAGACAGCATAATAGGCCCCATGCCTCATGGTTAGCATTGGCAATGTGGTGTTTCACCAGGCCTCCCCCGAGGATGATCATGCCTGTGTGCTAGGCAAAGATAGCCTGAGCATTGATGAGTCGTAAATCTTCCACAATGTCCAGTACAAGTCCTGGATTCTTATATGAGTGAAAAAAATCATATCCCCAAGAGACCCATCTGTCAAAGCAGGGCTTAGCACTGGGATGTTGTTCTTCTGTGCCCAGTAATACACAGACTCCGAATTGTTGATCTCTTTGCCCAACCTTGCAATCATCTTCGAAGGTGTCCATTTCACCCCCTCCGTATTTTGCTCCAGAACCATCTGGTCCAGAATCGGAATCAGCCAGTCTTCAAACTTGTGGTAATTGTTATTGGGGACAAGCAGGTTTCCAATCCTATTAATGCCATTTTGTCTCAGGTCCTTCCCCTTCAGGCTAAATTCGCCAAGATACGTGGGTGCCAGGCATTTGATCAGATCTTCCTCTATACCACCTGCAGTTGTCAGCAGAACATCCACCATGTTGTGTTGCACCACGTAACGAATGGTCTCTCAGACACCAGAGCTGATGAGATTTGATGTGTAGCCCAAGAAGATGGTGCAGCCACTTGCTGGCCGACGACTCGGGTTCAGATCTGTGTGGTTCTCCTCCTCTCCAAGAGGCTCCAGCTTCTTTTCAATCATGGCGCTGACCTGCTGCACTGCACGGCCAAAGCTGGTGGCCTGGAAGCCGGTGGTGGCGAAGGCGCGCATGAGAGCGCCATAGTCCAGGCTGCGGTTGAAGTCATAGCCCCGGACCTGGATGCCTCCGCAGGCAGGGCCGAGCTGTACCTGAAGACGATGTCCACAGCTCCCGGCAGCAGTCGTGGCCTGGGCCTCTCCCCACCCTCCTCCTCCAGGGAGCCCTCCATGCGCCCTTGGGGGTAAGCTGGAGGTTAGGGTGAGGCCGCCCGGCCCCACCTCGGCTCACCGGGGCTCAGTGTGATCCCGGCTAGCCGAGGAAGTGAGGCAGGGGAACCACATTTTCTTTTAATGTTGTTTTTCCTTGTTTCTCTTCTTCTAGGTTGTCCTTCACTTCTGTTATTTGTGTCTCCAGTCTATTGTTCTCTCTTCCATGTTTCTGTGGTGAGGCTTTCTATTGCAGATTTTAGTTTTTCTATTCTATTCATTATTTTATGCAGTTTCATAAATCTCAGTTGTCATTTAAACCATTCAAGAACAATGTGTTCTTGTTACATTCCATAGGGTCCTCTTTCTTGTCAAATGTTGGATGTTTTTCCTTTATTTTGTAGTGTTTATTCATAGATAAGTTGAATTTAGTTACTAGATCTTTAGGTAATATTTACTTCTTTTGTTACTGTTTTTTTCTCTTTTGATTGATTGATTTATATTCAAGGTCTTTGAGTTTTCTTTTTCCTGAAATCTTTAGTGCTTCCTGCCTTTTTTTTCCTTTTTATTTTCCTTTTTACTCACTTTCTGACTCCCTCTTCCCTGATAGTGGTTTTGTTGTAGGTTGGGTTTCAGTGTGTCCTAGGCACCTACAACTTTGGTTAGTTCATGGTTTGCCAGCCTAGGTCTCTACCTCAATTGATTTTGGCATGGTCAATTCTGACCACAAGTAGATGCTGAGCTCTGACCTTCAGGCTTGGTGGAGTGCTCCACAGCTTCTCCCTTCACCCCTCACCGCCCTTCCTACCACTGCTCAATGTCCTGTTCTGGTGACCTTTTCTCCTCCTTTTGTTCCTCAGTTCTCTGAGATAGCTTCAGTAGTTCACAGTCTGCTTTCCCTGGCACTGGTACTTCTGGCTTGCACAAAAAGAGAGAAAAAAATCTGACAAAGCATCTAAAATCTTTCTCTAATGAAAAAAAAGGTGTTTTTTTTAAACCATTTGTAGCAGTTGTAAAATTTTCCACAAACCTTTTGTTTAAAATAAAATAAGTTCCTACTGTATGCTAGATACTTTGCCAGGCCATGGGAATATGAAGAAGGGCAAAACATAGTCCTTTTCCTACAGGAGGGATTTGAGGAGGGAAAGCATCACACTGATGGGAAACAGTTATGGAAAATGTCTGAGGCTGGGAAATGGAGTTTGTGTCAGTCGAAAGATGAGTAGGTGGGGTCATGGAGTTGAATGTGGGACTATGAAGCTGTAAGTAGCGTGGAAGGGTGGTAGGGTATCTGGTTTATGAAGAGCTGTGAATACCAAACAGGTGATTTAGTATTTGGAGTGGATTGGGTACCCCTGGATTTTATTGAGTAGGGGAATGACATGACTGGACCTGCACTTTAGGTAAATCCTTTTGGCAGCAGAATTGAGAATGAACTGGAATGGGCAGACTGACCAGCAAGCTTTTGTAATAGTCCAAATGTGAAATGATGAGTGCTTATACTAGGATAGTGACAGTGTCAGAGAAAAATGGGGTGTATTTGAATATGGTGAAATTAACGAGCCTTGGCAACACATTGGATATGAGGATTGAGAAGTAGTGAAAAGTCAAGGATGAGAACCAGAGGGACTTGGAGGATCGTGGTGCCCTTGACAGTGAGAGGGAAGTTTGGAAGGAAGGACAGTTTAGGGAGTAAGATAGTGAGTTCAGTTTTGGACAATTTGAGTTTAATATGTCTACTGGACATCCAGTTTGAGATATGAGACATGTGGATACCATATATTCAGCATAGTGGTTACAATAGGATAGGTAGATATGAGTGTCATTGTCATGAAGATGTCATTAAATCCATGAAATCACCAAGTGAAGTAGTATATGCACATGTTACTATTCAGAGGTGAGATTTATTAGAGATCCTAATGCAAAGATTGTTTGACCTTGTAGGTACCATTTAGCTTTGATTATTTGGAAATCATTACTGAAATAGGGCTCTGGAAATGCATTTTTAACTTTTTATAGAATCACAAAATTTAAAAGTTAGAAAGGACCTCAGGAGCCATTTGTCAGTCAATCAACAAATATTAATTGGTGCCTACTCCTTCCTAGGCTCTTGGAATACAAATAAATGAATAAGTAATCCCTATTCTCAAGAAGGGTAGCTAAATGACACAGTGGCTAGAGCACCAGACCTGGAGTCAGAAAGACTCATCTTCCTAAGTTCAAATCTGGTCTCAGACACTTATTTGCTGTGTGAGCCTGGACAAGTCACTTAACCCTTTTTGCCTCGGTTTCCTCATTTGTAAAGTGAACTGGAGAAGAAAAGGCAAACTGCTCTTTGTGGTGTCTTTGCCAAGAAAACCCCAAGTAGGGTCACAAAGAGTCAGGCACAATTGTGAACAACTCAACAACAATAACATTTTCAAGAAGGGGCAGCTAGTTGGTTCAGTGGGTAAAGCATCAGGCCTGGAATCAGGAAGACATGAATTCACCTCTAGCATCAGGCATTAGATATGTGACCTTGGGCAAGTCACTTAATCCTGCTTGCTTCAATTTCCTCCTCTGTTATATGAGCTGGAGAAGGAAATGGCAAGCAATTCCAGTATCTTTTCCAAGAAAACCCCAAACGCAGTCTCCAAAATCAAACATGACTGAAACAACTGAACGACAACAGATTTTCAGGAAATTTATCTTTTAATGGGAGGGATAACAAGTATATGAGTCTACATAGAACAAATAAAAAATGAACTAACTAAAATAAAAAGCAGTTTGGGAGGGAGGATGGATTTAGAAAAGACTTTATGTAGAGAAGGTGGTACATGTATAAGTAATAAAAATGGGTTATCTGTGAGAGATCTTGTGTTTCTGTATAATAAGAGTTAACAACTGATTAGATTTGTAGAATTAGGGAAAATGAGGAGTTCAACACATACTAGAAAGGAATTCATAATGGAACAAATTCAGCAACTGATTAGTTATATTTGTAAGAGAGAGAAAGAAGTTGAGGATAGTTCTGAGGTTGTAAACCTGGAACACTTAAGGAACCTGGGAACCCTAAGTCAGAAGTGGTGCCTATGACAGAAACAGAGAAGCTTGAAAAATTGGTCAATATTGGGAGAAAGATGAGTTCTGTTTTGAACATATTGAGTTTAGGATACATAAAGGCATCCAATTTGAATTGTTCAGTGGATAATGGGTGTTGTAGGACTGCAGCTAGTAGGAGAGACTAGGGCTATATATAAAGATCTGTGAGACATTGATAAGATCAAAAAGAGAGAGCATAGAGGGAGAAAAAGAGAGGGTCTAACACAGAACCATGGCAAGCCCAACTCACATTTAGAGGGAGAAGGACATAAATGAAGAGTCAGCAAAGTAAACTGAATAGTAGTCAGATGAGTTCAAGGGAAAACAGGAGAGAATGAAACCTCAGATAAAAAAAGAAAACACAGGAAAAGTATGGAACAGCACTGGTGAAGTTAAGAAGAGTTACATTTAAATGTGATGCATCAGAGCATCACATTTAGTTATTAATAAATCACTCTTAACTTTAGAGATCAGTTTTTAGTTAGAACAGTGATGTTGGAAGCCAATTTTCAAAATGTTTTGGAGGTAGGAAGGGGAGAGGACATAAAAGTATCAAGGATAGACATTTTTGGGCAGCTAGATGGCACAGTGAATAGAGGCCCTGGAGTTGGGACGACCTGAGTTCAAATTCCGCCTCAGATATATGACACATAATTAGCTGTGTGACCTTGGGAAAGTCATTTAACACCAATTGCCTTGCCTTCCCCCCTCCAAAAAAAAGAAAAAGAATAAACTCTCCGCCACCCCTGACCTTTAATTGAGAAAGGGAGGAGGGATATAAGGTAATAGCAATAGCATGAAGGACTGGTAAGGTGTAATGTACACTTTTTAAGGATGTTGAAGAGTTGGGCATGTTAAAGGCAGGAGGAAAGGAACCTTTTGATAGAGAGACAGTCATCTCAAAATCTTCTTCAGGAGATATTTCCTGATCGCCCTATCTGTAAAAGCCTTTTCCACTAAGATTCCCTTCCAAATATTTTGTATATGTATCTTATCTTTCTCATTAAAATGTATTCCTCTTGAGGACAGGG
Source organism: Pseudocheirus occidentalis (assembly GCA_028646575.1). Taxonomy (NCBI): domain Eukaryota; kingdom Metazoa; phylum Chordata; class Mammalia; order Diprotodontia; family Pseudocheiridae; genus Pseudocheirus; species Pseudocheirus occidentalis. The sequence goes on along the minus strand of CM053593.1, from coordinate 204,476,043 downwards.
ACCCTTTTGCCTTTCTTCCTAATCACTAGTGGTTAGCACAGTATTTGTCTCATAATAAGTATTTAATAAATGGTTATTGACTAACTGAAGATTGGAGAGGAGAGAAAAGGAAGGATTAGGGGCAACCCAGTGAAGAAGATAGGAAGGAATGATATAAAGAGAACCTATAGTGGTGTTAATATTACTAAGGACAAGGGCCACATTATCAGAAACAATAGGAAAGCAAGAAAGAGTTGGGACAGATGTCATGGGGGTATTTTGAAGAAGAGAAGTTGAAAAGAGGGCTTCAGCTTTCTCAGGGAAATAAGGACTTAGGTTTTTAGTTGATAGACTGAGGTTGCAGGAAGTTAGGGAGACTTGAGAAGAGAAACTTCAGAATAGTTTCTTTGGGGAATGAGATGGGGAGTTAATTAGGGAAGAATAAAGAATTATCTTGTTGCAAGATAGGCCCAATTGAGGTCAGATAACAGATTTGTAGTGTACCTAGTTATCATGATATTGGGACATCATCTTCCAGCCTTATTTACCAGCTTGTAGTAGGAGCTGAAGAGTGGAATGGGAAAAATAATCCTGGATAGGAATTTGGGAAGGGATGAGCAATGAGAGGATTAAAAAGTGTATGTGAGGGATTCAGTAGAAGGGTAGAAGACATTGTGCAGTTGTATTCCTTAACTATATGGTTAAGATTTGAAAGAGAGTAAGGTGAAGTCAGAGCATATGCTTTCTCTGAGAAAGTACTGGGCAATGGGGGATTGGGGATCTCATTAAAGGCAAAGAATCCAAATGGGTAAAACAAGGAGAGATACAGTGATTGAAGTTTATGGTCAACTAAAGGAATGTCAGAATTTTTGAAGAAGGAAGTCAGTGCTTGAGAACATGACTATCCCTGTGGGTGCCTGACTTGGGATGGAGGAATATATTTTGGGATTCAAATAGATTCAGGAACTAGGTTGTTAGCATGTTTGAGGGAGCATCAGCATAAATGTTGAAGGCTCCTAGCTTAAGGGTAAAATGTGGGAAGTTGTTATTTAGTCATTTTTTGGTCAGGTCTGAGTGTTAGTGACTCCATTTAGGGCAAAGATACTGGAGTGGTTTGCCATTTCCTTCTCCAGCTCATTTTACAGATGAGGAAACAGACACAGAGGTTTAAGTGACTTGCCCAGGGTCACATAACTAATAGTCCATTATTTGAAATCGGGTACTCCTGACTATAGTTCTGGTGCTGTATCTAGTTGAACAACCTACCTGCCCCAACTCTGAAAAGCAGACAGAGTGATCAAGGTGATCTGTGCTTAGTATACATCATGGAAACAATGAACAGGACAGACTTTGAGAGATAGTGGAGCATAGAAGAGCCTGGCATGATATGGTCCATGGGGTCATGAAGTGTCAGACAATTGAATGACTGAACAACAAACAGCAATAAAAACTCCAAGCCCCACAGTCTATCCACTGCACTACTTAGCTATATAAGAGAAAGAAGGCATCTAAAATAAAGGAAGTTTTTTTCCTGCATAAACTAAGGGGACTTTTAGAGAGCATAAGTTAGAGTGGAACATGGTTGCAGTAGAACAGTCTGTCAAAGACAAAGGTAAACAATCTTCTTGTTATAAAATGGCTTTGTATAAATAATATCAAAACAGCTAAATAGGAGGAAAATATATTAAAAACAGGGAGATGGGTAGCCTTTGCATTATTAGACTTATTTGATAAAATATAAATCTATCCCTAGCAGATAGATAAGTGATCAAAGGATATGTATGAATATAAAGTTATGAAAAGAAGAAATGCACGTTATTAACAACTATATAAAATTGCTCCAGATTATTAGTAAGAAGATTTTAAAAACAACTGAGGCTCTACCTTATGCCTGTCATTTAGTAAAAATGTCCAAAAAAATGGAAAATGACAATTGTGGGAGTGACTTTTGGGAGTTTAATGCAATGTTCATTGAACTGTGACTTGGTCCAACTTTATAGAAAAACATTTTCAAACTCTAACTCCAGAATCATTAAATTCTTTGTACCCTTTGGCTCCGTGATATTATTAATTGGCCTAGATTTCTAAGAGTTCAAAGAAAGATGGAAAGGAACCATATGTACAAAAATATTCATTGTAACACTTCATATTGGAAATAAAAAGATTGCCCATCAATTAGGGAATGACTAAGCAAGGTATATTATATGAGTGCAGTGGAATATTATTGTGTGGTTTGTCCTTTGTTGTGGAAGAGGACCATCTGGAAGATAATGACATGACTTTCAAGTAAATGGGATGTAAGTCAGGGAGAGTGCAAAGCCACCAGCCTCACTTTCTCCCTCAGAGCCGTCTGGGTCCAGTGGCCAGATATAGGTCAGAGTGACTGAAGATAGCCTGGGATGCAGTGGGAATACTTGGCCTTTTTAAGCTAACGTCTTTCCAAATTCTTACTTTGACTGAGGCAATACCCATTCAGTGATTAGGGCAGTTTAAGGAGTAAGCCAAGGGATGACCCTTTTATTTAAAAAAAAAAAAAAGGCAAACACTTCTATGTTCCTGACCAAAAGAGAAATAATTACTATTTACATTCACTCTGAGGCATCATCAAGGCCCAAATAGTAACCATTAGGTGATGCTTGGGTAGGTGCCTATTGTCTGATAGAGACTTTAATGCTAGTAAGTACTGGTTCCATGTAACATGAGATGCCTAATACCCTGAGAAAACTTCCCTTAAAACCAAAGCCTTAGGGATGTGATATCTCCAACTAAAATTTCTCAGTAAAAGTTATCACTGTCCTTCTAGTATAGTTCTCATCCTTGATTCTTTGTTCTCTCTTAACTTACTATAGCCCATGTGTTGACAAGTCCTATAGACTTTACCTTCATAACATTTTCCTGTGCACCTTTTTCTCTTCCCTGATACCATCAACACCTTGGTACAGACTCTCATCCTCATACCTATATTATTCCAATAGCTTTCTGACTGTCTCCTTACCTAACTTTCTCCCTACATTAGTCCTTCTTTCTCTCAGCTGATCTTCCTATGGTGATGGTCTGACTGTTGAGGTTTAGGGGTGCTTAGACCCTGAAATAGCAACACATGGGTCCTGCCTGAATGAATTCTACCCAAGCCTTCTTTCATCCAAAGATAAGGTTTATTAGAACACTGGTCAAGGCGGGGAGCATGATTCTAAAAATCTTCAAGACTCTTAAGGAATCTAAGCATTGGCTAGACTCTTAAGGAATCTGAGAATTTGTATCCCTAATGCAAATGGACCAGACTGAATGTGAGCACCTTAATGGAAACAAAATAAATCTTAAATACAGAAAGACTGTGGAAAGGATCTAGGGAGTGATCATGTAATCTAGGGTAAGTGAAGTGGTCTAGGGAGGATCTTGATGGGAGTGGTCAGTAGGCTGGGGTAACTGGATGTCAAAATCCTGGAGAGGGGGGTCTAGATAGGAACTAGGGTGGGAAGTAGTTTGGGCAGTCTGGAGGTAACAGACTTTAGAGGGCTGGACAACCAAGAATTGGGAGATTAGGTTTAGGCTACTATGAAAGGCCAGTTGAAAGGATTACTGGGATGCATCAGGGGAACACTAGAGACTTGACTATTTGAGAAAGTTCAAGGAGAGTTCAAAGGGGTTTTCCAGAGCCTATACTGTGTCATGACAATGTGACCACCTCCCCACTCAATTCCTGTAACATGTAAAATCAAATATATAATCTATTCTCATTCAAAGCCCTTCATAATCTGCTCCTCCCCCTAACTTCTCCAGTCTTCTTAAACCTTAATCAGTTCTATATACTCTGTAATCCAGTAATGGAGGCCCCCTTGCTGTGCCTCTCACAGAACACTCTTTATCTCCTGACTCCAAGTTTGTGGCAGGTACTCATGCAGAAGTCAAAAGAAGTGATGCAGAACACTGTCAAGGTTTCTGAAGAACTTTGGAATTGATTGTGAGACATGGGAGACACTGGCATAGGCCTATCTGGTGTGGTGTGCCTGCATGAAGAAGACATGGGCCTCTATGAAGAAAGCAGAATTGCAGTAGTTCAGAAGAAACATGAGATGCACACATTTAGAGCCGTCTCCACTCCCAATGTTCATGTGGATTATTTGTACCCAAACTGTGGGCCTTCTGCCTTCTAAACTCATATTGTTCTGATCAGCCACAACTGATCACACTGTACCTTGACCCCAATAACAACCAACCAGCTATATGCTGGGCATTTGGTTAAGCCCTGGGAAGACAGAAGGCAAAAGACAGTCTCTCCTCTGAAAGAAGTCATAGTTCAATGGAGGAGACAACATGCAAGTAACTGTACAAACATGTTATATACTAGATAAGTTGGAAATCATCACTAGTGGTAAGGTTCTAGTTTTAAGTGGGATCCAGAAAACCTTGTTGGTGAGATTTTAGCTAGGACTTGAGGGAAGTCAGGAAAGCTAGAAGCAAACATAAGAAGGGAGGAATATTATCGAGTTATACAATGAAAGGATGGATTAAGTCTTCTGTGAAGACTTAAATGAGTAGAAAGTAATTAGAATCAGGAAAACAATCTATGTCACTATCATAATGTCATTAAAACAACTTTGAAAGATTTAGCTTTGTTCAGTGAATACAGTGAATAATCATGACTCTGGATATCAAATAATGAATCATACTTATTATGTCTTGTCAGAGATATGCTAGACAAGAGACCTAGAAAAAATGATGCATTTTCTGATATAGTCAGTATGTAGTTTTAGTTTCTTGACTATACTTATTTATTATAAGGAGACCATTTTTTTTTAGCATGAGAATTATTTGTGCAGGGAGTAATAGCAGTTGTCCCCAAAAGAAACAAAAAATAGAGCATTAACAAAATTTTTTTTTAAAAACAAGAGAGCAGAATGAAGTTTAGAAGGAGACATAGATAGGACAGTATTGGAATTACAGTGTGAAATTTATTATGTACTTAAAGCAACCTGTGCATAATTGTGATTCATTGATTGATATCCTAATTTTTCCTGTTATTATATGTAGGAATTATCATGGTTTTTTTTTTTTGGAGGGGGGGAAGGTAGAGCAATTAGGGTTAAGTGACTTGCCGAAGGTCACACAGCTGGTTTTTGTGGTAAGTGTCTGAGGTCAAATTTGAAGTCAGGTCCTCCTGACTCCAGGACCAGTGCTGTATTTATTCACTGCGCCACCTAACTGTCCCAGTGATCATATTTGTTGATGTGAAATGTCCAAATAGGCAATTGGTGATACAAGACTGGAGCTCAGGAGAGAGACTGGGGCTAGATATATAGATCTGGAAAACATCAGAGAGATGATAGTTAAATCTATGAGAACTGATAAAATATCAGTGGGATTTCACACTGCGTATCCTGAAGACTGCTTAACCTCAGCATGTCAAAAATGAAACTCTCTTTTTTCCCCACAAACCCTTCTGTCTTCTATACTTCTCCATTTCTGTTGAAGGTACTGGTATGCTTCTAGTCTCCCAGGTTCATCACCGAGTTCTCTCTTTGATCCCTTCCTCTCTCACCCCACATTTCTCGTCAGCTGTGAGATTTTGCCATTTATACTTCCACAAGATTTCTTGGAGTAGTCCTCATCTCTTCATTCACACAGCTATCACTCCGGTCCACATCATCCAAAACTCTCACTTAGATCATTACAACAACAATCTCTTAAATGCTGTCCCTGCTTGAAGGCTCTCCCTGATCCAGCATATGGTCAAAATGTTTTTACTTAAACGTCTGACCATGTCACTTCCCTACTCAGTAAACTTCAGTGGCTTCTTATTGTTTCTAGAATCAAATATCAACTCCTTTGTCTTTTAAAGTCCTTTACAGTCTGACCCTAACCTATTTTTCCTGTCTGAGTAGACTGCTATGTAGTTTCCCTCCCACAGCCTGTGAACTAGCCAGACTGTACTTCTCATATTCTTCTCTTTTCCTGTTATCATGCCTTTCTACTTGTTGTCCGGCCTACCAAGAATGTGTTTTCTTCTTCCCTCTGTCTCAGAGAATCCCTTTCTTCCTCTCTTAAGTGAAAACTCATGCACTAGCTTCTCCATTATGGCCTTCTTGATTCCCCTAACCAGGGCTATCCTTCCCAAAACTGTTTTGTATTTAATGGCTTTTTTATACTTAGGTATTTTTTTCTTTATATTTAGGTTGTATATATTTTTATAGGGCCATGTAGTGCCAGTGCAATACTTACAGCACCCACGATCAAGATAAAGACTGTGACTATAAGTATCACATGATGTTGGATTGCAAAATATACCAGATTCTCCAGAAAGAGGATAGAACTGAAGGATTTATTTAGACACCAGAAAACCAAATCCCAAAACCAGTAAGCCAATTCCATCACAGTACCAAAGATACTCAGAAGCCATAATACAGCTGAGAGCCACAGCATCCTTCACACAGACCAATAGGAGACCATTATTTACTCATAAACCTCTCTATCTCTTTAATGAGCATCCTCTCTCTCCCCCAATGTCTGGCTAGCTCTGAACCAGCTTCCTGTAGGCACTGCTTCTCTTCAGCAAAACTCTTCCCACCACAGGCTCCATGTGACCACATTCAGCCTATTAGGGGGCAAAGTTTACTTTCAAAGCCGGGGAGGTTTTAAAATTCCCATTCCCATTACAGGCCACTAGGGGGTGCAGTGGCTAAAATGCCAGACTGCAGTCAGGAAAGCTCTTCCTAGGTTCAAATCTGACCTGACACTTACTAATTCTGTGAACCTGGGCAAGTCACTTAATCCTGTTTATCAGTTTCTTTATATGTAAAGTACGCTGGAGCAGGCAACCACTCCAGTATCCTTGCCAAGAAAACCCAAAATGGGGTCATGGAGAATCAGATATAACTGAAACAGCTGAACAGCAAAACAACAATATTTTAATACGTACTTACTGTCTTTCCTATTGGGTAAGTAAACTTAGGATTGTTTCATTATTTGTGCTTTTGTCCCTGTGTTTTAGCACAATGCCCGGCAGGTACTTAAATACTTGCTGATTGACTTCCCCAGATTTGTTGGTTGCTCTTGATACGTTTGCTCTTTACATTTTTCTGGGGCTTTAAAGTTTAGAAAGTCCTTTACATAAATTATACTATAAATATAGAGCTGAAAAAGACCTAAGATGTCATATAATCCAAAGCCCTTAATTTACAAGTGAGAAAGATAAGAGAGGTTAAGTTTGTTTGCCCAAATTCACACGGGTCCGGTGGCAGACTTGGGAGTCATAAAACCCGTATTGTCTTTGGATTTTGGCTCAAGAGTGTGGGGGTGGCGGGGGAGAGAGGAGAGGGACTGTCTAGCCATCTAGCACTATCCCCTCATTTTATATATGGGGAAAGCCAGGCCCAAAGTGTTTAAGTAACTTGTTTGTGGTCATGCAGGCAATGGAGCTGAAATTCAAACTCGGATCTTCTTACTCTGAATCTATGCCCCTTCCATTGAAGCATGATGCTTCTCCTAAACTGATCCTTATTGACTTAGGGCTTATTTCATTTCTGTCAAGTGAGGGATGGAGATAATACATTTCCTAGGGAAAGGGGCATATTCATACTAACAGTAAATAAATACTTTCCTTATGCTTTGTGTACCTGATATAAAATAGGATACATTTTAAAATGATTATGATATACTGATAAGATGCACAGGAAGGTTAAATTAAATCAGCATTTAATGAGTACCTATTATGTACCAGACATTGTGCTAAGCTTTGAATAGACTTTAGTTTAAAATATGTATATAAATACATACATATATATATATATATATATGTATAACATACACAGAGAGAGACAGAGCTGTCTGGATATATGTGTATTTGTATATATACATATATAGATGTCCCTATATGTATGTGTGTGTATATATATTTATACACACACCTTTCTTCTGTCAGAAAAAAATAAGACAAAAGGATGTTTAGATTTTTACTTTACTAGCCTCACCTAGTGTGCTTATTTTTTCCAGCTATATATTTTTATGTAGTTTTCCTTTTTTTGTTTTGTATGCTTTTCATCGAAAGGTTCATTAAAGTTGAGGTATTTCATTGTTTTGTGCTGTTACCTCACCCCACTCAAAACTGTAGCTCCAAATGATCCACAGAAGATAGGACATTATGATATAAATCAACAATCATTTATTAAGTACCTGAAATATACTAGGAGCTAGGAATAGAAATAGCAGAACAACTCTTGCTCTCAAGGAGTTTCTGTCTTAAATGATGAATATAATGTAATTATATGATCATAGAGAAATGCTTTTATAGAAATTTACTATTACCTTATGTGAGAAATGTGGTAATGTATATTACATGTATTCTACTTGTCTGGTTTTGTTGATAAGCAGCAAATATGGCATAAGTGACCGAGAGAGCTTGGTGGCTGTTATGTGTCTACTTTCTCATTGGACCTATAATAAATGTGTTTATATTTAATAATCTATATGAACTATAGAAAAATGCCGATCTTATAGAAGGGGTTTGAAGAGTGATTTTTTTCCATCTCCCTTATATCTCCTTTTTCTTCTTTATAACATTCTACCTCACCTCTTCCTCCTTCTCTTTACTCCCTCTTATACCCCTGCAGTCTTCTATTTCCTTCTCCTCCTCTTCCTTTCCTTATCCCTTCTCACTCCTCCCTTTCCCTTTCCCTTTCCCTTTTCCAAATCTATGATTCTTTGAATCCAACCTGAATTCCTTCAAGAAGAGTCCATACCATATAGACCCAGTGGGACCACTTTCACCACTTTAAATTTTATATTAACTGTATATATTTTATTTCCTCCTATAGAGTACCAACTCCTTAAGGTTAGAAACTGTCCTGTTTTGTCTGTGTGTCCCTTGGACCAAGCCCATTACATTATATTGCATATAGCAACAATAATAATAGCAATAGCTATCACATATATAGCACTTTAAAGTTTGCAAATAAATTTTAAAATATTTTATTTTGTACTCACAACAATCTTTGGAGAGAGTTATTTTTATCTCCAACTTTCTTTTTAAATTAATTAATTTTCTTGTTTACATCATTCATTTCCACAAGATTTTGAGTTCCAAATTTTCTCTCCATCGTTCCCCTACCCACCACCCCAAAACAGTGATCCCACTGTATAGCCCCTCCTCCAATCTGCTCTCTCCTATGTCCTCCCCCATCTGACTTTCTGGTAGTGCAGGGTGGGTCTCCCTACCCCCGTGCCTGTATATCTTAATTCTCAGTTGTATGTAGTTAATAATAATAATAATGATAATAATAGATATATGCATATATATACATATATATTTTTAACATTTGATTATAGAAATTTAAATTCTAGATTCTTTCCCTTCCTCCCTCGCCACCCACCCCCACTGGAAGGACAAGCAGTTCAATACAGGCTGTACATATGTAATTATGCAGAACATCTTCACAGTATACATATTGTGAGAGACTGATTATATGTCCCTCCTTCCTGTCCCGCTCCACCCTTGTTCTATTCTCTATCCTGTCCCTTTACAGAAGTATGTACTTCCAGCAACCCTTCCCCCAATCCCCACTGCCCTCCCCTCAATCATCCCACCTCTCATCCCCATCCCCCCTACTCTCCTGTGGTGTGGCAAGATACCCAGTTTAGAGTTTATGTCGTTCCTTTCCTAAGTCAAATTCAATGAGAGTAAGGATGACCCTTTTCCTTTTGCCTTCTTTTCTTCCCCTCCATTGTAACAATTATCCCTAGCCTCTTCTATATGAGATGATTAACCCCATTCTGTCTCTCCCTGTTTCCTCTCATTCAAATCCTCTCCCACCTCAGAATTTCACCTTTTAAAGTATCATCCCTTCCTATTCAATTGAGAATTTCTTGAAGGATGCTTTCTAGGTTCTTTTTTCGATCACGGCTTTCAGGTAGTCCAATAATTTTTAAATTGTCTCTCCTGGATCTACTTTCCAGGTCAGTGGTTTTTTCAAGGAGATATTTCACATTGCCTTCTATTTTTTC
>CM053593.1:204413307-204465568 GCA_028646575.1 Pseudocheirus occidentalis | reverse complement strand
ACACACATATACAATGTATGCAAGTATGCATATATATATGTATGTACACAGCCCTTAGTGCCTGGTACATAATAAGTTTTTAATAAATTGTTTTAATTTTAATAAGTTGTTGACCAGCTGACAGTAAATAGGAGTTGTTTGTTCTTCATTTTCCAAGAAGACCAATGACATCAAGAGTTGATGTCTAGGCTGTTAATTGGATTTAAGTGAGGCAGAGTTGCATAAAAATCATCAGCCTCACTCTCTCTTCTAGAGTCATCAAAGTCCAATGGCAAGACCAAAGTGAAGACTTCGGGTGATGGTCCGGGATGTAGTGGACAACCTTGGCATCTTTGATGTCTGACTACACTCTAGGTGTTCCACCCAGCTTCAGTTGCCTTCATGGCTGTTGGAACAAATTGTTCTTTTCTGCTCATTCTGCTGGGGGGAGTCTTCTCATGGTTGGGGTAGACATGCCCCTAACTCACTATCACAATAGCCTTCTGCCTACCTCAAGTATCTCTCCATACCTAACCACCCTCCAATCAGCTTCCCAGATCATCTTCCTTAAAACACAGATCCAACACCACCACCACTAACTACAGTGGCTTCCTGTCACCTCCAGGTTCAAACTTAAACTCCTCTGGCATTTAATGCCCTCATAACCTGGCTTCTTTGTCCCTTTCCAATCTCCTTACCACCTTACTCCTTTCCACAGACTACAATCCAGCTCCATTAACCTATTTGTGGTTCCTCTCACACAATACTCCTCCAGACTCCATGCATTTTCACTGGCTGTCTCTCATATCTAAAACACTTTCTGTCCTCATATCTATGTCCTGGCTCCTCTGGCTTCCTTCCCATAACTCAGTGACAGGTTTGAAGTTTTTCAGTTACCCTCAGCCTGGTTTAACCAGGCTGCTGGAGATGGTTTTATCAGAGCATGACTGCTGTGGAGTCACAGGTGAGGGTTGAATGCCAGGTGGACCCCAAAGATGGATGAGCAGTCCTGAAAAGGGTTCAGTAGGCCTTCACACCAGACGTGCTATTCCTCCCTGGACATCACATATACTCTGTAAATAGGAGGTAATCTCAGAGGGAAGGCAGTAACAGGGGAGGTGAGGGCTGGGTTGATGGAGGAAGGGCAGAGGCCAGGAAAAGACATCTGAAGAGGGTGGGATTGAAGCTAAAATCTTGAAGAAAGGAAGCCAGAGGAGCCAGGACATAGATATGAGGACAGAAAGAGTTTTAAATGTGGGAGACAGCCAGTGAAAATGCATGGAGTATGGAGGAGTATTGTGTGTGAGGAACCACAGGTAGGTTAATGGAGCTGGATTGTAGTCTGTGGAAGGCAGTAAGGTGGTAAGGAGATTGGAAAGGGACAAAGAAACCAGGTTATGCGAGTGTTAAATGCCAGAGGAGTCTAAATTTGAACCTGGAGGTGATAGGAAGCCACTGCAGTATGTGGTAGTGGTGTTGGATCTGTGTTTTAAGGAAGATGACGTTGGCAGCTGATTGGAGGGTGGTTAGGAATGGGGAGAGACTTGAGGCAGGCAGAAGGCTATTGTGATAGTCCAGGTGTGAGGTGATGAGACCTTGCGCTTGGGTGGCTACTGAGGGAGTGGAGAGAAGGGGAGATATTATAAAGGTAGGTTGGAAGAGACCTATCTTCCATGTCTGTACTCTGGGACAAAGCCATATTTGTTCCAAACTAGTTAGGACTCTGGCACCATTTGCAAAGGAGCATGTATGAGATGACAACAGATAGATATATAAATGTATACAAAATGAATACAAGGAGGCTATAGGAGGTAGGGCATTAACAGCCAGGGGAGGTGGCACAGTGGATAGAATGCTGGACCTGGAGTCAGGAAGACTCATCTTCTTGAGTTCAAATCTGGCCTGAGACATTTACTAGCTGTGCTATACTGGGTAAGTCTTTCAACATTCTTTGCCTCAGTTTCCTCACCTGTAAAGTGAGTTAGAGAAGGAAATGGCAAACTGCTACAGTATCTTTGCCAAGAAAATCCCAAGTGGGGTCACAAAGAGTCTGACTAGGCTGAAAAATGGAACAGCAACAAAATATAAGGCAAACCCCAGCTGAAGCTGTTCTGAAATGAATTCCCAGATTCTACTCTCCCTGGAGCTGCTTCAAGCTAAAATGGCCCTGAGAGATCATTAAGTCCAGACCCCTCATTTGTCATATGGTGAAACTGGGGTTCAAGAAAAAGAAGTAATTCACCCAAGGCCTCAGATAAATCAACAGAAAAGCCTGGGGTTGACGTTAAAAAAATCTCTGCAGAGAAACAAGGGTTTAGACAAAAATCATGAAGCCAGAGGAACGACCTGAACTTAGAACAACCATGAGGTTGATGTGAGACCTCTGGAATTGGCCGTATGGATGAAGTTATAATCTTCCTTCCCCACTGAATTCCTATTTCCTCTTACCTGGCCTGTTCCTCCCACCCAGCCCATATCAGCGCCAAGAGAGCACATGCCGGAATGCCAACAGAGTGCTAAATGCACCTTCTGGACACCACAAATATCACTGGTGATGACTTTGTTCTGGATTTTACCTGTGATTTCGTTTAGATGGGGAAACCCTCACTCCCAATGCAGATCAACTCCTGCTCTGCAGGTAGCCTTAGAGACTTGCTGGGGGACTGAGAGGTTAAAGTGACCTAGCATCGCACAGACTATGTGTGTGAAAGACAGGATTTGAACTCAGGCCTTTCTGTCTCTGAGGCTGATTCCCTGCTATATTATCATGTTTCCTCTCTCTCTCTCGTGTGTGTGTGTGTGTGTGTGTGTGTGTGTGTGTGTGTGTGTGTATGTGTATACACAGGAAATAGGGACTGGATCTGTTCCACTGATATGATTAGTTGTTCTTTGTTCTCAAAGAGGACCAAAATGACACCACTGTGTTAGGGTCAAGGTACGCTGTGTCCTGCTGTGACCAATACAAGCTTGGAAGCCTCTACCACAGATTGGGCATAAGCAGCCCATATGAACATTTGGAGTGGAAGTGTCTCTACATCTGTGCATCCCCTGTTTCATTTGAGCTACTGCAATTTAGCTTTGCTTATAGAACATAGCACCTTCTTTGGTACATGGAACTTTTACCAAGCAAGGGCACTGCCACCTTTATGATTCAGTTGTCTGGGGACACTGAGATGTTAACTCGACCTGGTTCTGACAGCCTGTACAGATTAGAGAAAAGATTTGAACCCAGTCTTCCTAACTCACAAGACCAGCTCCCCATCTACTACTTATAGCACTTGGCTAGTCACTGAAGATGCTGCAAACTTCACAAAGGTCTGAGGACCAGCTCCCTCCTGCAACCTCGCAGGGAATGGTTGCAGACCAGGTAGCTTTTCATGGGGCTGAGAGCAGAAGACGAAACATCACCCGACTTAGTTGCTACCTTTGGCTTCGAGGGGCAGTAGCAGCAGATCCCTAATCAAAACCAAACTTGACCCACTACTCAATCAATCTTGCCTGAACTGACCTTGCCAAAGAGTTTCAAAAGCGACTATATTCCGTATGGATTTGGCTCTGCTATAGCAAATGTCTCAGCATCTCACAATCCTGAATCCTGCTCTCCTGGAGTGAAATTCTGTCTAACAGAGACCCCTTCTGCTTTTGAGTAAGGCTGTAGAGGCCCTAGGAAACCTGCCCTGGCTCTGTGGTTCCTTTAATCTGCCTCAAAAGTCTTTTGATGTGGCCAAGTTGCTTGGGTACCAGATCAGAGGGTAGGGAGGCATGGCTTGGCTTCTCCCAAACCCCGCTTCCACATCGGCCTCTAAAATATGCAGGACACCAGCCAACGGAGCCTTAAGCCCCGCGGCCATATACCCCAGTATAACAGGGACAGCAGAATGGGCCAGCACTGATCATTCAGGGCTTGGGTGGCTGACTTTCAGGAAACCAGCCGATATCATAGCAAGTGGAGTCAGTCACATAAGTAGGTAGGGTGTTCCCAGCTCTGGGTTTGGCCTGAGCTGACACCCTAGGATGGCACTGGGGGGCACTGTGCTACCAGAGATAAGTGTATCTTCACACCGACCTGGGAAAAAGGGTCTGTTTCTCCTTTACTTATTTCAGAGTTGCAAGGAACGTTAGAGAAAATCTAGTTCGTTACAGATTAGTAAACTGAGGCCCAGAGAAGGAAAACATTTTAAAATATCTATCTACCTACCTCTCTATCATCTATCTGTTTATCTATCAATCTTTTTATCTTTCTGTATTTTTATTTGTCTGTTTTTCTCTTTCTGTCTAGAAAACATTTTAAACAGAAAGGCCTCCTTTTCCTTTTTGGGGACAAATGTTTAGTCTGCTGTGGAATTCCAAAGGGCAAGGAACATGATAGCTGTCTTCAAGTAGCTGAAGGGCTGAAGTAAGATTACCCTTGTTTTGTCCAATCCCAAAGGGAAAAAGGATGGAGAATGAAAAAATGTAAATTTAGTTTCATGTAAGGCAAAGTTTGCTACTAGTTATCCAAAGTGGTGAAGCGGGGGTGGGGTGGGGGGTGTTATGGGGTTTCGTAACAGGTTCCTCCTAACTGGAGCACTTCAAGGAAAACCTGGACAGCCCCTCATAAGATATATTGTAGAAAGGAATTCTTAACTCATGAAATAATCCAGCAATTAATTCCCAGGTTCTTCTTCCCAGAGCTGCTTCTGGCTAGAAGGGACTTAGGAGATAAAGTTAGGGCCCTAATTTGTCAGATAAGGAAAACGGCAGCCAGAGAGAGGAAGCAGCTTGCCCAAGAGTGCAGACAAGTCAGCAGACAGGTTCAGGTTAACATGTCTCTTTGTAGAAAAAAACACAATGATTTAAGAAATAGGCATGTGACTAGAGGAATCCTAAATACTTAGAATAAACATGCAGTTGGAGAGTAAGGTTCAGTGACCTCTAAGGCCCCTCCCTAGACTCTGGGATTCTGTGGTCTCTAAGGCAGCCGCTGAGTCTTAAGCCCCTGATTCTATGAATCAGTGAAGCGACTCGGTGAAGACCACACACACGGTGTTTAAGCCAGGTAAAATGTCTCTTAACGTCCTGTGCCATCCTCCGTCCAGTGCTTGCATGAATGCATTCTTTCTTAGCAGAGGGCCACGAGCCTCATGAGGTTTCAGTATTACTCCAGACCATATCATCATATATCTCTCATTAAGTCTCTTCTCCTACTTTTTAATTAATTAATTAATGTTTTGGGATTAGGTCTTTCTATTTTTCTCAGGCTACAGAAATATAAGATTTGCTCATGGGCCTGATACTGCTGCTGATGGGCAGGGACACTATGATGTGCTCTCTTCTGACCTGGGCCAGTTTGTCTCTCGTTAGGCAGATTGGTGCCCTCCTCCCCTGCCAGATCACCGTATCATTGCTAGACTTCCTACAGATGCCCAATTAGTTTTAGCCCTATTGGAACTCAGAACTGGGCAGCTAGGCGGCACGATGGACGGAGTACTGGATTTGGAATTACAAAGACCTGTCTTCATGAGTTCAAATCTGACCTCAGACACTTAAAAGCTGTGTGACCCTGGGCCTCAATTTCTTCATCTGTCAAATGAGTTGGAAAAGGAAATGACAAACCACTCCAGTTTCTTTGCCAAGAATCTCCCCCCACCCCCAATGGGGTCGTGAAGAGTCAAACACTACTGAAATCATGGAAAAGAATTCTTGGGTCAAAAGAATAATCAGTTTTAAGACAGTTGGTGGAAGAATGATCAGTTTGTGCACCAAAAGATAAAGTCTGGGCCTGGAGTCAGGAAGACCTGAGTTCAAATGTGACCAGAACTGATCATTCTGGGCTTGGGTGGCTGACTTCCAGGAAACCAGACAACATCACAGAAAGCAGAGGTAGTCATGTAGCAACATATAGCTTGCTGGCTATATAATCCTGGACAAGTCTCTTTATTTTTATTTGCCTCAGTTTCTTCAACTGTAACATAAAGGTTTTACACTTCATTTACACTTTTTTTCCTGCTTTTTGGAGGGCATTTGGGGTTAAGTGACTCGCCCAAGCTCACACGGCTAGTTTTTGTGTTAAGTGTCTGAGGCTGGATTTGAACTCAGGTCCTCCTGACTCCAGGGCCGGTGCTCTATTCACTGCGCTACCTAGGCGCCCCCCATTTATACTTTTAAACTGTAAAATTTCACCCTCATTCTATAGTTGGGGAGGCTGAGGGTGGCAGGGTTGTTATATAGATCAAATGAAATAGTGTTTATAAAAGCCCTTAGCACAGTGCCTGGCACATAGTAGGCATGATAGAAATACTTATTTTCCCCCTCCAAAAAAAGAAAGAAAGAAAGGAAGGAAGGAAGGAAGAAAAAAAGAAAGAAAGAAAAGCTTGGATTTTCTATGGAACTGTACTTAAAAATTCAAACAAAGCATAAAAATAACAGTTAACCTTTATTTAAAGTTTGCAAAGTACTTATTTGACCCTAACAGCAACCCTGAGAGAGAAATACTGTTATTATCCCTGTTTTCAGAGAGGAATGAAGTGTCATTCAGCTAGATCATACAGCTAGGAAGTGCCTGATTCAGAATTTGAACTCAGATCTTTCTTTCTCAAATCTAGCACTCATCGTGCAATTTAGCTGCCTGGGGGGGGGGGGGGAAGATTAATGATATAATTTTGGTTTCTCCCAATTTAATGTGGACAAGATCATAGTATCTTAGAACTAGTAGGAATCTAAGCAGCTATCCAATTCAGGTCATACCAGGCGGGGATAAAAGAATCCCCTCTGCAACATGACCCCTTAATTGGCTTGGCTGGGGGGAAAACCTCACTACCTTTTGAGGAGGTCCATTACATTTTGGGATCAGTTCTAATTGATAGGAGGCAGTCAGGGTAATAAGGAACTCACTTCAAAGCTAGGAAGTTAAGTCAAATCAAGTCAACAAACATTTCATTTAAGCACCTATTGTGTGTCAAGCTCTAAGTCTTGGGGGTATAAAGAAAGGTAACAACAGTCCCTCCCCAAGTTCACAATCTAATGGGGGGGGGGAGACATCCTGCAAACAGCTATGGCCAAACAAGCTAGATGAAGGATAAGTTAGAGATCATCTCAGGGGTACTAACATTGGCAAGGATGGAGGAAGGCTTCTCTTATGGAGGGTGAGATCGGAACTGAGGCATGAAGGAAGTCAGGAAAGCCAGGAGCCTGGGCTGGGGAAGCAGAGCATTCCAGGCATGGGGAGAGGGAGGCAGGGGGCAATCAGGGAGGATGTAGAACGGGCAGATGGCTCCTCTAAGGCAAGGAGTCAGCCAGGAGGCCAATGTCACTGCCCCGCAGAGTCTACTAAGAGGAGTCAGCAGGAAGCCTGGAAAGGGAGGAAGGGGTGTGACTGAGAAGAATTTTGAAAGCCAAACAACAGATTTTTATTTTAGATCCTGGAGGTCATAGTGAGCCGCTGGACTTTATTGAATAAGAGAGTGGCTTGTGGACTGAGTCCCATCTCTGACACTTCCTGGCTTGGTGACCTTGGGCAAATCACTTAACCTCTCAGTACCCTGGGCAACTCTCTAAGACTAAAGAGGTGTCATCCTACATGGGTTGTTGTTGTTGTGTTTGTGCTTTGTTCTAGAAGAGGACCGTGACATCAGGAAATGATGACATGACTTGCAGTTGACTTTGATTTGAGTGAGGAAAGGCTGTACAAAGTCACCAGCCTTACTTTGTCCTCCACAGTCATCTGGATCCAGTGGCCTGATATTCATCAGGACAACTGGAGATGACCCAGAATACGACATGGCTAGAGGGAGTTTGTGGTTCCAAAGAAATTGCAGGGCCAGTCCCTATCCCTATTGAATTGACTGGAAGTTCATGATGAAGCTCTGAGCAGGAAATCTAACTTTTGTTGTTAGTCAGTTATGTCCAACTCTTTGTGACCCCATTTGGGGTTTTCTTGGCAAAAACACTGGAGTGGATTGCCATTTCCTTCTCTAGCTCATTTTATAGATGAGAAAACTGAAGCAAACAAAGTTAAGTGACTTGCCCAGGGTCACACAGCTAAGAAGTGTCTGAGGCCAGATTTGAACTCAGGAAAATGAGTCTGGTGCTCTATCCACTGTCTCATCTAGATACTCATAACTTTTGAGTTTTCTTGGTCCTACCCCTTCTGACTCTGTTCCCTAGAGTCAAAGGAGCAAGTTTAATCTCCCTTCCATCTGACAGCCTGGAGCACTTGAAGGTAATTATTTTGTCCCTCTCCTTTAAGGTTTCTTCAGGATAAGAGTTGTCAGTTATTGCGATTAATCCTCACATGGCATGACCTTGAGGTGCTTCCTCATCCTGGCTGTCCTCCTCCAGATGCTCCTCGGTTTATCACTGTTCTGCCTCAAATGTGGTGCCCAGAACTGGACGCACAAGGCCAGATGTGGTCTGACCAGATGTTTGGCTCAGTGACCAGACAGCTAGACAGTTTGATGCCCTGAGCCAGAGTTTAGAGAACAGCAAATTTTAGATTACGGTTTTTCAATTTTTACATCAATGTTTTACAAACTATCCACCAACTGATGTTGGTCCCCACGCAAATTCTTACCAGTTTGCAAAATGTTTACGACTAACAGTCCTTATTTCTTACTAATTAAAAAAAATTAGTTGCTCTTTTTTTTCTATGCCTCCTCCTTGCATCCCAATTCCTCCTGCTTCCCATCCTTTTCCTTCTTCCTGGCTCTGGCTCTCTTAACCCCTGAGCTTCTGAGACACAGCTAGCTTCTGTTGGCTGTTAATGCTAGAATTCGGCTATTTTGTAAGTCTGTGGTGTAGTTGAGTTCAGGAAAAATTTGAGATGGAGAAAGCCCATGGCAACAGAATGTTCTCTTGAGACTAAATGATCAGATCCTTTTGCACTCCGGGTATTAGAAGAGCTTGGAGCACCCCCAGAGGTCATTTAGTCTTATCCTGTCTTCGCAGAGATAGGAAACAGGCCTAGAGAAGTTAAGTCACTCGTCCAATGTCACAGAAGTAGGTAGTAAGGGATAGACCCAGGTGCTCTGACTCCAGAATCAGATGCTTGTTCTATTGACTCCAGGAAACTGAGAACCTGTGGCCAGTGTCTGCATTATGGGAGGGTATTTTGTTGCTAAGTGACAGCATGACATTGCGTATAATTAGAAGTCAGGAAGACTTGAGTTCAAGTCCCAGTACTAGCCCTTACAGATGGAGCATCAGGACAGGTCACAACCTCTCAGTGCACCTTGGGAAACTTTCTAAGATTTTTTTTATGAAGCCTTAGACTTCACTATTTAGTAAAGTTGCCCATCTACCTTGGTCTCCCTCCCCACCTCCCTTCCTTTCCTTTGCCAAAGGAACACCTTGCAAGCTTTTGAAGAGGATTTGAACTTTTTATATTCTCATCAGCCTGGGAACCACAGGGAACTGTAGTGTCTGCACTGGGAGCCAAAGAGAAACTGGACAGAGATTTTCAGCTCTCAAAGATCCCAGCAAAGAAATTGAGAAACTACGTGAGCATCCTACAAAGAAGGAACAAGAACTTCTGGTCACCAGAAGTTATGCAGTGACTCTTCACCATGCATACTCTCCAAGCCTGAGCCCACTTCCCTCAGATTTTGTATGTAGTTGCTTGTGGGAGAAGGTGGGAGGATATTTGTACTAACTCTTCATACTAGGCCACCTTATTAAAATGTCTAAAAAATTACTTAGATCTGGATAACTAAAATGATTCTTAACTGATGGTCCTGGTGGGAAGTGTACCAGTGGAGGCTTGTGAGCTCTATAGAATTAGAAAACTGTCCTCATTTTCCCCTTTGGTTCTGATTTGTCTTTACAGCACGCTTAAGGTAGAAATATGTTTAAAACGATTGTGCATTGTAACCTATATCAGATTGCATGCTGTCTTGGGAAGAGGGGGGGGGAAGGAACGGGAAAATTTAGTACTCAAAATCTTATAAATGTTGAAAACGAAAATAAATAACTATTTTTTTAAAAAAAGAAAACTAGCCCCAAATCCTTCATGGATATTTGTCACTCAAGGTAAATGGAAGTTGTGACAGAGCATGTTTAAAACAGGAAGGAGGAAAGGAGGGAAAGAAGGAAATATAGGGGCACTAGAAAGTTCGTTGTTGACAAGATGCAGATATAAGGTGCTACCCCTTTCATTTGTGAATATTATTGTTGCTGAAAGGAACAGAAAGAGAGCTTGTATAAAGAGAAAAATGATATAAGGACTTTTGGAACATGATTCAGACTGGAGTTTACACTGAGATACCCTGAGCAGCAACACAAGGAGAAAAGGAATTTAAGAGATAAACTTAAAAATGAGGTCAGGGCTTCTCTAACTAGCAGTCTGGGTAAGGGCTGGCTAGGGAGGTTTACATCACAGAAGAGCTAAAGAAAGTTCCTGGGATTATTAGGCTAAAGGGCTGGCAGGCATCTCCCTCTAAGACATTTCCATCCCTCTGAGCATGCTGAATGCTGGTACAGAGCACCAATAAAGCATATATTAATTAGCAGTAGAGATAACTAGAACGAGTGGAAGGATCCAGAAGAAGGTAGCAGGGAAGAGAGAAGAAAGCAGCAGAGGATCATGGCTTAGTGGATAAGACAGCTTTCCTGATACTATCATCAGAGGACCTTCATTGTTCTGCAATGCTAGGCTGATGACCTTGGTGCCTTGATGTGCCTTGGTGAGATGTTTCCTGTATCTGTACCCTATCATTCATGTCCTCTAATGTTCCTTAAGTCTGGAAATTCTGTGGGACCTCTGGGTATGTATAAGGAAAATCTTTCTTGTCCCTTACCCAAATGTCATTTGCTTTGAAGTAGTATGTGCTTTGGTTGGCTGCTAAAAGCAACACATTAGTGGGGGCTTATGAGCTATGGTTTTGAGTAGATGCTGACTCATACCAATGTGCTTCAGAACTGGGCACTGTTGTAGCAGCTGGTGAATAGAGCACTGGCCCTGGAGTCAGGAGGACCAGAGTTCAAATACAACCTCAGACACTTAACACAAAACTATCCATGTGACCTTGGGCAAGTCACTTAATCCCAATTGCCCTACCTTCCCCCCTCTAAAGAGGGCAATTAAAAAAAAACCTGGGTACTGTTTAGGGGTCAAGGGGAATCCAGGGTGTTACAAGTAAGGAATAATGGAAGGAAAGCAGACTAGCAGGCAGGCAGGCTTGATGTCTACTCACCAGGGCCCAGAATCTGGAACAAGTATCAGTGTCCATGTGGGTGCTATCCTGGTTTTTTTACAGTCCTTCCCTCCTGAGACTTTGGGTTCTTTCCATCCTTATTTTGTACAGTTCTGCTTGTGACACTTGCTCCATGGAAACCTATGGTAAGCATTTTTTGTGTGTTTCTTCCTCTTTAATTTAATTTAAAATCTCCTTAAACTCAGTGCTTCATCCATTTCCTGTGGCAGTGGGTTCCCCCTTGCTGATTATATGTTACCAGTGAGTGCCTGTCCCTGGGGCCCATTTTAACTTGGCTGATGATGCTGTCCCATCATGCCTCCTCATCTCCCCCTTCCTCCCTCTCCTCTAGTCTCACCAAGGGGCTGAGTGAGCAGGAAGGAGTTCAGCTGGTGAGGGGGAAGAGCTAGGGGTCATGGTAGGGAGAGGAGTGCCTGGTCAGCACTCAGTCACCTCCATCATTACTGTAAAGTCCCTGTCTTCTGGAATCAGACCAAGCCTACTCCAGGAAAACCAGCCCTGCTACACAAATAGCCCAGCAACAGGAAAACCAGTCAGGGCGTGCCCTGGGAACAGCCAGCACACAGGGATGGAGGGAGATGACTCCCAGGGCAGAGCCCAGCCTCAAGGGAGGGCTGTTCAGGGTTTGAGGGTGAAAAAAAGACCCCCAGATGTTGCCTCTTTCTCTACAGAAAACATGTCTCCTAGTTACTTCTTCCCCCCATGCCTTTCACGTATCCAGAACTTTATGCTTTTTAAGGTACCCATACATCCTTTCAGCACACTCTTGAAATCACTTTTTGAGAATGGCACAAGTGGAAAAGTCAATGGATCTTCATGCAGTCAGAGAAAATTCAAATCCTGGCCCTATTACCTACTACTCACTGTTCTTGTGACCTTGGGTCACTTGCTCTCCCTGGGCCTTGGTTTCCTGTTCTAAAAATAGGAGTTGAAGTTTTAGTTAGATTTTTGAGATTTCTTCTAGCTCTTCATTTCATGATTCTCTGAAAAGTAGGCTAGTGTTATTGCACCTGGAGACTGAACACCTTGGAAGGAACATGACTTATTCAAGGTCACATAGCTAGTTAATGATAAGTATCTGCGTCATTGCGTTACTTTGGGCCTCTGTGATTTAGATACGAGTCCCAGATGATAAGGGGTGGCTAGATGGCACAGTGGATAGAGCTTTGGGCCAGGAGTTAGGAAGACTCATCTTTCTGAATTCAAATCCACCCTTAGATATTTACTCTATGATCCTGGGCAAGTCATTTAACCCTGTTTGCCTCAGTTTCCTTGGCTGTAAAATAAGCTAGGGAAGGAAACAGTAAACCACTCTGGTATCTTTTCTTGCCAAGAAAACCCCAAATAAGATCACAAAGAATCAAACACAATTAGAAACAAACTCAACAACCAAGTTAATTCCATATATATATATATATACATATATATATATGACAACCAATATAAATTCCATACAATAAAATAACATAGTATTAGGTAAACAATAATAACTTTACATGAACACAATCCCAGATAATATAAGTTCCAGATAATAATTATTCTTATTACGACAGCAATGACAATAATGGCAATGGTAATAGCTAGCATCTAGCTGTTTCAACAAGATAGTTCCTATCCTCAAGGAAAATGTTCACAGACAAATCATATATATATGAAATATATCTATCAATCTATATAAAATCTATCTACCTATGTCTACTATAATAGTTATATCTTACGTATCTATATGTTATAGAGATATCTATATTTAATATATTTATATAGATATATCTATACTACATAGATTTCTGTATATATGTATATGTGTATGTGTAGATATATAATATATATACATTGTGTGTGTATATATATGCATTTATATACATACACACAGTGTGTGTGTGTGCAAGTGTGTGTGTGTGTGAATTACTGGATGCAGAATTAAGAAAGTCTTTCTGAAGATCATCTTGAATTTTTCCTGAAGAGAAGGAACAAGGGATTCCTGGAGGAAGCAAAGGCAAAGGCTTTCTGGTCAGAGAAGAAAGATTTCTTGGGTAATGTTAACTTTAGGGAGTTGTCATTCTAATAATCTCAGGTTAGAAAGTTCAGGGATCTAGCTTCCTATTTGGAAATTCTCTGAAGGTTTAGACTCCCAAGAAAAGAAAACACAAGGGGCTGCTAGATGTGCCGCTTTCTTCCCACGAGATCCAATGGTCTAAATCAGTGGTTCTCAACCTTCCTAATGCCGCAACCCTTTAATACTTGTATGTGAACATATCTGTACGTGGGTGGACCTGCCTGGAGACTGGTAGAGGAGCAGTGTCTCATCGGAAATACGTGTTTTCTGATGGTCTTAGGCAACCTTGTTCAACCCCAAAATGGGTCGCGACCCAAAGGTTGAGAACCGCTGGTCTAAATAATAAAGTAGAACAAACTTCAAGTCTTTTGTTCCCCTGTGTTGTGTTTTTAATTCTTGCTTTTCCCATCCCAGGGGTCATATAGGTCATCATCTCTTTTTAAAAGGCATGCTGCTCAGGAAATTCCCTTTCATTGGATAAAAGACTATATCCTCAAATTAACTAATGAGGCAACCTTGAAAGTTAATCCTGTGCAAGAAATCTTTAGAATCTATATTTCTAATCAAAGAAGAAAGATTTCTTTGTTGTTCAGCTGCTTCAGTTATGTCCGACTCTCGGTGACCCCATCTGAGGTTTTCTTGGCAAAGATAATTAGGATGGTTTGCCATTTCCCTCTCCAGATCATTTTACAGATGAAGATATTGAGGCGCATAGGATTAAGTGACTTGCTTAGGGTTACATGGCTCTCTAGTAAGTCTCTGAGGCTGAGTGAGAACTCAAGCCTTTTTGACTCCGAGCCCGGTACGCTATCCATTGTGACCTGGCTGCCTTAAGCTGAGCCTGGTTTACAATTTGCCTCAGACATTTATTAGTTATATCTAGTTTTTAAAACTAGATAAGTTTCCGTTTCCTTCTATGTAAAAGCAGAACATAATGCCGTTGTGCCTACCACATAATATTATTGAGGCTCAAATAAAATAATGTTAGAAAATGCCTTAAAATGCTATATAAATGTCATTTATTGTTATGATGATGATGATGATGATGATGATGACGATGATTAAACATGTATGTTTTTCTCTTTCTTCCCCCAACATGATGTGCCCAGGCTGCATTTTCAGCTCCTCCCTCAGCTCCCCATAAACCTTGGCTCCTCTCGGTTCACAGTGTTGGATTCATGGAAGAACATCTTTGCCGGCAGTCTAACCGCTCACATTCCTTTGTGTGGAAAATGAGAGATGACAGGGAGCTCCCTGAGAAGGCCACTGTGAGATAAGCCAGGAGAAGAAATCAGTCTCTCTGGAAGAGGAACAGGCTGTACTTTGGAAATGAAATATTCCTCAGAGGACCCATTGGAAGTTTAATGTTCCAGCCGCAGGTGTCAGAGGAAGGCAGACCCGAGGAAATGGGGCACCAGAGTTAGGGTTTTGGAAATGTGTGGAGACCCATGTTCCTGACATCTGCAACTTTCATCTCGGTCTTGGGAGGCGATTTGGGCTGCCTTAGGAGTTTCACATGGACAACTTCTACCTTCTGGACAGCAACCTGATAACACAGGATTAGAGACAGTGCTGGAAAGGACCTTTGAATTCATCTAGTGCTACTCCTTCATTTTATAAAGGAGGAAACTCAGACCCAGAAAAGAAATGACGCCCAAATTCAAGTGGCTGAGCCAGGATTTGAACTTGGATCCCTCTGATTCCAAATCCAGCATTCATCCTCTTGTTTACTTTTGACTTTGGGTTTTCTTAGCTGCACATGGCAGGACCTGCCTCCTTGAGACCCAGAGTAGGGAGGTGACTTATCACTTCAGTTTCTCATTTTATTCGGTAATGTCTCTTTCCAGTATGGGGAAACCAAGTCTCAAGGAGCTGACACAGCTAATTGCTTAGCATTAATCCTCCAGTCAGAATTCTAGGTAACTAGTCTATCCTGCCTATCTATTTCCTTAGGGGTAACCTAGATTGCATCTCTTCACCACCTCCATCCCAAAAGATTCCAAAGACTACTAAAATTTATGGGGAAAAGACCTCCTTAATTAAGAGGCCCTTCTATAGCAGAAAGGAAATGGACTTTCGTTTTCCTAACACTGACATGATTTATCACAAAAAACCCCTAAATTTTCCCCAAAGTCATCACCCTCTCCAGGAGAAACATCTATCACTTGCAAGACATTTCAAGAACCACCTTCCATTCCTCCTCCCCATTTCCTGATGCCCTCTGGGCCTTCTGACTTTAATCTATCCCCCTGCCCCAAAGGTTCATGGGCCAAGTTTAAGTCCTGAACAGATCCCCTATTGTACCTCTATTCATGATTGGAAGAGAAAAAAAGTTGATGGTCTCTCCTGGAGCCTGGCCTTGGAGGGAGATGCCACTTGGTAACTCAGGATGTGCGGAGGGAGGTCTGCTACACTCCATCCTGCCTCCTTGGCTACCCTTGCTTTTGATGGCTGCCATGAAAATATATGTGTTTAATCAGGCTCCTGACAGGTAAAGGCTGTTAAAAAAAAAAAAAGAGGACAGTTTGTTCTCCTAAACTGTTGAGTGTCTAAGCCCCCTGTTTACTTTGGAATCGAATGAATAACATTGTTCTAGGAAAGGAAAATTTAAGAAGCAGGGTAATAATTTACAGTGGAGAAGAGGACAGATTTTGGGGTCTTTTCCTGCTCTCTCTCTCTGTCTCTCTCACTTTGGTCTTAAGTTCACATCCCCAAATCTGGATCTTCTGTTCACTACTCCTATTTCTAAACTTCTAAACATGCCACTGCTGAAATAGAACTCGGCTCCTCTTTTCTATGCTGGCAGCAACAGGGCTTGCAATCTCCAGGCTCTCTCCTGCTGCCAAGAGGAAAAAAAAAACTGTCAGGCAAAAGTTCCCCTCCCACCCCTCTCCCCCTTTTATCAAAACCAAATGCCACTGAAAGGCTTGCCATTACCTACAAAAGCCTCTGCTTCCTCAAGAAGGAAGCAGAGTAGTTGATAGGGTGTGGCACTTTGGGGGAGGGGTTCTGGAAGATCTGGGTTCCAATCCTACCTTAGCTACTTGCTGCCAGATTATGACCTTAGACAAGTGACTTATTTTCTCTGAGCCTCAAGAGTTTCCTTTTCTTTAAAAAGGGGTGGATGATAACAAAAGCACCTACCTCACAGGTTTCTTAGGAAGAACAAATGAGATATTGAAATTTATAAAGAATTTGCAAACTTAAAAGTCTCATATTAGGGAGAAGATGCTATTATTAAAATACAAGGCCGTTTTGCCAGTTCTGAGTAGGGTAGGCCAAGAGTTCACATTCTCTCTTTCTTTTTTTTTTTGTTCTTGTTGAGGTTCTTTTAAAAAAAGTTAACTTAATTTTTAAAATTTATAGAATAGAACAATCATTTCCATAATGCAATATAATTAAAAAGATTTTACATGAAATGGCAAATCCTTTGTATAGAACTTGCTATTCCTTTTAAATACACAATAGTTATCAAATAAATTTTCTCTTTTCCCCTTTTTTCTTCCCCTGTCTCAGAGATGGCTACCATTAGACACAAATAGGTATGTGTATACACACACACACATACACACACGATATATATACACACATGTATATATGTATGTATATACACATATACATATACATATATGTACTAACACCCACATATACACACATATGTCTGTGTACACATATATATGTAAAATTATTCTACAAATACTTCTATTTATCAGTTCTTTCTCTGTATACAGATAGCATATTTCTTTATGTGTTCTTTATAGTTAATTTGGGTATTTATAATAGTCGAAATAACTTATTTGTCCAGTCGTTCTTAAAACAATATTGCTAGGAGCAGCTAGGTGGTGCAGTGAATAGAGTATCAGCCTTGGAATCAGGACCTGAGTTCAAATCTACCCTCAGACACTTAACATTTACTAGCTATGTGACCTTGGGCAAGTCACTTAACCTCAATTGCCCTGTCTTCCCCCTTCCAAAAAAAAAACCCAAAATATTGATGTTACTATATACAATGTCCTCTTGTTTCCTCTCTTTCTTATTTGGAGGGAAGAGACAAGAAAGACTATCTCCTTATTGCCATTACTGACAAGATAAAAATTAGATTCCCTTTCTTCCTTCATAGTTTCCTCTTTGGAAAAGAAAATTATATTATTTCTTTATCAATTCCATTAGTATCTTTGAAAGGGCAACAGACCCAAGCGAGAGTTCTTTACCCCCATAGCAGCAGACTTGTGAAACCTGGGGGGCTCCTTCTCAGAATCATGTCTTTAAATACACAAAATAAAATGCATACAAAAAAAACCCAATGATACTGAAACACAGCAATCAAAATATTTTTAAAAAGTAAAATAAGTTCATGGATCCCAGGTTAAGAACCCCAGACTAGAAGAAGGCCTGTAAAGCACAAGGTAAGTTCTTTATGGAGAATTATGGAAAGATAGACAAGAATCCCCCAAGATGAGAAGGCACAAGAGAGTGGCAATCTGCATCAGTGGAGAGAGTGTACCTATCTGTGAAATCAAGGTGTAATAGTTCTAGAACTGCAAGAAATCTTGGAGATCCTCTAATCCAGATGTATCAAATATATATTCTCTACAGTCACAAGCAGAACCAGATTAAAATGTAATTGGGAAATCTTTCACAAAATTAAAATATAATAATACATAGATAATGCTAATATATGGTTTTCTAAGTCATTATGACACTTTAGGGATCCTTATGTATGGCTTAATGGCCTCCTGTTTCCATACTCTTCTAGTCCACTCTACTCATTTTACAGTAGCTGAGACCAAGGCCCAGAGAGTTGAAATGATTTGTCCATGATCCCACAGAAATGGAATTTGAATCTAGGTCCTGTGTCTCTGAACCTAGTGTTCTTTCCATGAACATATCACAATCTTTCTGGGCAGAGACAACTTATTTTCTTTTGCACTCGGCATTTAAGAAATTCCTAGAGACTTTCTTTGAAAACAATCTAGCTTGGGTGGAGAGAAGAACTTTTTCCTTTCCTAATGAGATGTGATGGGTGGTTTGGAAATCCATTGGCTGCAGAACCATGGAGCCCCTAGCTAGCTCCAGCACATGTCAGTTCTCTTCAGACCAAGAATGGCTGATTTCTCTAGCCAAACATTTCTCTGACTCTGAGTACAGAGCCCTGAGACTTGCAAGCATTCCCTGCACCCATGGTCCCTTCCTTAATCCCCCCTAGAATACAAAAAGATCAAGAGATTTTGCTTATCTAGGGTGGGCTTGCTTTTGGGTCAGTATCCACATGGGGAATAGTCTGGGCCTGGCCTACAGCAGGTTGCAATTTTGCAACACTGAAGCAGCTGTAAAGTTGCCCAAGCAGACAGGGAATGCTTATGGTCAGGGGCAAGGGCTGGCTCTGTTAGCCAGGTTGCCTTGCTGCCCCTCCACCCCTTGCCCCCAACCTCCTTGCCTGGCCCCAGGCAAAGTCACATAACCCCTCTATGTCTCCACTTCCACCTCCATAAACTGGGGCCCGACCTACCGCACAGGGATGCAGGGTGGATTAACTAATTGATGGTGGGAAGGCCACTTTGAACATTTCAAGGGCTGGTCAGAGGCCAAGTCTCATTATTTAGCTTCAAAGTAAGAAACTCCATAAAAAGTTCATTGGGAGCACTGATTGTTCCAGATTGTCACAACGGAAGTGAGTCCAGGCCAGCATTCCTTGGGCTGGATGTTTTCAATGCAGTCTGAGAATGAGTTTGTGTGTGGTGGTGAATGGGGGGGGTGGGAAATATGGGAGTGTGTGTTTGGTGGGTGGCAAAAATCTGGTTGCTGCATTTTCAAAAGTGGGTTCTAGGACAGAAGCATAAGAGAAAAAAAAGGACATGAGCAATACTCTTGGAGATTCAAGTGTACCTTAGCAAGAGCTGTTCCTCTCTGGTCCTCAGTTTCCCCGTCTGTAAAATGAGGAGGTTTGGATAAGATGATCTCTAAAAATATAGGATTCTGGATTAAAATTGCGGCAAAATTTATCCTGAAGATCCAAAGCAATCTCTCTTTGGCTATGTTGGTGTCTTTCTTTGCACCCCCACAGCTTAACGCATTCTTGTTTAGTTATTCATTTATGTCTATCTTACCCCACCTAGCACCACCACCACTCTTTGTGACCCTGTGGACCATACTGTCCTGGGGATTTTCTTTTGCAAAAATGCTCGAGTGGTTTGTCATTTCCTTCTCCAGCTCCTTTTACATAAGAGGAAACTGAGGCAAACAGGGTTAAGTGACTTACTCAGGGTCATATAACTAGTAAGTGTCTGAGATCTGATCTGGACTAAGTACTTCCTGATTCCAGGCCCAGCACTCCATCCACTGAGCCATCTAACTGTCCCCTGTAACAAGTGCTTAATAAAATGCTTGTTGACCAGATCAACTGTTAGATCCTCCCTTCCCAGTTCCTTTGTATTTACTTCATATTTATTTATTATCAACCTATCTATTTACATACTACTTTCCATTAACAGAATGTAAGCTCCCTGAGGGCAGGGGCTATTATGCTTCTGCTTTGATATTCCCAGTGCCTAGCACACAGTTCCTGCATGTTCTAAGTCTGTGATCCATGTTAAAAAATCTGTGTTGTTGTTCATCCTTTGTTCTCAAAGAGAGTGAATGACATCAGGAGGGTGATGTCTTAATTTGTAAGTGAATTGGATTTAAGTGAGGCAGGGCCATACAAAGTCACCAGCCTCACTATCTTCTCTAGAGGCATCTGAGTCCAGTGGCCAGGATGACTGGAGATGGCCCCAGACAAGAATCTATGAAACCATAAAGGAAGGAAAAATGACAGGCAAGCAGGATCAAAGGGTCATGTTCATTAGCCAGTCAGTCAATAAATAGTTATTAAGTACTTGTTATGTGCCAGGCACTGTGCCAAACTCAGAGGATACAAAGAAAAGCAAAAACCAGTCCTAGCCCTCATGGAACTTATATTCTAGCAGCAGAACCATGTAAATACGACTCGACACCGACATATATATAAAGTAGACAGAGATCATCTGAAAGGGAAGGCATTAAGAGTTGGGAAGTTAGGGAAAGGCCGTGCTTGCAGAAGCTCACAGAACTGGAAGGCACCTCAGAGTCCATTCAATCCAACCCCTTTCTCTTATAAATGAGGAATCTGAGGTACAGAGAAGTGGAAGGATTCACTTAAATTAGTATAGGTAGTCAGTATACCAAGTGGGATGAAAACCCTTTTAAAAAGTGGTGGGCATAGGCAGAGCCAGGATTAGATGTAGGCAGTATAGGGTACAGAACTCAAGGAGCTGCAGTAAAGGACATGCTCAAATATGATTGCCTCTTGTAAATACAGTTATTTTTAATGATAGAAAATTCTATTCTTCATGGTACTGATATTCTTATTTTGTGCAAAGTCACATCATACCTATTGTATTTGAAGACTCAATATTTTAAACAAGTAGTGAGGGTCAACACTGGGATTTGAACTAGGGTCTCAAGACTCTGGGATCAGTGTTTTTTCCACTGAACCATGGCCTTAATATATGCTGAAAAAAAGGAAGGAAGGAAGGAAGAGAAAGGAAAGAAAGATGAAAAAAGAAAGGAAGGAAGGAAGGAAGAAAGGAAGGAAGGAAGGAAGGAAAAGAGGGAGGGAGGAAGAAAAGAACAAAGAAAAAAGAGAATGAAGAAAAGAAGAAAAAAGAAAGGAAGGAAGAAAAGAAAAGAAAAAAGAAAGGACAGAAGGAAAGAAAAAAGAGAAAGAAAAATGAAGGAAGGAAGAAAGAAAAGAGGAAAGGAAGGAAGACAGGAAAGAAAGAAGAAAGGGAAAAAGAAAAGAAGGGAAAGAAAGAAAAGAAGGATAAAGGAAGGGAAAGAGGGAGGAAAGAAGGAAAGAAAGAAGAAAGGAAGGAAAGAAGGAAGGAAAAGAGAGAAAGAAAGAAAAAAGAAAGGAAAAAGGAAGGAAGGAAAGAAGAAAGAGGAATGAAGAAAGAAGAAAGGAAGGAAAGAAGAAAGAGAGAAAAAGAAAGAAAAGAAAGAAAACTGAGGGAGTGTGTGTGTGTGTGTGTGTGTGTGTGTGTGTGACTTTAGGTGACTGGATGTGCTTTAAAGGTGGGGTGTGGGGCAGGGGAGGAGATGGTGCATTGAGGAGGTGGGCATGGGCTTCTTGCTCCCAAATTCTGGGAACTGGCCTGGGAGTCAAATCCCCAGGATGAACAAAAGTCAGGGAACCACAGCACAGAAGGCCTTCTGCTCATTTATTCTGACAAGTGCCACGGAGCTGGAGTTGATTTATGACCATACTTCACGGTACACTAGTAAACGTCCCATAGTATATTTTGTAAGAGTAATGAAGTCTTAGTAACATGAGCCCTCCCGGCAGCCTCGGCTAATAAATTTCTTTTTGAGGAGTGGGGTGAGGCTGCAAGGCCCTTGGTGAGAATTATCGGGTCGGTGGATTAGCGCAAGGAGCATTAGCTGCCTTCTGCAAGAGGTTCAGAAAGCTTTTTAAGGAGGAAGTGGATGGAAAGCTTGACTTTCCCTTGTGGGTGTGTGTTTTCACCACCACCCCAAATTACCTTACCCATGCTAGGAGCTCAGAAGGCAGAGAAGGGAAGAGGAAGAACGAGTCAAGAAGATGGGAAAGGAAGAAGAAAACCCCAAACCATAATTGCCCATTTCCTTCTGCAGCTCAAGTGACTTTCTTTTCTGACTACTGTTTACCTTGGAGTTTGAGAATTAAATTGATTAGAAGCACATCCCAACTATGTTCCCCAGGCTGTTCTCTGAAACATGAACGAGGATGAGGGTGGGTGGGTTTGAGAAGTTCTGGATTCTAGGACTCTCTTTGCCTCTGAAATTAGATGAGTCAATTCTCATTTGGTTCATAGAACTCAATTTGGTCCATAGAACCAAAGATATATAGGCAATATAGATTGTCTAGGGCAATGATAGGCACAGTGGATAGAATGCTTCCCCTAGAATCAGGAGGACTTGAGTTCAAATTTGTCTTTGGAAACTTACTAGCTGTGTGACCTTTGGCAAGTCACTTCACCCTGTTTGCATCAGCTCCCTCAACTGTAAAATGAGCTGGAGAAGGAAATGGCAAACCACTCCAGTATCCTTGTGGCCTGAGAGCCACAAAACCTGGGTTCAAGTCCTTCCTCTGATACATTGTGGTTATGTGGCCTGGGAAAGTCTCTTACTCTCTCAAAGCCTTAGACAACTCTCTGAGACAATAAATTACTGAGAAGGTGCTGACCTGAATTGGTAGAGGGAGTGTCCTCATCCAGGAGTTCCCTATCCCAAAGAAATCATGATCTAGTCACCATTCTTGTTCCTGGTGGGCAATAGGGAGCTATTAAAGGTTTTTGAGGGCAGCTAAGTGGCACAGTGGATAGAGTTCCTAGCTGTGTGACCCTGGGCAAGGCACTTCACCCTGTTTGCCTCAGTTTCCTCATCTGTAAAATGAGCTAGATAAGGAAATGGCAAACCTCTCCAGGATCCTTGCCAAGAAAACTCCAAATGGGGTCATGGAGAGCTAGGTGTGACTGAAACAACCAAGCAACAGCAATGACAGCAAGGTACATATAATGCAAATGGAAGGTTATATTAGCAGAAGGGCCCTAGCAATGGGGAGGACTGGGAAAGCTTTCCTGTACAAGGTGGAGTTTCAACTGAATCTTGAAGGAAGGCAGAGGGAGGGAAGAGAGCATTTTGGGAAGGAGGGATGGCCGGTCAAAAGCCATGGAGCTGTGCAATGGAGCGTTGTATGTGATGGGCAGTAGGAAGGTCAGGACAGCTGGATCCCTGACTTTAGGGTAATACATAAGATACTGTTGGCGCTGTTATTGTTGCTGCTGTGATGGTTGTTTGTCTTTCAGTTTTGAAGAGGACTGATGACACCATGGGGTGATGTCTTGATTTGCACGTACGTGAATTGGATTTAAGCGAGGCAGAGTTGCACAAAGTCATTAGCCTCACTCTCTCTTTTAGAGTCACGGAAGTCCAGTGACAAGACAAAAGTCAAGATGACTGGCGATGGCCTGGGATGTGGTGGATGACCTTGATATCTTTGATGTCTAACCAAGCTCTAAGCCCTCCACAGCACCTGATTCAGTTGCCTTCATGACTACTGGGACAAATTATTCTCATCTACCCATTTCACTGGGGAAGACTTCACACACTAAGATAAGAAGACCGGGAAGGGGTCAGATTGTGACAAATTTTAAATGCCAGAAAGAGAACTTTATATTTGATCTGGTAGGTAATGGGGAGCCACCAGAATTTAGTGACTGGGGGTGGAGATGGGGATGGGGAAAGTGACACGGTCAGACTATAGCTTTAGGAAAATCATTTTGGCAATTATGAGGATGATGTATTGGAATGGGGACAGATGAATCAAGGTCCCATGGCAATCTTCAGGCTCGTGGTGACGAGCACCTGTGCCAGAATGACGGCTGGATGAACGGAGAGAATGGGATGTCTATGAGGGATGTGGTGAAAATGGAAATGATAAGACAGATTGGCTATGTGGGATGAGTGTAAAGGGAGGAATGAGAGCAAAGTCATGAATGTGGTGGACTGTGAGTAGTAAGAGGAAAGTCGGGAAGAGGAGAGGGTTTGGGGGGAAAGATAGCAAGGCCTGTTTTAGACATGTGGAAGTGTTTTACGGCACCTCCAATTCGAAATATCCGAAAGGCAGATGGCCGTGTGAGTCTAGAGCTCAGGGTAGCAGGCAAGATAAATGAATCATACATTCAGAGCCAGAAGGGTTCTTGGAGTCTGTCTTGTTTTTCTTGTCTCTATACAGTTTAGGAGACTGGGGGCCCCAGAAGCAAAGGACCTTGTTGGTGATCACATGGGTGATTAAGCTTCAGAGGTGGTATAAAGCCTTTTACTAAAAAAACGATAGACATGGGCCAAGCCAGGACTAGGGTCAGCCACCTGGGGATGAAACATTCAGAGGTGCAACAAGAAAACAACGGAAGTACTGTCGTTGACCAAACATTTCACTCCTTGTGGCAAGGAATGTTTATTTTGTGTTAAGCCACATTATATGTTCCCTGTATTGTTAAAAAGATTCAAAGTATGTTCCAGGAAATAATACCTAGAGGGAGAGAGCTTTAAAACTTGCTGGAAGAACTGAGTTCAAATGTGGCTTCAAACACTTAATAGCTGCATGATTCTAGGCAAATTATTTAACCTCTGTAACATGTGGTTATTAACAGCACCTGCCTTACAGGATTGTTGTGAGAAATGAATGAAATAATATTCATAAGGTTCCCGGCACATAGTAGGTACTTAGTAAATGTTTATTCCCTTACCCTCCCAAGGTCTTATGATTAGTGGGTGGCAGAGCTGAGATTCAGACCCAGGGCCCCGACTCCCTAGAGCCAAGGCTACTTGACATCACATCAGGTTAGCTCAGAAAGGGCCTTCCATCAATCTCTCAGGGTTACGATGTTTCTCTCATTGTTAACCTGATGGTCGTATTTTGCTCGGTAAATCTGACAGAGTTAATAAAACATGCTATAAATAAGAGGCAGCTGGAGAAGTCAATGTTCCATCTGTTCCTGGCTCCAACCTCCCGACTCCCGGAACCTCCCAACTCCCGGTGCGCTTCCTCATACATTGTGTTAGAGTTGGTCCAGCCCCTCCACTCCCTTATTTTACAGGTGAAGAAACCGAGGCATAGAGAGAGGAAATTACTTAGCCAGTAACAGAGACTGCATTTTCCCTTAGTTACATGTATTTTGGCATAGAAAATGTAAAACATTATTGATTTAAAAAACCACATATATTTATAGCATGTGTTTTGGGGTCCTAACTACTGCTGCTGTTATTGCATTACTGAGAGGCAGCATGTTGTAGTGGATAGAGAATGTACCTGAGTCGGGAAGACCAAAGTTCAAGAACTGTGATAGGTTCTCCATTTCCCTATAATAGGGACTGATTTTCCCTTAAAAAAAAAAAAAAAAGTAACAAATCAGTCCCTGGGACCCGACTGGCCACTGACTCTTTTGAGCGAATTTCTGGTCACCTAATGACATTAAAAAAAAAATCTACTTATATTGAGGTGGGGTCCCTCTGACTCGGTGGACAACCATTTGAGTCTGTTATGATACCTTACAGCTAGCTGAGGGTCTTCCCTTCCCAGCTTGATTTTTCTTTCTTTTTCTAAATAAAGGGTCTGTCCCTTGACTCACTTCTTAAAGAGGTCTGTTCCCTGAAATGGTGTTACCTCTCTCTAAGTGAGAACCTGAAAAGGCCTCAGCCTATAAGGGCCAGGGTCTCCCACTGCATCATGGGCCGTCTCCAGTCGTCCTGATGAATATCTGGTCACTGGACCCAGATGGCTCTGGAGGAGAAAGTGAGGCTGGTGACCTTGCACAGCCCTGCCTCACTCAAACCAAAGTCAACTGCAAGTCACGTCCTCATTCCCCGATGTCATGGTTCTCTTTGAAATGGAAGGACAAACACAACGACAACCTGATCAGAAGCTAATTATAATGATAATCATTACTGCAATAGCTGACATGTATCTGCCATCTGCCATGTGCTCGGGCGCTATGTTAAGAACTTTACAGTGATTGCCTCATGTGATCCCCACAACTGCCCTGGGAGGTCGTGCTGCTTCCATCTTCTGTGAGGACCCTGAAGCAAACAGAGGTCAAGGGACTTGCCCAGAGTCACACAGCCTGTCAGTGTCTGAGGTCAGATCTTCCCTCAGCTCTCCCTGACTCCAGCCGCTGTTGCATCCGGCGGAGCCCGAGCCGCATGTGCATCTGGAGAAACTAAGTGCTGCTGTATCCTTATTTCACACCCCTGCTGGTGTGTGGGGGGGGAAGGAAACCTCTTTGTGTTAACTGTTTTATGATGCAAATGATGTGCATTTCATCACAAAATCAAACTTGATCTAACTGGCCCTCCCCTAACAATACGTCCTACCTGTGTGACCCTGGGCAAGTCACTGTGCCTGTTTGCCTCAGTTTTCTCATCTGTAAAATTGGGATAATAACAGCAACCACCTCCCAGGATTGTTGTGAGGATCAAAGGACATCGTCGCGTAGCACATATAAAGCCCCTGGCAGAGTAGCCTCCAGAAAATGTTAGTTGTTGTTGTTGTTGTTGTTGTTAGCCCCATGACCTTGGGCATGTCACCTTCTGCCTGCCTCAATTTCTTCATCACCAAAATGGGTATAATAATGATGCCTACAGTATGAGGTTGTGAGGATCATATTGTATTTGCAAAACATTTTGCAAACCTTAAAGCATAAATAAATGTCAGTCAGTCAACAAACATTTATTGAATGTCTACTATGTGCTGAGTATGGTGCTAAACACTGAAGACATTAAAAACAGGTAAAACATAACCTCTGCCCTCGAGGAGCTCAAGGAGCTCGTAATCTAGTGAGGAGATAAGGAACAACTATGTCTGAGCAAGGTGGTGCAGTGGAGAGTGCCAGGCCTGAAGTCAGGAAGGTCTAAGTGCAAATCCAGCCCCAGAGCCTGGTGGTATGACCTTGGGCAAGTCACTTAACCTCGCCCACCTCAGTTTCCCCATTTGTCAAATGAGCTGGAGAACAAAATGACAAACCAGTCCAGTAGCTTTGCCAAGAGAACCCCAAGTGGTGTCACCAAGAGTTGGAGAGGACTGAAACAGTTGAACAATAACAACTTGTACAAACAAGCTAGTTATCAGATAATTAACAGGAAAAAGGGATTAGAATTGAGAGGTTAGGAAGTGTTTCTTGTAGAAGATAGCATTTTAGTTGGAAAAGGAAGCAGAGAAGCAGGAGGTAGGTGAAGATGAGAAGGGAGGGCGGTCTAGGGGGCAGCCAGAGAAAATGCATGGAGCAGAGAGGAGTGTTATTGTTGTTATCTGAATTAATTTCATAGAATTATAGACTTCAAGAGCTTGGAAGGACCACCCCGTACAGCCTTTTCATTTTTCAGATGAAGAAATTGAGGCCCAAAGAGGTTAATTAAGCAAAACAAATTCCTACATTGACCATGTCCCTCCCCCCCCAAAAGTCTCAATCTGGGTTATGAGGCAGGACATAGGCAGCATGTTTCATCATGAGTCCTCTGCATTTGTGGCTGGTCAGTGTAACAACAACACGTATTTACAGGCCCTGTGAATTGCTTACCAGGCCATTTCTTCCTGATGATCCTCTAAAGTAGGGCATTGGCTTACGTAGAGTCATACAGGTAGTAAATGGGAGCTGAGATCTGTGCATGATTCTAAATTGAGTCCTTTTTCTGTTGGGCGAATCTGCTTCCCAGAAACCTTCCTGTTAGCCTCAAAGGGAGTCAAGACTGGGTGGGGAATGGATTCCAAGGCAGGAGAGGGTTTGGGAAGTCTGGAAGTCTATTCTTTGCTCTTCCCTTGACTCACTCAGTCACCTACTGGCCTCAGGAAACCTCTCCAAGCTTTAGCCTGTGGCTGAGTGGGGACCATTCACATTTGTTTCAGGGACTCGTGACCAGTTGCCTCTGTCCTGCTTTTGTCCCACAGGCAGGCCTCCCACTGTTGCTTGATAGTGGAGTGGCTGAAAATCTAAGTGAGAAAGAGAAGGAAAAAAATGTGGGTGGGCATTGGACAGATCGTGGGCCCATTCATGTACACTTGGTGGAGCTGTGGGTCTTCAGGTCATCCAGTAAATAGAAGAGCAGCAAGCCATTTTTGAGCCTCTATCTGCTCTGCTTTGCAGACTATTGCATATTTATTTTTTCTGGGACACTCCTCAACTCAGCCTAGATTAGCTGTGCCTCAAGAATATAAACTGGTATTTTAATATTCACTCAAGCAAAACGTATTAAGGAAGATGAACATACAGCATTAAGCCTCAATTCCTTATCCCTTACCCACCCAAGTAAGTCCCTTCCAGCTTGAAATCTATGATCTAGGGCCTACAATCCTGAGACTTCTGAGATCCCTCAGCTCATCCTCATCAGCTCCAACCTTATTTCTCCTGTTCTCTCTGCTTGGGCTTAATTGGACTTCTCTCTTCTGTGCCATATGCTCCTTTCAGAAAACCAGCCCCCTTAAGGCTGACCCAATGCAGTCCATTTCAGAAGATGCCCAGAGGGAAAGATCTCACAATTCTGGCTTTTGGGAATCTGCAAGACCAGAGTTACAAACTTGACCTTGTTGAGCTTGTAACAACTTTCCCTGCTGGACTGAAAAAAAAATGCCTTCAGAAAAGGATACTGGAAAGGTGATGGGACAACTCCAAGACCCACAAGGAGTTTGAGTCAGGACCAGCTTGGCTTCCCGTTCCTCAGACTCCAGCATGCAGAGGGGAGGCCAAAGGCTGCCAAAGGTTTTATTTTATTGTCATTGCAATTGACTCCCCCGGCGACCAGCCTTGGCAGAAGGACAGGACTGAGCCCTGGCTGCTGGGCCATGGTCATGATAGCAATTCCAGGATTCTCCCTCCATGAGCCTTTGCTAAGAGCAGAGGTTCCTGCAGGTGGCTGAGAAATCTGGAGAAGCAGGGAGACAGCAAGGAGGGTAAGGAGGAGGCCTGAGCATTGGTACTGGCTGTCCCTGTTCCCTTCCTCATCTGGCTGGGCTTCAAGCACAACGATTCCACCACCCAAGTCTTCTTTCCCTATTTCCAAGCTGACTCTGA
Organism: Pseudocheirus occidentalis; assembly: GCA_028646575.1. Taxonomy (NCBI): domain Eukaryota; kingdom Metazoa; phylum Chordata; class Mammalia; order Diprotodontia; family Pseudocheiridae; genus Pseudocheirus; species Pseudocheirus occidentalis. Next base: position 204,436,724 of record CM053593.1, on the reverse strand, counting down.
GGAAGCAAGGCCGACTTGTTATGCTTAAGTCTCAGAGGACCTTTGGTTGGGAATTTCTGATCCTGTCTTGTAAACTCTGCACTGGGGAAAACAAAACAAATAAACAAAAGAAGTTCCTTGCCTGTAGCCTGGCTGGATCTTGGGGATGATTATTTGCTGTTTGGGGTCCTTTGAAACAAGCCTTTCTTCTACCTCCCCCTAGCCCATTCAGCATCATTTTCCAGATTTTTCAGAGATGGCTATTGTCTGGAAAGAGGCCTGGACTTGGATGGAGCAGACTTCTGGGTGAGTCTACCATTAACCAAGCTATGTGGCCTTGGGCAATGCTGGCCAGGACTTAGTTTCTTTACGGTAAAGTAGGAATAAGAATGGAAGGTCATTAAAGGTAGGATCTATTTTGCCAGGGCACTTTGTGCTCAGCATAGTAGGTGCTTAATAATGTTTGTTGTTTAACTGGTTATGTAGCTTACTGTTAAACTTCTCAGTGATCTCCAAGCATGTGGAAACCAGGTCAGCTGACATAATTCAGATGGGCAGGCTTGGGCAATCTCTTTATTATCACTTGCTTCCTCTAAGGAGTATACCTGGATTGTAAGTGGAGGGAGTGGCGCTGGGGAGCTTGAAACAACCTGTGACCTCAACCGACAATACTACAGATCCATATTCCCTTGAAAGCATAGACCATAATAAGAGGTAACACGCTATACTTGCAGTTGGAAATATCCAGGTTCAAATTCTACCTCAGACACCTACTAGCTATATAACCTTAACTTCTTTTGGTCTCAGTTTCTCACCCATAAATTAAGGAAGGTTAATATAGGTAGCCTCTATGGTTTCTTCCAGCAGGTCCAAATCTGTGTCTTATGAGTGTATGTCCCAGCATCAAATCCCACTTCTGGGACTTGGCAGCTTTGTGACCATGGCCAAGTCAGTTGGCCGTGTTAGAGACTCAGCTTTTCTCATTTATAAAATAGTGAGAATTGTCTTGAGGCTTGAATGAACTAATGCATTCAAAGTTCTTCACCAACTTTGGAGCACTATACAAATAGTTAATATTACCGTTACTATGACCCCAGAGGAAGAGACCCTAGACCTTGGCATCATTCATGGGTAAAATTGTCTCCTGCCTCTGAGCTTTGAAGGACTCCTGGATTTGAAGCAAAAAACCAAACACTCAATCACTAGTCAAGTACTTCCAGCCAAGGTTGGTCTCTTTCATCCACCACCATTTACCATGTAAGAATTCTGGGCATCTCTAAATACCTCTCTAAAATTGTAGTAATGATGATGATGATGATGATGATATAATGTTGAATTAATGGGTTGAATAATGAGTTCAACTAATAATAATAATAATATTAATAACCTAACATTTATATGTGGAAATTAGGTGGTGTAACACTGGACCTGGAGTCAGGAAGTTGTTCAGTTGTTTTCAGTTGTGTTCAGCTCTTCATGACCTTATTGGCATTTTCCAATTGTGGTTGGCCATTTCCTTCTCCAGCTCATTTTACAGATGAGGAAACTGAGGTAAACAGGATTAAATGACTTGCCCAGGGTTACATTGCTCATAAGTGTCTGAGGCCAGATTTGAACTCAGGAAGATGAGTGCTCCTGACTCCAGACCCAGGGCTCTATCCACTGAGCCACCCATCTGCCCTGGAGCCAGGAAGATCTGAGTTTAGGTCCAGTTTCAGATACTTCCTAGTTGTGTGAACTTAACCTTGTGTGCCTCAGTTTCCTCATCTGTAAAATGAGCTAGAGAAGGAAATGCAAACCACTCCAGTATCTTTGCCAAGGAAACCCCCAGTGGGGTCATGGAGAGTCCTACATGATTGAAATGACCGAACAACAACAAAGCATTTATCTGGTGTGTTGAGGTTTGGAAAGTGTCTTCTGTGTTATCTCATTTGATCCTCAAAGCAACCTTGTGAGGTAGGTATCATTGTCACTTTAGTTTTATAGAGGGGGAAACCAAGGCCCAGAGAGGTTAATTGGCTTACCCAGAGTCACACAATAACTGTCTGAGAAGGATTTGAACTCGTCTTTTTTTTTAAATGAAGGCCTGATTTTTTGTGTTTTTTCCCCCTTTTTTTGGAGGGCAGTTGGGGTTAAATGAGGTTAAAACACAGCTAGTTTTTGTGTTAAGTGTCTGAGGCCGGATTTGAACTCAGGTCCTCCTGCCTTTAGAGCCAGTGCTCTACTCACTGCACCACCTAAGCCACCTTGAACTCAAGTCTTCTTGACTCCAAGTCTGACACTGGCCCCTGTGCCACCTAACTGCCCCTTGACCAACTTCTTTCTTACCAGCTACTATGCAGTGACAAGAGTTTCATAGGAAGAAGGGGTTGTACCTTCATACCTTTGGGCCTCAGTGTCCTCATCTGTAAAATGAGCATGTTGTACTGGATGGCCTCTAAAATCCCTTCCAGCCCTACATCTGTGATTCTATGATTCTCTGCCTCCCAGCATTATTGCCACATCCAATATCCCAAGAGCAACTTTGTAGAGTTGTGAAAATCAAATGATATCATAGAAATTTAAGATCAATTACAGATCTAGCCTGGAGGAGACCTCAGAGGCCATCTAGTCCAACTCTGTAATTTTACAGAGGATGAAAACTCGACCTATAGAGGCTAAGGGTCTACCAGGGTGTAAGTGGCAAAGTCAGGATTTGAACCCAGGTTGCCTGACCCCAAACCTATCACTCTGTCTACTATACCATGTTGGTCCATCAGAATAAATAGGATCTAATAATTTATATACACATAAAGTGGTATATAAATGTAAAATCATTATTATTCTTCCTTCTTTTAAATCCCCTTCTATCACTTCCTCATGGCAAAGAGGTAGCCCTGGGTTCTTGAAAAACATTATTGGAACATAGTTAGAACATTATTTGAACATATCAGTACTTATTAGAACATAAGTTTGAAGAAAGTCCTTCCAAATGGGAAAGGCTTTGGATGTGGCCCCTGGTGGGTTCTGGGTCTATTAATTAGATATCATCTTAGCTTATTTTGCCTGTCAGACGATGTAGTCTCTGGCCACAGCATCTCCTGAATAACCATCATCATCATCGTCAATCATCATCACTAGGGATCTCATGTTTATATAGCATTTCAAAGACTGCCAAGTGATTTACATGCATTATCCCTAGGGTGTACCCCAAGTGCTTGACTCATAGTAAATACTATTAAAAATCACTTGCTCTTTGATTGATTGCATTTTACATCTGTGTGAAGTAAGTGTTATCATTATTCCTATTTTCTTGATGAGGAAACTGAGTCTCAGAGAAGTTAAAATGACTTGTTCATGAACACACAGGCAGTAGGTGTCTAAAGCAAAATTTGAATTCTGGTCTTCCTGACACCAAGCTGAGGAGTGCTCTACAGACTATGCCACATTGAAGCTCCATTAAGGTACGGAGACATAATGGTCAACACAGGTAGAGGGCGAGCCCTTATCAGTGAAACTGAGGACCCTTGAAGTATTAAAGTTAGGAGTATTGACAATTTCTTGAAGTACTCAAGCAAATGGGAAAAGGGAATGGAATGGAATTATCATTTTAAAGTACCTATTATATACTAGGCTCTGTGGTAAGTGCTTTACAAATATTAATCTCATGATCTTCCAACCCTGTGAGGTAGATGCTATTATTATTCTCACTTTCCAGTTGGGGAAACTGAGGCCAACAGAGGTTAAGTCACTAGGGTTACACAGCTAGAAAGTGACCAAGGCTGGATTTGATCTCAGATCTTCCTGTCTCCAGAACCAGTTTCCTATTCACTGTGCCACCAGCTGCCTCTAACAAGAACAAAGACTCATAGTAACTCTGTGTGGTTGTGACAGGTTTAGAATTTAGAGTGTAACCCTGGAGACATAAGACACATTGCTTGGCACATAAATACTTCATTCATTCATTCACTTCTGTCTGGGTCACCAACTCCATGGCCTTTGGCCAACCATTGAACATCAGTGTATTCCAGTTTCTCCATTTAGTGAGAAGGAAAAAAAAAAGGGATAGTTGGGACTTATGTCAACCACTAGGGACATTTTGAAGATCACTATATGTGAGAGAAAGCCTTCTTTGGAACAAGAACCTATGTAAAGTGAGGGAGATTTTTGCAAGGCAGCCAAGTACTTTCTATTTCCTCCTTCAGAACAGTTCTGATATCCTACCTGGTCTAAAAAACTTTCCCCAGTGAAATAGCAAGGCACCTAAAGCTCCCTATGGAGGGGCATAGACCCTAGAACATAAGACATGTGCATGGTGAACATGACTGTCATTTACCCAATCATCTAAACATGGCTTCCTGTTGTTCAGTGAGTCATTTCCAATTCTTTGTGACCCCATTTAGGGTTTTCCTAGTAAAAATATTAGAATGATTTGCCATTTCCTTCTCCAGATCATTTTACAGATGAGGAAATTGAAGCAAATAGAGTTAAGTGACTTGCCCAGAGTCACACAGCTAGATAGTGTCTGAAGCTATATCTGAACTCCGGTCTTTCTGCCTCCAGGCCAGGCACTCGATCAATCACTTAGCCCTCCTCCAAACATGGTACTGAAAGTCTATTATCTCTGTATCTACCTTCTTCAAACATGGCATTGCTTGCCTATTAACAAGCTATCTTTCCAGTTTCCTTTACTGAAGCTTTCTTCCAAATCCTGCCTTAGTGTGAGGGCAACTCTCTCTGGTGTCTCAAGGGCCATACCAGGGGAGCATAGCCTCTGGCAGATCCTATCAAGATGGGAGCAATTAGGCGACTCAGGGGATAGAGCACTAGCCCTGGAGTAAGGAGGATCTGAGTTCAAATCTGGCCTCAGATACTTGATGCTTGCTAGCCGTGTGACCCTGGTCAAGTCACTTAACTGATTACCTAGTGGGGAAAAAAAGTCTTATCAAGATGTCAACGATTCAAGTATGGCCCTAGAAATAGATTACTCACAAAGGAATAGCTGAGTCAAGTGAAGAGAGATTCCTCGCTAGAGGGTAGACCACCAAGTGAGACATTTTTCATTCACTCAGTGGCTGTCTACTAAAGTTTGGTGCAGTCTTTTTATCGTTGCAGATCCCACTATTGTGAAATTCTGGACTCCATGATGTAATGGAGTGAACATCCTGCAAACTTCTCCATCAAACACATTTGTCCTGATGTTCATGCACATACAGCACCCAAGCTAGTTTAGATTACTCTCTCAGCATCCTCCAAGTGCTGAGTCTAGGACCACCCATTTCAGTGTCTCCAAAGGAGAATCCTGTCTTGCTGCCGATGTTGAGAATATGGGGGATCTTCCATACAGAGGGAGGCTGAGGAGGTTGTTTGAGTTCACACAATGAGTCACTGACAGAGCCAGGGAACAGAGACATGTTGTCTAGACAGGCAGTCGTGCCCTAGTCTCCCTTCTTGGGTTGTATTTACCCATGGCCTCTATAGGCAGGGCTGGCCCTGGGCAAAATTTAAATTGGGAATGAAACAAAGTTTGTCTTCAGCCCCACCCCTCCTTCTGGCATTTTGGCCCCAGTTCTGTCTCCCCTGATGCAAAAGGTAGCAATCCTGTCCTCACGGTAGCTGGACAATCTCCTGGAAACCTGTAGATCATGGAGCTAGTGCTGGAATGGACCTCAGAAGCCATCAAATCCAACTCCCTTATTTTGCAGATGAGGAAAAGGAAGCCCAGGGAGGTTGTCACCTAGTCAGCATTAAATAGAAAAGATGGGATTTGAACTCAGCTCATCTGACTCCACTGCCCATGCCCTTAACTCCTCATTTAGTATTCTATCCCTTCAGTGTCCTGACTTGTCTTCTATAGGTAGCATAAGTTTTTTTACCATATGCTATTTTTTTTGAGGAAGGGAAACAAAACCTGTGTTTCACTGGCACCCAAACCCCTTCTATCAGCATCAATGAGCACCTGTTCCCAAACTGAACAACTTAAGAGATTTTCTTGGGGTTACAGAGAGGCTAAGTAAGTCTGGGGTCACACAACCAGTATGTGTCAATCAATCAAACACACCAGTCCTGTGTGAGAGACTGGATTCCAGGCCTTGTTTTCCTGATTCCAAATCCTACTTCCTTAGTGGCGTCTCAGTTAAGTCATTTAAGGATTCTCAGTTAAGTATGATATTTTACCCAGGTGAAATCACCCTTGCCTCCTTAAGGTCTTTTGGAGATGAGCTAATGGTGACAACTTCAAGAACCAAGACAGAGACTGTGCCCCCCAAATCCTCTAACACCTCTACCAAATTGCCATGATGTATAGAGAGTGTCCAGGGAAGACTAGCACCTCTGGTGTGAGGGCTTGACCAACTCTTTTCAGTACTGCTCATCCATGTTTGGTGTCTACCTGTCACCTACCTCACCTGTGGCTCCAAGAAGTTGTAGTATGTGCATAAGCCACCCTTTCCCCGCAATGAAACCATCTCAGCAGATGAGTTAAAACAGGTCGAGTGTGACCAGTAGGCCTCAGACCCATTGATGAGTTAGGGAGATGCCTATCTCAAGCATGTGAAGGGGAACCTGGTGGAATGGATGTATGAGAACAATTTGTTTCAATGGCCATGAAGGTGGCTGAAGCAGGTGCCCTGGAGCGCTTAGAGCTTGGTCAGACATCAAAGATACCGAGGTCATCTACTGCATTCTGGGCCATCTCCAGTCATCCTGACTTTTGTCCTGCCACTGGACTTCAATGACTCTGGAAGAGAGAGTGAGACTGATGATTTTGTGCAATTCTACCTCACTTAAATCCAATTCATATGCAAGTCAAGACATCATCCTGAGATGTCACTGGTCCTCTTGAAAAATGAAGTGTGAGCAACAATGATCACAATGCCAGATATTCTCTAGCTATGAGACCATATACTGAAATGGCTTTCTTTTCAATGACCTAATGAAGTAGTAGGTCATGCAAGAATCACTATTTTCAAATGAGTAAACTGAGGCTCAGGGAGGTCAAGGGTCTTGGCCAAGGTCACAAAGCTAGGAATTGTCAGAACCAGCATTTGAACCCTTCTTCTTACTCCCAGATTTCCTGACTCCATTTGTTCCATTCCCATTGCGAGATTTCCTAAATTCCATCTGTACCTAGGTCTGGCTCTGTCTCTTAGATGTCAGTCAATCAAAGAGCACTTACTAAGCACTTGCCATTTTCTAGGCATTATGCTAAGTGCTAGAGATGCAAAAAAAGGCAAAGAAATAGTCCCTGTCCTCATGGAACTTGGTCTAATAGAGGAGACAACATGCACACGACTATATGCCAACAAGCTATATCCACAGTAAATTGGAGAGAATCACAAAGGCTGGCACAAAGGTTAAGGAGGGCTGGGAAAGACTTCTTGCAGAAGGCGGGATTTTAGCTGAGACGTCGTCTTTCATTCCATTTTCTAGCCATGGAAGCTAGGAGGCAGAATTGAGGACAAAGAGATTGCGTGTGAGACGGGGGTAGGGATTGGGAAAAGCTTCTGGTATCTGTGAGTTTTCCAGGCCTGAGACACAGCCACTGAAAATGTTCCAGGTCAAAAGACGAGGAAAGGAAAGAAGCACCTACTGTGTGCAGGCACTTTTATGAACATCTCACACCAGACCTTTAAGGTAAATGCTATCATTATCCCCATTTTACAGTCGAGGAAACTGAGGCAAGAAGAGGTTAAGTGACTTGCTCAGGGTAACATGGCTAATAAGTGTTTGAATCCAGGTGTGAACTCAAGCCTTCCTGGCTCCAGGACCAGCTTTCTACCCACTGGGCTACCAGCTGCCTTTGGTAAAATTCGTAAATCTAGTAAAGTTTATAGGTCAGCGGTTCTCAACCTGTGGGTTATGTTCAATTTGTAACAATGAAAATAATCCTGCACATCAGATAGATTCATAACAGTAGTAAAATTACAGTTATGAAGTAGCAACAGAAATAATTTTATGACTGAGGGTCACCACAACATGAAGAACTGTATTAAAGGGTCACGGCATTAGGAAGGTTGAGAACCACTGCTATAGGTCATAGATAGAACCTGATAAGATTCACAGATCTAGAGTTGAAGAAGGCCTTAAAAAGAAGGCCATCTGGTCAACCAATCAATATTAATTGAGCAATTACAGTATGCTAGTGCTGTGCTAAGGGAGCACTGTTGATACAAAAAGAGGCAAAACACAGTTCTCCCCAAGGAGCTCGGGATCTAAAGGGAGAGACAACATGCAGACAAATCTATCCAAAGTAAGCTACATACAGGGCGCACAAAACGTAATCAATAGAGAGGAAGCATGAGAACTAAGAGGAGTTGGGGAAGGCTTCTGGTAAAAGATGGGGATTTGAGTTGAGATTTAAAGGAAGCCAGGGAGGTCAGTAGGTGGAGTAGAGGGTGGAGATCATTTTGGGCATGAGGCATGGCAGAAAAAACGCCCAGAGAGAGAGAGAGAGAGAGAGAGAGAGAGAGAGAGAGAGAGAGTGACTTGTTCGTAAAACAGCCAGATATCAGAATTTGAACCCAGGACCTCTCATTCCAGAGCCCACTACACTTTTATAATTTCATTCTTTTTCACATGCTGCTTGAACATAGGAAAAGAAACAAGGTGCTGTGAGTCATTACTTTCCTTCTCAGTTTTTCTCTCTATAAAATAAAGGGGTCAGATGAAATGACCTCTAAGTTGTAAACGCCAGCTCGGACATTTTAGCATAGCCTTCCCAAAGCAGGAGGCAGAAAGTTAGAACTCTCTTTCCTCCCTGCCCCTACTCCCCCAGCCCATACTACTGACTCCACATTCCTGTGCTCAGCTGGAACACAATGTTAGAACTGGAAAGAGGCCTAGTGATCGTCTTGTCCAGCTTTCTTATTTTACAGATGAAGAACCATCTCCGGTCTGGCCCTTTGCCTGTGCACTCCCTGAAATCCCCAGTCCTGGCAAGCTCAGAGGCTTTGGGATTCGATGGTTCTCAGATCAAAAGAGCCACCCAAGAATTGTGTAGACAGCTCGGCCCGTGCCAATGCACATCGGAGTATGGTACCCTGACTCAGAGGTGAACTGACTTGCCAGAGGTCAACACCGAGACCAGGCACCTGCCCTTCAGGAAACTGCAGGAAAAGAGGAAGCAAGATATTGGGGTGGAAGATGTTAGATAAACCTTCCCCTCAGTCTGTCTTCATCCCTCCACCCTTCCCAAGTTCGCCCCAGCCAGCAGCTGTAGCACAGAGAGGGCCCTTGGACAAACCATTAACGATATAAAGATTCCCTTAAGACTCGTAACATCTGCCCTCAGCTATGGGCTTTGGTAGCAAGAATGGACTCCGCTGGGCGCAAGGGCTGTTGTCTTAGAATCCATCTGTTTTCAGAATTCCACATTAAGGAAGCAACAAGCGGCGGAGACTAACACAGAAGCCTGGGACGAGCAGAAGGCTAACTCTGGTGCACCGGCTTCTGGCAGGTCTGTAATTCTCCAGCTGATCTTTCTTTTCTCTCTCCCTTCAGCAGCAGTCATTTCCCCCACCCCTAGTCTACTGCCTGCATATTCAGCCTTCTCCAAGGCTCCAAGACTGATCCGGGCTCTAGGAGGGTAAAGATGAGAAACAGCACGGTACAGTGGGCAGAGTGGTGGACCCCAAGTTAGGAAGATCTGTGTTCAAATCCTGCATCAGGTGTTTCTTAGCTATGTCACGCAAGGCAGGTCCCTTTATTCTTCTCACTCTGTGTTTCCTCATCTGTAATAATATCATCTACCTCATAGGGCTATTAAAAATCAAATGAGACAGCATTTGTAAGGTGCACAGTGGATAGAGTGCTAGGCCTGGAGTCACAAAGACCTGAGTTCAAATCCAGTCTCAGATATTGCCTAGCTGTGTGACCCTGGGCAAGTCACTTAACCTCTGTTTGCCTTAATCCACTGGAGAAGGAAATGGTAAACCACTCCAGTACTTTGCCAGGAAAACCCCATGGACAGTATGGTCCATGAGGTCACAAAGAATCAGGTACCACTGAACAGCTGAGCAATGTTGGTTCTTAGTAACTGCTAAGCAAGTGCTTACTATATTAATTGCTAACACTGGGGCAGCTAGGTGACATTGTGGATAGAACTTGGAGGCAGAAAGACCTGAGTTCAAATCTGCACTTTATTGTATTATTAATGTAATCATACATTTTATTGTATGACCTTTGGCAAATCACTTAACCTCTGTCTTCTTCATTTTCCTTGATTGTAGCATAAGGTCATTGTGAGATAATATCTGTAAAGCGCTTAGCACAGTGTCTAGCGTTCAATAGACACTTAATAAATGCATGTTCCCTTTCCTTCCCTTCTCTGTGCTAGGCACTGTGTAGCTCCCACAAAACATAGGAGTAACTTGGTCCATACAATCTCAAAACCATGTACATTTTGCTGGTCCTAGCAATTTGACAACAAATCAGTGAGAATCTTGAAACCTTCCTGTACCAATAGCAAGTATTATCCCAGCTTGGAGGCTTTTGAGGTGGATGTGTTCTCCAGCCCAGACAATACACTGCAAAGCCCTAACTTTATAACTAATGAGGCTGGAAACTGGTGACATTTTTGAGCTGATTTAATGATGGTTTTGTACATTGGGATCAGATTCCTGCAGCATTTGGAAAGTGGCAAATATAACATCATTATTTCCCCAAATGACCAGAATTGTAGCAGGTAACATGAGGCCAGTAAATTTCCCCAGCAGCAGATGTTAAATTCCTTTTTTCCCCCCTTTCTCTGTCTCTCTCTTTTTTAATAAAATGATTAACAGTAGGAGTCTCAGAGTCTTGTGGCAGAGAAGCCAGGAGTGCAGAGCTGCCGAAAACAACGTGGGAGGTAAAGGGGATCATAAAGGCTCCATATTGCGGTGGCAGAACTGGGGCTGGAAACTGGAAAAGCCCACAGGTCGTAAGCACTAAACCAAGCAGCGTTGGGCAGCTGGCAGTGGGGTAAAGTGGTATGAGCTTTGGCCTGGAAACTGGGAGGCCTGGGACCCAGGCCTGCTTCTGTCTACCTTTGTGGCCTTAGGCAAGCCAAAGAATCAGATTTAGAACTTGGAAGGGGCCCAAAGAGCCAGCGGGCCTAACGCACATCCATCTACATGTGGGATAACTGAGGCTGGGAGAAGTTAATCCATTTGCCCACATGCCTAGTAAGTGTCCAAGGTAGAATTTGAACTCAGGCCTTCCTGACTCCTCCTGAACTTTATCCATTGCACTCTCTGAAGTCACTTGAATTTGATTCAACAAGCTTTAATTTAGCATCTGCTGCTGGAGGAGCCCCTAGATAGTGCAGTGGATAGAGTGCCAGGCCTGGAGTCAGGAAGACTCATCTTTGTGAGTTCAAATCTGGTCTCAGACACTTCCTAGTTGGGTGATCCTGGGCAAGTCACTGTTTGCCTCAGTTTCCTCATCTGTCGAATGAGAAGGAAATGATGAAACACTTTGCCAAGAGAACCCCAAATAGGGTCACAAAGAGTTAGACATGACTCAATAGCAACAACAAAAACTTTATGGCCAGCGTGTGGCCAACAACAACAATTTTAAGGCCAGCGTGTGGCAGCATATAGAGGGGGATGGGACCAATTATAAACCTATTAATAATAATATGCATTGATTTAGCATGTTAGTGTCTGCAAAGTACTTTATATATATGATCTTACCCAATCCTCACAACAACCCTGTAACATAGGGCCATTATCATACCCATTTTGCAGATGGGGAACCTGATAGTGAAAGAGATTAATCAGCTTGGCTAGGGTGGCATACTAAGTATCTGAGACTGGCTTTGAACTCGGGTCTTCTCGACTCCAAGTCTAACATTCTATCTGCCATGCTACCCAACTGTCCAAGAAAAAGCTGAGAACGAGACCCGGATCTGACATATACACTGGCTGTGTGAATAGGGGCACAGGATTCGCCGTTTTAGAGCCCCCTGAGACTATTTGCTTCTAACCAGCTGCCTATACGCTCTGGTTCTTCATGGAGACTTCTCTGTACTGATCAGATTGTAGGTTTGTTCCTTTCTCTCCAAAATGTGAGGAAGCCGAATATAATATAAAGAGTGCTGAATCTGAGTGGAAAAAACCTGGTTCTAAATCCTGTCCACTAAATCCTGTCCACGACGTATGCTAGCAGTGATCAGGCAACCCAGCAAATCCCTCTAACTCTAACTCTAAGATCATCTACTTAGCGATGGATGGGTTGTCATCTGTAAAGTCAGAGGGTGTTCCCACACCCGGGAAATCATAGGCCTTAGACATATATTGGCAATTGATCATGTGCCAGGCACTGAGGATAAAAGGATGAAAAACAGTATCGTTCCTACCCTCCAGGATCTTTTGAATTGATTAGAAGATTAATTTCTAGTAGTGGGTTTGTTGTTCAGTCATTTCAGTTGTGTCCGACTCTTCATGGCCCTGTTTGGGGTTTTCTTGGCAAAGATACTGAACTGGTTTGCCATTTTTTCTCTATCTCATTTTGCAGATGAGGAAAGTGAGACAAACAGGGTCAAGCAACTCGCTGAGGGTCACAGAACTAGGAAGTCTGAGGCCGGATTTGAACTCAGGTCATCCTGAATCCAGGCCCAGAGCTTTATCCACTGTGCCACCTTGATGTCTGTCTTGTGGGACAGGTATACACATATCTATAAAGCTGAAAAGGATAAATGGAGGAGGTTGAAGAAAAAGGGATGAGAGACTGAGGGAGGAAAGAATTGTTTCTAGCTGGAGAGCTGCATGGAGGAGGAGGTCAGAGCTGAGCCTTAAAGAAAGAAGGAGATTTCAATAGGATAAGATGTTGGGGGGGGGACTCCATTCTAGCTTTGGGGACAGCCACTACAAAGCCCAGAAGCAAGTGAGGGCAGGCAGAGACGAGGAAATGGCTAGTAGGATTTCACTTTTCTCTAGACCTCAGTTTCCTTCTCTGTAAAACGAGTTTTGGACTAGATAATCTCTGATGTCCCTTTCTAGGTTTAGACTTTCTATGAATCCTGAGATCCCAGTGTTCTGGTTTACTCTGATGAACAAACAGAATTGCAAAATGATTGCTGTCTTCCAAGGGATGGAACGTTCTCAGATAAACTCAACAGGGGGAAAAATCCAACCAGACAAACCAATCCAAGATTAGTGGTACGACTAAAACCTCTCTACCTCCATCCCCTACATAAATATTGGTATTGCAAGAGGGTAAGGGCAGTGCTTCACATTTACCAGCAAAGAAAAGCAACTCATGAAAGGGCCAATAGTGTCTGACCTGTCACATGGGTTTGTTGTATACATATGCAGCTTGGCAGCAGAGCTACCTTTGGCTCAGCTGTATAGCTTCTGCAGATGTTCAATTATTTGTTCTTAATCAACTCTCAGTATGGTGTACTTCCTCTCTTTTCTTGAGGGCTCTACATTCATGATATCTTCATTTTTTAAGCTCAATATATGGTTCTGCCAGGCTCTCAACAATAATCTCTCTCTCTTTCTCTCTCTCTCTCTCCCCCCCTCTCTCTCTGTGTCTCTCTCTCTTTCTTTCTCTCTCCTCCACCTTCTTTTCCCCTCTTTTCCTCTCCTCCTCCTCTCTCTATCCCTTTCTCCTCTCTTTTTTTCTCCTCTTTCTTCATCTCTCTCCTCCTCCTCTTACCTTTCTCCTATGGCCCTCCTTTCTTCTTTCTTTTCTAGGACTGATGTGGACATCAGTTCAACTGGGCTCCTCCTTCCATCTGGGTATCTATAACTTCCCTTTGCTGCTAACTTCATCCTTTTCACCCACCTACACATCATGAGGTCTGAGGGTCAGAATAAAATTTATTCTTGTGGACAAAAGAATATTCAGGCAAGTAACTTAAAATCATGCCCTCCCATCTTCTCACATCACAGAATATACCCAGAGATTTCAGACAGCTTTCCACTAGAGGGGCTCTGGCAGAAGGAGGAAGTATCTTCACTTCTATTAGAGGGGTTATCCAGAACCTAAGTTGTAGTTTTTATGTTTACAAACTGCCCTCCTCTGGTTCCCCCTTCTTCTGACCACTACAGCTTAACAGCGCCCCTTCCCTTGTCCTCTAACCTTGCTCCCCATAATGATGACCACTGGAGCAAATCCCCTTCCCCATCTCTTCTCATGGTTTCATTTCAATCCCAATTTCCTGAGGTCTCTAATATCCCTCTCTCCCACTATATTTGCCCCTTCTGCTGCATTCAATCAAATACGTGGGAACAAATTCTCCTACACCCTACACCTGTTCCTCGGATGTTTGGCATGCTGTTTATTTCCATAAATGTTTCAACTTCCTGGCTTTAACTAAAAGCTGGCTTCCTTCATGATGCCATATGTTAGCCTCATGGACCAACCAATTAGAACTTGGCTTCAAATCATAGGCTTCAGAAAATGACTCACTGCTACAGAGTGAAGCGAGATTTATTGGAAAGATGCACCGGAACAAGTGTCTGTCAGCAGCCCTGTGTGCTAGTGCAGCCAGTCACAGCAATCTCTGAAGCACTAGGCCAAGCTGCTGGGTATCACCCCAGTTCTCCCAGTACCCTTGGACTGAGTTCATCTGAGCCTAGTGACTTAAACTCACTGGGGTCCACGCAGTGCTCTCTTTTTATCTCTTTACTTATTTTATGTTCAAACTTCCTACTATTTTTATTACACTTTTCCAAATCTAAAGATCTGTCTCTTTGGTGGAAGCAAAATAAAAATGGAGATCAGTGGTTTTTTGCCTTCCCCATTTGCCTTGTATTGTTCCAACCACTCTAAGCAGGACTAATATCTTTTATCTTCCCAAGGAGTTTGCCCCATTCTTCCTCTCTCTGTCTCTCTCTCTTTCTTTCTCTCTCTCTTTCTCCCTCTCTCTTTCTCTCCTTCCTACTCATTCTTCTTGTCCTTTCTCTGGCCTCTGTATCTTTTCTCCTTCTTCCTCTCTTTTCCATCCCCTCCCTTCCCCTCCCCTCCCCTCCCCTCCCCTTTCCTTCCCTCAGCTTTCCTCCCTTTTCCCTCCCCTTTTATCCCCTTCCTTCCCCTTCCCTCCTCTTCCCTTCCTTCCTTACTCTGTGTGTCTCTCATTTCACTTTCGCTGTCTGTCTTTCTCTCACCCAGTCTGTGCACCTCTGTCTGAGTGTTTTTCTGTCTTCAATCTAACTGCATTTCTCATTGCTCCCTTTCACATATTATACATCCCAGTCAAACTGGCCAGTTAGATGTTCCTTGGACTCAAATTGTCATCCTCCTTGCATAGGCTGTCTCCCATGTCCCACAGATGCTCCCACCTCATATCTGACTTTCAAAATCCTTCTCTTCCTTCAAGGCTCAACTCAGGTGCCTCCCCCTCTATGAAGTCTTATCAAGAATCCCCACAGGTAAAGTGTTCTCTCCCTACTCAGATGCTACTGGAATGCTTTGCCTGGATCTTTCCTTTGTCTCCATCACTCTACCTTGTGTCTTGTTTAGCTGTGTTCATGCAATTTCCCCATTCTCTTTCCCCATCCCCAATCCCCCAAAGTCTTTGAGGGTGGAGACTATGCCATTTTTAATCATTGTGTCTTCAGTTGATAGCATAGTGCCTTAAACGTAGTAAGCATTTAGTAAAGGCTTGTTGAATTGAATTAAATGCTTTGAGCTTCACCTCTTAAAATTGTTAAAAACAAACAAACAAACCACACACACATACACACACACACAAATCTTTTGATTGTCCTTAGGATTCACTGCCAGTCTCAGCTTATTCTGTGCTTTAGTATTTTTATGAAAAGAACACATCATTTTCTTGTGAGCAACAGAGGAAAAAAGCTCCTCCTCTATTGCCTGCCATTGGTTCCATCATTTGCATCTAAAAAAATCTACCTTGGTCCACGAATTCTCTGGGCATCCACACTGATCTCTTTAGAGAACCCCCCATCCACCCACAAATTTCTTCCTCATTGGATTTATTCTGTTTGCAATTTTAGAATTTCATTCTTAAGAGCTTCTCTTCCATCTTTGACTTTTGTTGCTGTTGTTCAGATGTTTCAGTCATGTCTGATTCTTTGTGACCCTGTACAGGGTTTTCTTGGCAAAGATACAGTGATATGTCCTTGTCTTCTCCAGTGGGTTAAGGTAAAGAGAGATTAACTGACTTGTCTGGGGTCACAAAGCTAATTAATGTCTGAGGCCAGATTTGAATAAAGTCATCTTGACTCTAGGCTAAATACTCTACCTAGCTGTCCACATATAAGTGCAAGCTATTATATGTCAGACTATACTTGGCTTCCCTTATCTTTATCACAAATGATAAGATGGAGTGTAGGTCACTTTCCCCCAGTGATCCTATTGTTTCTACCTCAGTCATCAGTTCTTCTTTATTAGTCCAGAGCAGGTCCAGAATAGCAATTCCCCTTCTCTCTTCCTTCATTTTTTGAAGAATGAAATCATCATCATCAAGGCCAGCCAAGAAATTGTCAGCCACTCTGCTTTTGGCAAAGGGGGAGCTCCAGTGGAGATACAGCTCATTGAAACGACTCTCTGTGCCTCCGTGCCAAGGTTTTGATCGTCTCCTGAGCTCTTCATCTGTTGTATCCTTTTGTCCAAGTGATCAATAGAATAGACCCATGAGAATACAGCTTTTTCTTTTTTTTCTCCATTCATCTTCACTCTGCCATCTGGATTTATACTTGTGAGTGTATTTTCTTACTATACAATGTTACTCTGTTCCCACATAACAACAATAATGATGATTAATAGCACTTTAAGGTTTGCAAAGCACTCTACAAATATTAGCTCACTTTATTCTAACCCCTCTGTGATGTATGTGTTATCATCATGCCTATTTTGTAGATGAAGAAACTGAGGCAAAAAGAAATTAAGTGACTGAGGATGGATTTAAACTCAGATCTTCCTGACTCCAAGTTCAGTGTTCTTCCCACTTCACCACCATATTATCACACTGGCATGTTGTCTATTATCTTGCTGCATTGGGAAGACAAGGCAATCAGCATGGGACCAATGAGCTTGGGGGCTTTGGTCCTGCCTCTGATACTCACTGTGTGACTTTGAACCAGTAATTTAACCTTCCTGGCCTCCGTTTCCTAGTCTGCAAATTAGGGGAGTTGAATTAAATGGTTTTCCAACTCTAATCAATTAACCAATGACCTGCTCAACTTCTTGAGTTGAATTTTTTGAACCCAGACCTCTGGAGGCTGTTGTTTTCTGCCGGGTCCACTGCCCACAATGAGAAACATGTTGGCTTGCAAACTACTATTCCAAACTTAAACACACACAAAAATGCTCATTACCCATTTTGTAATCCTTTAGTTCTTACAAGCTCAGCTCTCTCTTAAATAGGCTTAGGAAAATCCAAGACAATCTCAGACATGGCTTTTAAAAACACACTCAAACAGAACCTAACATCATTTTAAAACAGAAAATAATGACATGTCAAAAATCACATATATAGAGTATTTTAAGGCTTAAGTATTGGTAGCATTATAAGTTAAAAAATGTTAGAGCTGGAAGGACTTTAGAAACCATAGGATAATAGATTTAAAGCTGGAAGGGGCCTCAGAGACTATCCAGTCCAAGCTTTACACTTTTTTCAGGAATGACCCCCTTTTTGATTTTTGTAGCATTAGCTGGCATTGCATGGTCTGAGGGCATGCTCAGTGCAAAGTGTGTGTGCTTTGTGTTCAGAACCAAGCCTGTAGTGAAGCTGAGCAAGAAGCAACAAAGACAATCACTGCCAGAAACACCTCTGATGCCAGAAATGCATCTGATTTTGAATTAATTTTTGGTTGTTGTGCATTCAGAAACCTTTTACTTTTGCATTTTTGAAAGCCCATATGAGGTCATGACCCATAATTTAAGAAGTTTTGATGAGTCCAGTTCCCTCAATTTTATACACGAGAAAGCTGAGGCCTCCAGAGGCTGAATGTCGTGTTCACGATAACACAGGTAAGGAACGACTGAGCTGGGATTTGATCTTGGGTCCAGTGACTACTGCTTGGATGCTGCTCTATTCTAATTATATCGTAATGCTAGTTTGCTTACACTGTCTGCTATAGAACCCAACACCCTCATTTTACAGACCCTGAGGACTAGGGCTAGGAAGTTACTTGCTCCAAGACACTAAATTAGTGGTAAATGGAAGATTAGAACCCAGCTAGGATGTAAGAAAATTATTTGGTTTTTACAGCATGGTTAGCATTTAATAATAGTTAGCATTTACATAGAACTTTAAGATCTGTGAGATGCTTTAGTTATTATTTTACTTTATCCTTAAAACAACCCTGAGAGATAGGTGCTCTTATTATCTTTATTTAAAAGAGTAAGAGAACAGCTAGGTCGTATAGTGTGCTAGTCCTAGAGTCAGGAAGACATGAGTTCAAATCCAGCCTCAGATATTTCCTAGCTGTAGGACCCTGGGCAAGTCACCCAATCTTGTTGGCCTTGGTTTCCTCATCTGTAAAATGAGCTGGGGAAGGAAACGGCAAACTACTCCAGTATCTTTGCCAAGAAAACTCCAAATGGAGTCATGAAGCATCAGACACGACTGAACAGCAAACCAAAGAGGAAACTAAGGTATAAGTGACTTTTCCAGAGTTACATGGCTGGCAAGTGTCTGAAACTGGATTTGAACTCAGGCTTTCCTGGTCATTTCTGATGTCAAGTTTAAGGATTTATCCACTGTACCGTAACCTGGTATCAGCCAATCAACCAACAAGCATTTAAATGCTAATTATGTACCAGAAACTATGCCTGAAGCTGGAGATACAAAGACAAAAAAAATGAAATAGTTCTTATCCTCAAGGTGCTTATTTTCTGTTTTGGGAGATAGTATGTACACACGTAAGTATCACCTAGGCAGGCCTAGGTGTTGTCAGTCTTCCAAGTTCATGTCTCATGGGTGGTGTTTCCCCAATGGCTCACCCTCTTCCAGATTGGTATCTGCCTTTGAAACCTGCTGTCCTTCCTCAAAGGTGAAAGGAAGAAATAGCTTCCACCTCAGCTCACTCACCTACCTCTGGGACTATTGGAACTGTCAAGTTTCTAGGAATATTTTCCTGGGATTGTTCTCTCTCTCTCTCTCACTCTCTGTCTCTCTGTCTGTCTGTCTGTCTATCTGTCTCTCTCTCTCTCTTTCTCTCTGTCTCTTTGTCTCTGTCTGTCTCTTTGTCTATCTCTCTGTCTGTCTGTCTCTGTCTTTGTCTCTGTCTCTCTCTCTGTCTCTTCCTCTCTCTCTCATTCTCTCTCTGTCTCTGTCTCTCTGTCTTTCCCTCTCTCTCTCATTCTCTCTCTGTCTCTGTTTCTGTCTCTCTATCATTAACTTTCATTTCTATATAATACATGTCTCAAGCCCTCAGCCAGTTTGCCCAGGGGTAAAAAAAAGCCAACCCACATTGAGTTTGCAAAACCTCAGTAATTTATATCTCCTCCAGTTCCCTTCTTGGCAATTTCCGCACTTGTATTCAAATACTTCACACTGTCACAGAGTCCATAGCTTTCTAGTTTTAATACAATTTCACGCACATAACAGGAAAACTCAAAAATACCACTTAAAGAGATAACAGGTCTAATGCTCAGTCTCTAGCCAGGAGGGACTCTCTTCTCCTTTCACCCCATTAGCTCTTCTGAGACAAGAGAAATGGGTCTCTGCTTCAGAAGAGTGCCAGTAAGGACCCAGGGTAGTCTTATAGACCTCTTTTGCTTCGTGTTCAATTAGTGCTGGCAATGTTTGGGCTGTTTCTTATTCTGCATTATAAATCCCTAGCACTTAGGGTTCCTCTTATACTGTTTAAGAGAGCTTGGACAATCAGCCCACGACTGGAAAACTTGAGGATAAGGAACCTAGTTAGGGCTCTTCTGCATCCCTAGCTCATTCTGCGCTGCTGCCATTCTTCACTGTCTTTCAGGATAAAAACCTCATGCCCATCTTGGGTGAACTGAAAGACTGACCATACTCTGTCTAGCTATAAGACTGCCAATCTTTGTTGGCTTCCAGAAGGGACAAGGGCACCGCAGAGGCATTAAATATAGACAAAATTCTTGCAAAATATATACAGATGTAAAGATAGGATTTGACTCACTCCTCTTCCCCAATCCAATCACAGAAGGTCCAGGCAACTCAATTGAATTAATTGGTCAATCAAAAGTGGAAGCTTGTTGTGAAAAATTGCTTAATCTAAGGGGACTAGAGTGTTTTAATCAATAGATAGAAACCGATGATGACACATAGGAATTTATGAGTTATTGAAAGAGTCAGATACACCTTTGAGCTCCATGTAAAAATAGCCAGATGGTTTGGAACATGTAAGTTGAAGGTTAGGTACATACAGCAAAGAGAAACTCTTGGAAGAGAATTGTTGGGAAATGGCGAGAGTGAGGTCAATGGAGAAACTTGTTCTTCTTCCTCCAACAACCACCTTTGGAACTTTGAAAGATATAACATCTGGAGTTCTCATCAACATGAGTAGTGTCCACAAAGAAGTAGTGGTTGATGACAGCATCTGAATTAAAGCTGAGATGAGCTCAGGACAAACTAGATGCACTGAGGAAATACAGCTCTGCCTTATGATCCCTTAGGTAGGAGAGTAGTCTCCCCTATGGACTCTACAAAGGCACATATTCTAGAAACCCAGCAGAGTGTTACATCTAACAAGAACTTTATGATGATGCTATGAAGAGATAAAAGGACTCCCAGTAACCAATCACTCTTTGACGTATGTGTTTTCTCACTATTTTTGTTTGTTTGAATTCACTTTCTCAAGAATTTTATGTATTCAAAGGGAGTGTATACCCGTGTATTTTTTTTTGAGGGGAAAGTAAAGGAGTTGTTTTTGTACCAGCTGTTCTTATAATAGCTTTTTAGTAAATACCCTTTTAAAAAGATAATTGAAGCTACTGACTGATTATTGTTAGGAAGCACACTTGTGGGGACTCATGACCAATAATACTAGACACTGCAGCCACTCAGAGTTGCTGTTAAGACAATGAGGGGAGTGACAGTCAGCTTCCCAAAGTGAGAGAAAGTTGAGGGAGTAGAACCAGAGGAAGTTCTGCACAAGGCAATTTGGGTAGTAGAGACAAAATTTATAGTATAAAAAGTTTTATAAAAGGAATAAATGTACATTGTTGTAGGATATCATTATCAGTCCTAGGGTTTAGAGCCTGAAGGAAGAAATCATCTAGTACAAACTTCTCATTTTGTAGAGGAAGACACAGAGACCCAGATCCTGGAAGGAACTAGCGGTAGATGATACTGCTGTATCGTGCTCTGTGGAGATAATGTGGTATAATCAACAACAATAATAACCACTGCTTCCAACGTTATATAGTACTTACTGTGTGCCAGGCACTTGGCTAATCCTTTACAACTATTATTTCTTTTTTTTTTGGAGGGGGGAAAGGTAGGGTAGTTGGGGTTGTGACTTGCCCAAGGTCACACGACTAGTTTTTTTTGTGTTAAGTGTCCGAGGCCATATTTGAACTCAGGTCCTCCTGACTCCAGAGCTGGCATTCTACTCACTGTGCCACCCAGCTGCTCCATACAATTATTATTTCATTTGATTCCCAGTACAACCCTGGGAAGGAGATGCTACTATGATCCCCGTTTTACAGATGAGAAAATTGAAGTTAAGCACCTGAGGCCAGATTTAGCTCACACTGACCACTGTACCACCAGTTGCCCAAATCAGAGAAGACTATAAGTAAAGACTATAAGTAAAAATTCCTACTGTTCTGCAACAAGAAATTGTGTGATCTTGGTGAAGTCACTTCTCTAGGGCTTCTGTTTTCTCAGCTGTAATACAATGAAGTTTAGGATTAAACACCTCTAAATTACCTTTCAGATTTAACCAAATTGTGTGACTTTTGGCTGGTCAATCAGCTGTCTCAGGAAACTGGGGCTGTCCCAGGAAATTCTTTAAAGCTAAAAGCCAGAGAATAGGTACTGATCTGCTTTGGTAGAGGGAAATTTCTCACCTGCAGCTTCCTGAAAAATGAAACCACGAGGCCAGAAGATCCCTGTGGCCTCTCATCCCTACTCCAAGTGTAATTAATGGAAGAGTGTGTGGGAAAATCATTACTTTTCTTGTAGCAGCTGATGAATGGCCATTAGGAGAAATCAACCTTCCTCTACTTCATTTTAGACAAGAGGTATAGGGAATGAAAAATAAGGACCTTGGAATGGAGGAGCAGGTGAAGCTTCACCTTGTGCCTTTCAGACAGAGGCCCTAGAGATAGCTGTTGGGCCATACTCTCCACTGAAAAGACATAGTCCATTGTAGACTAAGACCATTTGTTGGGAGCTAAACTTGTAACACTGACCAGAATGAATGATAAATTCCCAGAGCTGGCTGCTTAGGAGAACTGCAGAGTCCAGGAAAAGGAATGAATAACTATGGGGCAAGAGGGAAGAGGCAGATTGTTTGTAGCTAAGGAAAGAGGAAGTGAGCCACAGCACTAGGACAGGGCAGAGTCAATCACAGGCTATATTCCATTTTAACAAATTTCCCCAAAAAACAAAAAGATTCTGAAGTTCAATTGACTGTTATATTTTTATACAGGCAGTATTCAACACAACAAAATGAGAATTTGGCCAATGATTTTGATATTCATTATCTATACCAAACAATTTAGCACCTGTTTCTTATGCATAGAATATAAGAGATGGAAAAATTCTTTTTGATCAATAAATCAACAAGTATTTATTAGGTGTCTGTTATATGGCAAATCCTCTGCTAGTCATTGAGGATACAGAGACAAAAAAAGAAACAATTCTTGCTCTCAAGGAGCTTACATTTTATTAAGACAACATATATACATATAAGTAAATACCAAAGTACAGAATTTGAGAGCTAGAAGGGATCTCAAAGGCTATCTAGTCCAACCCATACACAAAAGGATTCCCTTCTATATCACAGCCAACAACCTATCAATCTATAAACGTTTATCAACCACTTACTATGTGCCAGGCACAGTGTTAAGAGCTGGGGATGTAAAGAGAGGCAAAAGACACTGCCTGTCCTCAAGGAACTTATGGCAGTGTGGGGTGATGGGGGTGATGGGGTGGGGGGAGGGAGCATACAAATTATACAAAACTAGCTATATAAAATATAAATAGGAAATAATTTTATTTTTATTTTTTAAAAATGTTTTATTTGTTTTCTTGTTTACATTATTCATTTTCATGACATTTTTGAATGACTAATTTTCTCCCCATCTTTCCCCTGCCTCAACCCTAAAACAGCAATCCCACTGTAAAGCCCCTCCCCTGCTCTGCTCTCTTACTTTCTGGTAGGGCAGGGAGGGTTTCCCTATCCCAGCCCCTGTATATCTTAATTCTTAGTTGCAGGTCTTGCAGAACTTTAAATTCTAGATTCTTTCGATTCCTCCCTTGTCACCCACCCCCACTGGAAGGACAATCAATTCAATACAGGCCGTGGATGTGTGATTATACAGGATCTCTTCATAGTGGACATATTGTGACA
>CM053593.1:204398783-204412807 GCA_028646575.1 Pseudocheirus occidentalis | reverse complement strand
AGAATGAAAGAAAGAAAGAAAGAAAGAAAGAAAGAAAGAAAGAAAGAAAGAAAGAAAGAAAGAAAGAAAGAAAGAAAGAAAGAAAGAAAGAAAGAAAGAAAGAAAGAAAGAAAGAAAGAAAGAAAGAAAGAAAGAAGGAAAGAAAGAAGGAAAGAAAGAAAGAAAGAAAGGAAGGAAGGAAGGAAGGAAGGAAGAAAGAAAGAAAGAAAGAAAGAAAGAAAGAAGACAAGAAATGAAATAGATCCTGAGTCCATGAAGCTTACATTCTCAATATAAGAACAGTAATTATCCCCTGCAGTCTACTTACACCCACCACATGTCTTTCAGAGGTAGGAATTTCAACACTGCTTAAATTACACTTTTCATAGGTCACCACCTATGATGCTATTGGTTGGGGCCAGTCTTGGCCATGACTGTGATAAATCTAAAGGCAATGAGATGTTCTGGCCAAGTATTGTGAACTCCTTCCTTTTATGCTACTCAGGTTTTACATCCTGATAGTCTAATTTCTTTAGAATAGACAGACATTTATGCCTCAGTCCTTAGAGTCTATACTACCACACAAGATCCTTTGTGTAGGTTAACTCCCTGTGCGGTGTGTCAGGAGAACTCTACTGGGTTGTGGCATGGGGTGAGGGAAATGCGAGGGGGAAAGACAGTTTCGAATACCAGCTTTGACATAGCTGTGCGACTATGAGCAAAGCACTTAAATTCCCTGAGCCTTACTAGCATTGGTTGTTATTTGGAGTTAAACACCTTTTAAACCTCTAAATGCTAGAGGAATGGGAGTTACTGCTTCTTGCCAGAAGTCTCAATGAAGTGACAAGTTGTCATACTTGAAGGGATGTAGTGGGATCTTAGAGGTTCTCAAGGGATGTTTGGGGTGGGATGGGAATGGGAGCAGGAGAAATATGAATTTGTGAAGACTTCAAAGTACCGGCTTCTGCCTTAAATCCAAAAGACCAAAAAAAAAAAGGA
Source organism: Pseudocheirus occidentalis (assembly GCA_028646575.1). Taxonomy (NCBI): domain Eukaryota; kingdom Metazoa; phylum Chordata; class Mammalia; order Diprotodontia; family Pseudocheiridae; genus Pseudocheirus; species Pseudocheirus occidentalis. The sequence continues at coordinate 204,411,829 of CM053593.1, read as the reverse complement.
GAAAATTATTGAAATAGTCAAGTGTCTCCTAAAACTAATGGATTAAAAGCCAAGAAAGAGGACCCTTTTCTTGTCTCGTTCACTGCACTCTTTTCACAGCTGTTTTTATTTTTCAAAATGTACTGGAATTAAAACGCTGATTAGAATTAAGGTCTCAGTTTGAGTCTTCAAACAGGACTTTCTTTCTCTAATGAGGGGACTGCATCTCATCATCTGCTTAGCGGCAGTGAACACATGGTTTCCACTCCCTAATACTCACTGATGGGGGCAGAAGACAGAATAGATCTCTCCCTTAAGAACCCCACTTGCAAATACACTCGCCACACTCAGCATTTCTACCCCATAGACACAGCATTTGTAGGACCCTTCTATATTTTGTCCCTCTTCAAAATAACATAATTTCATTACATATGCATCAGAATACTAACCAGCATTCATACAAGGTTTTAAGGTTTGTAAAACACGGCACAAATATTATCTTGTTTGATACTTGAAACATCACTGGGAGATGGATACTTTTATTATCCCCATCTTACAGATGAGGAAACTGAGGCACGCAGAAGTTAAATGATTTACCCAGAATCACACAGCTAATAAGTGTCTGATGCTAGATTTGAACTCAGGGCTTTCTGATTCCAGGTTCAATTCTGTATGCACTAGTTCCATGAAAATGCTGGTGATCACGACAACAAAATACTGTTAACAACAAAAATAACTGTTGACTCTCTAAGGCCTTGATGATATATAAAATGATTTCTACACTGCGACTCTGTGAGCTAAAAGCAGGAGCATTAGTATTCCCATTTTACAAATGCAGAAATGATCAAGGAAAGATTTTTTTTTGAGGGGGGGAAGGTAGGGCAACTGGGGTAAGTGACTTGCCCAAGGTCACATGGCTAGTTTGTGTGTGTGTGTGTGTGTGTGTGTGTGTGTGTGTGTGTGAAGTATCTGAGGCTGGATTTGAACTCAGGTCCTCCTAACTCCAGGGCTGGTGCTCTGTTCACTGTGCCGCCAGCTGCCCCTCAGGGAAAGATTATAAAGCAGAAAAATTTCTCATCTTTGGTAAGAAGACCTTCCCTGTCCTCTTCAAGTTCAGAGCCTTCCCTCTGGGACTACCACCAATCAGTCTATCAGCACCTACTATGGCACAAGAACTGTGCTGAGCACCGAGGGTTAAAAGAAAGATATAGTCCCTGCTGTCAGGGAGCTCTCAGTCAGATGAGGGAGACAACATACAAATAATAACGTACAAATGAGCTATACGTCAACAGAGGGAAGGCACTAGCATTAACAAGAAATATGATTATTAGCAATTTATCCTGCATATATTTGTTTATTCATATTTATTTGAATGATGTCAAGCCTATTAGAGTGTGAACTTCTTGAGGGCAGGGACTGGTTTTGTTTGTTGTTGCTTTTACTTTATTATAATAGTGCATTTAGCACTATTTTTGGAATACAGTAGGTACTTAATAAGTTTTTGTTGACTAGCACTTTTTTTTAGGGTTTCTGCTTTCTATGTTAAGATGGCAGGGGATAGAGTCCTGGGCTAGGAATCAGGAAGATTCATAGTCCTGAGTTCAAATCCAGCCTCAGACGCTCGCTATGTGGCCCTGGGCAAATCATTTCATCCTGCTTGCCTCAGTTTCTCATCTATAAAATAACCTGAAAAAGAAAATGGGAAACCACTCCAGTATCAATTAATTTAAAGTTAAATAATTAATAAAATGTTGGTTAATTATTAATAAATGAATAAATAAAAATTTAAAAATTTTAAAAGCATCTTTGATTTTTAACCATGTGAGTCTGAGTGCTTATCATAGGAGCTAGTGGCCACCACCCTCAGAGTAACACCAAATATTGATTTTCCCAGTCACCGGGGAGGGAAAAGCATGCCAAAAAAGTGAAGAGTACCTCCAAATGTAACAGCTTCTTTTGTCTCACAAGGGAGTCTTTGTCACAAGTGTTATGATTATATTACAGTCATATTTATATAACATCACCAGCTTTCCAGTTCCTTCATTTCTTAAGAATGGAGACCTTTTTCAGCTAAGGTTCCAATAGGGCCTGTGTTTTGTACTCAGAAGGCACTTAATAAGTGATTAAATTAAATAGAAATGAATGTGCAAGATTCATTCTATGGGTGTGTTTAGCCCGGTACTCAGCACTCTAAATACTGAAGAAACTGAAAACAGGAGGCCAATCCTTGAGGAGCTTAAAATCTCTGTGAGACAGAATTTGAAACTTCCATCAGTAGTGTCCTCATCTATAAAATGTGAGGGTTAGGCTAGATGACCTTCAAGCTTCTTTTATATTTCAAAGGGTCAAGTGCATTGAAAATGTTTCATGGGGGTTATCTTTTTAAATCTGTTTGTGTTCATGTTTGCCTTGTGTGTGTGTGTGTGTGTGTGTGTGTCTTTGCTCTTTGATGCATTCATTGTCTTCTGCTGATCTAGAACCTCTGATGACACAGCCAGTGGTGGTATCTGAGAGGAAGTGTGGTACTCCCTCTGTGTTTGCATCACCCCTCTCCCCACTGTACCCTTGTTGCCCTCTGGTACAGACCCCTAGAATCTGCCTTCTCAAGGCACACCCAAGGTCTCAAGCCTAGAAACTTCTGAAGCTTGACTTTCCCTACTAGACTGGGTGTGCTCTTCCATACTGGCTTGCTATATTATCGATAGGCCCTGGAAGTGTGACTGATTCTTCTGGACAATTGCAAAATATTTTCTGTGTAGTTTTCATCCACTGACCCAAGTACTTCACTCCTCCCAAATTGATTAAAGGCCTTTGTTTCCACCTAGTGATTGATTGACTGACTTGAGAAATCTGTTTTAATTGAGGTGGAAAGTAAAATCTCACTATTACAACACCCTTCAGATGTCTTCCTTCCTTGTTTCTTTTCCTCCTTGCATTCCCTTATCCCTTCCTCTTCTCAACTTTAAATCACAGGTGCCCTTCCTCTCTGTACCTCCCCCACCTTAATTTTTCAATCCTTCCCTAGAATCTGTTCATTTTCAGTTCTTGATCCCTATATGGGTTTCTCTTTACTCACTGAAAGACTCCTCTCTCTTCTCCCTTTGTAACTACTAGGCCTCTGCATTCTTCCTGCTCCACCACCAAAATCTCCCCTCCTAATTTAGTGCGTGTTTTTTCTCATCGGTGCTGTTAAGTAGTGCCAGCATATAACTTCTTTCAAAGGAGATGAGTGAAAGATTCATAAGCTCCTTTGTCATTACCATCATTAGCACTGATATTTTTTAAATTACTCTCCACTTGTGGCCTGGACAATATTTTTTGTAAATGGTCCCAAACCTCTAAGGGTCCTCTCTTTAAGAGGGTAAAGAAAAAGATGGTTAACAACGATATAACTGCCTTTTATAGCAGTTGACAATTCACAAAGTGTTTTCCACATAAATGGTCTCAATTTGAACCTCCTGACTACTCTCTGAGGTAGGTTGTGAAATTATTATCATACCCATTTTACAGACTAAGAAAATGGGCTTTAGGGTGGGAGGCCACATAATTTTTAAAGCTGGAAGGACCTTTGGAAATCATCTAGTCCCATCCCTTAATTTTACAGATAAGGAAAACGAGATGGGAAAGAGGTACTTGAGAAGTGAAAATCACCCCTAAAGATATTCATCCCAGCCCCTTCTTGCCGCCACTGACCTTAGCCTTGACTCCAGATTTCCTCATCTGACTCTCCCTAGTCCTACACATTTCCCACCTGAAGATTCCACAAGCAACCTTTCTGTCCAGGTGGCATCTGATATGAAGAACAGAATCACAAGAAAATTGAAAAAATTGGAAAGAAAAATGGAGAAGATCAAATGGAAATATTTTCCTTTTCTCCGTTGGCTGGAGGCTCTCAGGGAAGGGAACAGCTGGGAATATGCTGATAAATGTTTAACAATTCAGGAAAAAAATTGTTTTGATCTGTATACATACACACACATATATATTCATACCACACTTTTAAGTCTAATGTGTATTATTAACATTTTATCCATCACATCCCCATTGTCCAGACAATCAACAAAACAATAAATCAAGCCCTGATTTGTAACTTTTGCCAATTCCCAAGGAGTAAATTCTCTGAAAACACCAAAATTTTACACTAAAAGTTAAATTTTATTTACATTAATTTAAATTTTACACTGAAGATTTAACAAATGGCTCCCAAATAGTTCAAAGTAGTTCTAGAACACCACTGAGAAATACCAATGTATTCCAGTCCCCTCTCTGCCCCTACTCCATCCATTCTTTGAGGCTGACCACTGCAGTAGCCCTCCCTGGAGAACCCCAATAACTAAAAGGGTTTCTACCAGTGCTCTTATTGTTTTTAATGTAATTTAGGACTTTGGGACTCCTCAAAACTGAAAGTCCTCAAGCTACTTACTACACTTTCTGCCATGTTATTAATCAATCTCTAAGTGTAAGGGACCTTTAAAAAAAAATCAAGCCTCTCCACACACACATGTATATACCTTTTTCCTTCCATGGCCTCTTCCAATATTTGTCTTCAGTTTTAAGTAAAAATATATAATATATGTAGTAAATATATATATATGTTTACTATATGCATATAGTAAATATAGATATAAGTTATGTATAGTCATGCATCTATAATATATAATTATGCATCTATAGTATATAATTATATTGTATATAATTATGTAAGTTAGAAAAATTAGCATCCAGGGAAGCCTTGAAGGGGAAAAGATAGGAGATGTTACTGAAGGGCAAAATGTGGGGGGTATAACGACTGGTGATTTTACAGAGCATCTATTCCCAGTGTCAGCCTACTATTTGTGATATGTATATCTATAACTGTATGGTGTGATTATACATTCATATGTACAAAGTGTGCATTATATTCTGTACATTGTATGTGTATGCATACATTCATTATACATACCTATGCATGTATACAATCTGTATTGAGTGCTTAATACATATATAGGTATACATGCACATATATGCATGTTACATATGAGAGGCAGTCTGGCATAACCAACAGGGATGGTTTCACCTTTAGAGTCAGGAAGACCTGGTTTTGAGTCCATCCCTTTATAAACACTGGCTACATAACTCAAGGAAAGTTCCCAATGTTCCCAGATCACTCGCTGAAATTAAAAGTTGTTGGCATTATTGTTGTTCTGCTTTAGTTTCTAAAAAAGACCAATGAGATCACGAGGCAATGTCCTGACTTGGGAATGAATTATATTTAAGTGAGGCAGAGTTGTACAAAGTCGTCATCCTCACTGTCCTACAGACTCATCGAAGTCCAGTGGCAGGACAAAAGTCAGGATGACTGGTGATAGCCCAGGATGCACTGGATGACCTTGGTGTCTTCAATGTCTGACCAAGCTCTAAGAATTCCATAGCATCTGCTTCAGCCGCGTTCATAGCTCTTGGAACATGTTGTTCTGCCAGGCGCAATCTTCACATGCTTGAAATAGATACTCCTCTAACACCAATGGGTAGGCAGTGTGTTGGTTACAATGCAGTTATATTATTACAAGAAATTTCCTCCCAGTGAATTCCCTCAACTTACAAAATCAGAAGCCAGATAAATACCCATACATACACTTATGTGTACACATGCATACGTACATGACTCAGGTATTTTTAGTACTGGCTAGAACCCCATTCTTCCCAGAGGCAGTGTGCAGTCACGGGGACTTGGGTTCAAATCCTGATTCTACAACTTATCGTTTCCTTGAAATGAGTCTTAATTTCCTTACCTATAAAATGTGGTTAAGCTGAGGTCCCTTCAGGTGTAACATCCCATAGCTCTACCTTTGAAGTCTTAAACTCAACTACAAGTATTCCTTGGTGTTTGTGGGTTTCACATTCAAGGTTTTGGTTATTTGCAGATTGGCTATTGATAATTAAACAGGAACTTTTGGATATTTGCTAAACACTGTGGAAAATCGCAGACAATGCACATATTTAAAGAAAATTTTTTAAAATTTGGTAAGTCATAAATGCATAAATACTATATATTGCTAATTTATTTTATCATTTACTACCACAAGTATACAAATACAAATTTGTTATAATCAGTTAAATTTTATATAAAAGTTTCAGTACGTTAAAGAAATTGTAGGCTCTGAACTCTCTCTGGTAATGCCTCCTCTTTGTCTCTCTGCCTTTCAGACTCAGTCACGTGATTTTCTCTGCAATTTTTTTGTGGGTACAATGTATTGCTTTATTTGTTCTGTGTGTATTAAATAAATACAATCAGAATTATTAAAAATGAAGGCCTGGGTGGGACCAAGAGTTATTCATGGATTTTCATATTCAGAAGGGTCCTGTGCATCTAACCCCTGCAAGTGCAGAGGGACGACTGGACTTTCTGACAGGCTATTTCCATAGAGGTGCATTTTATTTTTGTTATTTTGGTTGTGTCCAACTCTTTGAAGACCCCATCTGAAGTTTTCTTGGCAAAGTTACTGGAGTGGTTTGCCATTTCCTTGTTCAGCTCATTTTACAGATGAGGAAACTGAGACAAACAGAGCTAAGTGACTTGCCCAGGGTCACACAGCTAGTAAGTGCCTGAGGCTGTATTTCAACTTAGGAAGAAGAGTCTTCCTAACTCCAGGGCCAGAATTCCATCCACTGCACCACCTCACTATCCCAATAGATGTGTATAGAACTCCATGTTCCCATTGTCCCTTCTCCTTGTCCCAATGGGAAGGCTTCCACATATGCAGCCTGTTTCCACGCACACCTATACTTTTCACTCTAGGCAGATGGATTCCCTTCTTAAAATGCCCTTTCTGCTTCATTAAATCCTAGCCTTCCTTCAAGGTCTAACTCAATTCTTCACCTTTGTGACCACTTTGGAGTATCTTTAGAGGTGAGTGCTCATTATAGGATCTGAGAGTTGGAAGGGGCTTTAGAGGTAGTGATGATGATTGTTGGACATGATGGTGAATAATCAATAAGTTTATTTCCCATTACCCCGCTATCAAGTATAAAATCCACAACCATTTAGGCTCATTCCATTATTAATGATTATTTCATTTTATATTTTCATTAGTTAAAACAGTAATTAGTTTTAAAGTGATATAGATATATAGCTCTATTAAATCCAACTCATGAGCAAGTCAAGTAATCATTCCCTCATGTCACTGGTCTTCAAAAATGAAAAACAAACAACAACACACATACACAAATGTATACAACCGTATTTGATCCTCACATCAAAATTGTGGGGTAGATGCTATTCTCAGCTTCAGTTTCTAGATGGGAAAGTTCATCCCCATAAAAAGTAACTTGCCGGTGGTCATAATTCAATTCCTTGTTGGCATGGGACATGGCCAAGATTTTATGAATAAAGATAGAAATCTGAGGCTCCAATGGGAAAATTTGTACCGCTTCACTTTGGATGGCATAATTCCGTCTCCTTCTGTACAAGGCTCTCCTATTAGCTTCAGTGTGCACTTAACTGGGGAAGTTATGTTGGGCCCCCAGAAAGATGTCCATATACTAAAGAAAATAAGAACCTGAGGAAGGTGAATATGGGGCCTTAACTTTGTCTCTATTTAACTTTTCTTTTTTGAAGTCCTGGTCTTAAATATTCTCAAGAAGCAAGCAACTGTTATAAAAAGGCAAGGCAGCAAAATGAAACTTTGTGAATGAAGCTGAGAATTCTGACCTCCATCTCATACTTCTGCACTCATCTCTAACTAGAATAACCTGGCAGAGGCTGTAAAGAGGAAAGAGAAAAAGATAGGAAAAGGAAGAGAAGGACAGGAGACAGTGTAAGTGGGATACGGGTACTCCCACTGGGCTATATATATATATATATTCCACAGCACTCTCAGCAGATGTTGGCCGCCCTTGTGAATTGAACAGCTGGGAAGGGTTGCTTCCTCTCCTAAGGGACACTTCCTCCTTTGTGTTTCCTGTGGTCTCAGGTTTCTGCTGGACACGTGTGCTTGAAACTGCCCACCCCCTGGAGGCCTCAGTACTTCCCCTGTCTTTTGGACAGTATGGAATAAGGAATCCTGGCAATGAGGAAGGAAAGAAAAAGAAAGAAACAAACAAAGAAACAAAGAAAAGATATAGAAAAGGTAAAGGAAGTATATCAGGAAAAAGAAAAGGAGAAAGGAAAAGGAGAAGGAAAAAGAGACCAAGGGAAGAAGAGAAATGCAGTAGGCAGAGCATTTATTAAGTACTTGCTATGCACCAAGCACTATGCTAAGCACTGATAATTCAAATATAAGCCCCCCAAAAGGACCCTCAAAGACCTTACATCCTAATGAGGAAAAACTAACATGCAAAGGAGCTGTGTAGGGGAGGAGGAGTAGGTCATGAAGAGGACCCTGGGGAGAGACAAGATGAAAAAGTCTATAAAGTCAGTAGTGGAACCTGGGAAGAAGGGGGTGTGGATGGTACTGGGAGAGAAGAGAGAAGAATAAAAGGAAAGAGAATGGGAAAGTTTTCAGAGAAGGAAGGGAGGAAAGAGAGACAGACAGACAGAGACAGAGGCAGGGAGATGGAGAGACAGAGAGATGGAGAGACAGACAGAGAGACTAAGGCTAAGAGACAGAAAGTGAGAAACAGATTCTGGTGGTATGTGTTTTCCCTCCTCTGATTCATTTCACAAACTCTCTTGCCCTTCTCGAGATCCTGAAGCTGCCCAAAGTCAGACTCATAGAGATGAGGTTCTCTGAAGGAACTAGACTGGTCCTTATATGACAGATGCGAGCCCCTTGACAGACCCATTCTCAAGGCTTTTTCACCTTGATAGGACCTGACGGAGCTTGATCTCAGCTGGCATAGCCTCTGTGACCTAAAGGTCCTTCTCACACCACCCTGAAGATTCTTCAGAATGGGAGCTCAGTGGATTGCTCAGCAATGCAGTTCTCCAGTGGTTCCTTCCCTCTGCCTCTGCAGCAATCAAGCCCTCTGAGTTGAAATCACTTGATGGGTTTCCCAGACTCTTCAAGTTTTCAGTGCACATGGGCATTAATTGCAGCAGTGACTTGAGCTTTGGGAGCTAAAGGTCTTTGGGGAGAAGAAATATTAAAAATGGGGGAAATGGGAGGAGGAGGTGCTTGTCATTTAACTTTTTTTTTCAAATACCATTTAGTTGGAACAGTTAATACTTGTGAAAGGAATGGCAGCCCCAGAGGCTTAAGGGTAAGGATTCTAGAACTGGAGGGGGGGGGGTTGGAAATCCAGCCTCCTCTATAATTCTGAAACCTGAAGATTTCTGATGTTTTAAACCCTCTCCCCTATTTCCTGCTGCCCTATTCTTCCTGGCTGTAATCTTGCCTATTAACTCAGGAATGGCTTGATTTAAAGGGGAAGAGAGAATTTCAAATAGTTTCAAGGTATTCACAATCTTAAAGCAACTGCCCCAACCTCTATTTTGCAACCCACAAAGATGTGTTTATTTCCTTCAGCACTTTTTTTTATTAAAGTTGGGCATGCACTGTTTAAAAAGTCCTTTAAAATGATAGACAGATTTCACAGCACCCATCTCCCCGTGGCTTCCCCACTTCCACACCAGTTTTACTTTTTATTCTGTTTCTGAGTCCAAAGTGCAAAAGCAGCATACATTTCCAATGGAGAAAACTAGCCTTTTAGGACTAATCCTGAAATACAAGAGAGAGAGTAGAATGGACAGATGAGAATTTGTTCCAATGACCTTGAGGGCAGCTAAAGCAGGCATTGTAGAGTATTTAGAACTTGGTCAGACACCAAGGATGCCAAGGTCATCCCATGCAGCCCAGGCCATTGCCAGTCATCTTGACTTTTGTCTTGCCACTGGATTTCAATGATTCTGGAAGAGAGAGTGAGGCTGAGGACTTTGAACAGCTCTGTCTCCCTTACATCCAATCCAATTTCTTCTCCCCATTTTACAGATGAGAAAAATGAGGCTTAGAAAAGTGAAATCATATCACCAATAAATGGTGGAGATGAGGCTTTCAGCCAAGTCTTCTGATTCAAAGCCTAATGCTCCTCTAATTCCAGAACACTACCTTGGGAAAGGACAGAACTAATGCAACTATATTAAATGATCCATCTATCAACCATATACTTTTTATGGACCTGTTACTGACCACTATGTACCATGGGGAATAAAGAGCTTTGCAACCTTTCCATGATCTGCCTTCCAAGGGCTTGCTGCTTAATTAAAGGGTTGGGGGAGGAGTAGGGGTGGGGGGGGAGGGGAGACATAGATAGGTGAAACTAACCCAAGACTGTAGTTAGCTGCTATGTCATTCAGTGCAGATTTAAAGGGCTATGAGATTTCAGAGTATAGGGGAAACAGTGTGTGAGCAGAAAGGAAGGTTTAATGGAGGGACTGAGATCTGAGTTGGTTCTTGAAGAATGTGTATTTTTTACTAATACTTTGAATTAGTAGAGGAGTGGGATACTCTGAAATTTTAGAGTTCTAACCATCTCTGAGGCAAGAAAGAGGACATATTTATGAAGCAGACACCATGGAGTGCTTAGAGCTTGGTCAGACACAGAAGATGCCAAGGCCATCACTCCTGGTATCCTGGGCCAACAACAGTCTTCTTGACTTTTTATCTTGCCACTGGACTTCAATAACTCTGGAAGAGAGAGTGTGAGGCTGACACCCTTGTGTAACTTTGCCAATTCACATACAAATCAAGAGAGTGCCCTGTGATGTCACTGGTCCTCTCCAAAAATGAAAGAAAAACAACAATATTAAAAGTGCCAACTATGTGTCAAGTTATGCTAAGCGCTGGGGATACAAGGATATAAACGAAATAATCCCTGCCCTCATGGAGTTTATATTTTCTTATCAATGAAAGAACATGTACCAACAAAATAAATAAGTGATAATGGAACCATTAGCTACAGAACTTAGAATTCTGGTTTGAGGTCCTCAACAATTTGACAAAATCCACTGATAAGTCTCAGACTTGTCAGAATTCCCTGTGGTATGTCAAAGGCAGCAGAAGCAGCTTAGAGATGGAAGATTCTTCATTTTCTGGCTCCAGCGTACCCTCCGGAGCTACCATCAGGCTTAAACCCTGAAAAGCTTCATGAATCTGTCTTCTTCCTCTGATATAAAAAGAATCTGGAACCTTTTCACTTGTTCATACTGTCCAGAGTACCAAATGCTTATAGGAACACTCATGGACAATCTACTCCCCAAACTGGAGGTGTAGGGGGCAAAAAAAAGTGGTTTAAAATGGGAGTTTCTCAACCAGTAGCGTCCAAGGGCAGATCTCCCCATTAGTATGTTGGTCCCTACTTGTCTTAGAATTTGGGGACTAGAAGAGACATAAGCTATCATGTAGCTTTCTCAACCCCTCAAATGTGAAAGAAAATGATGCACAATGAAAGAAAAAGCAGCTTCCTAAAGTCACACAGTTTGCAATAGATATGGGACTCGAAACAAGGTTTCCAATTTGGCATGGCTTTTATTAAACTGCTCTGGTCTCCAGATGTACCAGTCTCCAGTTAGGCTAAGCCTGATGGTTACCTCCAGCCTTTCAGATCACCCCACCATCAAAGAGAATTACCCGTTTCTTGACACCTTGGAAATTCTCCTGAATTAACATTATAGACTTGATTTTTTTTCTTAAACTCTCTCCCCTGGAAGGTGGATTTACAACCCTTAACTTTACCCTTAACATCAGCTTGAAGATCTAAGGCAAGGAAGATGAGAAGTGTGAGAGGTGTTCTGGATTGATGTACTCTGTCCTGGCTAAATTGGGAGTAAGGATGAGGGAATTGTGAATCTTATTCTAAGTAGGCTAAGACATACAGAAAGATTTCCATGAGATATGACCATTCTCTTGTTGAGTAGATGAAAGTCATTTTTGCTTCTGCAATGAAACATTCTCTGACTATTGTAGTCTGAACTTGCTTTCATAAGGATCCTTCTGGTGCAGGAACTGAAACCTAGCTTTGCTTAATGCCTAGTCCTTGGGCAATAAGCCCCCTCTAGATACCTGATAGCTTTTGCAATCAGGGCATGCATGGGCTGGGAAGTTGGCTGGAGCTTCCCTCTCTGATTATTTCTCCAAATGAGGTTCCTTTTCTCCTTGAAGCCCTCCTCTGCTCATGAAATCCATCACTGTACTAAAGAAAGGAGCTAAAGACGGGGAGGGGCAGAGCAGTGGCTTGGATTCCAGTCTTTGTCCTGTCACTGAATTACTGGCCATATGACTTTGGGCAACCCTTTTCCTCTCTCTGGGGCTTATATTCTTCATTTGTAGAATGAGAGCTTGATATAAATAATCTCTTAGGTCCTTCCTGGCTCCATATTCTATGATTTTAAAAAATAAGCAACAACAAAAACCAAAAAACACCAACTCCATCAGAAAAGGCTGATAAAATACTCCAATCTATCCATATCCATATCCAACATATGACCTTGCTTTCAATTCAGTTTTCAGTTGTGTCTGAAATGACCCCATTTGGGGTTTTCTTGGCAAAGATGCTGGAATGGTTTGCGATTTCCTTCTCTAGCTCATTTAACAGATGAAGAAATGGAGACAGAGTTAAGTGACTTGCCCAGGGTCACACAGCTAGCAAGTGTCTGAGGCCAGATTTGAACTCAGGAAAATGAGTGTTCTTGATTCCAAGCCCAGTGTTCTATCCACTATGCCACCTTGCTTTCCTGACCTTCCTTTTCCAATGTTTAAAAAAATTATTTGGAGTGGCTAGATGGCACAGTGAATAGCACACCAGTCCTGGAGTCAGGAGGACCTGAGTTCAAATATGATCTCAGACACTTAACACTTAATAGCCATGTGACCTTGGGCAAGTCACTTAGCCCCAGTTGCCCAATTGTCTCTTAAAGTGACTTAAGTCACTTAAAACCAATTACCCCCTTCAAAAAAAAAAAGAAAAGAAAAAGAAACTTATTAGAATAGCTCTCTCTTCTGCCTAGGTATTTTCCCTACACCCAGACACAGGTCGGTTCTAATTTATTGCAGTTCATCCAATTTCCCCTGCTTTTCTTTTGACCCCGTTTAGGTATGTCTCCTGTTATTTGAGAAGCAGTACTATATGGCTGAAATAGCACTTATACATAT
>CM053593.1:204370176-204388458 GCA_028646575.1 Pseudocheirus occidentalis | reverse complement strand
GACCAGACTAGATCATTTCTCTAAGGTCCCTTTCAGGTCTAAAATTCTGATACTATTAAATCATTGGTTGGATGGCTTCCTGGTTGTTCACCTTTTGGCAGTGAATCCGAAAGCAATATTTCTAGACCCTTGCCGTATCACCAAGAGAATTCTGCCCCCCAACAATGGGTTATTGTAATGCATTTGGCTAGACCTCAAGCTATTTCAATGGAATTACACCTGATTCATCTCTTACAAATAGTAAAAATGATGAAGATAGGAATGAAGCTAATAGAACTTTTATAGTGTCTTTCCTCCCATAAGCCCAAAATGCAGTCATCCATACTACATAATTTGCCTTCAGAGATTATGTTACGAGGTATGGGTCAAATAGTCCTCTGTCAGTTTTTACAGAGAAGGAAACAGTGGCTGTGAAGGGTTGATCCCAAGATACATAGTGTACAGGACTCAAAATCACCAGATCATCCAATTTTAGAACAAGAAAGACCTTACAAGATATCTAATCCAACTCTCTCATTGTACGTATGAAAAAATAAGTCCCAGAGAGATAAAGTGAGTTTTCCTGGGTCACACACCAGGGCCAAGGCTACAGTCCAGTCTCTCAGATTCCTAAGTCCCCTGCCTTATCTACAACCCCATATTGCCTGACTCCTCGTGGTTGTAATCTTATTCTGTGGCTGACTTTGGAAAACAGAGAAGATAACTGAATGCCTTCCCCAATATATAATAGTCAAAGGGTATGAACAAACAGTTCTCAAACGAATCACAAAGTATTCACAATAACATAAAAGAATTTTCCAAACCATTAATAAGAAAAATGCAAATCAAAACAACCCTATGGTTTCACCTCACACCCTGCAAATTGGCAAAGACAGCAAAAAATGGCAATATTCAGTGTTGGGTGGGTAATGGAAGGATAGGCACACTAACACATTGTCGGTAGAACTGCGAGAAGGTACAATCATTTGGGTGAGCAATGTGGAATTACGCAAATAAAACAACTAAAATGTTCAGATCCTTCAAACCAGAAACTCCACTACTGGGCTCATACCCAAAGAAACTATCGATAAGAAAGTCCCCATATATATCAAGATATTTGTAGCAGTACTGTTTGTGAGAGCAAAGAATTGGAAAAGTAGATGGCCACGAATTGAGGAATGGCTAAACAAATTGTAGCAAGTGAAAGGAATGGAATATTTCTGTACTAAAAGAAATTATGTTTGTGATGAATACAGAGAAGCATGGAAAGATCTACACGAACTAATACAAAGTGAAAAGAAAATCAAAGCAACCATTCACACAGTAACTACCACCAGGTAAATAGAAAGAACAAGCACACAGCAAAAAAGACCCAAAACCAAAGGTGAGTGTAACAAAATTCAAAAGAGCCAGAAAGATTTGAACAAGGATATGAAAGAACACCCCAACTTATCTCCCTTCGTGGAAATGGAAAGTCTGTTAAGTGTTAGACATTGCACATGTTTTCAGAATATTTCCCATCCTTTAATTGTGCTGGTTATTTTCCTCTTAAAAAAAAGATACTGTTGATTACATAGGATAACTGGGCAGGGGGGGAGGGTGGGACAGATATTGTTGTTAACTCTGATGATGTAGGAAGCAGAAGGCTTCAATAAAAACCTTTTTTTGCTTTTTTTTTTTATTTTTGGAAGGCAATTGGGAGTCTGGAGTCAGAAAGACTCATCTTCCTGAGTTCAAATCTGTCCTCAGGATTAGATACTTACTAGTTGTGTGACCCTGGGCAAGTGACTTAACCCTGTTGCCTCAGTTTACTCATCTGTAAAGTAAGCTGGAGGAAGAAATGAGGAAACCACTCTAGTATCTTTGCCAAGAAAACCCTAAATGGGTCAAAGACCCATCAGACATGAAAAATGACAGCTGATGGAACAGTGGAGAGAGGCATCATGGAGTGGTAGATAGAGAGGCAACCTCCAAAGCAAGACAATCTGGGTAGACTCCTACCTCTGATATGGACTGGCCCTGGGCAAGTTATGTAATCTCTTGGTGCCCTTAAGCAACTCTATAGACTGGACCTGCACAAGATGGCAGTAGGTAGGGGCCAAAATTAAAATAGGCTAAATTTCTTCAGGTCACAAATAGGTTGGACTACAGATGAGCTAACAATGTTTGGTTGCCATGGGTCACACGACAAACAGGAGTATGCACAGGGGCAGCCCTTCATTTTTCATGGGCCACCTCTAATCCCTTAGCAGGCCTCTGGGCCTTGGGCCATATGTTAAACAGGCCTCCTATAGACTACAAGTTGCAGAATAGTTATTGACCTGCTTCAGTGGAGGGATTATCTTGGTCAGAAGTTTCCTATAGCAGTGAAATTATAGATCCAGATCCCTCCCTTCAACCCAAATAAAACAGTAACAATAATAATAATTCTATATATTTATGGAACCATGACCCCATCAATGGAAATATATCTTCTAAGAGTAGGCATTATACTTCCTCCACATTTGTCCTATGCAATTTTTGTCTATTTTCCTTCATAACTCCTCCAAAAGAAATCTACCTAACATTCCTAAGGCCTTCCTCTAGGTCTTTTTAATAGCCTGTGAATAGAGGGACAATATTTGGCCCATCCATCTGTATTGCCTAGCCCTCACCACATGAGCAGCCTACCTTCTGTCTCCATCATACTCTTTTTTCCTTAATTTTTAATTGTAGTAAAAGATCATTTGCATGGCTACTCATTGACAAACTGATTACTTAATGTTTTTCTTCCTTATGTTATATGAAATTATGAAAATAGTTGCCATCTCACAGACCCCCTGATACAGTAGGTCCCCATACCACCACACCATTATTACTTCTCCTTCATAGTACTCATATTAAACATATTTCCACATTAGTCAGTGAGAGCTTAGGAGAAGCAAGATCTTGGATTTCTGTTTTCCAACTTCTGTACAAAAGACATTAAGCCTAGATCAGTGGTTCTCAACCTTCCTAATGTTGCGACCCTTTAATAGTTGCATGTGGGAGTATCTGCATATGGGCAGATCCACCTGGAGACAATAGAGGAGGTTTCTAAGACAATCGGAAATATGTGTTTTCTGATGGTCTTAGGCTACGACCCCTGTGACCCCTGTGAAAGGGTCATTTGACCCCAAAGGGGTCATGACCCATAAGTTGAGAACTGCTGCCCTAGATTCTTTTTGGGGCAGATCTCTAAGGGAAAGATTCTGGTAAGAAGCCAACATATAGAGATATGTCTTTTGTCTCAAAATCAGAAGCCAGAAGAGCAAGATCTCTTCTCCAGACCAGCTTCTCCCCTCACACAGTCAGGGAACATGGGGTCATCTATCTCTGATAAAAAGGAGATACTTACACAAATGAACTTTGAGTCAGGTTTTATACCCTTGTTTTTTATCTTTACATGCTAATCATTTCCAAATTCGTCCTCCCCACCAATCCCTTGAGTCATCCCTTGTGATAAAGAGGGAAAAACAAAGCAATTAAGCGATATAAAACAATTTTATAACCAAGTCTTGACTT
The DNA here is from genome assembly GCA_028646575.1 of Pseudocheirus occidentalis. Taxonomy (NCBI): domain Eukaryota; kingdom Metazoa; phylum Chordata; class Mammalia; order Diprotodontia; family Pseudocheiridae; genus Pseudocheirus; species Pseudocheirus occidentalis. Next base: position 204,384,936 of record CM053593.1, on the reverse strand, counting down.
ATTGAAATATTTATCATATTTCACAACCATAATCTCCCACTTCTTTAAAGAGGGAGATAAATCTTCTCACTTCTTCTCTAGAAACCAACTTTATCATCACAATTACACAATATTCAAATTTGTTGTCTTTGTTCTTTCATTTACATAGCTATAGTCTCTTATCACTCAATTATTAATCCTGTGCAATCTGGCATCCAACCTTATCACTCAACTGATAATGGTGTTTTTTAAAATAAATTTTATGGATATCTTTTGTTTTTTACATCATGAGAATTTCTCAAAGTATCTCCCCTTTCCACCCCAGAGAACTTTCCAATATAAAAAAGTAATATTTTTACAGAAATTTAAAAAGAAATAGAGGGAGAAGAGAAAAAAATAGCAAAGCCAATCAATACACTGAAAATATCTGAAATTGTATGCAATGTAGCGCTGCCATGGTCCTCTCATCTCTGCAAGAGTAAGGATGCCTTCTCAAATTGCTTCTCTGACCCATCCTTGTCCTTTGTTATTTTGTAACATTTATTTTTAACTGATTTATGGTTGTTCTTTTCCTTTTGGTTGGTATTTCTCTCTCTCTCTCTCTCTCTCTCTCTCTCTCTCTCTCTCTCTCTCTCTCTCTCTCTCCCTCTCTCTCTTTTTCTCTCTCACTCACTCTCTCTCTGTCTCTCAATAATATTTTATTTTTTTCCAATTAAACATAAAGATAGTTTTCAACATTCATTTTTATAAGATTTTGAATTCCAAATTTTTCCCTCCCTCCCCTCCCCAAGACAGTAAGATCTGATGTAGACTATACATGTACAATCATATTAAACATATTTCCGCATCAGTCATGTTGTCGAAGAAGAATCAGAACAAAAGGGAAAAAAATCACAAGAAAGAAAAAAACAACAAAAACCAAAAAAAGTGAAAATAGTCTGCTTTAATCTGTATTCAGACTCCATAGTGCTTTCCTTGGATGCAGATAGTATTTTCCATCATGAGTCCTTTGGAATTGTCTTCGATCACTGTCAACTGATTACTAGTCTCTACAAAGTTATCGATTTCTAAACTGTCCTATATTGTTGGTTTTTCTTGGTCCTTATGTTTAACCTTTCTGATGTTTTCAATACCCTTGCCCCCTGTATAGTTTTTCCTCACTACTTTCTCATGGGACTCCTCCCACCTATTAAGTGTGGGGTCCCTCAAGGCTCTGTCTTGGACCTTCTTCAAACTCTGTTCTAGTTCATTTAATTGTTATCATCAGTTCCTGTGGTTTCAGTTTTCATCTCTGTACAGATCACTCTGAGATCTACTCGCCCAGCCTAACCTTTCTCTAGATCTCCATCTGCCTTAAGTGACTGGGTTGGATAATGGAGTCAAAACTCTGAGCAACCACTCCTTGCCAGCATAATCCCACATTACCTCCTCTCCCTACATGTTTCCTCTATAAGAATCCTTAGCTTCTCCGGCTACCCGGCCATCTCCCTTAAGGTGCCACCTTTCTTAAGGAGCTACCTCCCTTTAGCTGCTTCTTCTCCTTAAGGAGAAAGAGCCTGCTGGGTATGGAAACTGCCAATAAATGCCTTTACTTGACTAGGAGAAAGCCGGAGCAAATTCTTCTGAGACAACACCGTAACACACATCTCAACAACACCACCATCCTCCTAGTCACCCAGGCTCACAACTTAGGAGTCATCCTCACTCCTCCTCACACTCCATATCTAAGAGGTCTTGAAAAGTCATGTGACTGCTATCTTCATAACATCTCTCATACATGCCCCCTTTTCTCCTTTAACACTGTCACCTCATGCCTGGACTATTGTAACAGTCAACTGGTGGATCTGCCCGCCTCAAGTCTCTCCCCACTCCAGTCACCCTCCACTCAAACTGGTCTTTCTAAAAACATAGGTCGGATGATACAAACACCATCCTCCCTTCAATAAACTCCAGTGTCTCCATATTCTCTCCAAGATATAATATAAAATCCTCTGCTGGGCCCTTTATAATATGGCCCCTTCCTGCATATCCAATCTTCTTGTGCCTTGCTATCCTACAAGTACTCTGTGATTCAGTGACACTGGCCTCTTTTCTGTCCTTTCCACTCTCTATCTCTGTGAAGAGGTCAGGGTTTTGAGGTACAGGGTAGGAGTGCTTGAGACCCCAAAATACCAACATGCCGGGTCCTGCCGAATGGATTTGACTCAAGTCTTCTCTCAGCCAAAGAAAAGCAAAGCTTATTAAAAGTTCGCTTGTATTGGACACAGAGCAAGTCTGTGCTAGAAAATTCTATGGGGTTCTCACACCACATGGAGGCAAGATGGGGTCTTATATAGAGAAAGGTTGTGGGAGAAATCCAGGGGGTGGTCTAGAGGAGGAGTTTGGGGAGGGTCTTCAGGAGGAGTCAGATGAGGTCAGACTCCAATAATAAGTTTGGGGAGGGTCTTCAGGAGGAATTAATGAAGACTCAGTAAATGAGTGAAGCTGCTGGAGGCTACCTGGAGCCAACACACAATGGTGGGCTAGGCCAGTTCAAGGGTGTAACAGTTGATTTAGGTATAGATATTTTGATAGGCTCTAGGGTGGGTAGTAGATGGACAATGGAGGGCCAAGCTAGTAACAGTGGTTTGGGCCCAGCCACAATGAAATACTTATGGCCTCTGCAAATGCCTCATCAAGTGGGAAGATTCAATCAGAGTTCAAGGGAGTTCCCAGAGCCTATACCTCATCATTTGGACTCCTAGCATTTTCATTGGCTGTCTCCCCACACCTGAAACTCTGTCCCTCCCTATCTCTGGCTGACTTTCTTAGATTTCCTGAGGTCTCACCTTCTACAAGAAGCCCTTCCTTGTTTTCCTTAATATTAGTGCTTTCCTTTCTCAGATTAGCTCTAATTTTTCCTGTCTGTTGAGGTTTAGGGGTGCTCAGAATCCCAAAATAACAATATGCCAGGTCTTGCCAGAATGAATTCAACCCAATCCTCTCAGCTAAAAAAAAAATGTTTAGATGGGTAGACTCTTAAGAAACCTTACAATGCTCACAATTGCTCACAATGCTCACAAAATCTGAGCATTTGTGACACTTAAATTGACAAGCAGGCCAGAACAATCTGACAGACTCGGAGTCTGTGCTAGATTGAATCTGAGCACCTTCATGGAGACAAGATGGATCTTAAATACAGAAAGACTATAGGAGGTGTTTAGGGGTGGTCTAGCAGTAGGGAGGAGGGGTCTAGGGAAGGTCTTGAGGAGGAGTCTAAGGAGGATCTTGATGGGACTGGGATGACTAGAAGTCTGACTCCAGGAACCAAGAGAATGAGATTAAGGGTGGGATGTAGGTGAACCTACCTGGAAATATCAGACAATGGAGGGCTAGGCTAGATTAAGGCTAACAGATTTGGGCATAGATATTTTGATGGGATTCAGGGTGGAAAGTAGGTGGAAGCAATCCAGAGGTGACAGACAATGGAGGGCTAAGCTAGGTTAAAGGTAACAGGAGTAGCTATAACGGAAGGCTTATGGCTTCATACAACACCAAATCAAGTGGGAAGATTCAAGGGGGTTCCCAGAGCCTATACCCCATCACCGTCTAAATCCTTTTTGTACGTAGTTGTTTAAATGATGCCTCCCCCACTAGACTGAGAGCTCCTAAAGAGCAGAGATTGAGTTTGTTTTGGTTTGGTTTTTTAAATTTGTTTGTTTTTGCTTTTCTTTTATCCTCAGCACTAAGCACAGAGGCAGACACATAGCACACTTAATTCCTTTCCTCACTTCTCCCTTCTATAATGCACTGCCTTCAAGTAGAGATTCATAGAATCTCTCTTCCTTCATGATGAAGTTCAAGCACTGCCCTCTATACAAAGCCTTTTTTGATCTCCCTCCCCCAATTGCTAATATTTTCTCTTCCTACTTATTCTGCTTTGCTGGGACATTGTATTTATTCTAGTAGGTGCTATATAAATGCTTCCTGTTGTTACTGTTGTTAGATATGCTTATATATGTACATGTTGTCTCTCCCAATGGAATTTAAGCTCTTTGAGAATAAGGATTGCTTCATTTTTTTTTATATCTGTATCAGCAGCACCTAGCATAGGGCCTGGTACATAAGAAACATTTCACAAAAGGTTGTTCATTCATTGCCAATGTGTATACTGTTTTGCTGCTTCTGCTTACTCTACTTTGCATCAGTTTGTAGCAGTGTTCGCAGGCTCCACACTTCTTGAGGAAGCTGTCATTGTCAGCATACCACAGCCTATTCAGTTCTATCATTTATCTTTCCATGGCTCTCTGAGTCACCTAATAATAATAATGACAAGGAACACATCTTTTCATGATTATGTTCTCCCTGATAAGTAATAAAGCCTCAAGGTCATCTCTGTCTGTATATTTTATAGCCACTCTCAGACATAGAATCTTTGCCAAGTCCTATAAAAATTAAATGCCTTTGCTCCCAAGAGTCCTTGGGGAAGGTATATTGAACGTAGTAGCAAAAACAGAAACCAAGGCAACAAAACATAACTCTGACCCTGATCAAGGAGTAGAGAATCACTACCTTCTGCATTTAAATTAAGTTACCCTGATACTCACAACAAGGTCTTAATATTTGTCCTGGGATATAAGCAACTAATTCAAATCATCTATTTGGTACCTACTGTGCAATTAGCAAGTTCTCATGTACCACATCCTATATCCCACCTTCATACTTTATACTAGCTGTCCCTCATGTCTTCAATCTTTGGTTCTTTTCAAGGCTCAGCTTAAAGACTACACACTATTCAAGGCCTTACCTCATTCTTCCTAATTGTTAGTGCCTTCCTTCCACTCTCAAAACTATTTTTCACTTGCTAAAGACTAAAGAGCAGGTAGGTGGCACAGTGGATAGCACACTAGCTATGTGACCCTGGACAAGTCACTTCTCCCAGTTTGCCTCAGTTTCCTCATGTGTCAAATGGGTTAGAGAAGCAAGTGACAAATCACTCTAGTATCTTTGCCAAAAAAAACCCTAATGGGGTTCCAGTCAGATACAACTGAAACAAATGAGCAACAGAAATGCAAGACTAATTCACATCCTTTTCTCATTGTACATTTCCTGAATGATGTCATATATGCAAAGAATTTCATTGGAAATATGCTAGAGTTGATTCATGTCCACTCTTTATCCCTCTATTGATTTTTGCGTCACCAGCAATTTCGATTTGTCAGAATGCTTTGTTGTAGAATTCACAATGATACAGCCTCAACAAAAGGGAATTTGCATATATATTTGTGTATGCATGTGTGTATGTGTGTGTATGTTTGTATATGTGTGTATGTGTGTGTATGTATGTGTGTATGTGTATGTATGTAGTATGTATGGGTTTTAATACCAAGGAGCAGCTTGGAATTATTCATCTCAGTATACAATATTGCAAAAGTAATCCTTCTTTTCCTTCTATTCAATTTTAGGTCCAACCCACTGTCCATCTGAAATACTTGTGCCACATGTCTGTACTGACATGCTAATTCAATGGACTGGCTATACAACTGCTATCACAGTTAACACAATAGACATTTTTCATCCATTGTGTTTGTCTAGGTGAACTGTTCATTCCATTCTATTTTTCAGAAATTTCTCTACTTGGATTAGGTTTTACACTTTCTTTTAAAAGCCATTTATTCTCCTTCCAATTTTTACCTTTAGAACATTAATTTCACTTTTTATCTCTTGCTTCATTTCTTCTATTCGCTCTTGGAATTCTTGTGGCAAAGTCACAATTCTTTTTCCAAGGCTCTACTTATACTTGCTGTAGAGTTACTTTGATCTACCAGGTCCATATCTCAGACTTATCTTAACCTACAATACTTCTTCATTGTTTTTGTGATTTTCTTCTGTTTCTTTTCTCCAGTCCCAGTTCCTACATTGGTACTTACCTTGTGTCAAGGCCAGGCTCTGCCTTCTTCCAGAATCTTAGATGGGGTGTGTGGTCTTTGTTAGACTCTGTCCCCTCCACAGTATGGTTGTTGCTGCCTTTGACATTCCAGACAGGATGTGAGTTCTACCAGAGGTCTAGGCTCTGCCTTCTGCAGTCCTTGACTTCTCTCTCCATCTCCTGGCCTTACATGTATGCTTGTCTCATCTCTGCATCCTTCTCTTTGCACAGTTCCCAATCAGGAGTTAACTTCATTGCCTGATGTGATCCTAGTCAGATATCAGGGATCTTGCTGATCTTAGGTCTTCTAGAAAACCTCCTCGAACTAAGCTGACCCTGTCTCCTTCTATGGCTCCAAGTGCCCCAAGATAGGTGTTGTTTAGCAACGTCTCTCTGTGTAGTGTCATATCAGGGTGTCTCTGTCCCCCACAGCTTCTCCAAAATCCCAGGACTACAATCTCATGTTCTGTTTATAGGGATTTATGCTGATGTCTGCCTCCCTCTCCTCCACCCTGCCCCATTTGCCCTCTCTCTGAATACCAACAGGCTTCTGGCTGCCTCCTTATAAAATTCTGAACTGGATAGAGGAGCTTACTGATGTTTCCTTTTAGTCTTCTTGATTATTGTTCCACCTGGGGTCCTTTTAGATCTTTGCTTGGAACCTTTCACATCACCACTGTTAACCAGAAATTTTCCTGTTTGGATATTTAGATTTATTCATTTGAATAACCATGTATCTCACTTACCTTCATCATGGAACTTCCCCCTCCATCCACTGATTCTCTGACTCATTCCTAGCTAGCATATGCCCACCCCCATCCCCCATTACTCTCACCTCCACTGTGACATTGAACTCCCAAATGCCAAAGAGCAAATCACTTTCCTCAACCCCAACTGTCTGTTCCCTCATTCCCATGCACCTCAGTACTATTCCCCTAATGTCCCATTCCAGAATTCCTATAAGAGATATCAAGGAGAGTTATTGCCTTTACAGGTATTTCAGAGAGAGGACTCAGGCTGAGAAAAGTATGAAGAAAAGGTCAGCTCTTTCCCCAACTTCCCTTCTTGATGCCTGTCTATCACAGACACTATAATATATTCTTCTCTTTTTTTACCCAAATGATATCAGTTAACTGAATTTTGCCTCAACCATAAAGAGGTCAAGAGTTAACTTGAGATGGGTGTAAATGTAAAGTTAGGTAGACAGTACAATGTAGGTAACTGGGAGCTCAGAGCTATTGTAATTGAATGCAGAATTTTTCATCTAAAATTCCTAAAGCTGAAAATGGACTTAAGGGGCATTTTATTGCCTCTAAATTTTGTGCTTAAAACAAGTTACTTGTAATGATTTTATGAATTGGGAGCTTGTGTGGGATACATTTTTTTCTTCTCCCTGTTTGAGAGTTTAAATACTATACTAAATTTTAAATGTATTTTGTTGTTGTTTGATTTCCTTTTAAGCAGGATTTCCCATTTTGCTGTCAAAATGAAGCATTATTTCTTTTAAACTTTTAATGAAGATAGACTGATCTCCAATCTATGTCCAATAGAACACTGTTGTCATAATCGACTGATAACTGTGGTTGACACTGTTTTTACCATTTCCCACTTGCCTTGTTAGAATGGATCAAATTGTTTGGTGGTTGGCATTATGGAGCATCTTGGCATTATGGAGCAACACTGTGAAGGTATGAGAATGGAATTTGAAAAACATTATCAGTTTATTGAGTGATATTCAAAAGGGACTGCTGATAATATGGTATAGAACCAGTGTCTGATGAGGAGGATGTTATAAACATGATGAAGCTCTGGGTAGAAGAACTGGGGAACTATAGAAAAGTATATGTGGGAGCAAGGTCAGGACAATACACTAAAAATATGCTCTGTGAATTACCAGGGTCATTGGAACATTCAAAAATACCTGAAAAATTCCAGATACATTGAAGTGCTTGGAAACTCATTCACAGCTAGCATATGAGTATATGCATATAATACATTTACAATGATGAATGGAAATTATGACACAGTGCAGTGATTAAAGTCTGGGTTTGAAAACAAATTGGGGGTTTCACCTATACAGAATTTTACCGAAAGCTCTTTCCTGGCAGAAATACGCTTGAGTGATACTGAATCTGCAGGCTCTACACCACATGTATTTTCCCTATCACCACCTAAGTGTTCATGCAAAGCAGGCCTCCCCTCCTCAAATGTAAGTATGGATTTGGAGAAAAGACCAAAGATAGCTCCACCATGTTGGGAAGAGCCATCTCACCAGTGCATTACATGGTAGCTAGGTCTCCCAAAAGACAAAAGTAGCTTCCCCTGGAGATAGACGGCAACTGTACACATTGTTACAGGCAGCAAAGTTAATCCTAGTCTAAGAATATTTTCAGGAAGATCCCTGGTCTCCCTGAGAAAGACTCTTGAGATGGCTGGGCTGGGAGGACTGGCAAGCTATAACTGTGACAAAATGTGATGCTTAATGAAAAACTTTAAAGACTTTTTGTTTTCATTCAGTCATTTTTCAGTCATGTCTGACTCTTCACTATCCCATTTGGTGTTTTCTTGACAAAATACTGCAATGATTTATCATTTCCTCCTCCAGCTCATTTCACAGATGAGGAAACTGAGGCAAACAGGGATATGTGACTTGTCCAGGGTCACACAGATAATAATCGATGCCAGAGTTGAACTCAGGTCTTCTCCTGACCCAGCACTTTATCCACAGACCAATGAACTGATAGATTATGAAAATCTTTTGAGTATGTAGGTAATGAATCAAGAACTGTTTCATGTGACAAATTCTCAACTCCCACCACCCTGAAGACACTTATCCATTCATGGTACCAGGGACCAAGCATAGAAACAACCCTGTAAGTACTGACTCAGCTGAAGGGACACACAGAAACTATAAAGAAAGATGTACCCAAAGAAAAAAAATCTATCTATCCCACCTGGAAAAATAACGATACAAGGGAAAGGAAAACAAAGGAGATGACCTGATATGAGATTGTGAGCTTTTCAAGGGCAGGGGCTGACTTTTGCCTGTCTTTGTATCCCAGCTTTCACCACAGCATCTAGAGTTTAATAAATGTTTATTGCCTGATTTGAGTCAATAGCAAACATTACCATCAGAAAAGCAATTCTTCCATATTTTACAGTTGTAGAGGAGATAGCTCTAGACAGGCCTCATTGCACCCCAGAAGAAAATGTAACTTTGATGGTACAGAAGTTGAGGAACACAGGACCAGCTTTGGGAAAAAGACATCAGGGACAGAGAATGAGGCTGCTCCGGACCCTGTGAACAATAATCATGATCTCAGCTCTCAAGGGGTTCTTCCCACCAGGACCCCACAGGACCTCATATAGAGGTGATTTTGAAAACTGAGAATGTAGACTTCATTATTATCTTAGACAGTAGAGCACAAGCAACCATCATGTTCCAGTTATTCTATAAGAAATAGATGTAGAAAGTACCTATACAGACTCTTTCAGGTATCAGCCTTGGAAGACTGAATGACAAAAACTATCCAGACCTGGGATGCATTGAAGTACCTTTGGATTTCCCTGAAGATATTGCAGTGTCAAAAAGGCAAGAAATGTCCTGGCCCTGACATGTACAGACTTAACCTGTGGAAATAGAGTGTCGTCTTTGATTGGAATCAGTTCTAGGTTGTTTAGGATCCTAGCAAAATATCACAAGTGATAGGCAGAGATTCAATATCCGTGAACCCTGAGCATTCATAAAGTTTGTGTGAAGGCATAGAAGAAGGAAGGAAGAATGGAAGGAAGGAAGGAAGGAAGGAAGGAAGGAAGGAAGGAAGGAAGGAAGGAAGGAGAGATGAGAGGGTGAAAGGAAGGAAGAAGGGAGATAGGAAGGAAAGAATGAAAAGGAAGGGAAGGAGAAAGGAGAAGAAAGAAAAGAGAAGGGAGAAAGGAAGATGAGAAATCAATACATTAGTTGAGAAGCAATTCCACACCAGCAAGTACTAAGGCAGCTGGTTCCCAAGCAATTAATTTGAGAATTAAATTCCCTACCATTCATCTATTCCCTGTGAGACTTTCAGAACCTGTATGTATTGTCTTTTTTGAATGGCTGAGTAGTTTCATGTATTTTTATGGCCTTTTGTTAGGGGAGGACAAAGGCATGGAGATGGTGGGAGATGGGAGATTAGACAAGCTTCCACCAAGGGAATGTAAGGACATTTGATGCTACAATAAACCATTCTTCTGGCCCTGTGCAAGGATGAGGCACCAAGGTGTTGTTAAAAAAAAAAGGGCCTGAGTCAATGAGAGGCAGCTGGTTGAAGCATTTCCCAGTTTTTCATATGACTCATAAATTTGTTACATGGTGAGGAAATTCCCTGAAAGCTTTTTGGCAGACTCCTCCAGTCTGACCAGTAGCTAAGAAACACATAACCTTCCAGTTAAGGAGAGGAAAGAAAACACATAAGACTTTGACTCAAGGCTTGAATATAGGGTCATTTTAAAAAGCATTCCTTCCATTGAGGTCAGAGCTGCTGTTTAGGATCAACTATAAGAGTTAATAGGCAATTTTGTAGTTGTAAAGCATCTTTAAGATTTCCATGCATTGTGGATGTGTGGGTGTCTGTGTCTGTCTACGCTATTTATATGTGCACACAAAATGTGAAACTTTAGCCTGAATATGTTAATACCATAACCCAGAGCTGTAACTCAGGTGAGGCAGCCAAGGCTTTCTCCTAAAGTATCACTATCTGGATAGGCCCTGATCATCTTACATTGCTATCCACCATTTCTATATTTTGTATCTCCTAATTCTCTCTGGACTTGCATGCCCATGGCGGGTTGGGGTGAGAGAAGAAAGCCCCCTGAAAGGGGTGAGGGAATGGTATCATAATAAAAATAACTAACATTTGCATAACACTCACCATGTGCTAGGCCATAGGTTCCCAAAGTGGGAAATGCCACCCCCTGGGGTGCCCTGTAACAATCCAGGGGGGAAGCAATAGCCTCAGGTTTAACTGGGGGACATTGAACAAAATAAGGGGGAAGTAGAAGCATAAGAAAAGAAGAGAAGAAAATTTTGAAAAATACATCTATGTTCCATCTTTTGTGTAACAGAGTTAAAGTCGTAGTGATTACATTATTTTCCCAATAAACACATAAAATGCAAGTTATAACCAATCAGTGGTCAAGTCTGCCCACAGGTCTTAACAAGCAAGTGTTGGCAGGCAAGCCTGTCACACATTGTCAGGAAGTCTAGAATACATTGGCAGGAATGTGTTTTTGTTTGTGTGTGTGTGTGTGTGTGTGTGTGTGTGTGTGTGTAATAACTTGTTTACAATATGACACTATACAGTTACATGTTGTATTACTGTATCATCAAAATTTCAAAGGAGACAAAGCAAAAATTTACAATCGTTAAATTTAAGATGCATCATTTTCTAAAAAAGTCCTTTATACTTTTTTGAAGTGACACAAATTAAAAAAAAAACAGCTTTAAAGGGTTACCAAAAGTAGATTTCCAGGGATCACTGAGTAAATTTTTTTTTTGAAAAGGGGACAGTAGGACAAAGAAGCTTGGTAACCACTGTAGGTAGGCATTATGTGAAGCACTTCATAATTATTATCTTATCCGATCCTCACAACAACTCTGGGACGTAGGTGAAATTATTATCCCAATTTTACATATTAGGAAACTGAGGCAAACCAAGGTTAAGTAATTTGCCTAGGGCCACACAGCTAATAAGTCTCTGAGGTTGGATTTGAAGTCAGGTCTTTATCCACTACGCCACCTGCCTGTTGTAATAGGCCATCAGAGGATGGGGGAGGATGAACATCCCCTCCATGGACAACTGCACTCATAGTCAGTTCATTGTCTTCATTCACCACCACTCTCCATCCTGACTGTTCTCTATACATATGTACTTCCATTTGCCCCAAGGAGGAAAGCAACTCTTCATTACACCTTCACTCTAGAATCTAGACCAAACATGAAATGCTGCCATAAGGTTACTTTATTATTAGTTTTATTTCATTGTTCTACTTTTATTAGAAGAGCTCTTGTGAAGTAAAAACAATTTGGACATACTTGTAATGTAAAAACAAAATTTTTTTTGAAGGGTTAAGAATACTTCATCTGGTCCAACCTTTACCCTGTGTGTGAATCACTCTACAACAGCAAGCTGAAACTAAATAGAAATGTAAGTCATTAATCCATATACAAGTATCCCTATGGGCCACATTGATTTAGGGTTTTTTTTGGAGGGGGGAAGGCAGAACAATTGGGGTTAAGTGACTTTCCCCAGGTCATATGGCCAGTTTTTTGCGTTAAGTGTCTGAGACCAGATTTGAACTCAAGTCGTCCTGACTCCAGGGCTGGTGCTCTATTCACTGTGCCTCCTAGCCACCCCCTATTTAGTTTTAAAATGTTATCTATATTTTACTTTTATTTATTTTGTAATTAATTAAATTTATTTATTACATCTTAATTTCACTTAGGGACAGCTAGGTGTCACAGTAGATAGAGTGCCTCCCCTGGATTCAGGAAAACCTGACTTCAAATGTGGCTTCAGATACTTATCAGCTTTGTGACCCTGGGCAAGTCATTTAACCCTGTTTGCCTCAACAAATTGCATTTTGATCAGTCTCAGGCTACACTTGGGAGTGTGGAAAGAAACCTAGATTTGGACTCAGCCCAAGTTTAAGTCCTGGCTACCTGTAGGACCCTGTATGAGGGCACCATGCAGCCCATGGGCCATGTATTCAATACCTCTGCTACAGACCACCAAAGTAGGCCCTAGAAATATGTTGTTCTGTGCCCCTGTAATTACAAGGAAACATCCAGAATTTGCCCTTGTATGTATTTTTCATGCTTGCAGATCTACCCAACGTTTCCTTTCTCTATAAAACAAGGGGCATATCTCCAAAGCCTCCTCTTGTTGTTCTCTGCTACCTGCAGATTACAGGTATACCCCACATAGCATCACTCCAGCCAGCATAATTTTGTAATAATATAGATGAGCCATTTTACCCAAAGGCACAGGATTCAGAGCTGGAATGGGCCTTAGGGGCCAGCTAGCACAACCTGCTCATTTTACAAGTAAGAGCACTCAGCCTGGAAAGATGAAGTAATTTGCCCATAGTCCTAAGGGTAGCCAGAAGTCAAATGTGGGCTTTCTGAATCCAAATCCAGGGCTCTTTCCATAAGACTAAACTCCACCCCAACATCCCAAACCCAGCTGAAAGGACCTTAAGCCAGTCATCTGAGACTGGCCAGATCAGACCTAACTCAACCTCCCAGCTCCCTGACCTAAGATGTTCATGACATAAAACTTTCAGGTAGTTTCTCTCCCATTGGTTCATCAAACAAGGTTTCATACTGTCTCTCCACCAAGTCAAATCAATAAATATTTATTAAATACCTACTAGTTACCGAGCATTTTGTGAAGCACTCAGGAATCAAAGAAAGAAAGAAAAAACTCAATCCCTGCTCTCAGGTAGCTACAGTCTAATGGCAAATGACTAAAACAAACAACTAAAGTGTGTACAAACAAGACGTAAAGAGGATAAATTGGAAACAACCTCAGAGAGAAAACACTGACATTAAGGAGGATTGGGAAATGCTTTTTACAGGAGGTAAGATTTTAGATGGAACTTGAAGGAAGCCAGGGAAACCTGGAGGTGGAGATGAGGAAGGAGAGAGTTAAATGCTTAAACAGAAACTTTTTAAAGGGGAGAAATGGTAAGTACTCAGATTTAAATTGAAATGGTGTAATGAAAGGCAGTGAGGTCAATATTTGGGGGCACCTAGACTGGGGATCCCTTTAGAAAAAGCATATCATGAGAGCAAATGCTAATCCACCTACTCATAAGGAGGGAAACTGAGGCACACTTGCCCAATGCTACACAGATTGCTCACTCTATGTGTAGTTACATACACAAACAAGAAAGTATATCTAAAATGTCAAGATATTAGGAGACACCTTGTTTTCCAGAGCTAAGGTCCAGCAAGCTAGCTGTGCCCTGAGCTTGGCATAACAACAATCCTTTGTGCTCACCCTCCAGTAAAATCACATAATTATTGCATTGCTTTGACCAGCTTCAGGTATTCTCTGAGCTTGGACAAGCACCAGACAAGCTCTGACAAGTACCCATGTTCTGATCACGAAACCTTGGTATGAATCAAACTTGTCTCATTGTTGCTGTTACCCCTGACTGTCAGGGCTATAGCTCACCTCATAGCCATTGGTATAAGTACTGAGGTCTCCTCTCACTGCTTTGGGAGTGGAGCTCCAGCATGTTTCTAATTTCCCTCCTTGCTTGCAGGTCATTTCCCTCACCTTGAAATTAAATTTCTTGCGTCCTGACTCTCCTATCTCTAGGCTGTTCTGTTAGACTCCGGCCACCCACATGTTAGAGGCTGGTTCCATCTGGTTGACAAGAAATACATGTAAGCCCCTTAACATGCTTACAAACTCACATAAGACCTAAAGAAACAAAACATGTACATTAATGTTTTCACACACACACACACACACACACTATCCATGAATAGAATTCTTTCATCAGACACAAAACTTTACCCTCTAATCCTCGTAGGTTTAAAAAAAAAGTTAGGGCATTCTGGTCCCTTCGATTTTGAAAAAACGTTTAAAAAACTTGCAGCTAGTGGATTGCTATGGGTTGGGCTGATTTTGTCCCACAAGGTTCAAACATATTGGAGTTCAAGAGAGAAGAGAAAATATAGAAGGATCTGAAGGGCACTGCAGATTTTGGCCTAAGCAGAGCCATTCTTTTTATGAGACAGACATCTGACGCCCGGATATGCTCACTGACTTAAGCAGAGGTTTTAATGGCTCCCCTCGGGACGTGTACAATTAAAGCCACGC
>CM053593.1:204350757-204369676 GCA_028646575.1 Pseudocheirus occidentalis | reverse complement strand
AGAGACAAAGAGAGAAACAGAGAGAAACAGAGAGAGTGAGACAGAGAGACACACAGAGACAGAGAGAGAGGAAGAGACAAAGAGAGAAACAGAGACAGAGACACAGAGAGACAGAGAAAGACAGAGAGAGACAGTGTGAGAGACACAGAGAGAGACAGAGACACAGAGAGAGAAAGAGACAGACAAAGAGAGAAACAGAGACAGAGAGACAGAGAGACAGACAGAGAGACAGAGACAGAGAGAGAGTAAGAGACAGACAAAGAGAGAAACAGAGAGACAGAGAGAAACAGAGAGAGACAGAGAGATAGGGAGAGACAGAGAGAGAGACAGAGAGAGGAAGAGACAAAGAGAGAAACAGAGAGAGAGAGACAGAGAGAAACAGAGAGACAGAGAGAGACAGAGACAGAGAGAGAGAGGAAGAGACAAAGAGAGAAACAGAGAGACAGAGAGAGACAGAGACAGAGAGAGAAAAAGAGAGAGAGAGAGGATATAGAGAAAGGGAAAAAGAGAGAGAGGGAGAGACAGAGACAGAGAGATTATATAGATACAGATGTAGATGTAGATATAGATATAGATATAGATAGACAGATATACACACATATGCATACACACATATTTACATATGTTTATTCCCTTCCTTCCCCACTTGCTTCCTCTCCCAGTACAGACTAGCATTATTCTGCAACTTGCAACCTTAGGAAATAACCTGGGGCACTAAGAGGCAAAGTGACCACTTGCTCCACAGTCACATAGAATGTGTTAGAGAGAAGACTTGAAACCAGTTATAAGAGGAGCAATATTTTAAGGTCCTACCCTAAACAAACTTGACTAGTTTTTCTGTAAAGGTCAATAGTTAATTCATTAATTCGACACTAAAGACTCAGGTCACTGATATAGCTTCCTGGAGCCCTTAGTACAAAAGCCAAGGCATGAACAATGCCATGGTCCCTTCCTCAGAGTTCTGACTGGCAGGCCCATGTCACAACCAATACCAGCCCAGGACAGCTGAGCTCAGCTGAATCCATGCTGCTTCCTTTCTGAATATCCTTCCCCCATTATAGCTAAGCAAACTCTCTTTTGCTAATTGCCAGCTATTCTACGAAAGTCTCATTTCATTCCACTCTCAAGCCTGAAGTACTAGGACCAGCCTGAATCAGTCCTGGCCTACTATAACAGGCCTTCCTGAGGCTGTGGTCTATACCATGCAGCCTCTCCAGGGCACTAGGGATACAAATGAAACAATCATGTCCTCCAGGAACTCACATTTTACCAGCAGGAAACGATGTGTACACAGATAAGTAAATAAAAAGTAATTTTGGTGGAGGGAGGTCACTAGTAATGAGGGCATCAAGTTAGGCCTTGGCTGGAAGTTGGCCCTTGAGTCAAGCCTTAAAAGAAATTAGATATTCTAAAAGAAAGAGATGAATAGTGGGTGAATCCTATGCATGGGGGGTAGCTTGGGTCAAGATGGAATGTAGGTGGCAGAAGTCTCAATCGCTGAGGCTTGAAAACTAGGTTCATCTTCTGCTTAACTTCTCTCACCTTCCATATCTAGTCTATTGCTAAATCCTGCCAATTTCATTTTGAATAAGCCCCCTTCTCTAATGCTACCACCACCAGCCAGGGTCTCCCACTGCATACC
The DNA here is from genome assembly GCA_028646575.1 of Pseudocheirus occidentalis. Classification (NCBI taxonomy): domain Eukaryota; kingdom Metazoa; phylum Chordata; class Mammalia; order Diprotodontia; family Pseudocheiridae; genus Pseudocheirus; species Pseudocheirus occidentalis. The sequence goes on along the minus strand of CM053593.1, from coordinate 204,368,034 downwards.
ATCATCAGTCATCCTGATCTGTATCTTGCCTCTGGACCCAGATGCCTCTGGAAGAGGATGTGAGGCTGGTGATTTTGCACAGCCTTCCCTCACTTAAATCCAATTCACTTGCAAGTCATGGTATCACTTTCCAGATGCCTCGATGCTCTTTGAGAACAAAGGGCAAAGACCAACAACCCTGGCTGGTTGATCTCCTAGCCTCAACATTCTCCCCACACCAGTCTATCTTCTACTCAACTATTCAAGTGATTTTCATGAAAACACAGATTGGATCAAACCATCCCCCTACTCAATAAACTCTTGTCAGTCCCTATTATCTTCAGGATCAAATATATAATCTTCTTTTTGGCTTTTAAAGTTCTTCATAACATGCAGAGCTACATGGAGAAGTCTGGCCTAGGATAAATATTGGGCCTTTTGCATTTAGGGATCTAATGGAAGATTCTCCACTTGGGCCTCTAGCTAGAGACCCTAGATAACTTGGTTTGGGGATTTAACTAGAGAAAAATTGGCAATTTTCTTCATCTCTTTTGTTTCAGGCTATAATTATACAGTCTTTTAATGTGTTTCCTTACAAGTAAAACCAGTTTCTTTGTGATAATCTGCTTGTCTCAGTGCATGTGTGCTGTTATCTGTTACATGTTTGTACCCAAAGAATACTGAGTCTGGAAGCTTATAGATACACAGAGACTGTTCTAGCAGTTTGCCTAGAACATACAAAGATTTTCTTCTTCTTACTTCTGTTTTCCTTATTTGTAACATATCCAGGCGGCTGGACTCTTGTTGACTGCAGGTCCATAGGATACGGTTTATCTGCCAGCCTAGAAGGGCTAAGTAATCAACTCAAAGTATCAAATCCCTTTTGGAGGAGTTCAATACATCTTTGAGGGCTTTTCTGAGTGGGAGTTTTTCTCTGAATTTAAATTAGTCCTAGTGAAGAGTGAGATAGAAACTCTACTTGGATTACCATTGACATAGAGGGATGCATTAGGGAAATCTTGCGTACTCTTTGGTAAAGGAACTCAGATCAAATTTTCTTGGACCCCCAAGGAGCATGTCTATGATACAAGGATTCCCAGGAGAAATTTTGGTGTGTAGAAAGGGACACCTAAATCTTTTTCCAGACCACAGTTGGATGGCACTATGCCTTGAGGGAATAAGGAAAGACTTTCTATCTAGTACAATTTGATTTCTCATCTGAAGGGATAGAGGATAATTTCCAGTCAAGCCTGGGTCTCTAATCCCTACAGAGAGAATACCACATGCTCTGTGACAGGGCTGGGGGCCTTGCAGCCTTGAGGCCAGGTGTGGCCTTCTAGATCCTTAAGTGCAGCCTTTTGACTGAATCTAAATTTTATAGAACAATAGTTTGGATTCCATCAAAAGGCCACACTCAAGGCCTCAGGTTCCCCACCACTGCTCTAGGCTCTCAGTAAGGACATATCTTTCTTACTGAGAAAGGAAGCCTTTTCTTTTTCTTTTTGTTAGTCAATGATTAAACTCAGCCCGCACACACGTATAAGTTAAAAATACACAAAATTCTTGGTGGGAGAAAGAAAAGTTGAATGTCCCAGCAGTCCCATGACCCAGAACTGGTTTGTTGTGGCACTGGATGTCCAAATGAGCCCAGAGAAGAGAAGCTCCTCAGTTGGAGACAGAGAAAAAGATTATTCCAGTCACTCAAATAACAATGCATCAGCACAAGTGCTAAGCCAAATGGGCTTGGTTCTTCACCTGAAGGGACCTCAGATTCCTAATCCCTGTGGGGAGAGCCACAATGCTCTGAGGAGCTCTGTTAGGCCCAGGCTTTCTCTCTGAGAAATTTAAATTTCCATACTTTTTTTCTTTTTCTTTATTGTTTTTGGGTTGGAAAAAGGTCCTTTGAAAACACTAAGTTAGTCGGTAACCAATTATAACTTTGTAAAATGATATGTTTGTTAAATTGTATGATCATTCATTTGGAAGTCTAGAGGAATATTAATTGCTAAATTGGATTGTGAACTGTGACATAGACTTTTCACCAAAACTTTTAAAATACAAGACATTGGTGAATAATTCAAAAAAGACAATGCTGAACCTTCCCAAGTCACTAAAGAGTTATAATATTTGGGACAAGGGACCTTGCCAAAAAATACCCCAATAAATTTTCTAAGGACAGCAAATATTAAACTGGGAAACTGGGGGAAGAATATAAAGGTGGGAGTCATTTGAATCAATCTATCACTCACACCCCAATTAAAGTAACTAGCAAGATACTCTTGGGGCAGGTAGGTAGTATATAGTGTAGAATGTATAGTAGTAGTATAGAGAGAGCTGAACTTAGAGTCAAGGAAATTTGAGTTAAAATCTAGCCTCAAACATTTACTAGCTGTGTGACCCTCAGCAAGTTACTTAACCATTGTCTGCCTCAGTTTCCTCAACTGTAATAATAACATCTACCTCAGGATTAGATGAGGTAATAGGTCAGCTAGGTGGTAGAATGGATAGAGTGCCTGGTCTAGAATCAGAAAGACTTATTTTCCTGAGTTCAAATCTGACCTCAGACACTTACTACCTGTATGACTCTGGGCAAGTCACTAAACCCTGTTTGCCTCAGTATTCTCCTCTGTAAAATGAGCTGGAGAAGCAAATGGCAAACCACTCTAGTACTTTTGCCAAGAAAACTCCAAATGGATTCACAAAGAATCAGACATGAACAACAATAGCACAGTGTCTAACACATAGTATGCCCTCATAAATGCTTGTTGCAGGCATTTCCCAATCAACAAATGGTCAAAGGATATGAACAGGCAGTTTTCAGAGGAAGAAATTAAAGACATCTATAATCATATGAAAAAATGCTCTAAGTCACTATTGATTAGAGAAATACAAATCAAAACACCTCTTAGGTACCACATCTCATCAGTCAGATTGGCTAACATGACAAAACAGAAAAATTATAAATGCTGGAGAAGATGTGGGAAAATTGAAACATTAATGCTTTGTTGGTGGAGTTGTGAACTGACCCAACCATTCTGGAGAACAATCTGAAACTTTGCCCAAAGGGCTATAAAAATGTGCATACCCAGCAATATCACTTCTAGGGCTGTATCCCAAAGAGATCATACATGTGGGTAAAGGACCTGTATGTACAAAAATATTTATATCAGCTTTTTTTGTGCTAGCAAAGAACTGGAAATCAATAGGATGTCCTTTCATTGGAGAATGGCTAAACAAGTGGTGGTATATGAATGTAATGGAATACCATTGTGCTATAAGAAATGTGGAGCAGACAGACTTCATAAAAACCTGGAGTATAAACTGATGCTGAGTGAGAGGAGCAGAACCAGGAGAACATTGTACACAATTAAAGACACATAGTAACTGTGATGACTGACTTTGATAGACTGGGCTCCCTTCAGCAATACAAAGCTATAGGATGACTCCAAATGACTCAGGATGGAAAAGGCTATCCACATCCAGAGAAAGAATTTGGATATGTAGATTGAAGCAAACTACTGGCTCCCTCTCTTTTTTGTTTTGTTTTGTTTTGTTTCTTCTTTCTTGTTCATTCCATTGGTTATAATTCTTTTTTAATGACTTGACTAATGTTTAATGTGAAAGTATATGTAGAACCTATATTAGATTGCATGCCACCTTGGTGGGGGAGGGGGATGGAGAAGGAGGGGAAGAAAATTTGGAACTCAAAAACTTGTGGAACTGAATGTTGTTAACTAAAAGTAAATAAATTTGAAAGAAAAAAAAATAAATGCTTGTTACCTTACCTTGCCTCTTACCTCCACATCACACAATTAAATCAATGAATGAATCAAAGCATTCGGCTAGACATAGGATAAAGTCCTTAACCAGTACAGAAGGAGTGAAAGCCACTGGACAGAATGAGACACTGCTGAGCAGAAAGTATATTAGAATTGGTCAAAGAGTTGGTCATGCCCTGTGGGACTTGAATTAAAATAAGTGAGCTAATTTGGAATCCAGGAATCCAGTGGGTACAGCAGCTCCATTCAAGCTCTTGAAAGGGCATCACTTTGGGGAGGGGAGTAAGGGAAGAGAGGGTTCTCATCTTCTCCCCACCTCCTTTGACCAGCAGAAAATCTCACAAACTTCAAAAGGTCAGGAAGATTTGTGCTTCCTATCAATGATGGGAAATGTCCCTATAATAGCAGGGACTGATTAACAGCAGTGTCCGCATCAAGGCCAACTAGATGCAGTGAAGAAAGGCAGCTTTGAAACTCAACAAGAAATCCAATGAAAAGTTAGACCCAAGACAATCTTCATGAGAACTCCATAAAGAGAGAAAAGGCCTTCTACCATCTACACACTGTGAATCTGCTTTATGTGTTCTCTAAGCAGAGCCCCTTCTCCTGGATTCTATATATACTTAGGGGACAGTGCCTCATTAAGTAATCAATCCTGCTCTAGGGACTGTTAATTAGTAATTTACTATTAATCTACTCTTGCCCCAGGAGAGGGAGAGCAGAGAAGATAAAAGACTGCTCAGCCGATCCTTAGGAAAACAGCAATAGGACAACTCAGAATGTAATGTTAATTTCAGTCTATTGCCTATATACAGGACAAGGTTGTTGTTGTTTGTCCTTTGTTCTCCAAGAGGACCATGGTCAGTTAGGTGATGCCATGACTTGCAAGTGAATTGGATTTAAGTGAGGAAGGGCTGTGAAAAGTCACCAGCCTCAATAACCCCTGCAGAGTCATCTGGGCAAGGTATAATATAGATCAGGACAATTGGAGATGGCCCCATAGGACAGTGATCTCCTTCAGGAAGTTCCCAAATGAATTGAAAATGAATCAGGGATCACCCTAATGGGTATTGGTGAGGGCTAGCACTGGAATGCCGCCTTTGGATTCTAGAGGTAACCTTGAAAGAGAGAAAGCATCTGGGGAAAATCCAACCTACTATTCCCAGTGCACATTGGAAGAGTGAACCCAGAGACTGATCACATTATAATAAAGGAAGAAGACCCCTAAGAAGGAATCAGGGGAAGGGAATTTAGCACAAACGAAATGGTTTGCTAAGATTCAGGGACTACAGTCTTTCCAGTGAGATGATGATGTTCTGAAAGTCTGGAACTAAGAAAGGGAAAATGGTGAGAGAATTTTTACTCATGGAAACAACATGGCAACTAAGAAAGCAGGATTAATTTTAGTATCTTTCTCATAGGACTTGGGGTCTCCTTCAGGAATTTCCCAGATCCAGAAGAAGGCAATTGTCAGATCATCTACCATGTGCATTTCCTTAAGATTTGCATGTTATTGACATATGCCTTAGGGATACTTAGCTATAGCATGCCATATGTTCCCAAGCAAATGTTTGTTAAACCTTTAAGTGAAGCTTTACAACTGCTCTCTGGAGTGTGTCATCCCTCATCAAAAAAACATAGACAGATGTGCATGACTGAGAGCAGGGAAAGACATGCCCAAATCCAAGATGAAGGTGTGGACCACTGGAAACATCTGTCAGCTTAGCAGGAGTGTTGAGCCACAAAGTATGAGAACACAGGGGGTTTTGTGGTTTTTTTAAGTTTGATGATTTTTTTAAAAAGCATGCTTATTTCCTTAGAATCTCTCTACACAGATATGCAAACACACACACACACACACACACACACACACACCATTAAACCCTTCCTTGTAACAACAACCCTGCCTCCCAAAAAAACAAGCTAAGTAAAACTGACAGTTTTGAAAATACATCTGCCATCAAATGCACATCTGCCCTCACCCACATGGTCCCCCACCTCTCCATGAAGAGGAGGAAAGTGTATTTCATCATCATGCTTTAAGACCGTGATCGATATTTGCAATAAACTGATCAATCTATCATCAAGCATTTATTAAACACCTAATACGTGTGCCTAGGACTATTCTAGGATCCAGAGATGTAATGAATGAAACAATCCCTACTGGCAAGGGACTTCTAGTCTAAGGAACATGAATCCAGCTGCCGTTTAGTGTTATTTTCATAATTATTATCAATCTAAAAGCATTTCTTGCTGTTTGTTCATTTCAGCCGTGTCTGACTCTTTGTGACCCCATTTGGGGTTTTCTTAGCAGAGATATCAGAGTGGTTTGCCATCTCCTTCTCCAACTCATTTTATAGACAAGGAAACTGGGGCAAACAGGGCTAAGTGACTTGCCAGGGTCACATAGCTAGTGTCTAAGGCTGAATTTGAACTCAGGTCTTCCTGACTCCAGTGCTCTATCCACTGTGCCACCTAGCTGTACCTACTATAAGTCAGGCACTGTGCTAAATGCTGGGAATACAAAAAGAGGCAGGAGACAGTCTTTGTCCTCCTGGAGTTAATAATCTAAGGGAGCTCACAATCCAGCCTATTATTATGGTAATCATGTAGATAATTCTAGTGGTTTTGCTTTCTTCGCTCTGTGTTAGTTCATGCTGGTCTTGTTGTGTTTCTCTGGATTTCTAACATTTGTCGTTTCGAATAGCAAGGCGGAGCAGGCTAGGTGGCTCTGCGGCTTGGTACATGGAGTGCTGGGCCTGGAATCAGGAAAACTGGAGTTCAAATCTGGCCTCAGGTACTTACTGTGTGATCCTGGGCAAGTCCCTTAACCCCGTTTGCCTCAGTTTCCTCATCTGTAAGATGAGAAGGAAATGACAAACCGCTCCAGCATCTTTGCTAAGAAAATGCCAAATACAGTCACAAAGAGGCAAATGTGACTGAAAATGACTGAACAATAATAGCACTTTCCATTGCCTTTCTCCGACACAATTTTTGTGGTCATTCTCCATACAAAAACTTTACAATTCAGCCACATTTAACTATCCCTGTTCTCTCCCTCCCTTCTCCCTTTGCTTCGTCTTTGATCTTACCATTTCCATGCCTGTAAAGGACTCCTACCTTCATTTTCAGATGAAGGCCCGACGAGGTGCCCCCTCCTCCAGGAAGCCCTTTCTGACTGCCATTTTGCAGCTGGAAATTCCTCTCCCTCCTCAAATTTCTCGTCTCACTTTACCTCCACATTTCCTTTTTACTTATTTCACTCTGCCTTGTATTAGCACAAGACTATGCACCTATCCTGCCCTCCCCTGTTAGACTTTCAGCTCCTTGAGTCATCTTGTCCCTCTCCTGGTACCTAGGAAAGTGCCCTGCTCAGAGCAGGCTCTCAATCCCAGCATTTACAAATAATTAAACCATAGCTTCTTTTACATGTGTTGTTGCTGTTGTTCAGTCGAGTCTGACTCTTTGTGACCCTGTATGGGATTTTCTTGACAAGAATACTGGAGTACTTTGCTGTTTCCTTCTCTAGCTAATTTTCTGGATGAGGAAACTGAGGCAAAAAGAGATAAAAGTGACTTGCCCAAGGTCACACAGCTAGTGAGTGTCTGAGGCTGGATTTGAACTCAGGTCTTCCTGACTCCAGGTCCAGTGGTCTATCCACTAAGTGACTTAGCTGCCTCCTTATCTTACATTTGTTACATCTTATATAAGGTTCTTTCTTATGAGATTGAGGGAAATATCACAGGCCCCTGAAGGAGAAATGTGAAACCCTTTCCCTTGTCAGGTCAGCTACCTTTTATGAACCATCCCATAGGATGAGCTATTTTGGCTATTTAATCCATTTTGCTTTTCTTCTTGTGATTGCCCCTTTCTTTCCCAACTTTTTTTTAATCTTCTTTTCCTAACTTTCGTTTCCAGGTTCTAGGGCTGCACGTGACGCAGCACAAACTCTTCATGGGCGGTGAGGTGGGGCAATAAATAAAGCACTAGGTCTGGAGCCAGGAAGACCTGAATTCAAATCTGGTCTCAGACACTCACTGGCTGCATGACCCTGGGCAAGTCATTTAACCTCTATTTGCCTCAGTTTCCTCATCTGTAAAATGAGAATAAAAATAGCACCCTCCTCCCAGAGTCGCTGTGAGGATCAAGTTAGGTAATAATTGTAAAGCACTTAGCACAGTGCCTGGCATTGGTAAATACTTTATAAGTGTTAGCTATTACTATTATTATTATGTGATAGCTGTTGTTTTTGGTTGTTTTTTTTTTGAAGAGTGGGAAAGAGAAGGCAAGGAGGAAAGACTTCACACGAGTCCTTAAGGTGAAGCACAGCTACTGGATGGGGTGATGTAACTCCGTGCACCAGCAGACTTCCCAAAGAATGCTGCTGTGAACAGCGTTTAAGGTTCACATGGCACAGTATGGTGAACACTCCATTTATTCTATTACAAATCAAGGCAAACATTCACAACAAATCACAATATAATATTCACAGCATTACATCTTATCACAGAAAGTCACAATATAGTGTCCATAACAACTTAACATAAGAAAGGCCACACAGTTTTCACTACAGTGGCCACAATATTTAGAGCAAGGAACAAAAGAATAATCATCTGGTTTTCCTAAGGGAGAAACTCTCCGCACTTAATCATTCAGTCAATTCACAATATATCAGTCTTCCACTTGTGGGGCAACCATTAACTTAATCAGTCACAATATAATAATCAACCCTTCACTACTTCTCTTGCCTGGAACTCAAGGATCAGCCAGGCCATGAACAAAGTCCTGTCCTGGTCATGCTTCTTCAGTCCTCCAGCAGTTCAGCTGGCCCTAGGACCCAGAAAGAATATTGGCCTTCTGGGTGGCCTTCACCAGGTTCTGGTCTCAGGAAAATTCCAACTCAGTTCTCAGTCAGCTTACAGATGTTGGGAGAAAAACACTCTCTCTCTCTCTCTCTCTCTCTCTCTCTCTCTCTCTCTCTCTCTTCCTCTTTTTTCCCTCTTTTTCTCTCTGTCTCTCTTTCTGTGTCTCTGTGTCTTTCTGCCTCTGTCTCTCTCTGTGTCTCTCTGTCTCTGTCTCTCTCTGTCTCTCTCTTTTTCCCTCTTTTTCTCTCTGTCTCTCTCTCTCTCTGTGTCTCTGTGTCTCTGTCTCTCTCTGTCTCTCTCTGTATCTCTGTCTCTCTGTCTCTGTCTCTCTGTCTCTCTGTCTGTCTCTCTCTGTCTCTGTCTCTCTCTGTCTCTCTCTCTCTGTCTCTCTGTCTGTCTCTCTCTCTCTCTCTGTTTCTCTCTCAAGAAGACTCCAACTCACTTCTTCAGTCCAGCAGCCCAACTCCCAGATGCTGAGACAATCTTGCTTCCTCCAACAGGAAAATTCCAATTCTGTCTCTCTGTCTCTGTAATTCTTCTTTATATACACACACTGGCCTCCTGTCTCAGCCAATCCCCTTCTGCCATATCATCAGGGGAGTTCATGCCCTCTCAACAGGGGACAAGGCTCACACCTTCCATACTTAGCCCTAAGTTACTAAGTGCTAAGTGTCTGCTAAACTGATTGCTGTTACAGGTAGCCATTGTTCCCAGAGGAGAGAACAAGAGAGAAATAGCCTTCAATTGCAGCAGATGACAATGAGCAAAGCCATAATTTGTGTGTATGTGTGTGTGTGTGTGTGTGCACGCGTACGCGTGCTTGCGCCTGGGATAAGTACCACAAACCACTACAGGTTAAATGGCATTTAGCATTAAAATTATGGGTAGAGAATGAACCTGTGATTCCATTGCTATAGGGAACCCCCAAGAGAGAAAACTCTGAAGGCAAGTCAACACCTCCATTACAGCTTGTAAGGTTTTAGAGAGGTGTCTAAAGCCTTTCAAAGTTAAGTGACTTGACCAATGTCACACAGCCAATATGTATCAGAGGTGGGACTTGAACCCAGGATTTCTTGACTTTGAGGCTGACTCTCTTTTTTCTATATTGTTGTTTGTCCTCTGTTTTCAGAGAGGACCAGTGTGTCATGATGTGATGGGTGATGCCTTGAGGCAGAGTTGTATCAATTCATCAGCCTTACTTTCTCTTCCAGCATGGCAAGACCAAAGTCAACATGTCTAGTGATGGTCTGGGGGGCAGTGCATGACCTTGGCATCCTCGATGTCTGACCAAGCTCGAAGTGTTCCACAGCACCTGCTTCAGCCTCCTTCATGGCCATTGGAACAAACTGTTCTCATCCACTCATTCTGCCAGGGGAAATCTTCACATGCCTGGGGTGGACACCTTCTAGCTCACCAGTGGGTTTGAGGCCCTTTGGTTAACCACCAACTTGGTTAGACGATCAGCTGAGACGGTTTTACCCAAGGTGTCATGGATGCTGGGCATGCTACAGTTTCTTGGGCACTGCCTCTTAGGGGTACATGTAGGAAGTGGGGAGCAGGGGCCTGCAGAACAAGTTAGCTCCAGTCACCACAATCTTGTAACTTCCTATATTAACAAATGATTCTGACCAAGTAGGTTCTGGGCTCTGTTTTTTCTATGTTGCTGAACAATTGCAAATATTTTCAGTGCCCCGTAACTTTAGCACCCTGGGACAAAGCCATGATTGCCCCACAACCATTAGAACTCTGTCACTGAAGTAAGTCAGTTAGAAGACTTTTTTTTCTTTTTTATTAGAAAGGTTCTGAAACACATTGGATGATGACTGAGGTTCCCTAGAGGAGTTCAAAGATAAAACCAGCTCCTCTGTCTCTGGTGTCATAAACCTACTATTCCCTGGAGGCAGAAGGTTGTACTAGATGACTTCTAAAAGTCCCACCAATGTTACCATTCTGTGACTCTGTGCTGCAAGGATTGAGTGAACAGCAGGTTGACAACCCCAACCTCACACCTGCCTTCTGGAGTTCCCAAGAGGTTGGGCTGAGCCTTGGCATTCCTCCTTCTCCCCAAGAGGGAGAAGGATTAGTCATAAATTATTAATTAACAGTCCCTAGAGCAGGGATTAATTACTTAATGGAGCTTGCTGTGGCAGAGCGCTTCCTTTACCACAAACCTTTTTAATTGCCCCTAGCAGGTAAAACCACAAATCACTCAAGATGGTTGGATGACCCGATGACTTCATTCCAGCCCGAGCTACAGAAAACTAGTGAGTAAGAACCTCCTGGTAACACAGACTTCTGGGAGCAATTCTCCCAATGGTGTGAAGCCTCAGTGAGTTCCCAAAAGCCTCCACTTTCTCAAGAGAAAGAATTCTAGTTGGTGGCATTAAAGGAGACAAAATCTCTCGTTTGTCTCTTCACTCAAACCATCAGGTTCTCATCTACTGTCTATCAAATGACTGTCAATAAACATTTATTAAGGTCTGATATATATAAATATATATATATAATATAGGCCATATATAATATAGACTATATATACATACAAGGAAGAAAGAAAGAAAGAAAGAAAGAAAGAAAGAAAGAAAGAAAGAAAGAAAGAAGGAAGGAAGGAAGGAAGGAAGAAAAAGAAAAAAGGAAGGAAGAAAGAAAAAGAAAGAAGGAAAGAAAGAAAGAGAGAAAGAAAGAAAGAAAGAAAAAGAAGGAAGGAAGGAAGGAAGAGAGGGAGGGAAGAGAGGGAGATAGATAGATAGATAGATAGATAAATAGATAGATAGATAAATAGATAGATAGATAGATAGATATAGACCAGTTAGGCAAAGCAGTGGATAGATCCCTGAGTTTAGAGTCAGGAAGACCTGAGTTCATATCTGAACTCAAACACTAGCTGTGTGACCCTGGGCAAGCTACATCACCCTATTTGCCTCAGTTTCCTCATTTGTAAAATGAGAAGGACATGGCAAACCACTCTAGTATCTTTGCCAAGAAATCCCCAAATGGGGTCACAGAGAGTAGGCATTACTGAAACAACTCAACAGCAACAACAACAAAAGCCTATTATGTTCCAGGTTGGTTTGCAGAGACATTCTATAGAGAAGACAACATGTACATGAATTGATGCTCAGACCTTATTGGGCATCATTGGTTGGCACAAAGCTACCAGGAGACAGTATGAAAGAAGCCCAAAGAAGATGAAAAGGGGGGGCCCCAGTGACAAACTTTGCCTTGGTCACAATTGTTTTGTATAGTGGAAAGAACACAGGGTTTGGAAGACCATTAGGAGACCTGAATTTAAATCCCTATTCTGCTACTTACTATCATAGTGACCTTGGCCATTCTTGGGGTCTGGATTTTCTTTTTTTCTCATTCATAAAATTATCAGGACTGGACTATGTGCATGATCTATAATATCCCTTCCAGCTCTTGATCCTGTGATCAAATTAGGTAATACACGAAGAAGAAAAACCCACAGTGCCTGGCAAATAGTAAGTACCAAATAAATTCTTATTCTCTTATTCCTCCTCTGACATATTGTCCTTGGTTAGGACATCTTGTTTTTACTTCTAACCATAGATGTGTGCATACAGGGAGACACCTTTAAGTCTCCCTCTCTTCCCCCAAAAAACCCTGTTATTTGTTTTGTCTTTTTTAAGTTTGTATTTTTAAAGTAACTTTTAGCCATTTTTAAAAATTAAGGTTTTTTTCCCTTTTAGTCAGACGAATAAAATATGTCCTACATTATTGGATGTTCAAGATGTTTTCCTTTAACAAAAGAGAAAATAAAATTCTCTGGGTAAACTTTCTAATGGTGTGTGCTCAGTCTAACTAATGTTCTCACTTCTCTGTGCCTTATCTTCTTTACCTATAAAACTGGGATAACCTTGCTTCCCTTTCCCCCCAGCATTAGGGACTGAGGCCCAGCTAATGAAAAAAAAATTCCCAAAGGCCTTTAGGAATGACAAAATCTAAACAATAGTGTGATTGCTTGGGTTCTCCTTCCTGGCCCATACCTTTATGAGCCTACAAATCATGGCTGGTGATTTCTTGATATCCTAACCCAGACAGAAATGACACCATTGATGACTTTCCAGCCATACTTTTCTATCAGACCACTGCTGTCTGATGTGTAGACTCCAAGGAGATTTTTCTTATTTTGTCTCCTTTACCTCCTCTCTGTTATCTCTGCGCCACCCCCATTCCTACTCCCTTATGATAGATTTCTCAGGCAGCAGGCCTGAGGATGTGGGACCATTTTATCAAGTCACATTTCTCCAGATGTTAGGTGATCTCATCTTGTATTAATGTCTCCAGGACGTCTTTATAGTATCAAATTTAGCTAATGTCCTGGCTCCTCTTCCTTTTCTTTTTTCTTTTTTTGTTCTTTCTGTATTGATTAATTGCATTTATCTCCATTCCAATGCCATTGGTTCACTCTTAATTCCACATGGAATCCAAAGGGATGAATCTTGAGCTGAGGCTCTGGCCAGAGTGTTTCTCTCTTTGTGCTCCTGGGGACCTGAGATTGGGACATTTCATCAGCAAATCCTGGTCATTAAGTCATCAACTAATGGTTATCAGCTGCATATGGTGACCATTATCAAGGACTTGGAAAGGGGGGGAGAACAGGATTACATTCAACTCTCTGCTTCTGCCCCTGTCTGGCCACCCATTTATCCTACTAGAGGGTTCTTCCTCCTCCCAACCCCACAGTCTGCCCCACTGCCTCTCCTTTGGCAAAGATCCCCTGAACTTTCATCCCATTGATCAATCTGTCCTCATTGTCCATGCCCCAGACTTAGTGGCCCTGGAGAGGCCCTTGTTAAAATCTATCTGTAGTTGGGATAAATCTTTTTTTCCTTCCTTGCTGCTCCCAATCCGCCTTCCTTCCTGACGGTCTATTAGCCTATATGAATCATAGAAGTCTGAGGAGCCCTTTTCAGTTATTAATAACCTTAAATCACCCTATCCCCAAATGCCATTTCATGTTAACCTGCTTTGAATTCCAACCTAAACACCTAGGAAGATTTTATTTCACTTTCTCCAGTGTTTTACATAAGGTAAACAACCTTCTGAAGATGTATCATGTCAGGTTTAATATGACAGGATAAAAGACAAGTAAGATTCTGTATAGAAATGTCAAACACAGCCTGCAGAATACATGCTGCCCATAACACTCCAGTGTGGAGCAACCAAATGAAAACGAAACTGGCAAATGTTTAACAAAATAAACAAAAATATAATACAACGTAGACGATGTTAATTTGTGGTTTTCTAAGTCAATATGCCATGACAGGGATCTATTTATATTTGCATTTGGCACTATTGTGCTAGAACACCTCTGGGACAGAGATTCTTAAGCTTTATTTGGTCACAGAAAACCTTGGGCAAGCTGTGGAAGCCTTTTGACTATTCAGAATAAGATTAATGGAAGTATATAGAGAATAATTTTACCTACGTGTATCTATCTGTGTCTAATGATATTCATGTCTATGGTGGGGTAGGGGAGAGAAAGGGGGAAGAAAAAAGAAATTTACATGATAACTATTACAAATTTAAAAGGACTAGCAAGCTGTACATAATACATTTACAGTTTCATATGCAATCATCTTTTTATTATACTGTTATGGAAATGCTTGTTTTATTCTATAAATTAGAAATAAAATTAATTAAAATGCACAAAATAAAACACATAAGATTACAAAGGAAATCAATTATATTGAAATAGTTATCAAGTTTTTTTTTTTAATTCCCAGACCCCAGGTTAGGAATCTTTGCTCTTGAACGTCACTGAAATACTTCCCTTTCACAAGCATTTTAATATCTAGAGTAAAATTTCATCAAATAAGGAACTCCCAGGAGAGGAAAGTCCTTCTACTCACTGAGATCAGCTCTTTCTTTTTAATTCATAGTCTTAGAAGGTTGCCTCTGAGAGTTTAAGTTGAGTGGGCAGGATCTCAGAGCCTCTGTGTCTGAGGCAAGTCTTGAACCCAGGCTGACTGCACAGTCACTACACCATCATATCACCTCTCCTACTATATGAAATGTTGCTTGAAATCCATAAGCTGTTAGGAAGGGCTTGAAATTTTTTTCTATCCTCATGGTATTGAATGGAATTAGCCTCGACCTGTATAAGGAAGGACCTTTCCTTCCTTCTTTCCTTAGCAGAATGAGGAGCACTCACAATGTCCATCTTGTTATCCAGTACCCATCTCAGTTTGTGAAGGGAGGGTCCATTACCAACAACACCCTCTTCCTTTTCCTTCCCTTTGTTCCCTCCCTGATCCCAGCTTCCCAAAACCCATCTGAACTCAAGGTTAGGGCAAGGGAGACAGGGGAAGATTTGTATCCCTCCCCTTTCCTTTCCCTTTGCCTCCTCCATAAGCCTCCCAGGCTGGATGGGCTTTGGGAAGACTAGCCACCAACCACTAGGACCCAGACTTGCCTTCCTTGGGCAGCTAGATGGCACAGTAAAATCAGGCCTAGAGTCAGAAAGACCTAGGTTCAAAACCAGCCTCAGATACTTACTAACTATGTGATCCTGGGCAAGTCACTTAACCCTATTTACCTCAGTTTCTTCTTTTGTAAAATGAGCTGGAGAAGGAAATGGCAAATCACCCCAGTGTCTCTGCCAAGAAAACCCCAAATTGAGTCATGAAGAGTCAGATACTACTGAAAATTGACTGAACAACAATTTGCCTTCCTTGATTCTCACAATAGTCCAGAACCTTTCCAGGTTGCTTGATTAATCACATCACTTGAATGAGATGGGAGTCACCAATTCTTTTCCTCCTGATGAGATAGAAGACCTTACTATCTGCCCTGCTCCTCCAACCTGCAGACCCCTAGCATTGGCATCTGCCTTGCTGATGCTACCTGGGGATCCTTAGGCCTTAATGTTCACGTCACTGATGAACCCTTAGGACTTCCAAGAATTTCCATTTGCTCTATAGCTGGACTTTTTTTATGTGCTGTCTCCCCCACTTAAAGTGTGAACTTGTTGAAAGGAAAGACTATTTTAGTTTTTCTATTTCTATCTCCAGAACTTAGCATGGTGCTTAGCATATCATAAGCATTTAGTAAGTGCTTTTGCATCTACTCCTCTTAGGAACTCCCATTTCTATCAAAGAAATTTGTTCCTTATTCTTTGTCTCCAAATATTAGAATAAAACTTATGAAGCCAGACTTGATGCATGAATCTTATATAATGGGACGCCCAAAAGAATTATGAGACACAAAGAAAGTTAAGCAAATGGAGATCCCTCTAGTGGGATCCCATAATGGCACAATGATTCCCAATGTTTCAGTGTAGTTATAACCTTGGTTATATGACATTTTATCAGTGAAAAATATGGATCACCAGGTGGAACAGTAAACAAAAATTATTTTTACCTAGAGCAAAAATAGTTAAAATATACATGTGTTCTGGGAGTGGGGAATTGGTGGTATGGAGGATAGTTTAACAACAAATACAATTATGCCATAAGACAGAGTGCTCTGTCCCTCAGAAAGTTGGCCTTTGCCCTCATGGAGGCTCAATGGGAAGGCAGGGCTAGCAGATGGGCACCACAACAACAACCCTTAGGGAATGTGGCCTGGCCATGACTGCGCCAGGCAGAATGCATGGGGGAGAACTACTATTTTGAGAAGGAAGCCTAGCCCTTCAGATATTAGCACCCCAGAGAAAAGCCCTATTCACTCCACTTATTACCATTCTGCCACCAAATTTTGAATTGGGTAAAGTGGATAAAAACACAAAATGACCCTCATTCCTATGTGGTTCCCCTCACAATTCCAAAATGAAAGCAGCTATCTGTAAATGCTAATTTAGTGGTTGGTGGTGTTCCTAATGATCCTTATCCAATGACCAAAGTAACATACTTTGAAAGGAATTGAAACACATTCCAAGTGGACTTTCTTCTTATAAACTTGAAACTCAAAGACAGTTACAACCCAAAGGAAGTAATGGTTTGTAGATTTCCCCCAGAGAGGTGAATCCATAGAAAAGGTGTTGGAACTGTCATGTGGCAAGAATGAAGACCAGAGAGAGAGAGTCCAGGTGTAACCCTTATACCTCAGAGGAGACTCTCTGAGGTGTTAGAGAATTTATGGAAGACTAGGGACGAGAAACTCATGATATGATCAAAGATGGAAGGGTTGTAATCTATACCAGTAAAGGCAGTATCCACAACTGCTACATCACAGGCAAGACACTTCGGACAAAGGTCTGAGTTTCAAAATTTATAAGGGTTTGAGAGAGAATTACATAACTAAGGCTTGCTCCCAATGAATTTCCTCATCATAGGATCTTAGGGTTAGAGCTAGAAGGGCCTTTAGACATGATCTGGTTCAACTCTATCATTTTACGGATGAGGAAACTGAGGCTCAGAGAGATTAAGTGACTGGTCTAGTAATCAGACAAATCCTCTGATTCCAAAGTCAGTGATCTTTATGCTCTCTCTCTCTCTCTCTCTCTCTCTCTCTCTCTCTCTCTCATCTCTCTCTCATCTCTCTCTCTCTTTCTCTCTCTCTCCCTCTCTCTCTCTCTCTCTCTCTCATCTCTCTCTCTTTCTCTCTCTCCCTCTCTCTCTTTCTCCCTCTCTCTCTCTGTCTCTCTCTCTCTCCCTCTCTCTCTTTCTCTCTCTCTCTCTCTCTCCCTC
>CM053593.1:204326786-204350257 GCA_028646575.1 Pseudocheirus occidentalis | reverse complement strand
TGTGTGTGTGTGTGTGTATGAAATCTTCCCTGTGCCAGGCACTGTGCTAAGTATTTTTCAAATTATTTTATCTGATCCTCACAATAAACCTTCAAGGTAGGTGCTGTTATTATTGTCATTTTGTGGTTTTGGAAACTGAGGTAGGCAAAGGTTAAGTGACTCACCCAGGTTTACCACTAGTAATCATCGGGTCAGGTGCCCTAGGTTTCAGGTCCAGCCCACTCTCTGCTGTACCAACTGGCTGCTTCAGTTCCAGAGAACTACTGGGAGTTCCCTATACAAAGAAAATCACAGGTCCTATTCACAACCAACAAACAAAATGAAACAAAACTCCCCAGTGTCTGGCACAGAGTAGGGGTTTAAGATAAATATTTGTTGAAACAATCACTAAAGTACATACACAAAACAAGGAGGGGAGATTAGAGTGAGGAGGGGGGTAGATATCTAAACGATAACTATCCCATCCCCTAAATACCTTTATAGTATAGTAGAAGAGAGAAGGCACAAGCACAGGTTGCTATTTCACATTAGAAAATCAGAAGCATAAACAATATACTACGACTTCGGAGCCAGAAGAGATCACTTCCTGGTGTGTGTGTGTGTGTGTGTGTGTGTGTGTGTGTGTGCGCCGAGGGTGAGGAGGTTTCTTGGAGGAGAATTTCATGGAAGTAGCCATGCTTGAGCAGGGCTTTCAGTTATGATGGGTGAGGTATCAACAGGTGGAGGTGAAGGCTGGGAAGGGCATTCTAAGGCAGAGGGGACAAGATGATCAATGTGTGTAATGGATAGAGTGCTGGATCTGGGAGGTCTAGGTTCAAGTTTCACCTCTGACCATGGGCAAGTAATTGTTAAATTACTCCCTGAATCGAAGCTTCTTTATCTGTAAAATAAGGGTATTGGATTGGATGGTCTCTGAAGTCCTTTGGTCTATGGTCCTATGAACAATGACACAGAGATGGAAAAGAATGAGTTAGTCTTGGGTAGTCCAGTTTGGTTGATAAAGCATGTAGCGCATGGGAACAACATCCTTGAAAAAGGGTCAGTTTACTTAACTGTTCTTTGCAAAGAGAGAGGGTCCTGGGTGTGAGAGTTATTAGGAAGAGTCTGTGATCTTAAAAATCCCAAATATTTTTATAAAGTAGTTATTGAGCATCTGAGGAGCTCCAGTGAAGTGAAAATCACTCTTCCAAGAAGACAATTCTACTTTGATGTATCTTTAATTGGCATGAAATTTTCCCTGTCATTCAGCCTAAATTTGTTTTTGTTTTTTTTTCTGACTTCAACTCATTGGTTCTCATTCTTCCCTCGGGAGCTAAATAGAACAAATCTTATTCTTGACAATGCTCTGTCATGGACAGAAGGCTATTATTCTAAGAACTAAGATTGACCTGGGAGAGGAGAAAATGTAACTCGCTCCCTTCTTTGAAGAAGAGGACTAATGATCAATTAATCAACAAGAATTGTTTAAGTTCACACTATTTCCTAGGGGGGGATTAAGTGGCATAGTGGATAGAGCCCTGGGCCTAGAGTCAGGAAGAGTTGTCTTCTCCAATCTGGCCTCTAACACTCGCTGTGTGACTGAGCAGGTCCCTTAAACTCGGTTTGCCTCAATTCCTCACTTACAAAGTAAGTTGGAGGAGGAAACGGCAAACTATTCCAGCATCTTTGCCAAGAAAACCCTAAGTGGGGTGACAGAGTCAGATAGAGACTAGACAACAATATGCACTAGAAATTGGGAATGCAAAGAACAATTACATAACGCCTGCCCTCAAGGAGTTTATATTCTATTGGAGGAAAGAGCAGGTACATTCATAAGTATACACAAAATTAATAGAAGGGAACTTTACTGAGGGAATAAAGGATACTAGCAGCTGGGGGATTAATCAATAAATAGATCAAAAAGTACTAACCATATGCCAGACATTATGCTACATCAGCAGTTCTCAACCTGTGGGGTCATGACCCTTTTGTGGGTCTAATGACCCTTTCACAGGATCACAGGGGTTGCCTAAGACCATCAGAAAACACATATTTCTAATGGTCTTAGGAACGGAGACACGGCTTCTCTGTCCATCTCCAGGTGGGTCCACCCACATGCAGACACACCCACATGTGAGTATTAAAGTAGCATTAGGAAGGTTGAGAACCACTGCTCTAATAGAAGAGACAACATATGTGTGCATGTATAACATATCTATGTGTGCACAATAGGTACATGCACATGCCCATATATATGTATATAGACATGTGTGTGTATTATATAACATATGTTGTAGATGTGTATGTGCGCACACACGTATGTTGTCAGTTGTTTTGCCATTTAGAAGATTGTGGACTACTACCCAGGAAAAGCAGTGCACGGGGCTTTCCCAGAGGGGCAGGAGTCACAGACTCAGTAACAAAAGGATTCCGCACGAGGCCAGCAACATTATTGATCAGAACAGAGGGTTGGAAGAATGATCAAACAAAATAAATAAATAAAGAGGTATTATGAGGGCTGGGATATCCAAGACACAAACACAGAAGAGGAGAATAAATTCAAAATGCCTACAACTAAAACCCTAAAGAAAAATACAGTGTCTCCCCCAAATCCATCAGAATTCCAAGAAGAATGATATGTGTTTTTAGAAATGAGTTAAAAATGACATTGTAAATGAAATGAGATAGACACAGGAAAGAATTGGGGAAGTAAAGAGAGCTACAGAGGAAATACTTGGAAAGAAAAATAATTAAAAGCTTGGCACAAGAGGCACAAAACCATATCCAAGAAACAGATTACCTCTTGCCAAAAAAGTCAATGACTCCGTGAGACAACAAGAAATAATAAAACAAAAGACTAAAAAAAGAAGAAAACGTAAGGTAACTCATATCAAAAACAAATAGTCTGGAAAACAAATCAAGGAGGGATAATTTAAGAATCACTGAAATACCTGAAAGCTCTGACCTGGAAAAGAGCCTGGATGTCATATTTCAAGAAATCATAAAAGAAAACTATTCAGATCTCTTAGAACCAGAAACGTAAGGTGAAAATAGTAAGAACTTACTATTGCCCCTTGAAAGAAATCTCAAAAAGAAAACTCTTAGGACTATCATAGTCAAAATTCAAAGCATCTGGGTCAAAGAAAAAATATTGCAAGGAGACAGAAAGAAACAGTTTGAGTGCAAAGGAATCACAGTTCTATAGTGAGATTCATATATAATTTAGCAACTACAAATATAAAGAAATGCTATGTGTGTTGTTTTTCCCATTAGAATGTAAGCTGTCTGAGAGCAGGAACTATCTTTGTTTTTATATTTGGATCCCCAGTACTTGGCATATAGTAAGCATTTAATGAATACTTTTTCATTCATTCATTCATTCATTCATTCATTCATTCATTCATTCATTCATTCATTTATTCATTCATTCCCTCATTCATTCAAAGAAGCATGACTAAGCAGTAGCCCTACAGGTGCTAAATACTAGTCTCTAGACACCCAGATGCCTCACAAAGGTATAGTCACTTAAGACTTCTTGAGGCAAAGGTATTTCCTCGGGGGTCCTAAGATACAGGCTGTTACAGAGCTATAGGAATTACCAAATTCATTCACTTTGAGATATTCCAAAGAACTTTCATTACAGAGACTCTTTCTTAGTTTCATTTGGGAATGAGCTGTATTACATAAGTGAATTTTCCAAACAACTTAAGCTTATTCCCTCTAAGTACCAAAAATTTTTTACTTTATTTTCAAATGAAAATATTTCTTAAAATGGGCAAAAATATTTTCCTACTTTCTTTAAATAAGGATAATCAACACAGCTTACTTGTTTTCTTTAGGATATTACTATGCCCTACCACTATAATATTTTGCTATTATGTAGGGATGGCCTCAGGACCTATTGAGGTTTTAGGAGCTTGGTCTTGCACTAAGTGGTCCCAGATTGCTGTGCTTTTTGAATTCTTCTGTCTACTTTTTAATGGTTTTGTCTTCTCTTTTGTATCAAGCTGTCAATTGCCACCATTTGCTGCAACCCCGGGATCCTGCTTCTACTAGCCTCTCCCAACCTGGTACCTTGTAAATTGCTGAGAATTAGAAAACCAGCTAATTGGATCACAGGATTGAGAACTGGCAGGAACCTTAGCTAGCCACAGTTACTAGGATTGTGTGTTAAATGAGGGACTCTCCCATGCACAATGAGCTTTAATGGGTGACTTTATTTTTTACATTCTTTTTCACTAAGCATATGCCTTTTCTACTGCCTTCTGTGGTCTTGCTTAATCAGTAGAGTTGAGGATCCCAGAATAAATAGCCTGCAAATAAAAGAAGGGGTTGTTGTAAAAAGAACAATAATGAAGAATAAATGAATCGTCTGCTCATGACCGGTATGTTCCATGGTTTTCTCCAAATTATTTTAGTTTCTTGCTATTTAGACTCCCCCCACCCAGCCCCCAGCTTAAGGACAAATAGAGGAATTTTGTGTTGTTTCAAGGATGGAATTTATAGTTTTCCTGACAAGATGTACAGCACAGTTGCATTTTGGCAAAGGAAGCAAAATTAAAAATATGGACAGGAAATAAAATTAATTTTAAAATATCTGAAAACATGTATTCTGTGTCTCCATCCAACTGGCCCGGGTTTGTGTGCTGGCCAGTGTCTGGAGCTGATTGATTAATGGGACAGAAATGAGGAGGTGTGAATTTATTTTGGACCTCACCAGGGAGCTGGGGAAGGTTTGGCACCAGCTCACTTAGGCTAAATCTGCATTTTAAAGTCCATCAATGATGACCACCTACTGGTCTCCTTGGGGGCGGTAGAGCCTTCAGAAAGGAAACATTCTGGACTGAATAGCTTTTCAGCAAATGCCTCTGGTGTCGAGTTTTTCCCTTTTCTTTTTTGCAAGTATAGTAAGGTTCAGCGTTCACACTAAAAAATGGTTGATTGGTTGTTGGTTTGCTTTTTAAGCTGCATCCACAAGTCCTCTTCTTCCCCCTTGGGTGGGGAGTCAGAACTTGACGATAACGAACGGTAACGAAGAAAGACGAAAATGAGGGGGTTTGTGGCTGAACCCAAATAGCTCCAGGAGAAGGGGGCAGGAAGAGAGAAGAGGGATCCTGTTCAATCTGAAAATAAAATAAAAGTCCTACGGGGGCACTGAGCATGGGGAATCATTTAGCTGGGTGAAAGGAGGTAGAGAAGCAACCAGAACAAGACGTAGCGGGTAGGAAGCTATAAGCAGACCAACTCTAAGGGAAGGCCAGAGGAGCATGGCTCTAGAAGGCACCTCGGAGGCGGTCCAGCCCAACTCCCTCACTTTCCTGAGGAGCCAACCGAGATGCGAAACAATTTACCCAAGGTCACTCAAGTAGTGTCAGAGGCAGAATTTAAACCTCAGTCCTTCGGCGCCAAAGCTAGTGACTCTCCTACCGTACCCTATTGCTTCAGGAAGCAATCCGCAACAGGGAGGATTTTATCTGAGCCCCAAATGCTAGAAGGCAGAAGGGTTTCACCAGATTCCGAGGCGAGGATAATTAAAAACAAAGGCTCCTTTAAGACCGAGCTAGTGCAGCCTTCCCCTGGCTCCCTTAATTCCCCAACCCTGCATACTCCCCCTTCCCGCCCACCCCGCCCCCCATCTCCTCTCCCTGGCAAAGGCAGGGAGGGACTCCTCAGAAGTAAGATCGAAGTAACTAGAAGCGACACCCTCTTGAAGACATTTTGACTTATAGTTTACAGCTTTCGAAGCATTTCAGTCGAGAGAAGTCCCACACCCAGGAGGCGAGTCAACAGCTCCCATTTTCAGTTCTCCCTCGATCTTCTCTATGATTATTTTTACAACATCCACAATGAAATGCAGATTTCTTTTTCCCTCCTTCTGATTGTGACAGGATGGAGGTTTTGAGTGGCTGGGCACATGGCTATGGCCACATGCATGAACCAGTCTGTGCATGCATGTTCAAGGACATGTATGCATAGTCAAGACCTCCCCCCAGCACATGCACCATAATCTGTAGCTACTCACAAGTGGGCACAGGACACAGCCCACAGAAAAACCCATCTTTCCTTGAATGTTATTCATTAAAACCAGACCTTTTTTCCTGCTTCTGTTCTGTTTCATTTCGATGATTGAAATTTTCCTAGGATAATAGTGAGTGTGGATTTCTTTACACTCCAGAAATCCAAAAGAAAATATGACAGGTCAAACCCAAGCATTTTTGGTGGATTGGTATTTTGGCTTCCAAAGGAACTGTTAGGCAGGGGAGGGGGGGAGTAAGAGAGGATGGAGAAAAAGGAGCAATTCATAGTAATGGGACATTAAACATTAGGGGAAAGAGACTGGGCTCTGAAGTCAGAGAACTTGGGTTCAGATCCTGCCTTTCTTGCATTAATTTGAGGCAAGTCACTTAAGCCTCTCTGGAACACAATTTCCTCAGGTGCATGCTAGGGGCTCATCTGATTCAGCTAATAGCAAACTCTGGTAAAAAAATGCAGGACCTGGTATCAGGAAGACTAATCTTCCTGAGTTCAAATCTGGCCTCAGACACTTACTAAACTGTGTGACCTTGGAAAAGTCACTTACCTCTATTTGCCTTAGTCTCCTCATCTGTAAAATGAGCTAGAGAAAGAAACGGCAATCCATTCCAGTATCTTTGCCAAGACATTCCCCCAAAGGGTCGTGATGAGTCAGATATGCCTGAAAAGTGATTATAACAAGGACAACAACAAAGGGGCCCTTCCCTTCTTTGCCAGGCATCTTTTCCCTCTGCCTGGTCTGCTTTTCCCTAAACAAGATGCATGAGTTCTGGAGTTTGTTCCTCTGGCCTGATTCCCACATGTGTCTTTTCTAAACTTGAAATAGCCCTGGCTGGTTTTTAATTTCCCAGCTCAGCGTGTCCACCCCCAGTGCAAGCTAAAGTCCAGAGCAGGGCCTACCCGTGGGCAGGATCAGAAACTGCTTAGTGACGGGACTTCAGGGTACCTGAAAGGTTTTTACCAAATCTTCCTCCTTCCACAAATGGAGGCTGTCCCGAAAATACATAGTGAGTTCTTTAGTTGAACAGCTCCCCCCAAATGAGAGCTTTCACCTGGATTCTCTCATGGATCTCTGCAGCCATATTGGGTTTGGAAGGACAGGTTTGATTAACTCCATTTTGCAGATGTGAAACTCTAAGCTCAAAGAGAATAGAGTGAATTTCCCAAGGTCATCTATCCCTCATGTGGCAGTGTCCATGGTAAACTTGCTTAATTAAATTGAGTTGAATCGAACTCTTCTGACTGGTCTTTTTCCATTCCCCTACCCCGTTTAAGACAAATTCCCATAGGAGATGACACTAGTACCTGTCATCCTTCATTTATACCTTCATGGAGAAGAAAGCATGATGTGGGTGAGAAGAGAAGGAAGAGGAGAGCCTGGAAGAAGGAGGCTTGGGGCAGAGTCTTACCTAGTACTGACCCAATCTAAATGGGACCCTAAAATGGAAGTCACAAATGCAAGTCTGAGATCAGGGGTGGGGAACCTGTGGCCTCCAGGACCTCTAGGTCCTTGGGTGCCACCTTTTGACCAAGTCCAAGTTTTACAGACCAAATCCTTTTATGAAAGGGATTTGACCTGTGAAGTTTGGATTCAGCCAAAGGGCTGAACTTGAGGAAGCTGTGTGGCCTCCAGGTCGCAGGTTCCCCACTCCTATCTTAGGCCCTTCCAATATCTTTCTATACTAACCACATTTTCCTTATGGAAGAGTGAAATGATAAAGATGAAAGGGACCTTAGAGATTGTTGAATTCATTTTACTGATGAGGAAACTGAGGCTGGGGGAGGGACTTATCCAAGGTCACATATGAGTCAGGCAGCTACGTGGCACAGCGGATAAAAGGGGGAATGGAAAGAAAGATACTAAGCAGTTTTGAACCCCTTATTATGTGGCAGATATTGGGTAAAGCCCTTCTTACAAATATCTCATTGGATCCTTGGAACAGCCCTGCAAGGTAGATCTGGTTACCTTCATTTTACAATTGAGGAAACTGAGGCAAGCAGGACTTAAATGACTTGCCCAGGATCTCATAACTGATCAGTGTCTGGGGCCGGATTTGAATTTGTGTCTTCATGACTCCAGTCCCTGCGTTCTATCTGCTCTGCCACCAGCTGCCATACAGTCCAGGGCTTGGAGTTAGGAAGACTTGAGTTTGAATTCTGCCTCAGACTAGTTGTGTGACCCTGGGAAAGTCACCTGAACTCTTTCAGTCTCCGTTTTGTTATCTGTAGAACAAAGATCATCATAGCACCTTACCTCACGGAGCTGCTATGAGAGCCAAGCAAGTTAACATATATGAAGTGCTTTGTTAACGAAGTGCTTCACAAGTGCTAGCTATCGGGTGGCTAAGTGGTGCAGTGGATAAAGCACCTTCCCTGGAGTCAGGAGGACCTGAGTTCAGATTCACCTCAAACACTATCTGTGTGACCCTGGGCAAGTCATTTAACGTGGTTGCCTCTAAAACATAAAATAAATGCTAGCTATTAGTGGCAGAATGGACACCTGAGTCTCCCCACTTCTAGCCTGGTGTTCTTTATTTTATTTCATCAGATACTAGTGGGTATCCATGGAGGGATAGCTCTAAATGCTGTTATTTTCCCCCCAAAGTTTTTCTCTTCAGGCTTTGCCTACTATACCTCAGCCTGTGGACTTAAACTAGAGAGTTGTGTGGCCGTGTAAATGTCATATCAAGCAAACTGGTCATGAATCCAATTTGAAAAGCATTGTTGATTTTTAAAAAAATCTCATCTTTCTCACGGGACTCTACAACATGAGTTGGAAGAAACTTCAGAGATGATCTAGGCCAGAATTTCTTAACTATCCCTTGGAAGGGTCCATGGATAGATTTCAGGGGATTTGTAAACTTGGAATTTTTGATAACTCTATTTCAATTTTAATTGATTTCCTTTCAATGATCCTGTGGATCACAAATCCTAACCCTGTGTAGTTTATGCATTTAAAAATATTATTCTGAGAAGGGGTTCATAGACTTGCAAAAAGGGTCCATGACACAAAAGAGGTTAAGAACCTCCGATCTAGGCTGACCTTTTTATTTTACAGATGAGCAAACTGAGGATCAGGGGAAACAAGTCCTACAAGGTCACACAGCTAGTCAGTAGCTGAACCAGGCTTTAAACTTAGTCCCCCAGACCTGGCGCAGAGTAGGTATTTAATGCATGTTTATATATGGCATATAGTAGGTACTTAATACATGTTTATGTATGGTATATAGTAGGTACTTAATGCATGTTTATATATGGTATACAGTAGGTACTTAATAAATATTTCCAAAAAAAAAATAAAATAAATATTTCCATCACAGAATGCTGCCCCTATGTTTCCTAGGGAGATTGTTGCTTTTGGGTGTTTTTTGTTTTTTGTTTTTTGTTTTTCCCCAAAGCAGGCTTTACCTCTTGATTTGTCCACCTAAGAATCAGTATCACATCATCAGAGATCACTAAACTGCTATTTAAACGATTTAAAGATACGGTTTGAATTCTGGGGAGGGAAAGCAGGGTGGATAAAAGAGATTAGACAGTAATGATAGGCCTGTGGGGAGCAGGGCAGATGAAGTCTCTTTCCCCGGGAGAGGCAGGCTATTTCTGGAAAGGTGTGTTTGGTTCCTAAACTGAAGGGATGTGTTTATCCTAATGGGAAGCAGGACAGAGCTGGGCCCCAGCTCCCTGGGCAGCTTTTAAAGTCTTAAGTCACCACAGGAGACGTTTGCGGCCTCTGTGCTGGCCATCGTGATGTGTGCTCTCTTGGCTCCAAGTGTGGGCTGGTGGGGGCCGGGAGGCGGTGTCGGTGGGAGGGAATATGAGAGAAAGAGAGTGGAACTGCGGATGGAAGGAAGCCTGTGTGGTCTAGTTTAAGGGTCTCACACTCTGGCTGCGTGTTTGTTCTAAGTTTATATTATTCCCCTGGTTATGTAATTACTTCCCAAGTCATTGTTCTCTGTAAAGAGCCTTGTGACTCGAATCCTAGGACTCTTCTGCTTACTTCCTTTGTGACTTTGGGTAAGCTACTCTCCTCTGGGCCTCAGTTTCTCCATCTGTAAAGGAAGGGGATTGGACTAGATGCTCTCCAAGTTTTGGTCCCTAAGACCCTCAGTTGTTCAGTCTTTCGGGTGACTTTTCATGATCTCATCTGGGTCTACAAAACCACTGGAGTCGTTTTCCATTTCCTTCTCCAGTTCATTTTACAGATGGGGAAACTGAGGCAAATGGGGTTCAGTGACTTACCCAGGGTCACACAGCTAGGAAGTGTCTGAGGTCAGATTTGAACCCAGAAAGATGAGTCTTCCTGACTCCAGGCTCAGCGCTCTGTCCCTGCCCCACCCAGCTGCTCAAGAGGTCAGAGAGCTCTGTGTAAGGAACTCAAAGGCCTTTTCCTCCACCTGCCTCTAGTCCTACAGAAAGCACATGTGACTGAGAGTCAGTATTTGTTGTTCAGTCATTCAATCAAGTCTGAGTCTTTGTGACTTCATAGACCGTACTGTCCGTGGGGTTTTCTTGGCAAAGATACTGGAGTGGTTTGCCATTCCCTTCTCCACTGAATTAAGGCAGAGGTTAAATGACTTGCCCAGGGTCACACAGCTAATAAATGTCTGAGGCCAGATTTGAACTCAGTTCTTCCTGACTCCCAGCCCAGCACTCTGTCCCTAGAGTCAGTGTACTTGGGCCGAAAGATGGCAGATTTAGAGCTGGGAGGGATCTTAGAGGTCATCTAAAACAATCTTTTCATTTTGCAGATAAGGAATTTGAGATGACTCGGGGTCATACAGGTAATAATTAATAAAAGCTATCATTTATATGGCAGTTCAAGGTTTACGAATACTGTCTCATTTCAACTCCCGGAGAGAGAGAGAGAGGTGTTATTATTCCCATTTTATAGATGGGCAGACAGAGAAGAAGTGAATTGTCCGGGTTTCCACAACTCTTAATTGTCCGAGGCTGGATTTGAACTCTGGCCTTCCTGACTCCAGGCTCAGGGCTCCATCCATTCACCAT
This sequence comes from Pseudocheirus occidentalis, assembly GCA_028646575.1. Taxonomy (NCBI): domain Eukaryota; kingdom Metazoa; phylum Chordata; class Mammalia; order Diprotodontia; family Pseudocheiridae; genus Pseudocheirus; species Pseudocheirus occidentalis. The sequence goes on along the minus strand of CM053593.1, from coordinate 204,339,238 downwards.
CTAATTGGTCAGGTAGGAAGTGGCAGGGTCAGGATTCAGATCCACGTCCTCCGATCCCCCAGCCAACAGTCCTTCCACCACATTGTGATGTTCAGGCCTTCAAGAGGCTCCTAGAGAGGTAGCTGGATTTGGAGGCAGAAACTCATGTCTAAATCTTGGCTGTGACCTCGGGTAGGTAATTTATCCTTTATAGGCTACAACCTTTTCTGTTAGAGGATTAAATAAATTCCAGCACCATCTGAATTATTGCTACTATTTATTATTAGTAATATACAAGAAACTAGAGATGACCTCTAAGGCTTTATCTAGGGCAGCCGGGTAGTGCAGTGGACAGAGTGCTGGACCTGGAGTAAGAAAGAGCCAAGTTAAAATTTGACATTTACTAGATGTGTGACCCTGGATGAGTCACTTAGCCCTGTCTGCCTCAGTTTCCTCACCTGTAAAATGAGTTAGAGAAGGAAATGGCAGACTGCTCCAGTTATCTCTGCCAAGAAAATACCAAATGGGGTCATGAAGAGTCAGATATGACTAAAACAACTGAAAGACAGCATCAATGAGGTCTTATCTAGGGGAAGCTAGGCGGCGTGGTGAATGGAGCACTAGTCCTGGAGTCAGGAGGACCTGAGTTCAAATACGGCCTCAGACGCTTAACACAAAACTAGCCCTGTGACCTTGGGCAAGTCACTTAACCCCAATTGTCCTATCCTTCCCCCTCCAAAAAAAAAAAAAGCAAAAAAAACCCCAACAACAACAAAAAAAAAACAACCCAAAACCAAGGTCTTATCTAGCTCAGAATCTGATGGCATGATCCTGATCTCCGCTTGGTCATTGGCTAGCTGTGTGATCTCACCCTTCTTCAGACACTCAATGCCTTAGCCCCTAAGACAAAAAAAGTCAAAGTACAGAACAGTCTCTGGTCTTCATTAGTGGAGGGAATTTCCTTCCTCATCAGGAATTCCCTACATCAAGGAAATCACAAGTCTAGGCCCACCCCACCCCCACCCCCAAATATACATATTATATATATTTTATGTATTTATTTATTTATTTTAAAAAATTCCGATTACTATGATAAGTGTGCAGGCAGATACAAAAGATGACTAAGGCATGTGTCCCTGCTTTCATGGAATTTGTACAATTTAGATAAAAGCCTAGTACAGAGGTTCTCAACCTGTGGGTCGCGACCCCTTTGGGGGTCAAACGACCCTTTCACAGGGGTCACAGGGGTCACCTAAGACCATGGGAAAACGCATATTTCTGATGGTCTTAGGAAGCAAGATGCGGCTCCTCTATCCCAGGAGGGCCCGCCCACATGCAGATATGCCCACATATGAGTATTAAAGGGTCGGCATAGAACCACTGGCCTAGTACATCATGGATTTAGAACCCAGAGTCCTTAGGGGCCACCTAAAGGCCTTCCTCCTCTCTAGGGCTGCTTTGAGGGTGTATGAAGTATACAAAGACAGGAAGGCTAAACCTTTGGGCAAATTTACACAGTTTGCCTTTGAAGCCACTTCTTTTCTCAACACCCCACTTTCTAGCAGTTGCTCCTCCTACTTCAGGGTGGTACGGATTAATGCTGTAAGGGGATCCTTACTACAGTGTTCTATGCTGGTCTAGACTCAAACTCTTTTGTTTTGTTTTTTCTTTTTGGGACGGGGGAGGCAAGACAATTGGGGTTAGCATGTGTCAAGTGTCTGAGGGTGGATTTAGACTCAGGTCCTCCTGACTCCAGGGCCAGTGCTCCACTCACTGTGCCACCTAGCCATTCCTCAAACTTTTTCTACAGCAAAAATTCTCTTTCTTTTTAACTACCAGTTTTGGAAAGGGTCTGATCAATGAATTCACAGATAAAAGTGATTAATGTCAGAGTTGGAAGGGATCTCAAAGGTCCTTCAGTCTAGGAGTATTAAACTCAGATAGAAAGGTGTCCTTGTGGGTCACACATTGGCTTAGAAAGCCACAAATTAACATTATCTATGTTGTAGTTTTCATTTATTTTGTTAAATATGTCCCAATTACATTTTAAACTGAGTCTGGCTACCCAAAAAAATTTTGCACCACTGGGTCCCAAGGTGGATGCTTCTGCTTTGTTCCAACTCCCTTGTTTAATTTGTTTTTAGTTTCAGGATTAGATTATTGATGTCTCTTGTTTTTACATCTTGTTAGTTCCCACGTCACCTACTCTTGCCTTGTCTTCCACTGAATTTTCCCTTATAGCAAAGCAAACTGATTAAACAAAAATATTTGACACAGAAACCTGTATGACGAGGTACGTACGTGGCCTGTCCTCATCGTCCCCCCCACACCCACCTCTCTGCAAGAGGGAGGCTTCAAGAATCATTTCTCCAGCGCCAACATCGGCATTTCCATTACTCAGAGCTGTTTCTGATGAGGGATCTTCATTTGCACTACTATGGCTGTTCTATAAATCATTCTCTTGATCTTATTTCACCCTGCCTCAGTTCGAGCGGATCTTCCTTTGTTTTTCTGAATTCCTGATGCTCATTATTTCTTACTGCTGAATAATATTTCATTACACTCATATGGGGCATGCAGCCTCACTCCGTTGACACGGTTAAGCCCTGTGAAGTGTTAATGACTATTCCAGTTAATAATAACAGATGAGATTTATATAGTGCCTTAAAATTTGGAGAACATTTTACATAAGATCTCATTTGACCCTCGCAGCACCCCATTCAAGGTAAGTACAATGGGTATTATTGTCCACATTTTACAGTTGGAGAGGTTAATGTGACTTGACCAAACACAACTGGTGTCAGAGGTAGAATTTGAACCCAGACGCCTCCTGATTCCAAATCTAGCACTCTGTGAGATTTTAGGCAATAGCAATAGATAGATTGGATCAATCATTTGTGGGGGAGGGAGCAATTGAAGGCCCCTTAAACCATGTAACACAAGCAGCCAGTTACTATACTAGCCCCGCCTTCCAGGCTTCTATCATAACTTCTTGGTACTGGGAAGATCCTTAAGGTGCAGTCTGATCTTATAATGCTGATTATAGGGTGGGGTGAAATTAAAAACCTCCCAGTCTCTTGTTTCCTAAACTAGAGGGTAAGTCTCCTGAATCACAGAGTTACAAAATAGATTTGAAGAAATGTGCCATGAATCCACAGAAAGAGACCTCATTTTAGAGTCGGAAGATCTGGGTAAAAATCCAGACTTGGTCGCTTTCTGCTTGTGGGAGCTCTGGGCCAGTCATTGAACCTCTCTGGGCCTCATTTCCTTCTCTTGTGATCCTGTCACGCTATGGTCTGGGTACAAATCTCAACCCTGCTATTTAGTAGCCTTGTGTCTTTGGCAAGGGCATTTCACCCCTCTGGAACTCAGTTTTCTTATTTATAAGGGAAGAAAAAAAAAGAATTTACTTATCACCTGCGATGTGCCCAGCACTGTACTAAAAGCTTTAATAATAATAACAATATCTAACATTTTTAAAGTGCCAGGCATTGTGCTAAATTCTTTCCAATTATTATCTTCTTTGATTTTCACAACCAACCATTTTACTTGAGGTAATTGAGGCAGAGAGTGGTTAAGTGACTTGCCCAGGGTCACACAATTTCTGAGGCTGCAGCAATCTACCCACACTGCTACCTAGCATGTTGGGCCAGATTTTTCCTATGGTCCATTCCAGCTCTCATATTTCATGATTCTATGCAACTGAGTCTTCCCAGTCACAGGGCCAGTCAGCAGAGTAGCTTTGCGATACGTATATCTAAACTTTCTATCTCTCCCAGAGCATTGCACACAGTAGGCATTTTCATAAATATTTGCTTAATGAAATTGCATTGAAGGAGTACATCCCACTGGGAAAAGAAGAAGGTTTTGCTGCACCTGAGTCGGGCTAGGGTGGTGGTGAGGGTGGGCGAAGGGAATTAGACAAGGCGTGTACACAGTGAAGCCTTGTATCAGGAACCGGGCTGCAAAAGGGGAGAGTGAAGGGAAGCGGGTAGGGGTGCTGGGGGGAGAAAGGGGCCAAGGGAAGGGTGGGGAGGGGGAGGAGTTCTGCATGTTGGCAGGCAGCCCCGAGGCAGGACGTTGTGTTTCTGCTGTCATAGGCAATAAATGTCTTGCCCCAGAGCTGAAATAATGACAATAAAGACTGCAAATCCCAGGCCCCCAGGGCGACTTTCTGGGAAATGAACTCGATCGTTTCCCCAGGCCCAGCCGCCTTGTCCACAAAGTGAAAAGCAGTCACCTCAGTTTCCCCAGATGCTGCTAATGAGCCCTGGGTTTCTGCCTCCACATTTCCATACCTTGTAAGGAACATGAGGGAGCTCCAAGGCCATGGAGTCTTACACCCTCATTTTACTGAAGAGGAACATTGAGAATTTGCCCAAGGTCAAGTAGCCAGCTTTAGAATCCAATATCAAATGTGTGGGAGCAGACCCAGAGCTAAGCCACTGCCTTGGACCAGTCATGCTCTGGCCTCTTGATAAAGGTCATGTTCAGCTAGAAGTTTCTGGTTAGTCCCTGTGTGCCTTGTGGCCCAATTCACAAGGTACCCTAGTGTTCAACTCTTCTGACTGTCTCCCACCCCCTTAACATGGGAAGAAGAAGAACCTTGCAATTAGTTGTTGAATGGGAACTGAATTTTCATTAAAAAATTTCCTGTTCTTCAGACGGTAAGACTGGAAACCATGTATACTCAGGCAGAACACTGTGTACACTCATAATAACCAGGATCACATTGTCCACCTTCGATCCTGTTATAATTGCAATTTTAAAAAAAAGCAGCAGTGTCTTCAAGTCATTTTTTCAGTCACGTCTGACTTCCTGTAACCCCATTTGTTTTTTTTTTTTCGACAAAGATACTGGAGTGGTTTTCCATTTCCTTCATCTAATTTTACAGATGAGGAAACTGAGGCAAACAGGTCTAGGTGGCCAGGATCACACAGATGGTTCATATCTGAGGTCAGATTGACCTCAGTAAGTGGACACTACCTGACTCCAGCACCAGTACTCTATCCACTGTACCACATAGCTGCTCCTCTGCCAATACAGATCATCTAATCAATATAGTTGTCCTGCTACTTATAATCTTAGACTGTTGCTTAGGGCACCAAGAGGTCAAATAATTGGTTTAAGATCACATAACCAGATTATGTTAAAGCAAGACTTGAATCCAGGTATTCCTGTCTCCAAGGCTGGCTATCTCTTTTATGATGAAAAGTTATCAATTATGCTTTATATATATTTTTGTCAAACACCCCTACTAGATTCTGTGCTGATAGGTAAAGTTTGCATCCCTTTCCCTGTCCCCCACTTACCACATCATCCAAGGGACAAGGTGCTGGCAAGAATTTAATAAATATTTATTGATAAATATTTGCTAATTGAATCAGTGAATGACTAATCCAACTTTCCCATTTCATAGATAAGAAAGAAAAAAAGAAGCAAGTTGTATAAAGTCTTATTTCAAGTCAATGGTAGAATGAGTCTGCCTGACTTCAAGACCAGTCATCCTTTCAGCCCACCATATTGGTTGAATGATGGAGGTCAGAGGGAATAGGTTTGAAGTTTACATACATATGTATATATACACACAATATAGGTAGGTATACATACATACACACATACATATATACTTCCATGTACATGTACATGTATGTATATGTGTATGTATGTGCGTGTATTTGCCAAAAATTTGCTGCCACAAGTCACAGGAGAAAAAAGAACAACTGTGTTTTAAAGAGAGTGCTTCCAAAATCCATTTAAGGGCTTAGGATGTTCAAAGGCATTGTGTAAGTGCTGAGAATAGAGCCAAGGCACAAATAGTTCCTACCCTCAAGGTACTTCTACTGGGTGATACAACATGGATATGTAATCAGCATATGGAGACACCATCATTTTGTTAAGATGGTGTCATTTCTTAAAGATATTAAGGAGCTGCTTTCTGGAGATGAAGGAGGCCTGGAGCATGTGAGGACATTCTATATTGGCCTTTTGTAGAATTCTTATCTGAGGGAACAAGGTGATCCCTTTACTAACAATGAGTGAGATCATGTGGTAAGGGGAAGGGCCTTGGATCTTCCTTCTTTCCTTCCAGAAACCATAGGGTCTTTGAGAAATAACACTAGGTCTTTGGTTTGGTTTGGTTTTGTTTCTGTTCTAGGGGCAAGAAGAGTCTCTGATCTGGGCTAGAAACAAGAACCATGGTCTTCTTCAGAGGTCAGGAACCCAGGCAAGATGTTGCACTTAGCCCAGCAGAACCTGGAAGCTGATGCTAGCCTTGGACTTGAACTTGGTGGGACCAATGCTTTGTAGGAACTGAGTTAAATTGTGAGCCTAATCTTCTTCACTGTTATGCCCCTGAGATGTGGGGAAAAATAATTGTATGTTTGTTCTTGCTACATCAAAGAAGTAAATATTCCTCTGTAAAAATTATCCATATGAAGCAGTTAAATGTGATTGGGGTATTAGTCCCTGGGAGTCTAAAATAGAACACAGGTTGGAGATGTTGGCAGAGAAAAAGGCATCCCCCCAAAACCTCAAGGTACCTGAGAACCTGGGCAGCAGGTTTGAAAGAGAAGTGACAGTGTGAACTGTGTCACATATACAAGGAATTTAGGATAAAAAGAAATACAAGATCATACGAACAGACAGGAGCCTTTCACATATAAAGAGGAAGGTTAAAAAAAAAATTTCCTGTAAGAAGAGGCCTGAGTTGAGCCTTGAAAGGAGCCAGAGTTTCTAAGAGAAAGAGGTAAGGAAGAAATGTATTCTAAGTATGTAGAATGGCCTATGCAAAAAAACATAGAGTCAGGAAGATGGGACAATGAGTTCTGAGAATGGCAAACAGGATGGCATCTGAAAAGCAGAATTTGTAAAGGACAGAAACACTAATTAGTCTAGAAAAGTAGATTGAATCCAGACTGTGAAAGGCTTGATGTCAAGATAGAGTTTGAATTTCATTTTGGAGATAATAGGGAGCCAATGAAGATTCTTGAGGAGGGGAATGACATGCTAAGAAAGATTATTTTAGCAGCTATGCTGAGGATGATTTAAGACTGGAAGTGGGAAACCAATTAAGAGGCCTGGAGTTAGAGTGCCTGGAGATGAAAGCCTGAATTAGGGTGTGACTGGTTGAATAAAAAGAAGGGGATAGATATAAGAGATATTGTGGAGGCATTGACAAAATTTGGGAATCAATTAGACATAGGATGTGAGATAAGTGAAACATGGCTCCAAGATTATAAATATGAATGATAAGTGCCTTCAACATAAACAGTGAAGCTTAGAAGAAGGGGTGGGTTTAGGGGAAGGATAAATTTAGGGGTGTAGAGTATGTGGAATCTATGACTGCCTTTCCCGAGAAACGTCTTTCCATGATTTCTGGAGACCAGAGACGCTCATCTCATTGGCCCCTTGGCCACAAGATGGCAACAGAGCTTTATGTCATTTCCAGATCTACTTAAGGCCTTGGGCTCGTCTGAATGACCAAGCCTGATGCCCTAAATTCTGCCGTTTCCAGCCTGCAGTTATAAATGTGGACAGCTCTGGGCCTGGGCTTTCCTGTTTCTCAATACAAGGTCTTGGAAGCAGCCTGCAAGTGAATATGGGTTTACATGTGTCTTCTGTCTATTCTGTTACCCTTCCTGTGGTCATATTTCCAATGGAACTGCAGGCTGTATTGTGGACTCTGCCAATTTTCTTTAACTGGTTTCCTTTTCAATCAATGAGAAGGGTTTAAGCATTTACTATTTGCCCAGGATTGCTCTAGACATGGGTGGACGGATGAGGTGGAGAGAACAGAATGAGATCCAGAAAGAGGATCCATTCTCTGCTCCCTTGGAGCAGGCAGTCTAGCAGAGGGGGCCAGTTAATGCATCAAACAATTGAAAAGCAATATGAGACAGTATGTAATTACTGCTGAGTTATGTGGCGCAGGCTACATTTTTTTTATTAACAAATAAAAACCTGTAGTGAAATTTTCTTTTGAAATAATGATCCAGAAAAATTATATCATGATTGGATTTAGAATTTTTTATAAGATCTTAGAGCTCTTATCCAGTCCAACCTTCTTATTTAATGTATGGGGAAATGAAAGTCCAAAGAACCTAAAATAAGTTTCCCAGTGTCACAAAGTTTAGAAATAGTAGAGCCAAGATTTGAACCAGACGTTCTGATCCCAAATATTCTTTTACTTTGTTCATGGGTCTACAAAAATGTAATAACCATTCTTAGCTTGTAGCCTATACAAAAAGACATGGCAGTCTGGATTTGACCCACCAACCCTAGTTTGCCAATCCCCTTTTGTTGGTGTTGAATTGTTTCCATTATGCCTGATTCTTTACAACTCCATTTGGTGTTTTCTTGGCAAAGATACTGGAGTGGTTTGCCTTTTCCGTCTCCAGTTCATTCTACGGATGAGGAAACTGAGACAAACTGGCTAAGTGACTTGCCCAGGGTCACAAAGGAAAGCCAGAAATCCATGGTTACTCAAACAAGAGCAGTCCCATAATCTACAAAAGAAAAACCAAATGATTGAAGGATGCCATTTGACATTGGATGGATAGTTTGTTGAGTTGGTCTGTCAAGATTTAAACCTCTGTCTGACACTGAAGATGGACAATGAGCTGGATCTAGAATTGAATAGGAAGAGGAGCAGAACAGTTGTACATGGAAAAATTGTGTAGCATTTTCAATAATTCCAAGTTGCTTCTCTAAACAAAAAGCCATCTTTTTAACAAACCTTTCTCACCCCCGCCCCTGTGATACTGCTTGACAACACATTGTAGACCACAACAATTTTGTGTAGGGAGGTTCAAAGCCCAAGGTGTGTTGCCAATCAGTTCCATGTGAAAAACAGGAGCATGAAAGAAATTCTTTCAAATGTAGACCAATAATTTCTTTGTTTTCACTTTCTTGTTCTTTTTTATTGCAGACCCAGAAGGCCTTTGGAGGCTGAAGGAAAATTTCTAACTGTTGAATGTTGGTGGCTCCCTGCCTTTCTCTTGTGTTATTTTTAACCCTGCCATCCTCTGAAATAGTCAGTTGTCAAATGATCTATATCTCAGGGTCTTCAATTGAGGGGATTCTGACCTAGGGTGAGAAAGTCCTTGTCACTCCTGCTTAACTCTTTTTAGTCATTGAAGCCTTCTAAATTCATTTCATAGGAATAAATTAACCTTTTTTTAATAGGGTAAATTATCTAAAGCCTTGAACTAGAATTACCTATAAAGGAGAGTCCTATCCAACGTGATCATGAATAAAGCAAAGATGACCATTATCACAAATTTGTTACGGTTCATTTTGCTGTTCTCAAAGTGAATAGCAGGGTTGGGATTACATGGGTTCCGATCACTTTAAATGACCTTGACCTTGACCTTTGCCTCAGTATAAGATGAATTTCTTTTTTTTAAATTTAAATTTATTGACTTGTTTATTTACTTTTAGTTTACAAGATTCAGTTCCAGAATCACTTGAGTTTCAGATTTTTTCCTCTCCCTTCTCCTCCTCCCCCCAATGGTGGCATAAGAATCATGTATAGCATCTGCAAACACTTTCGCATTGTACAATAGTCTGGTTGTATAGAAGCGTTGTAACCAATGGAGCAAACAATGGGGAAAAAAAGAAAAGAAACAAAACCAAAAAGAACAGGAGTGATGAGGACTTTCTCACCCTAGGTCAGAATCACCTCAATTGAAGACCCTGAGATATAGATCATTTGACAACTTACTATTTCAGTGGATGGCAGGGTTAAAAATAACACAAAAGAAAGGCAGGGAGCCACCAACATTCAACAGTTAGAAATTTTCCTTCAACCTCCAAAGGCCCTCGGGGTGTGCAATAAAAAAGAACAAGAAAGTGAAAACAAATTATTGGTCTCCATTTGAAAAAGAACAATAGCATGTGTTGCTTCAGTCTCTGTTTAAACTCTGGTCTTTCTAGATCTTTCTCTGAGTGTAGGTATCTCCTTCTATTCTGAGACGTGTAGAGTTGTCTTTTAACTGTGCGTTGATGAGAAGAGTCCAGTTTATCAAGGTTGGTCGTCATACATATGATGACCTTGACCTTTGCCTCAGTATAACAATGAGTTTCATACCATTCAGCTCCAGCTTTCTCCTTGATAGCTTTATGTTTCATGTGTCTTGTCAGAGATGCTTAGGTATTTGTATTATCTTAATCCATTGGTGCATTTTGAACTCTGGGTTCAAAAGCCTTCAGCTGCTATTAGTACCTGGAATATATTAAGAATTTTATGTTTATCTTATCCAAGTAGTATTTTGATATCATTGAGGAAGGACTGCATGAAAGGAAGGAGCTGTTTGATATTATTTTTGGTAGAATTGAATTGTATTTGTAGGACTGTACTCCAAGTGACTAATAAGATGCTTTGGGTCAACTCTCTCTTTAATTTGGCAGCCATACTTAATTTTGTTAAGTAGAAATGATAATGGACTTATTATTAGGCAGAACCAAAATGAGGTTACACTGTCTCCCTGGAAATTGTCACAATTGATTATAATTGTCCTTGATATTATTATGTTGGCAGCATTTAAAAGCAAAGAATAGTTTTCCATGTGATCATCAAATACTCTATCATTATCTTTATGCTTGGGTCTATTTTTTTGTATTTTCAGTACATGAATAAGCTATGAATAAGACACTGAGTAAAAGGCTTTGCTAAACTTATTGCTAGTAATAGTACATTTTAAATCATTCTCATCTTTTTTTATCAGGTTCAGATAGAACCGTTCCAAAGAAAAGTCATTATTTTGCTATTATTCTTTAATATTTAGTGTTTTATAGACTGTTTTGCAAATGGATACAATGACTGATTTTTGTAATTGAATAAGAGTATTGGGATGTAAGGTTATTTCTTGTGGACTTACAGAAAGTGTCTTCAGAACAACTGCAATAGTAGAAGGAATGAAAAGGACTGAAATGTATCTCATTCTGTTTCCATATGGATTTAATTTCTTCCTCTAGGTCTCAAGATTTTGACATTTTCCCCCCATTTGATTTAGTTTGGAGATTGCAAATATTCAATATGGTGGCATCTATTAAAAACATACTCTTAAATTATTTATGGACACATATTATGACTGGACAGTTATAGGTAATAGTTCTTTCTTTAATAATGTTTTAGTTTTGCCGCAGTTTATTTGCTGAATTCTCAAGGATATTTTGGAGTTTCTATTTTTATAGGGCAGTTAGGTAGCACAGTGGATAGAGTGCTGGGTTCAGATCTGGCCTCACATACTTACTAGCTGTATTACCCTGGGCAAATCATCTAACCCTACTTGGATCACTTTCCTTATCTGTAAAATGAACTGGAGAAGGAAATGGCAAACTACTCCAGTATCTTTGCCAAGAAAACCCCAAATGGGGTCAGAAGAATTGGACCCAACTCAACAACATTTTTCTGATGCAGTGATTTTTATTCTCCTATTTTATAGAGGGTAGCAAACTTTTGGTGGATAACACTAGCCATTTCATTATGTGTCCTTCTAGGTATCTGATAGATAATAAACTTATGCAAACTGCAATGATGTGTTTCCAACATTCCACTGTGTGATCTCTATTAATCAGTGTCTGGGCTTCTTAAGCATGAGCCTTCTATATTTTTTTGGTGGCAATGAACTGATCCTAAACTGCAATTCACAAACCCCTCTTTCTATAAACAGATTTGTGTAACTCAGTCATTTGTTCAATGTTTCTTTGTTTAACCTGCTTCATGTGGCCACCTCCCATGTAAAATCCAATTTCGCTATTGGATCTTAGAGACTTCATAGGCTCCATCTGGGGATAAACCATTTTTCTGTATAGTCAGCAAGATAAGTGTCTTATACCTATTTTCAGCCTTTATTATTGATTTGTGAAATGAAGTCTCTTTGTTTCAAAAGTGTTTCTATAAATCTTGACTCTATTAGTCATGTATTCTGACAATGTCTATGAAACAGCTTCCTTCTTGATGAGGAAGTGTTCATATTTTTATAGATAGTTTGGGATGATGAGGCTTGTGTTTCACTAACATTGTATAAGGTTTTTGTTTGAACACCTTCTGGAAGAGTTGCTATTCATTTTACTGTGGCAAAACGTAGCTGTTAATTCCAGGACTGCATAGGTGCTAATTGCTGTCACTCTGCTCTACCTCTTAAGCTTGGACATCCGAATGTAAAATAGTCTCAATGTATGTCATTGTCTCAGCTTCTCCCCTTGATGGTGTTATGCTCAATGAGCCTTGTGGTAGAAGATGGAGATACTACAAGTATGGCTTTTATCTTATGGTTCAGTTTAACCTCTAGATTCAAGCTCAAAGTCTTGATTCTTTATTGTTCCTTGATGCACATTAAGAGTTTTACACTTAAGGAACTTATCAAAGTTGAACTATTTACATGCCAACATGGAAAAACAATAATTGTAACCTATAAAACTTTTCTCAGTATGAGGATAGGTGAAGGCAATACAAATGTATATATATG
>CM053593.1:204259749-204326286 GCA_028646575.1 Pseudocheirus occidentalis | reverse complement strand
TCTCATTGAATTTGGCCTAGGGAAAGAATGACATAAACTGTAAACTGGGTATCTTGCCACACAGAAGAGTAGGGGGGATGGGGATGAGAGGGGCAATGATGGGGGTGAGGGCAGTGTGGGAGGGAGGGTTGCTGGAAGCACACACTTCTGTAAAGGGACAGGGACAGGGTAGAGAATAGAACAGGGTAGGATAGGAAGGAGGGATATACAACCAGTCTCTCACAATATGTCCTCTGTGGAGATGTTCTGCATAACTACACATGTACAGCCTTATTGAATTGCTTGTCTTTCCAGTGGGGGTGGGTGATGAGGGAGGAAGGGAAAGAATCTAGGATTTAAAGTTCTATAATTAAATGTTTTATATATATATGTGTATATATATGTATACATGTAATTATTATTATCATTATGATTAACTACATGCAACTGGGAATTAAGATATACAGGCACTGGGGTAGGGAGATCTATCCTGCCCTACCAGAAAGTTAGAGGTGCAATGGAGGAGGACATAGGAGAGAGCAGATTGGGGGAGGGATTATACAGTGGGGTGGCTGTTTTGGGGTGGTGGGTAGGAGAAAGATGGGGAGAAAATTTGTAACTCAGAATCTCATGGAAATGAATGATGTAAACAAGAAAATAAATAAATTAAACACACAAAAAAGAGAATTTTACACTTGTTGAGGTCAAATGATATTTTGACACCACGGCAGGGAGAGGGGGAGGAGTTTCTGTGGGGTGAAGTAGATTTTAACATGCTTTTCAGTGGAGTAATACAGTTCAATTTTATCTATATCCATCAAGTGATTAAACATGTGGTATAACTCCCTCTTTGACTTAAAAGTTATGTTGTTACTGAGTCTTTTCAGTCGTGTCTGACTCTCTATGTCTCCATTTGGTGTTTTCTTGGCACAGATAATGGAGTGTTTTGCCATTTCCTACTCTGACTCATTTTACAGATAAGGAAACTGAGGCAAGCAGGGTTAAATGACTTGCCCAGGGTCACACCCCATAAATGTCTTGGGCTATATTTGAATTCAGGTCTTTCTGACTCCAAGTTCAAGGCTCTACCTACTGTACCACTCAGGTCTATTCAGGAGTGATGATCTGGTTTTAAGACTAAGCAGAACCATTAGGGGGTACAAACATTCTCCTTGGAAGAAGCGACATTCTGTATCAATTGATCTTGACATTATTGTGTTGGTGGCATCTTCTAAATAGAGCACAGTTCTCCACGGGGAATCACAAACTAGTAGTAAAGAGATTTAATCTGACCAAAAGATAAGTACAGCAGTGACCTCTTCAAATGTGGGCCAATTATGGGTTTATGTACTTGAGACAAAGCATTCACAGCTTGTATCACTCAAAAAACCAATCCACATAAACATTTACAAGAAAACATAAATATATTAACTGAAGGGCAAGAAAGGGTGTGCCAAAAAGTTTCGGAGGCCTAAAGAGTCATTTTTTATTGATTAAATTATTGAATAAGAAACCTGAAAATGTCATAAAATTACATTGTCTTTATTGAAATGTTTGTCTCCATTCCATATTTGTGCTTTACTTAAGTACTATAAATGTTTAAAATAGAAACTGTCATAGTGAGAACACTGGAATGCCTTTTTTTGCATCCAGTAAATCCAACAGCATATACCTGTTGTTAGCCTACTGGAGAGGGAAGTTCTTATTGTTATTAGCACTGTTACTATTATAATTTTATTTGAGACTCGGGACTTTGTGTGTACCTGATACTTCCATTGTGAAAACTCCTTCCACCAACAAAGACATGCAACTAGTCTGTAACTTACAGTTTTAGCGCCTGGCTTGTTCCCCCTTAGTGTTGCTTGGGGCACTGAGGTGTTAATGAGATGGTCATACAGTATGTATCAAAGATGGGACTTACCCCCAGGTCTTCCTAACTCTAGGACCAGCCTTCTATCCACCATGCCAATATTGTCAATAATGGTAATAATAATGATAATGGAGAATAAATTCTGTATTTAAGCAGAACACTAATAATCAAGTGGAATAACATTATTATAAAATTACATTAATATTATATAATCACGACTTTATTGTAACAGCTATAATCTATTATATAATTATATAATAATCAGTATTTAAAGGTAACAATAATACATTAATAATGTATTATAATTATATTGTCTATATGACATGGTAGTAATATTGTAATTATGTAAAATGTTAATAGCATAATTACATATTTTTCTCCTTGTATATCATATAGACTTATATATAAAACCATACAATTATAATTATAGAATAACATACCATTATGTGAAAGATAAATATATTATTAATATTGATGTAGAATAATATATCATTATTCTAATAATATATTAATGACTTGTGAATGATATATTAATTACACATGAACCCAACCAATAACAGTTTAAGTAGTATAATTGCATTATTAAGACATGATTATACAGTATTTTGATTATGTATCAAAGCACATTATGTTATAAATATTAATATATAATAAAATACTGTATAGATAATTATTATTTTACTTGAATACCAAATTTAATTTCCTTCCTGATAAGTAGGATATTATCCATGCCTTTAAGGAATTTATACTCTGCATGAGAATCTAATAACACTGTTAGTACCACTGCTGCTACTGTTATACAGATTGTGAATTCCTTGAAGGTCTGGCCCATATCCTCCTTGTCTTGGTGTCTCTTTAAGTTCCTACATCAGACCACAGCACATTATTATTACTATAAGGTTACATTATTATATTAACATGCGGTATTGATTATAGAGGGAAAATGACACATGACTGAAATGAATGAATAATTGAATAATAATTGATCAGATGATCACTATAAACAAAGCAGTCTGCTAATTGCTGGGGATACAAATACAGAACCAAAATGCTCCCATTCTGTTCTTAGAAGCTCATATTTTAATAGGGAAAAATAACCCATATAAATAGTGTAGTGAGAGTCCGGAAGACCTCAGTTCAAATTCAATTTCTACCACACATTAGCGCAGTTACTGTGGGTAAGTCACTTAGCCGTTCACTGGCCCTGGGCAACTCTCTAAGACTTTTGCAGAGAAGGTGCTGAGCTCTTGGGCATGGTAGCAGGCACTGTAGAAATTCTCCTTCCCTTATTCCCTTTACCCCCGATACGCATTGGAGCTCTGAGTCCTACATTAATGAAATCAAAGGACTGGTTTAAAAAAAATACAGTATCATTAACAATAAATATGATGATAAATGTTTTGTGGCACTGAGCTAGTCAGTGACCAGATTTCCTACTCCCTAGAATTCACCTACCTTGGTTCTCTCTCCTGTGAAGTTGGAATAGCAGAGCAGAAATGCTTCAACCCAGATCTTCCCCCACCCACTCCTTTCATTGCCAAAAGTGTGGCTGCTGCCGGGTCCCTGGTTGGTTTGTGAGACCCGAGGAGCAGGGGTGCAGGTCACCCTGAGCTGCAGCCAGAAGCTTAAATAAAAATCCAGAGGGGAACATGGTTGGAATGTCCTCAACCCAGATGGAAAAGGATTCGCACGAGCTCCCTAGCATGTTCCAAAAATGACACATTAGCAGAAGCAGCTGCCAGCAAATTCTAGGTATGTTGGCAGCCACAGGAGAGAAATGTCTTCACCCTGCTGGAAGGAGGAAAGGCAAGAGGTAGAAAAAGCTGGTGGAAGAGAACATGGTCTGTTTTGCCAGTCACAGAATGCCAACTTCTGGGTAGCATTCTGCTTTCCAAACCACCCTGGATTACTTGCAGGAGGTGTTATAGGCCCCAAGGTAACAGACATTATGGAAAAAAGAGACATTTGATTGCATCAGGTCTAAACTTCTCCCTGACTGGCTTACCAGGGTCTCTTTTGTTTATTCTTTCACAATAGCTTAGCACGTACCCTTTAAATTTAAAAGATCTTTGCATCATTTCTCCCTTTCCATTTCTGCCATATAAATTCCAGTCTTCATCTCTTGTATCACGTCTTCATGTCATCCAGAATCCCCTCTTCTCTCTCCTCATTCTATCCCAAACCTGCAATTTCCCATTGTATCATGGGTCATCTCCAGTCATCCTGATGAATATCTGGCCACTGGACTCAGATGACTCTGGAGGAGAAAGTGAGGCTGGTGATGTTACACAGCTCTCCCTCACTCAGATTAAAGTCAACTGCAAGTCATGTCATCGTCAAGAATGGTCCTCTTCAAGAATGAAGGACAAACACAATCCAAAACCTGCCCATCCTTTGAGGTCACTGACTTGATTGTAAGTTTCTGGAGGGCATGGAACCTATTGCATTCAATTTGTATGCCCCACTCATTGCCCAGGTCTGTGCCTTTTATCATTTGGCAAATGTTGGTTGAATACTGGATCAGGTTTCTTTTCTGACTTTTTCATATCAGCCTTGTGATTTCATTGATAGGGAGAAAGGGAGTAAGTAATTATTCCTACACCTGAAAGGGAGTCCCTTTGACAACATCTCCAAACAAGAGGTGGCCCAGCATCCACTTGAAGAACTGCAGTAAAGAGAAATGCATTAAGTTCTGGGCCATCTCATTTCACTTAAGAGGAGCTTGGATTGCTTGGAAATTTGAGGAGGCGAGTTGGTGTAGACAGAAGGCAATAAGCACTTATGTAATACCTACTGTGTGCCAGGACCTATGTGGGAAAACTGAGGCAGACAGAGGTTTAAGTGACTTGTCCAAAGTCATACAAATTATAACATTTGAAGATGGATCTGGATTTGGAACTTCCTGACTTCAGACCTAATGCTCTATTCACTAAGGTGCCGACTACCTCTATAGTACTGCATAGTGGATAGAATATTGAGGTTGGAGTCAGGAAATTCTGCCTCAGAATCCTATCTCAGACATTTAACCTTTCTGGGTCCCACTTCCCTCATTTGTAAAATGCAGGGGTTGGACTCAATGACCTTTAAGTCAGTTCTAGCTCTAAATACATAATCCAATTATCCTATGATATCAACCTAATTTCTTCTTTGCATTAGGCTGAAATCTTCCTCCCTGAAGCATCTATCCATTTCTTCTAGTCCTGCCACCCCAGGATTAAAGAGGATAATTCTAATCTCTTCTCTGCAGGGCAGTCTTTTAAATATTTGAAGACAGATAATGTGTTCCTCTTAAATATTCTTCTCTTTTGGCTAAACTTCCCCAGTTCCAGAAGTCAAAACACAGCACCATTTTCAGTCTTCTTACCAGCATGGTCATTTTCTTTGGAGGCACTTCTATCTGTCAATATTTCTCCTATGATGTGATCCTCAGAACTGAATCCAATATTCCAGATATAGTTTGATCAGGGAGGAGTTGAGTAGAAGTATTTCCTCCTTCATCCTGGACACCCTTCTGTTCAAAGCAATCTAAGATCACGTTAGTTTTTCTTTTATTTCTCTCCTTTCCTTTTTTCCTCTACCCTACTCTTCCTTTCCCTACCCTTTCCTTCTCTTCTTTCTTCCCCTCTCCCTTTTCTCTCCTTTTTCTTCCTTTCTCTACTTTCCCATCCCATTCTCCTCCCCTTTTATTCCCTTCCTTTCTCCACCTTTCCCTTCTGTCCCCTCCTTTTTTTCTTCCCTTCTTTCTTCCCCTCCCTATCCTTCCTTTCTCAGTGAGGAAAGACAGCTTCAATACTCTACAAGGGCCCCCAACCATCAAAGCACAAAAGAGAGCCACACACCTAAGGGGAACTTCATGAGGAATCCAGGAAGGAAGAAAAAAAGATTTTAGGAATTGTGAGTTACTCTTGACACATGCTCTCTAAGCTTAAGCTGACTTTCCCCTGAATTTAATATATACTTGTGGGAGACTGAGTTCCAGACTGCTGATGGAAATGTTTCATATCAACTATTCTTGCTATATTATCTTAATAAATATTCTTAATTATAAACAATTTAAGTCTGGTTGACTAATTAATGTCAACTGGATAATCAACGAGGGATACACCAGTGGGGGCTCATGAACAACCGTACTAGAGAACCAGCTGACCCCTCAAAAGAATCCTGAAGGTAGAAATAGTGATCTACGCTCTGGGTACCCAGACTACCCTTGAGAGTAGGAGTGGGACAATTATCCTTGGAAGGGATGCTACAATGATTATCCTCATTATATAGATGAATAAGCTGTATACTATGTTTATAATATTCCCCAGGCCTACTAGTCTAGTAACACTATCAGGAAATGAAAAGAGATTTATCTGGTACGGCTGTTCTTGAAGAACCAAATAATTACTGCTTCCTTTTTTTAAAGGCTCACAAGTTAGTGCTCTAATAATACATTCTAGAATTTTGCCAAAAGTGAAAGTCAATGTCACCAGCCTATAGATGGAACAATTCTTTCTCTGCCTTTTTTTGAAAATTGGGACAGTGTTTGGTCATATCTAGTTCTGCGGTACCTCTACTGATTTCTATTATTTTTTCACTAATATGTCTTCAAGGACTTTATAATCCAAGGTATGAGTACCAATGAGCATGACGTGTTGAGCTCCTAAGAGAGATCTAGTAAAAGTTCTATGAATATATCAGTAAATGCTTGATGCTTCATTGATATGCACATGGTATAGTGGAAAGAGCATTAGTTTTAGGATCAGAGGACTCGGGTTCAAACTTCAGCTTTGGTATTTATTCCCTGTGTGGTCTTAGACAAGGCACTCTCTGGGTTTTAGTTTTCTCACCTATAAAATGAGGAGGTTAGACCAAGTGACCCTTCAGAACCTTTCAATTCTAATTCTGTGATTCAATGATAGACACATAATAATTTTTGTTGTTCGGTTGTTTTTGTCCTGTCTGACTCTTTGTGACCCCCTTTGCGTTTTTTTCTTGGCAATGATACTGGAATGATTTGCCATTCTCTTCTTTAGTTCATTTTATAGATGAGGAAACCGAGGCAAACAGGGTGAAGTAACTTGCCCAGAGTCACACGGCTAGTGTCTGAGACCAGATTTGAACTCAGGAAGAGGAGCCTTTCTGATTTCAGGCCTAGGGCTTTATCCAATGAACCTCTAAGCTGTCCCACACATACTAATAGCATGTGTGACTTACATAGAGCCTTAGTAGGAGCTCAGAGTACTGCACCTACAGAATATATATCATTTCATTCACCTCCCTATGAAAGTAAAATTGGTAGAAGTTAGGCTCATCTCCATCTACCCTGTGGCTGGGGACGCCTTTTTCCACAAGGTACTGTGGCTTCAGGCTCCCCTGGGAGCGAGGCCTGATCCCCAAAGAGCAGAAGCAGAGATGTGCTGGAGCCAGCTCCTACAGGATCCAGGAGTCTATTTCATTTTCAGTGTGAGCATTTACATCTGAGAAAGCAGCAAATGCAAAAGCAGGGCTTGTTTTTATTGATTGGTCAGATTAAGAAAATGATGGAAAAACATTAATGTGCTCATTTTTTCAGTTATATTTAGCTCTTCATGATCCCATGTGGCATTTTCTTGGCAGAGATACTGCAGTGGTTTACCATTTCCTTCTCCTGCTCATTTCACACATGAGGATACTAAGGCAAAGAGGGTTAGTGACTTGCCCAGGGTCACACAGCTAAAGTAAAAAAGAAGTGCTGGCTGGTAGGGAATGAATAGACTGAGGGTTCTCTTTAAACAGAGACATTTTCTGCTCTATCCTCCACCCCTCCAATCAGAAGGGCAGAGGCTCCCAAGGGCACTGATAAAATGTAAGTACCCAAACTGGCGGAATGTTCCAGATGATTAATTCTCCAAAGTTGAGTTTTTCCTGGGGACATGATGATGCTGGAGGCAAATCCAAGGAGCAAAACTGCTCCCAGTGGCTGGGAGGTAGACCCTACGGTGGATCACACTGCACATTTCCATTAGGCTGAAACCAATGACTGTATTTTACATTGTTATAACTTTGTGTTTTTTATTGAGTTCTTACATTTTATTTTATTTTTAAATTTATGGAATAAAACAAACATTTTCTTAACATAGTATAATAATAATTTTAAAAGGTGATTACACATGAAACTACAAATCTATTATGCACAACTTGCTCTTCCTTTTAAATATGTAATAGTTATCATGTAAATTTCTTTTTTTCCTTCTCTGCTCCCCTCCCCGAACCAGAGATAGCTACTATTAGACATAGTATAAATTAGAATATTTGGAACTACCTCCAGGAATTAATTATTCACACAAATCAAAAGTAATTCTATATTTTATCTCTATGGAGTTTGATGTTTCCCTCATTACTGACCTCCTTGAAAGCAAGGACCATGTTCTCCCTTTCTTTGTATCTCTAACACTTAGCAATCAATCAAACATGTATTAAGCACCTAATAATGCCAAACACTGTGCTAAATTCTGGAGATTAAAAAAAGAGCCAAAATATAATCCCTGATCTCACAGAGTTTAAAATCTAATGGGGGAAACACCGTGAGAATAAAGATATGGAAGCAAGGATATATATACAGGATAAATAGGATATAATTAACAGGAGAAAGGTACTAGAATTAAAAGGGATTGGGAAAGACTTCGTAACACACAATAGGGGCTTAATAAATGTTAGTTGATTGACTGTGATTAAGATTCAGCTGGGTTTGACATTCACAGTACTGAATATTCAAGTAGCTTCTTTCCTATGGGGAGTGGAAAAGCTCTGGTGCCCTGACTTAGCTAAATATATTATATTGCCTTTGATCTCTATCTATTTCCAAAAGAAAAAAAATATTGATGAATCAACAAAAGCAGCTGTTGGCAAAGTGGATAGAAAGCTGGATCTGGAATCAGGAAGACCTGAGTTCAAATCCAGCCTGATCCTGGGCAAGTCACTTAATCTCTATCTGCTTAATGATTTCATCTGCAAAATAGGCATAATAAAAGCACCTACCTCCCAGAGTTGTCATGTGGATCATCGAATGAGATGATATCTATAAAATGATTTTTAAATCTTAGAGCTAAATCAATAAATTCTAGTTATTGTTATCAACTAGTCATCCATGTGCCAGGCACAGTGCTGACTTCTACAAATGCAATGAGAAAACAAAAACAATTTCTGCCCACAGATGGGAAGAAAACATATCAATAAATAGGAACATACAAAATGTACAAAAGCATTTTAGAAATGGCTTAGTTTTCAATGAGATTTTTTGGTGCTTTCAAGGGTGGTGGGTGGTTTGTAGACACTGAAATCTAAAAGGTTTGGAGACTAATAACAACAATTATCATTAGATAATTCATATAGAACTTTAAAATTTGCAATGTCCCACATGTGTGTATTATATACGTATATATGTACACACAGTGCACATGTTATATGTACATGTATGTGTGCACATATATACATATACACACAAACATATATGTCTATATGTCATTTGGTAATGATATAAGTGACATTTACATAGCACCTCTAAGTTTGTGAAATTCCCTTGGGGGCTTTCTTCTCTCCAGTCCTTACAGCATCCTTATAAAGTAGGCACCTTAGGCACCATTGGATAACCGTCTGAAGTGAGATTAGAGCCCGAGCCTTCAAGACTCCAAGCCTAGCATTCTCTCTCCTTGCTGTTGCTGTTTGTACTTCATTTTTGAAGGGGACACCATGGGTGAGAAATTGTTAGTCAATTGGATTTAGGTGCTTAGTAAATGCAAAGTCATCAGCCTCACTCTCTCTGCCAGAGTCATGGAGGTTCAGTGGTAAGACAAAAGCCAAGATGACTAGCCATGGCCTTGGCATCTTCTCCTTACATTCAAGTGAAAATCTTCCATGATTTTTAAGGCAATACAGGACCAGATTAGAGAATTATTGCAGTTTGTCTCATTCAAAACCTTAGAGAATATCTCTTTATCCTGAAAATATGAGCCCTGTAAAAATGTCCACATAATTATTTTTGTCCTCAATCAGGAGGAGGTAATATTCAATTTTATAATTTTTTTAGGAAGAGAAGTAAAATATCCCTTCTATTTTGGGTTCACATCTAAGTTCAATTTACATACAAAGTGATTAAATTGTCAAGGTTATAGTTAAATTCTCTACTACACTTGGGCTACTAAGTGGAGTATTCTCTCTACTGTGCTTTGGGTAGTTCATAAATAACAATCACTCAGTCAGCAAGTATTTACCAGGCATCCATAACTTGTTCAGGCACCCTGTCAGGTACTGATAATACCAGAATCCTTTAACATAGTTTACAAGAGTGGCTTCTGATTTAGAACTTTCAAGGCAAAACCACACTGAAAAGGCCAACAAACAAAAGGTTTGAACTCATAATTTGGTTGACGCAAAATGGCCTAATTTCACAAAATCATCCCAGGAGTCAGAGCTGAAAGGGACCTCAGAGATCTTCTGGTTCAGCCCCCTCATTTTTTAGTTGAAGAAACCGAGGGCTCAGAGAGAAAGACAAAAAAGTCACATGTCAACCAACACTTTCTAGGAAGAAAAAAAGAAATAAAAGCATTTTTATAAAAAGAGTGGCAGTCAAATCAAGCTGTGTATGACCACTTCATAATTAAAAAGAAAAGAGGATTTTTTTTCCACCTTGAAAACTAAAATGGAATCTTGCTTCTCTTTTTTCCCCCACAAAACAAAGTCTCAGCAAGAAATGTGAAATTTATTATGAGTGTGAACACTCACTTTTCCAAATAGCCACGCCAGCCTGAAAGGAAAAGAGAGGAAGAGAGGGGTTCATGACTTCTTGGAAAACACCTTCCTTCAATGAATCTCACCCAAATAGTGACACAAAGACATGCAAACACACTTGTTTTCATCATAACCCAAGAGGAGGACTGGCCACCCACTTGTGGCCCCACTTGGTCTCGGCTGAGAGCAGAGGGGACTGTTCAGTGAATCATCGTAATGACCCTCAAAATGGACCTCTTTGCCCACCAAATTCAAATGAACATTTTGTCTGTACTACATCCTTCATGACTTTTTTCCAGCCAGGCTTCAAATGACTCAAATAATGGGGCTTCTACCATATTCCCTTGAGAGGGTATTCTGCAGCCAAAGAGAACTAACTCACCATTTGGAAAAATTTCCCTTTCTTCAGTCTCGTTTTTCCTTTTCCTTCTTTCCTTACTGTCTTTTTCTAGCTAGACTCCAGGCCACCCACAGCTTATTGCTCTTCCAATGCCCGTGGTTGAGGGTTTCCAAACATTTTAAAACTTAATGGTGCCCTTGTGGTATTGTCAGGAGACATCAGAGGCAGGGCAGGATAATGGGTAAGAAGCAGTTTCCCATCAACCACAATACCATGGAATCACAGATTTAGAGCAGAAAGGGCTTAGAGTTCATCTCTAATCCAATCATTTTATAGATAAGGAAATTGAAAACCCAGAGAAGTGACTTGTCCAAGGTCACACAGGAAGCATGTCTGAAGTAGAATTTGAACCTCAGTCCTTTGAGTCTTGAGCCAGGGCTCTGTCTACCATACCACTCTTTGGCCATCTGTATGCTGCAGAGGCAATGAATACTCTATGCCGCCTTTCTTCTATGTGTTTTTTGGGCAAATCGTTTAAACAATCTGGACCCCAATTCTTGGAAAATGAGGAGTTTGGACTCTGTTCTCTAGGATCTCTTCTAAAACTATGATCCTGTAGTTATTCATTTATTCATTCAACAAGTATTCACTAAGTAACTAAGGAGTGTAGAGTTCTGTACTAGACACCGAGAGAGATACGGTTTAGATAATACATAATCCTAACCCTCATGGAGCTTGTAGTCTTATGGTATGGGACAACCCTGACTACCACTCTCTCATCGGAGGACCTTTTCTCATAGTTTACTGAAAAAAATTGAGACCGTTCAACCAAGAGCTCCATCTTCTCTCCTCTTCTCACATAATTCATCTATCTTTCTTCAATACATCCATTCATCACCCCTTCTTTGATGAAAAGGCATCCCTTCTCTTTACCAAGGCAAACCTCACTACATGCACCCTGGATCCCATCTCCTCTTGTCTTTTCCAGCTGACTGCTCCCTCTATTGTACCAATTCTCTAGTCTTCAGCTCTTTTCTGTCTACTGGCTCCTTCCTTGTTGCCCGTAAACATGTCCTTATTTCCCATACCCTCAAAAAAAAAAATCTCTTTCCATCCCTGCTGGCCATCATCCTATAAGTCTCTTTCCCTTCTCACCCAAGTTTCTGGAGAAGGTCACTTACATTCACTTTCTCTCCTCTCACTTGATTCAAAATCCTCTGAAATCTGTTTTCTAGCGTCATCAACTGAATCTTCTCTTTTCAAAATTGCCAGTGATCTCCTAATTGCCAGTCCTGATCTTGCTTGACTTCTATCTTTGAGTACACCCTTTCTTCAGTTTACCTCCTGTGAACCCTCTCTTCTCTAGGTTTTTGTGGTACCGCTCTCCTGGTTCTCCTGTCTCTGACCATTCCTTTAGTGCCGTGGTTCTCAACCTTCCTCATGCTGCAACCCCTTTAATATTCATATGTGGGCGTATCTGCATGTGGGTGGATCTGCCTGGAAACCAATAGAGGAGCCGTGTCTCAGTTCCTAAGACCACTGGAAATATGTATTTTTCAACGGTCTTAGGTGACTCCTGTGACCCCTGTGAAAGGGTCATTTGACCCCCAAAGGGGTCGCGACCCACAGGTTGAGAATCACAGCTTTAGTGGATCATCAGTCCCGTCATTCCAACTAAACAAAGATGCCCCCCCATGGTTCTGTTCCTTTCCTTCCGTACTATCTTTAAAAATTTTTAAATTTCACTTTGAACTTAAATACCAAAAGAAAAAAAAGAACATTTCCATGTATACAGCACAACATAAAAAGGAGTCAATATAAAACCATGAACTTCCATTTCACACTGTTTACTTTTTACAATTAGATCATGAATACTACGCATCATTTCCAAAGTTACTCTGCATTCCCATGCTCCCTTCTAAGCTTCCTTTTCTCTGCTGTCTATTTTTTTCCTTCCCACCCCTCCTAGAAAAGGGTACCATTAGATGCAAATACATATTTGCTTCTATTTCTCTTTTCATAGGATTTTATTTGGAGATCTCATCAGCTCGAGGGTTCATTATCTTCTCTATACAGATGATTCTCAGATCTCTATATCCAGCCCTAATTTTTCTTCCAGCCTCCAGTTTCCCATCTCCTTTTGGACGCATGTAATTGGATGTCCCATAACCATCTCCAATGCACCAAATGCAACGTGTACAAAATAGATCTCATTTTTTTTTACTTCCCTCTACCCCTCACCCCCACAAAAAAAATCCATCTGTCTTCCAAATTTCACTTCTTTTTTCTATTACTGTTGAGAATACCACCATATTCTCAGTCATCTAGGTTCACAACCTCAGGGTTGTTGTCAACTTTTCTCTCATATTCACTCCACGTATTTAATTCTTGCCAAATTCAAATGTTTATGTCTTAACTATATCTCCTCCATCTGTCTTGCTCTCTAATCACATAACCACTATCCTGATTACAGGGCTCTTATCACCTCCTGGCTAAACTATTGTAATAATCTTGGGGTTGCTCTACCTGTCTTAAGGCTCTGCTCCAATCCAGGCTGTTATTGTTGTTATTGTTTAGTCATATCCGGCTCTTTATCATGTCATTTGGGGTTTTCTTGGCAAGGATACTGGACTGGTTTGCCACTTCCTTCTCCAGCTCATTTTACAAATGAGGAAACTGAGGCAAGCAGGATTAAGTGACTCGCCTAGAGTCACACAGCTAGTAAGTGTCTGAGGCCAGATTTGAACTTGGGAAGATGAGTTTTCCTGACTCCAGGCCTGGCACTCTATCCAGTGCACCACCTAGCTGCCTCTACTCTAATTCATCCTCCACCCATTTGCAAAGCATGTTAGAACATGCATAAATTCCACTGGCTCCAGAAGCAAAGACAAAATCCTTTGTTTGACTTCTAAAATCCTTCACAACTTGGCCCTCTGCAGTCTTCTTAATATTTTCCTCCCCTACATGCAGCAACATTTGACCATTCTTTGGCAAGAACACCATTCTTTGTACAAAACACTCCATCTGCTGAGTCTGTACCTTTTCATAGACTGTCCTTCATGCCTGGAATACTTTTCCTCCTCACCTCTGCCTCCTGGCTTCCCCAGCTTCCTTTGAGACTCAGCTCAAATCCCACCTTCTTCAGGAGGCCTCCCTCCAACCCCCCGTTGCTATTACCTTCCCTCTGTGACTGCTTCCCGGCTACTCTTTATATATCTTGTAGATACAACCTCCCCTATTATAATGTAAAATCCTCCAGAGCAAGAATTTGCTTTTCTTTGTGGAGTGAACAGGTTCTGGTCTCACTCTCCCCTAGTTGGATGTATTATATCTCCTTTTCAGGGTTCTAGGGATATCCTTGAGGGGTTGGAATTTCTGTTCTTTAATGATGTTGGCTCAAGCTCTTATTCTGGGTATGTCTATATTCTCTCCCCCACACACACACTGTTACCCAATAGTTATAGTATCTCAGTTACATTTATAAATGAACATCAATTAGCAAATACAGAAATACAAATTTTCCTCCCTATACCATGTACATCTTTAGGGAGAGTAGTCTCAGACTTAGCACAGTTTGTATGTTACATTGATCCCACCAAATTTTACATTCAAATTTGTCACCATTACTGGACGAGTCTTAAGTCATTCCTCAGTTCTCAGAGCTGTCAGTTTTGGTCTGACTACAAAGCCCAGCATGTATTTCATGGTCATACTCCCTTGGGTGGCTCATTCTCCTGACCTTTCAGAACTCACAAGGCCATAAATTCCAGTCTCTTTATCTAAAATGCTGTTGTTGTTCATTCTCCATTCTCAAATAGGACAAATGCTATCAGGAGGGCCATGTCTTGACTACAAGTGACATGAGTTTAAGTGAGGCACAGCTGTGCAAAGTCATCAGCCTCACTCTCTCCTCCAGAGTCATCAGAGTCCAGTGGCAAGACTTAAGTCAACATGACTAGCATGGCCCAGGATGCAGTGAGACACCTGGACCGTGTTAAACTAAGGTCTTTGCCCTTCTCAGTTTGTCTGAGGCAGCACCCATCCAGTAATGAAGGGCTAGGTAAGAGCTGAGACAAAAGATGGCCCAGTTTGCCATCACAAAAGAATCCATCTGGGAGGTGAAGACCCTCAGAATTTCTAGTCAGAACAGAAAACAATTTCTACTAACACTCAACCCTGAGCCATCAAAATCCAAACAATGAGTAAGAGGCTGGGGTTGGGACACATTATTGGCCCATCAATGAAAGCCAGAGTGATTTGGGTTTAAAGACATAGTCAAGTAGCTCCATTTGAAGCACAGTGAGCTTTTTTCAAAGCCTGGTTTTTTTAGGGCAATGTTTCAAGAAATCATAAATGGAAATGAGACAAAAGAGTTTATTGTCCTAGCTTTTTGAAAAAAATAAATGGAGGAAAAATCTAGCCCCCAAACTCCAAGATATCTTGTAAAGTATAAATAACCAAAAATTATGTTCCTTTGGACAGAACACCCACATGTAAGCATGTGACTTCCATGTGGACAGAGGAACAGAAAGAGAAAGAGAAAGAGAGGGAGAGGAAGAGGGGGAAGGAGGAAGAAGAACAGGAGGAAAAGGAACTACCTAAAACAAATCAACAAATGACAAGCCAGAGAAAAACAGCAGCAATGAACAGCAACACAAAGCCCACATCCATGGGGCCCCATGTCAGCATTTGGCTTGGGAGAAGTCCTGGGCTTTAAACCCTTATACAAGTTATCTCACCAGGTCTATCTGGTAGAAGGATTCTGCCAAAGAGATAAAACTGAATTAAGAGAGAGGAAGCAGAGGCCACCGAATGCTCTTTTGGAAGGCACCCCCTATTTCCTGTTTTTCCGCTCCAGCCAATCAAGTAGGCTACTACTCAGTATGCTGTAAGCATATCAAGACCAGTTATAGAATATCTCTGAGTCCTCCAAAGTCTCTCCAAGCACTCCCATCAGATGCCATCATAACTCTCCTAGAAGCAGGCTTCCCAGCTTCTTCCACAGGAGAAATTACTTTACTGGCATTCTGAGCATACACACAGGGACTGGGCTTATTGACCAACACTTAGCTCAGTGTCTGGCACCTAAATAAATGTTGATTGGTTGACTGAAAGATAAATATAATCCACAACCTTAAACCAATACATTGGAGAAGAGTTTCAACGCACTGGTTGGGAAACACTGTGACAGTCAGCTGGTGACATCTGGTCTGACCAAAGCAGACCCTCGGATTATTTTATTCCTTTCTTACTCACTGCTGTTGCAGCCATGCTTGGAGTGATCTCTACCCCAACTTGGAGGTTTCCATCTTCAGCTCTGCTTGGTTTGAATATTGCTAATCACCTGAAATCACATCATGATGCTCTTAACTGACCTTTGGAGACTCAATGCCTTTCCAGCTCTCAGTCAAACTTTCCTCTCCTGCTGGACGATAGAACTCTAGACTCCTCCCAAAGTTTTCCTTTATAGAGGACCTCCTTGAGAACCCCTCACCTGCCAATTTTGTTTTGTGCATTGTCCTTCCCTATTAGATTATAAGCTTTTTGAGGGTTTTCTTATTTGTATCTCTAACCGTTAGCAAGTACCTAGAACATAACAGCTGCTTAATAAATTTTTTTTTAATTGACTTGATCTCTGTAGTGCCCTATTAGGCCTCAGTCCAAAACTACAGATAAAAAGAGATCTCATCAGTTTGGAGTTGGAGATCTGATGCTTTGAGGTATTTCATCCAATTAGAATTTGTATATGCCAGGAGTAATAGGACTTTCCAAGAGACCACTCCTTTGTTAAGACGACTAAATGAGAATGTTTTGAAATTGCCAAAGACAAAGGCAATGGAGGGGGGTTGGTGGTGAGAAATAATTACATACACACCCAGTTTGACTGAAATTCTGGTTTCTATTTGACCTCGTGGCATGCTAAAGAAATTGTAACAGACGCATTTTCAGTGACTCAGGACTTCCATATTTATTCATGTGCTGCTCACTCTCCCATCCGTGTCACAAATCAATCAACAAGTATTTATTAAGCACTTACTTTGTGCCAGGCACTGTCTTAGTTGCTAGAGACACAAAGACAAAAATACAATAGTCCCTGGTCTCAAGGAGCTTACATTTTTTTCAGAGAATGCAACAATTATACACTTAAGTATGTAAAAGATTAATGAATATACATGTATATATATATAATACATAAACATCTGTATATGCAGATATACATATATGTATAGGTCCATGTATATGCCCATACATGTGTATATGTGCTTATGTATATATATGAAACATAAATATGTGTGTATATGTATATATACAGATTGTGTACGTACATGCATATACCCATACATGTATATATGTATATATAAGATACATAAATATGTGTGTATATCTATATATACAGACATGTGTATGTACATGCATATATCCATACCTGTGTATATATGTATATGTAAGATACATAAATATGTGTGTATGTGTGTATATAGATGTGTGTATGTACACACATATACCCATACATGTGTATATGTGTATATATGTATATACATACATATGTATATACATATACATGTATATATGTATAATGCATATATATGTGTATGTACACATACACACACACTTTAATTTCTTTGGAAGCAGAGGAATGAAGTTAACAATTGGGGATCAGGAGCTGAATCTGGAAGGAAACTTCGGATTATAAGAGGGGCCACTTTTGTTGTGAATTACCACATAGAGCAGATAAACAAGAAAAAGAAAATTAGAAAGCAGTCCTTGGCAGAAGATGGCAGACCTGAAGTCAAAGCTCTGTGGCATAGGCAGGTAAGTGGCACAGAGGATAGAGCACTTAAACTGAAGTTTGAATTCAGTCTCAGATGCTTACTAGCTGTGTGACCCTGAGCAAGTCACTTAGCCTCTCCCTGCCTTAGTTTCCTCATCTGTAAAGTGGGGATAATAATAACACTTATCTCCTAGGGCTGTTGTGAAGATAAAATGAGATAATAATTGTAAAGCACTTTGCAAACCTTAAAGCATTATATATAAACGCTATTATTATTATTATCATTAATTATTATTTTTATTTCCCCTTAGTGTATCTGAATCTGTTCTGGGAAGGCTACCAATCAGCCATAAATTATACAAAGCAATACTCACTCATCCTTCCTTCTTCATCACCCTTAACATTTTACCTTTTATTCACTTCCTCTACTCCCTGAGGCCCTTTATGAATAAATAAATGACACTAATAGACGTCAGCTATTTAAAAACTTATTCTTGTACTGTACACAGCAAGAATTTTCTATCTACACCAGGGGCTTGTACTAGGTGTTTGAGAATTTTCCTCTCCTACCCCAGATCTCTCATCAATTAATCAAATCATAAGCATTTATTTTAAATGCCTACTATATGCTGGTTATATAGTATATATATATACTATATACAGGTGTTATGAATCCAGCCCAGCTCCTCCAAGACAGTCTTGCCATCAGAAGTGAGGACATATTCTGAATATTTTCCCCCTTTTTTCAGAGCAAAATATGTTAACAATAAACCTATATAGCTAGACCTTGGGCATCTACGTGCTACAGTGGATAGAGCGCCAGTCCTGGAGTCAGGAAGACTCATCTTTCTGCAGTTCAAATCCGGCCTCAGATATGTACTAGTTGTGTGACCTTGGACAAATCACTTAACCCTGTTTGCCTCAGTTTCCTCATCCATAAGATGAGCTGGAGAAGGAAATGGAAAATGATTTCAATATCTTTGCCAAGGAAACCCCAAATGGGTCAAGAAGAGTTGGACAAAACTGAAATGACTGAGCAACAAAACAAACAAAAAAAAAACTCCACCTATCTGATGAGGCCATTGAGGCATTTATAGGAAATAAGAGGAATAAGCAGTGCCCCTCCCTTTCCCTTCTTCACTTTCACAGTTGTGATTTCCAATGATAGACTTAGATCTTGGGGCAAACTTACATTGCATGGACTAGACGATGAGAAGGGGCAGGAAGAGCACTAAGTCTCCCACTAGAAATCAAGTTTTTAAGCCATAGACTTAAAGAAGAAGAAAGCTAAGAAATCCATGTGGGCAGTGTTGAATGAATGAATGGATGGATGAAAAATCATTTATTAAGGATTTATTAGGTGCTGAGAATTGTGCTACAGGAATGTGCTATAAGACAGTAACTTTAAAAAGCCAAAACAGTCTCTGCCCTCAAGGAGTTTTCATTCTAAAGGGAGGAACAACACACACACGCACACAGACGCACTCATACACACACACAAGGCAGTGGTGTCCAGGGAGGTACAAGGATAAATAAACAATTCACCTGGGATGATGGGTTTGGTTCTAGGGGAGTAGGCTGGCATCCCACCCTGGATGATTTGATCATGGTTCCAGAACTAGAAGCTGGTAGGGGGTGAGGTGTCAGGAAGAGGGTAGGAAGGAAGGGAAGGAAAGGCTGGCAAGGAGGTTGTGAAGGAGATGGTTGGAGAGGAGAATATGAAATGGGTCACTTTAGTTTGGCAGAATCTGAAGCAGAGGCAGTGTGTGATAATGCAGTCTAGCTTTCAGTCTCATCACTCAGTGGACCCTGCTCCCTCCAAAATTGCAAAATCAAATGGCCTTTTCTCAGTCCTCATCTTTCTAGATGCAAATGCAGTCTTTGACATTGTTGATCAGAGAGATGTCCTGATAATCTCTCCTCTTGGGGCACTGCTCTCTCTCTCTCTCTCTCTCTCTCTCTCTCTCTCTCTCTGTCTGTCTCTGTCTCTCTTTCTCTCTGTCTCTCTCTCTCAGTTTCTCTTTTTACTGCCCCCTTCTTATTGTCTTTACTGAATCTATCCATGTCCCATCTGCTAACTTGTAAGCACACTCTAAAACTTCTCTATGCTCTGTATTCTTTTTCACACTCTCTCTTAATGATGTAATCTGATCCATGGGTACAATTATCACTTCTGTGCTATGATATATAGTCTATGACATATAGACTCCCAGATTGATCTATCGATCTATCAATCAATCAATCAGTCAATCAATCAATCAATCTATCTGTCTGTCTGTATATCTATACATGTGTATATGTGTATATATTCTGTATCTATCTGTATATATGCACATATATACATACACATTCATATCTGTGTGTATATATGTGTCTACTTATCTATCTGTATGTTTATAAATGTGTATATATATACATATCTATCTACCTATTTTATCTCTGCACATATAACTATACATATATCTCCAGCTGTGTATATATACATATATCTCTACCTACTTATCTATCTCTGTGTGTATGAGTGTGCATATATATATATTTGTGTACATATATACAAGTATGCATGCATGTATATACATACATGTCTATCTCCATCACCAGTCCCAGTTTCTCTCCTGAACTCCAGTCCTGCACTTCCAACTGTTTATTGGACATTTTGCACTAGATGCCTCATAGGCATCTCGAACTCAACATAAGAAAAACAGAGCTCATTATTTTTCTTTGTCTTACAAAATTCCCTAATTCTTATGAGTATACCACCATATTTTCAGTCACTCAAGTTCACAAGTTTGGAATCACCCTCTACTCCTTGCCCTCCCTCACCCAACTGTTGCCTAATCTTATCAAATTCTTCTTAGACCTTCTTTTGCATCCGGCCCCTACTTTCTACTCAAATGATGACTAATCCAGTTCAATTTCCCATCTTCTATCTCTTGGACTATTGCAATAGCCTCCTAAGTTAATGTCTTACTTCAAGTCACTCCCGTCTCCAAACTACCCCTCTCCACAAAGTTGACTTCCCAAAAGCAAATATCTCATCATTTCATTCTTCTAGGCAATAATAACTAGCATTTATATATAGTTTCAAGGTTTGTAAAGCATTTTGCATATATTGTCTCATTTTATCCTCAGGAAAACCCTGGAAGGTAGATATTCTTATTATCCCCATTTTTAACATATAACAAAACTGAAGCAGATAGAGGTTAAGTGACTTGCCCAGGGTCACACAATTAGGAAGAGTCTGAGGCTGGATTTGAATTCAGGTCTTCCTTACTCCAGGTCCAATGCTCTTTAAAGTACCATTAGGATCAAATACAAACTCTATTCTTTACCATAAAAAAACCTTTACAACTTGACCTCTGTTTACCTTTTCAGTCTTAATTTCCCTTCGTAAGCTCTTCAGAATAACCAAACTGGTCTTGCTATTCTTCACACACAGCCCTCCATCTCCCATTTATACTCCATAGCCTTTGTACTATTTGTCCCCCATGTCTGAAATGTTCTCCATCATTATCTCTACCTCTTCAGATCCCTCACTGCCCTAAAAATTGAGATCAAATGTCTCCTGCTTCGCAAGCCTTTCCTTGTCTTCCCAGATGCTAGTGAGCTCCCCTCCAAAATTACCTTTTGTTTATCTTGCATAAACTTATAGCAATGTACATGCTACCTTCCCTGAGAGAATGCACTTTGAGGCCTTTGTATACACGGTAGGAGCTTAATAAATGCTTCTTGATGGATTGACTAACTGAAAAGCTTGTATTTATTAAAAGAGAAGTCAGGTTTCCAGTATAGGCTCTTCCACCATGAGGTTTTGGACAAGTCCCTTATTTTCTCTTGGCCTCTCCTTCCTCACCTATAAAGCTGATATATATCACAGGTTCAGACAAGGTGGGGGAAAGGAATAAGTATGATTGATGGACTGGATGGGCTCTAACAGCTCTTCCAAGGGTGGTCTCTATCAAGGGAAGGGGGGCAAATCAAGAGGAGTAAAAATGAGGCTTAACTTGACCAAGATAAATCTCCCTCCATCACTGTCCCCCTCCCCATTATAGTCAGCATGATGAAGGAATGGAATTGAGTTCTCTAGTGAAGATGAACAGTTAGCTAGTCTGTATATTGTGTCTTTCCACTGAATTTTCATGTTGGCTTCTCCCCAACTCAAGCCTCCTTTTCCATCTCCTTTCTCCCTTTGAGAGATTTCAGTCCCAGGATCCAGATGCTGCCCCGAACTCTTTCTCTCTTTCTTTCTCTCAGTGTCTGTTTCTCACTCATTCCCTCTCTCACTCCCTTTCGCCCTTCATCTCTTTCTATTTCCCTTTCTTTCTCTTTCCCTGTCTCTCTCTATCTCTTCATCTTTCTCTCCATCTGTCTCTTTTTCTGTCTCTCTCCCCTTCCCCCATCTGTCTGTCTGTCTGTCTTTTCCCAGGCCAAAGAGCTCTGACTTCCTGGAAGGTTGCCTCAGCAATTGTGTGGGTAGCTAGAATTGGCCCCCTGGGGCTTGCCTGTGGTTAGTCTGTCTGCTGCCTCCCTGCTCCTGGACACTGTTTCCCTTTGACTCACTTCTTCTTCCATCATCAGTTATGTCTACTCTGGAATAGCAGGCATGTGGGATGAGAGGTAACCTTGGTGTTCTGCAGAGCTTGAAGTTAGATCAAATTCTCAGATGGTCTCTGATCCCTGAGCAGGCTCAGAGGATCTGTGGCCAAGTCATCTCTGTTCCCACAAATCTCTATCAAGACCTTGATTCCCAAAGGAGCTATGGGAAAATAGAAAGTACTTCAAACCAGGAGTCAGAAGACCTCTGAGTTCTCTCTTGTCCTGGCTCTTGTATGAACCAACTGTGTGAACTTCCCCTCTCTGGGACTCATTTTCCTCCTTTGTAAAGATGAGAGATAGTAAGGTCCTTTACAGTTCTGACATTCTAGGGTCCTCAGCTTCCTTCTTCTAGGAGATCTCAGGTTTCCTCATGGGACTTGCCTTTGTATGCCAGTGAAAAATTCATTCATTCATTCATCTATCCATCTATAAATCCATACATTCAATCAAGCATTTCTGGAATATCTACCATGAGCTTCAAAAGTGTGCATTTAAGCACATAAGAATGTAGTATCATAAAATGAATAGAGCACCAGACTTAGAGTCAGGAAGACATGGGATAAAAATCCAGCCTCAGACACTTATTAGCTGTGTGACACTGGCCAAAACACTTAATGATTCTCAGTTTTCTCATCTGTAAAATGGGGAGATGACATCTACCATTTAGGGTTCTTGTGAGAACCAAATGAGATAATGTATGCAAAGTGCTTTGTAAACCGTTGCTTTGCAAAATAAAGTACAATATAAATGTCAGTTATGTGGAAAAGGAGGAGGGAGATGTGCCAATGACTGTGCTAGATGCAGGAGAAGCAAACTCAAAACAGATTAAAGTAAATCCCTTGATGTATGGGTAAGGGGAGTCTTTCAGTTCTAACTTTTTGGTTCTCACCAGACTATGTAGTCCTCTAGGACACTTGGATTCTTCTAGAAAGGAAAGCTGGACATGATGATAAGATATGCTATGCTATGATATATGATATTATATGATATGATATGATATTTTATATACATACATACACACATGCATACATACATATATATATAGAGAGAGAGAGAGAGACAGAGAGAGACAGAGAGAGAGACAGAGAGAAGGAGAGAGAGGTGGGGGGAGAGGTTTCTTCCTTTCATTCAAACAAGGCATGGTCAAGGTTCAAAAGCTT
The DNA here is from genome assembly GCA_028646575.1 of Pseudocheirus occidentalis. Taxonomy (NCBI): domain Eukaryota; kingdom Metazoa; phylum Chordata; class Mammalia; order Diprotodontia; family Pseudocheiridae; genus Pseudocheirus; species Pseudocheirus occidentalis. The sequence goes on along the minus strand of CM053593.1, from coordinate 204,302,818 downwards.
TTCTAAGGAATTCTGGGGGGCAATCCTCTGCTATAATAATTGTTCTCCTTCAACGAATGCTTTGTCATGGCTTGGGGTGGGGGTAATCCTGGATTCTTCAAAGCCATACCAGCAGAGAACAAGTTCTACTAGGTTTGACCAAGGTCCAAAGACCTTTTGGACCTCACAACTGCCTATATGTCTGTTAGACAAGGACTGTTAGACAAGGAGTTCAGAAAAGTGAAAAAAGTTTTTGTCCACAGCCATCCGTAAAATGGTTTCAATCCAACATCAGTACAGGAGTGTCCATAGTGATTCAATCAGTCATTAAAGCATTGATGAGGTCAATATGCACACATGAATGATAGGTGCTTCAGAAATGTTTGATGAATGAATGAATGAGTTTTTTCATTAGCAAACAAGTTAAGTCCTCATGAGGGGGCATTCCAATAATCAAGGCAAAAGAACCATAGTACAGCTAAGAGAAAGCCTGAAAGAGAGGAGCCACCAAATCCCTGGAAAGCCCCTGGAATAGAGAATCCTAAAATCCTAGGATGTCAAAACTGTAAGGGAGTAATGTATAGAAGTTTAAGATGGCCAAGTTTACAAAGATGTAAGGGAGTAACATGTAGAAGTTTAGGATGGCCAAGTTTACAGAGATGTAAAGGAGTAACATGTAGAAGTTTAAGACCACCAAGTTTACAAAGATGTAAGGCAGTGACATGTAGAAGTTTAAGATGGCCAAGTTTACAGAGATGTAAGGCAGTGACATGTAGAAGTTTAAGATGGCCAAGTTTACAAAGATGTAAGGCAGTGACATGTAGAAGTTTAAGACCACCAAGTTTACAAAGATGTAAGGGAGTAACGTGTAGAAGTTTAAGATGGCTAAGTTTACAGAGATGAAAGGGAGTAACGTGTAGAAGTTTAAGACCACCAAGTTTACAAAGATGTAAGGCAGTGACATGTAGAAGTTTAGGATGGCCAAGTTTACAGAGATGTAAGGAACTTCAGTCGCCCCTGAATAGATGACTTCTATACCCTGGGCCTCAGTTTCCTCCTCTGTTAAATGAGGGTTGGTCTAAATCAGGGATTCCTAACCTGGGGTCCATGGACCTCCTAGGGATCCATAAATAACTTTCAGGGGGGCTGTGAATTTGGACGAGGGAAAGATTCCATCTTTATTTTCATTAATCTCATCTCTTTCATAATGATATATATTTTATTGTCTGCATTTTAAAACATTGTTCTGAGATGGTATCCATAGGCTTTGTCAGACTCTTAAAGGGGCCATGACACAAAAATATGAAGAACCAACCCCTGGGGATAGTTTCTAAGGTCCCTTCAAACCTCTCATTCCTCTGATCCTTTATTAAAAACAAACCACCTCATGTGAACATGTCAGGAAAGCTGCCAGAAATATCCCCTCTTCTCTTTAACATCTCCCTAGCTTCTGTCTTTCTTCCCAAACAGGCAAGGGAGGACTGAGGACTGCATGGATGAAGGGAACCTTCATGAAGGAACAATGGGTAGATGGCGTCCATGAGCACATGTATCTATCACTTGACATGGTGGGCACTCCAACCATCTCCAAACTTCCCACCTACTTTGGGAAAGAGGAACTCAAAAAGATAAAGGTTATGGGTATGTGTTGGGAGTGTGGATGAAGGTAGAAAATAGCCATTCTTCCATTAGAAGGAAAGTTCCTTAATAGCAGAGATTGTTTTTGTCTGTCCTTTGTAACCTTGCTGTTGTTCAGTCATTTCTCAATCACGTCCAACTCTTTGTGACACCATTTGGGGTTTTTCTTGGCAAAGATAGTGGAATGGTTTGCTATTTCCTTCTCTAGTTCATTTTACAGATGAGGAAATGGAGGCAAACAGGGTTGAGTGACTTGCCCAGGGTTGCACAGCTAGGCCTTTTTTAGCATTTTGATTTTTCTTGTATGGATAGTTAGGGATCCATCCTTTTGGGTGATTATGGATCTAATTTAGGAGGCTCTGCAATATTTTGAAATTTGTTGAAAACAGCACAATATTGCCCATAGACAGTAACATCCAGAGGACCTCACCAACTAGAGAGAATCCCTCTTCCATTTGGACTTTGCCAAACATCCTCTCTGATGGTGGCAAACATCTTCTTTGAATGTATATCTCTCATTTTTATGTCTCACTTGACCTTTATAATCAGAGGGCTGTGGAACAAATTGAAACAGAGCCTCATCTTTTTAACACCAATATTTTCCAGGAATGCTATATGCCTATACAGAAGGAAATACAGTCTCTAAAAAAATTAAAGTTTCAAGAGGCAGCTAGGTGGTGCAGTGAATAGAATACCAGCCCTGTAATCAGGAGGACCTGAGTTCAAATCTGGCCTCAGACAGTTGATACAACAACTAGCCATATGACCTTGGGCAAGTCACTTAACCCCAACTACTCTCCAAAAAGCAAAAAAATAAAATTAAAATTAAATTTTTAAAAAAAGAATTAGCATTTCAAGAAAGTATCCAAGGCAAGCAAAGAACTGGAAAGAGTGGGTGCCCACCAGTTGGGGAATAAGTGTGATGGTATGCCATAAGAAATAAAAATGAGGCTTCTAGAGAATAATAGGAAAACATGTATGGAAGAAACAAATAAGCACTTATTAAATACTGGCTACATGCTAGGCACTGTGCTAAGAACTTTACAAATATGATCACATTTCATTCTCACAACAGTCCTAGGAGATATGATCTCCATTTTACAGTTGGGAAAACTGAGACATGATTTAAGGGTCACATAGTTAGTGCCTGAAGTCAGACTTGAACTCGGGTCCAGCACTCCATCGACTCTATCATCTAGCTGCCATTTTTATACATGCAAAGTCAAAAGACCTAAAGGAAGGTCTCCATCACATTAGATAATTCTCCAAGAGAGGTTTCATAGGAGGACATGAACAAAAGTCGTTGGAGGAGAAGGTTTGGAAGGGCTAAACCATGGATGAGCTCTCAGATTCAGCAAAATAGTGAAATAGCACTATGCTTATATGTTATCTAGATAGTCCATTCCTTTTGAATTCGTGTACTCAGTTACACTGTTTTCTTTATTGTATCCACATGAGTCTGGTCCTTTCTGCCCTTAAGTTAGTATCCACAGCGAAAGCAAGCTAATAACTTTATTGTTTCTATGTTCTCCATAGTTTTTTCATGACTGGAAATGGGCACAGCTTCCTGAACTCAGGCTTAGCGTCCTGCTCTTCCCATAGCCCCATAGTCGAGCCTCCCCCTTTTGGGGAAAGCCAAGATTATATAAATTTTTTAACTGGAAAGAGTTGATCCAAGAAGGAATAAAAAAAATGTTTACTCGTCCTCAGAATGTTTTTTTAAGGAGGAATGTGACAATTGCTAAAGTTTTTATTTTATTTTATTTTTTTCCTTTTTAAAGAAAAACATGATCTCCAAGGTCCATTCCAGCACTAAAGTTCTATGATTCTCTGTCAATTAGTATGTCAAATAGTATCAGTCAAGTGTGTGATTTCATGCAGTCAGACTCAAGACTGTGTTTTCCCTCTTTAGTCACATTCTGTTCTCCATCAGTGGGATTTACACATATGGAACCAAATGCAGAATTGAGTCCCTTACATTCCACTTCCTATAACTGCCATATTTAATACTTATTCTTCAAATAAACAAAATTCCCTTTGAGTGCTAGACTGTAAAGGTAGACTTGGTAGAGAGATTTTTCCCTTCAGGGCATTTCTGATTGCACACAGCACCTACATAAAATGGATGGCCCTTTGCCAAATACTAAATAATCAAGGTTCCTCAGAGAACAAAGGTGGTGAAGAAGCCCTCAATGACCTTTTAGGTTCCTCTAAATCAATGATCCTATCATCCTTTAAATACTGGGAGAGGAAGAATATTTATGATACTTCTGACAAGTACTTTAAAATTTTAACAAGTGCCATTACTAATCTTATTTTTGCTAAGATTATAACATCAGAATGTAGCATCAGAAGAAAGTCTAGAGATAATTATAGGATCAGAAATTTAGAACTGAAAGGGACCTTAGAGGTCATATAGTCCAACCATTTGATCACATATGTCCATTCAAACTCCACTGCAGAAAGTGTAACTCAGATGGGCTGGCCACATTGTTTGAATGCCAAATGTACATTTACCTAAAAGACTATTTTATGGAGAATCACACAAGGTAAGCAATGACACAGAGGTCAGAAGAAGAAGCGATACAAGGATACTCTCAATGTCTCTCTGAAGAACTTTGGAACTGATTGTGCATCATAGAAAATACTGGCAAAGGACTGCCTGTAACTCCATGCACTCCAGATTCCCTAAAGAATGCTACTGTGAACAGCTTTTAAGGTCTAGATTACATGGTACACTGAATGCTGTATTTATTCCATTACAAATCAAGGCAAACATTCACAACAAATCACAATATAATATTCACAACATTACATCTTATCACAGAAAATCACAGCTTAAATACAGCTTAACATTAGAATGGCTACACAGTTTTCTCTACAGTGGTCATAATATTTAGAACAATAAAAGAATAATATTTAGAACAAAGAACAAAAGAATAATCATCTGGTTTCCCTAAGGGGGGAACCCTCCTTACTTAATCATTCAGTCAATTCACAATACAATAATCAGCACTTAATCATTCAGTCAATTCACAATACAATAATCAACACTTAATCATTCAGTCAGTTCACAATACAATAATCACTCTTCCACTCATGGGGCAACCAATAATCAGTCACTTATCTAACAATCAGTCACTAAATACAACCATTAGAAAACCACACAAACCCTCCACCCCTCAGTGTCCCACAAACCTCAATTTCATCCAAGGGGAGGCCTTTTCTTCATCTTGACTCTGGATGGTCTCTCTGATTCGCTGGATCCCCTTCCATGGTCCCAGCTCCTTCCTGAATCCACCAAAGAGTCACCTGGATTCAGGGACACACAGCTCCCAGGTCCTTGTCCAGTTCTCCAGGTAGTCCCTGGTATACAATGAAGTTCACAGGGTCCAGCACATCTCATACCCTTCACCACTTGTGTTTTCAGGAACTCAAGGATCAGCCAGGCCAGGAACAAACAAAGTCTTATCCTGGTCATGCTTCTTCAGTCCTCCAGCAGTTCAGCTGGCCCTAAGACCCAGTAGAAAACTCAGCCTTCCAGGGAGCAGCAGCAATACTGGCCTTATGGGCAGAAGCAACAGCCACTTTAGCCTTCATCAAGAAAACTCCAACTTAGTTCTTCAGCTTCCAGATGCTGGGAGGGAAAATCTCTCTCTCTCCCTCCCTCCCTCCCTCTCTCTCTCTCTCTGTCTGTCTGTCTCTCTCTCTCTCAAGAAAATTCCAACTCACTTCTTCAGTCCAGCAGCCCATCTCCCAGATGCTGGAATAATTCTGCTTCCTCCACCAGGAGCCACCAGGAGGAATATTCCCTGATTCTGTCTCTCTTTCTCTAGAATTCTTATATACACACACTAGCCTCCTGTCTCAGCCAACTCCATCCTGCCACGTCAGCAACAGGAGGCAGAGCTCACACCTTCTAATCTCAACCCTAAGTTACTAAGGGCTAAGTATCTGCTAAATTGATTAGTGTTACACTGCCCAGCATGGTGTGCCCACATCAGAGAAGGCACTGTGCTCTAAGCAAAGCAGAATTGCAGAAGCTCAAAAGAAACATGAGATGTGCAAATTTAGAGACATCTCCTCTCCAAATATTCATAAGAACTATTTGTGTCTGACCTGTGGTAGAGCCTTCCAAACCTATATTGGTCTGATCAGCCAGAGTCAGACATACCATACCTTGCCTCCAACAGACTGATGTCAGTTTGGTCCTCTTTGAGCACCAAGGACAACAACCAACAAACATATGCTCCCTCAGTATATCCATCCTTCCCACTGATTGTGTATGCCTTTGTTAGAGAGTGTGCCATTGGTTAAGGAGAGAAATGTTCTATTGTTACTCTTCTTCCTATGCTATTTCATTCATGCCCCTAATTCAAACCAGTTATGTCCTCTGGCTTACTAGTAAATGTAAATGCATCAATGGGGGCTCAGAAGATACAGCTTTTAAGTAGATACTGACCAACAGAACACCTCAAACCTGGAGTAGCTTTTCTGGGAGTCCTGGATGTTATAAAGTAAGTATTATTCATTGCATTAAGGGTTCTTATTACACTGCAGCAGTTTTCAAAATGTGGGCTCACGAGGTCTCTTTCATGGAGGTTCACAAGGTCAAAACCTTTTATAATAATACTAAGGCATTCTAATTTCTGATATAGTAAATATCAATAGATATAACCTGTAATATAATAGAAAATATATACATATTGTATGCAATATAATATAAAATAGAATGGAATAGAAAAAATATAATAGAAGAAAGCTATTTAAGGGTGTCTTGAATAATTTGCAAGAGCAACCTGCTGTTGAGGTAGAAAGCATACTCACTAGGGTTTGGTTAGAACCAGAAGACCTGAGTCTGAATCCAGATTCTGTTTTTTATTTACTCTCTCTTCTATATCAGGCAAGAAAACCCCATTCAAATCAATAATCATATAAGTACCTATTACATGCCAGGCAATAGGGAATGGTTGCAAAGAAAAGTTTTTTAAAAGTACATGAAAAAATGACCTGACATTCCACTGAGGGCAAGTCATGTTTCTTCTTGTAAATACAGGAATGATCACTAGGTCATCTCTGAATTCTTTCCTAATTCAGCATGTCCTTAGGAGTTGCCAGTGGTGTCAAACTCAAAAGTGTATGCTGCACATTGACGTAGCAAACTGCAAATTAACATGATCTCTGTTGTATTACATTTGTATTTCTCTTGTTAAATATTTCCCAATTACATTTTAATCTGGTTCCCTATTAAACCACAGGCTAGGTTACATCATCTGTGGGAAGAGTGGATGTGCCTAGAGTACATATGTGAAGGAGCAACCATAGAGGGGTACATATATGGATAGACCACTTATGTAAAGGAAAACAGATGAAGAATATATATGACCAGAGCAGACATGGAAGGACACATGAATAGGAAAAATCAATGACATGGATGGGCAATTCACACCTGTGATGCTTCTAGGTCGCTGATGTCTTAGTAGTGATATAATGACACTTCCCCTGGATCTGCTTCCAACTGGGCACAGCATGCCCACAGAGCATCTCTGCTAGGGAGTCCTCTGCTGGTCTCGGGTCACCGCTAAACATTGCTGATTAATTGAAGTAGAGCTCCAAATAAAGAATGCCTTTTCATTCACACAAAAGGCTTGTTACAAGCCATCATCCTGGTGTACTTTTTCTGACAACTAAGGGAGGTGGTGGTGATGGTAAAATCTATGTAATGATCAAACAATTCATCTCTGCTGGACCCAACCCACACTTGCTTTACAGACTCTTCAGCAGAGCACTGTGTCTTGCTTTCTCCTCACCTCAGAGCTCCATATGTATGCCAAATGAGGTAGAAATGGTAGTGAGGGCATCTGGGAAGCAGGTCTCATCTGCTGGGCGGCAAATCTTGGTCAGCAAGACAGTGAAAAGGGAGGAGCTGTTTCTATGTAAACCAAGTTTCAGGCCTCCAAGGTGTGGGGGGTTCCTTTCTTTGGGTATGCCTGGCTCTGTGATGATCCAGGTCACTACTGAGACCCCTTCTCACTTTTCCTTTCTATCTTGTTGAGTACTCTAGCCACTGCTCCCCAAAGACTGAAGCCCTCCTTTCAGAGTCCTCCTTAGGTGCTGAAGCCCTCTCTGATCCTTCCTAACGAAAGGGAACTCTCCCTGCTCAAATTTTTTTGTGTCACACATTCTTAAACTTTATTTTTAATGTGGCCCCCTTCTGAGAATAATGCTTTTAAATATGTAAAACAGATAGGTGTAGTGGCACATACTTATACTCCCTGCTGCTGGGAAGAACAAGGCTGGTGGGTCACCTGTGTTCAGAAATTCTGGGCTATAGTAAGTCTAAAGCTAATTGAGTGTCTGCACTAAGCCTGGCACCAATGGAGTGAGCTCCTAGGGTGGGGGAACTAGTGGCACCAGGTTGCCTAAAGAGAAGTAAACAGTCCAGGTTGGAAATTGATCAGCCCTAGGATCAGGCCCATGAGTGGCCACTGCCATCACCAGCCTGGGTGAGATCAGGGGACCTTATCTCAAAATACACAAAAAAGTAAGACAAAATAAAATAATATCCACAGGATTACAAAGGAAACCAATTATATCAACATGCAGTTATTTTTAAAAGCAAATTTATAGATGTCCCATTAAGAATTTCTGTCCTGGACTTAGGGGATGCCCATCAATTGGGGAATGGTTGAACAAGTTGTGGTATATGAATGTAATGGAATACTATTGTGCTATAAGAAATGGGAAGGAGATGGACTTCATATTTACCTGGAGAGGCTTATACAAATTGATGTTAAGTGAGAAGAGCAGAACCAGGAAAAATTTACATACAGTCACAGATACAGCATTGTGACGACTAACCGTGATAAACTGGATTCTTCTCAGCAACGCACAGTTAAAAGACAGCTCTACAAGTCTCAGAATGGAAGGAGATACCTACACTCAGAGAAAGATCTAGAAAGACCAGAGTTTAAATGGAGACTAAAGCAACACATGCTATCGTTCTCTTCCAAGTTTTGTTTTGTTTCCTTTTTTCTCTTTCTTTTCATATTATTCACTCCATTGGTTACAACACTTCTATACAGCAAGACTATTGTACAATGTGAAAGTGTTTGCAGATCCCATAGATGATCATACACCACCATGAGGGGGGGGGGGAAGAAGGGAGGGGAGAAAATCTGAAGCTCAAATGATTCTGTAAATGAATCTTGTAAACTAAAAGTAAATTTAAAAAAAATTGTCTTGGGAGATCTTGGCTGGATCTTTCCTTTACTCCCACCATATTCCTTTCTATCCTTTTAAAAACCAATCCCTTCCTATTTACTTCTTTGTGTATCTGTGCATCTATCTCTCTGGAAGGACGGAAGCTCCTTCAGGGCAGGGACCATTTTTTTCCTCTTTGTATACTTAGAGTCTTATACAGCATCTGCACATTTTTGATGCTTAATAGACATTTGCTGAATTGAATTGTGGGAGGTCGCAGACTGAGGAGGCAGGGCAAGGAGGGAAGGGTAAATGGTCACAACTATCTGAGGATAACTTTCCAAATTCTCCTCCTTCTACCTCAACCCCCAATCAGTGCCTGGACTTGAGCTGGTTTTCTCGTCAGCAATTTGCCCAGTTGCTACTTATTCAGATAATACTAGCTCATATTTTAATAGTCCTTGGGGGCATGGGGAGGGGAGGGAGGGAACACTAGACCTGGAGTTTCGTTTTTTGAGAACTCCTGGGAGGGAAATACCCTACACCAATGAGGGTCAATGCCTGGTTTTTTAGTCTTAGAGAATTGAGTCTTAGAAAATGTTTCATAGACTTCTTTGGCAATATGGCACAGTCTATGGACTTCTCAGAATAATGAAATGTATAGGATAAAACACATGGTATTATGAAGGAAACCAATTATATTGAAATAAAATTGTAATTTTTTTTCTATCCAAATTCACCCCTTTCCTTTACCCCCTCCCCTGAAATTTATGTCCATGGACTCCAGGTTAAGAACCCCTGATTTGGAGCTTAATGGTTTACAAAAGCACTTTCTTTTAATACAATAATTAGGGAATGGTAGGGGTTTGTGGTGGTTCTAATCCCTGGATTCTCTGACAGCAACCCAGAGAATTTGGGTTCTATTTATTGCATTTCTGTGTCCTTAAGTAAATCTCTTCCCTTCTCTAAGCTTTAGTTTTCTCTTTAAAATGAGGGTTCTATTAGAGTCAGAGGCACTGTGGTATAGTAGATAAAGAGGTGGCCTCAGAGACAGAAGACCTGGATTCAAGTCTTCCCCCACTCCCCATATTGGCTATTACTAGGCACAAATCAGCTAACTTTTCAGTGCCCTAAGCAATTCTCTAAGTTGAAGGGAAAGATGTTGCTTGTCCTTCATTCTTGAAGAGGACTATGATATCAGGGAGGTGATGACATGACTTAAAAGTGAATTGGATTTAAGTGAGGGAAGGCTGTGCAAAGTCACCAGCCTCACTTTCTCCTCCTGGGAGAGTATAACGGAGATGGAGAACTTCTCTGAATCCTTTGAGAGCCATAATTTCTTTTATCTGCCTATGAGCTATTGTGAGTCTTTGGTTATGAGTTAGTTTTATGTTTTAAATATGTGTCAGTGTGTGTTTATGAGTCTTTGCTTTTGTGGAGGAAATTAGGAGATGGCCTACACCCGTTATCTGGCTAGGTGACACAAAAGGTAGAGCACAAGGCTTGGAACTCAGGAAGACCCGAGTTCAAATCCAGTTTCAGATCCATACTAGTAGCATGATCCTTAACTTCTATGTGCCTCAATTCCCTCATTGTAAAATGGGGATAATAATAGCACCTAATAGACCTACATTGGTAGGGTTTCCTCACTGGGAGTTCCCCATGCCAGTGAAATACTGGGATCAAGTCTCTACCCCAGGTCCATGGATCTGTCCAGCTCTGTGAACCCTGTGAGAATTATCACTCCCGTCTTATAGCTGAGGCAACCGAGGCTCAGGAAGGTTGAACAAGTAGCATTTATATAGCTCTTTAAGGTTTGCAAAGCACTTTATATTTCTTTAAGTCAAGTCAACAAGCAATTAGTAGGTACTTCCTATGTGCCAGTCACAATGCTAAATGCTAGGGATAACACAATTCCTGCTCTTGAGGGGCTTACGATCTAGTGGGGGAAGCAATACGAAGCGACCTAATATGAACAAGATATAGAAATGGATGGGATAAATTGGAGATAATGTCAGAAGAAAAACACTAGGTTTAATCAGGAAAGACTTCTTCCAGAAGATGAGATTTTTGGCTGAGACTTGAAGGAAACCAGGAAGCCAGGAGGTAGAAATGAGAAAGGAGAATATTCCAGGTATGGGGGACAAGTAGCGAAAATGCCTGAAGCTGAACTCATTTGATCCATACAATAACCCTGTGAAGTGGGTACTATGATTATTCCCATTTTACAGATGAGAAAATAGGATCAGCTTAAGTAACCGCCCAGGGTCACAGCTAATAAGTATATAAACCAGGATTCAAACTCAGATCTTCCAAGCTTAACACCATGGTCACACAGCCACTGCTTCAGAAGTTATGGCAAATTTTTGTCTAGCTTATGTAAAATCATGGTGGTTATCCCTACATCTGGTTAGGCTTCACCGTGTGGACTGTGACATTTGGACATGCAACTGCCCAGTGAAGGCTTGGTGGGGTATAGGATGGAGCTGGTACGCATGAGAAGATCTTTGTTCTCTAGCTTATAGGAATTCCATCTTTCTAATGAACTGGAAAAAGCAGGGTCAGATCTTACAGAGAAAGAGGAGGAAACCCAAAGGGCCTAGATTTAAGATTTGGGGATCAGATAGATCATCCTTCATTCAAACCAATTCACCTCATGCCTAGGTACAGTTCCTGTCTTGTAATAAAAACAACCTTGTATGGCAGTGTTTTAGCCTAACAGAGTCCATTTTCCCTGCCCCTTCTGCTGCTTGGAACCAGCTGGGTATGACCCATGACTGGAAAAGAGAAGAATGAGCAGAAGTACCTTTCCTGCTCCCTCTTGCCCCTATCCCAGTCCTGACACAATAACAAACAACTCTCCAAAAAGCACTTAAATTTATGAACTGTTTATAAATTTACAGACGTTGATTTATGACCCTTGGCTCGACCTGACACCAGGCTCTTAGGATATTTTTTTAGGATTTTTTTCTTTTGAAAGTGTTAATGTTATGGTTCACATTTCCAATATATCCACATACTGGGAACTAACTTGCGGACAGCTCAGTGACCTTAGCCAGGGAGTCTCCCAATGACCCATGGGCAAGAATCCAGATTTGATTTACCCTAGGGCCTGAATGTTTTAGGGAGATACACTTCTGAAGGAAGGGTTCTTTGGTCAAGAGAAAGATCACTGGACTTGGAATGGAAAAAGCCCATCCAGTCACAGTACTTCCATCACAGATAAGTGACTTGTCCAAGGTGGCACAGCTAGTGGGTGTGGTCTATTGCAAATAATTCTCCACACAATTCAGAATTTAAAGATTTGCTTCTCTTTCAGGTACCTTGTGAACTCAGCCATGGAATTAAAGACAAAGAGGACCTAGTTCTCTTTATACCCACATTAATGATTCCTGAGAGTTGATGCAAGACAAGAAGATAGAAAAGAGAAGTGAAATATTATTATAGAGACTCCTCACCAAAATCAATCAATCAAACAAGCACTTATTAAGTGCCCATAGACAAGTTGTCTGATGACTTCTGGGGCAGCTGATGGCACAGTGAATAGACTGGTGGGTCTAGAGTCAGGAAGTACTGAGCTCAAATCCAGTCTCAGATACTAATTTTGTGACCCTGGGCAAGTCATTTTACCTGTTAGCCTCAGTTTCCTCAATTGTAAAACAAAGAAAATTTTAATAATAATAACAGCTACCTTCCAAGGTTGTTGTGGGGATCAAATAAGGTAATATGTCTTAAAAGCACTTAGTACAATGTGTACCACATAGTAGGTGTTATATAAATGCATATTCCCTTCCTTACTAGAGACTATAATTTTGAAAATCAATCTCTTTTTGTTTCCATTTCAATAAAAGGTATATTTCTCCAATACTTTATTCCCAATTTTACCACTTTCCTCCAGTGTTTTGCAGAGTCTTGTACAGAGTAGGCACTTTCCCGACTTCAGGCATGGAATTAGTCCTTTAATAAAGCTCACGAAATTTCCAATGATTTGAGTTCTCTGTTACTATATAGAAATTAGATCAAGAAGATTTTATGATAACAGCTTGCCTTTATATGGCATTGTAAGGCTCAGAGAGGACTTTCCAAACAACACTTTGAGGTATGTTGGGGAAGTATATTATACCCATTTTATGGATTCAGACAGGTAGCATTATATTTGACCCATTGTGTCTTTTAGTAATTTGGGCAGTCTTTAATTAAAAAAATGCGGTTTCCCTGAAAATCCTCTAGGGAAACAGAGTTGGAGATGAGGGACTAGTTTTCAGGAAAGGAGATGGGAGAGTTGTGGAACATCCTCCCACGCAGCGTTTTTTGATTAGAAAACCTGTAGTAACCCTTTCTGCCACTAGATGGTGCTTGCACATCAGTAAAGTAGGAAAGTTGGCAGGGTTCTATTTGGCTATTTTAAGGAATGGGTCAAGAATTGGTGCTTTAATTTGGGGAGAAGAGAATCAGGAGGTGTTTTTAAAGGCACTATCAGAATAGCAGGTGGGTGGAATGTTAAACTAAACGGGAACTGCCTGAATGACAGGATCTGAAAGCAGACCCCTATGCCTACTTTGTCTATGGCAAAGCCACACTGTAGCGGCTCCAGGGACATGAAGTATGGTGGAACACGGGGTTGGAGAAAGCTTCCTCTCTATTGAGAACAAAATGCAGAAAGGAAGACTAGGTAGCTTTCAGCATTTCTTTCTAAAGTAGAATATTGTAGGAACGTCTTCCTCAGAGATGTGGAGTCTGTTCTTCCTACTCCCGATTGACTTGGCTTCTGGTCTATCTTCTTCCTTCCCAGTTGCTCTCTCTCCCCACATTTTGTCCCTCTTGTAAAGGTATAGAAATGAGCAGTAAGGTAGCCTGTGGAAAGCCTGTGGTAGCCTGGAGGTAGAGTCTGAGGACCTGAGTTTGAATCTGCCTCTGCCATTTAAATTAATCAGCAACAATTTATTAAATACCCACTCTAAGGCACTAAGCTAAGGCTAAAGATACAAGTACAAAGACTGAAACAGTTCCTATTTGGAATTCTAATGGTGAAAAAAACAAGTATATTTAAAAAATATAAAAAGCATAAAAAGTTTATAAATATAAATATGTAGAAAGCAGTTTGGGAGGAAACACATTAGTAGTTGACTAGAAGTTGCCAGGAAAGGCTTTAAGAAAAAAAGATGACACTTGAACTGCATCTTAAAAGAAGAAGGGCATTTTATGAGGCAGAGATAAGGAAAGACTACATTCCAGGTACAGGAGATGGCCATTATAAAGATATTTGTTGTTTGGTGGTTTTTCAGTCATGTCTGACTCTTCGAGACCCCATTTGGAGTTTCCTTGGCTAAAATATAAGACTGGTTTGCCATTTTCTTCTCTAGCTCATTTTACAGATGAGGAAACTGAGGCAAATGGGGACAAGTGACTTGCCCACAATTATTAAGTAAAAGAGACTAGATTTGAACTTGGAAAGATGAGTCTTCCTGACTCTAGGCCTGGCACTCTCTCCACTGTGCCACTAGCAATTAACTGCCCCTAATATAAAGACATGGGGTCAAGGAACAGAATGTCATATACAAAGAGCAGAGAGAAGGAGATTGCTGAGTGTAAGAGGAAGAATAATGTCCAATGAACCTAGAAAGATACCTGGGGGGCCAGATTGTACCAGAGTTTAAAATCTAAAGAGAGGGGTTTATAATTTTATCCTAGAGGCAATAGGAAACCAATGGAATTGGAGCTATATAGTCAGATATAACTATTAAATAACTACAAACTTTGACAAATTTAAAATGTTTTAAAATTTTATTTATGTCTTTAAAAAAAGAGTGGGTCTCCCTCTAGGGGTAGCTAGGTGGCATATTGGATAGAGTACCAGGCCTGGAATCAGGAAGATCTGAGTTCAAATAAAGCTTCAGGCACTAGCTGTGTGACTCTGGGCAAGTTACTTAACTCTGTTTGCCTCAGTTTCCTTATCTGTAAAATGAGCTGGAGAAGAAAATGGCAAACCACTCTAGTATCTTTGCCAAGAAAACCCCAAATAGAGTCCTGAAGAGTTGAAGACAACTAAAACAACTCAACAGCAATAACAAACAACAACTCCAGATATCCCCAAGTTTGAAGTTCAAAGACTACTCATGGGCAGCACTGCTCTGATCAGCACAGGCTGCTTTGACCCGCTCCATTTCCAACCCGAGCAGGTTCACCTCTGCTTAGGCAACCTAGAGGCCCCTTGCTCTTATGACTTGCTCACAATATTAATGTCCAATGCATTCGGCATAACCCAAAGCAACACAGACTTTTTGAGCTCAAGAAATCAGCCACGGGGCATCTAGGTGGCACAGTTGGTAGAGACCTGACCCTGGAGGTAGGAGGACCTGAGTTCAAATCAGGCCACAGACACTTACTAGCTGTGTAACCCTGGACAAGTTACTTAACCTTGATTGGGAAAGGAAGGAAGGAAGGAAGGAAGGAAGGAAGGAAGGAAGGAAGGAAGGAAGGAAGGAAGGAAGAAAGAAAGAAAGAAAGAGAAAGAAAGAAAGAAAGAAAGAAAGAAAGAAAGAAAGAAAGAAAGAAAGAAAGAAAGAAAGAAAGAAAGAAAGAAAGAAAGAAAGAAAGAAATCAGTCAACCCCAGTCTCAGTGTGAGACTACAGACATGTGCCACCATGTCTGGTCTGTGCTAAATTACTTAACCTCTGGGTCTCATTTACCTCCTCTAAGGTCCTTCCAGGTCTAAATCTATGATCCTATGACATTTTCTATATTTCATCACTTCCTGGATTTAGGGATTGAGCCATAGAGATGACAATGTCAGAACTGAAAGGGATCTTGGCAGTCATCTAGTCCACCTCCCTCATTTTAAAGAGGAAAAAAAGGAGAGGCAGTGATTTTCCCAAGAGCAATCAGATAGGAATTAGTAGAGCTGGTATTATAACTTAGGTCTTGTAGTAGAAAGAACTCTGTATTTGGAGTCAACAAACTTTGGTCTGAGTCCCAGTTTTGCTACTTATTACTCATGTGACAAATCATGGGCAAACCACTTCCTTTCTTTGGGACTTCATTTCTTTCTTTATAAAATAAGGATGCTGAAGTTTATTTCAAATCCTCCTTCCTGCTCTAAATCTTCTAACATAGGGTTTTTTTCCTAATAATCGCCCCTGCCCCTCCTCCTTACTGTTTAAAATCTGTTATGTACCCCAGATCTTATGATAGTCCCTTCCCAGACCGCTACCCCCACTGTCTCCCCCTGCCCCAACCATGGGTTTGGAGCTGTCCGGGGTACTTCTAACCTTCATTCATTTGCACAGCAATCATTTAATAAGCATCAACTATATAACTAGGCACTGGGGAGACAAAAGCATAAATGAAAAGGACTGCCCTCAAAGAGCTTGCATTTTCCTGGGTGGCAGATTGAATTTCTAAATAGTTAAATGAGAATTTAGGCCAAGCTGACCTGACACATAAACATTTTAGTCTTCATTTGAATTAGATATTAATCCATTAATTGGTCAACCAATAGGAGATTGGCATTAAGTGCCCACCCTATGCCAGGAATGGTGTGTTCAGCTCTAGAAATACAGACAGAAACAAAATCTTTCTTCCTTCAAGAAACTTACATTCTATCTGGGGTAAGTCCTGTTAATGTTACTAAATGGGGGAGGAAACACCATTCCAAGTGCCTCTTTTGTGCCTCTTCCCTCTGCCACACCTGCCCAGGTGTGGTTCCAAATCCCAGAAGGAAAGCTGAGAATGAAAGACTCTTCAACATTGAGTTGCCTGGCAAGGAATATCAGTCACCTGAGGACTCAACTTTCCTCTAAGTGTTTATGACCTATATCCCAGTGCCAAACAAAATACTGTTCCCATTCCCCCTATAGAGAGGAGACTCATTCAGGTGTACAGGCTTACACACAATGGAAGGAAGGTTGGAAGAGGGGGAGGGAAGGGAGCAACTCATGAAAATGATCATTTAAAGTTAATTGCTACAAACTTTTCCTAATTGAAATCACTCAATTGGATTTTACTTATGAGCCTGTTTGTGAACTCATGTGAGCACATGCATGTGTGGATTTAAAAGGGGATATTGAAAGGTACAAAATTACATGAGTACCTAATAGCCTGGAAAATTTCAGTTTGATAAACAAAACTAGCTTTGAGTTGCCAGGGAGAAACATACATACTACACATATATACCAATGAGTCAACTCCATTACTGTATCCTCATCCCCATTCCCCACACAATATAATTGTGTCCAATAGATTCTGTCATTCTCTTTCTCTTACTAATTTTATTTTTTTTAACGAATCTGTGTAAAAGAAAAAGTCACCCTCACCCCTGCATGGTCCTCATCTGCCAGTGTAGCCAGGGGCAGATTTTTACAGCTGAATTACTTACGTAGAAACATAAGATGCATAATGAAGACATTGAGAAGCACCTATCTTGAGAGCTATGGAAACGGCTGGTATAATAACATCCCCAGAGCAAGTAGTAGCAACAGCAGCAGCAGAAATCAATGAAGGAGTCCTTACTCAGCATAAGGAATTATATATATCTTGGAAGTCTTTCATGAACCTAAACATTATTGCTAAGAAAGGAATAAACAGTTGGAACTGCTGAAGCTATTCATACAGGACTCACACGCTGTGGAACACACAATTTCTCCTCTCAAGGCTGAAGTGAAAAATTCCAGACATAACTTGAGTGAGAGCTAGACAGAGCGGGACAGGCGGAAAGTTAACAGAAGTCACAGGAAACTTTTTTTTTCTTAACTCAAGAAGTGTTCGCGTGGCAGGGGGATGGATGGTGGGCTGAACTTTCCAAGCATTGGTTTGATCCAAGGAAGTATTTGATGAACATTTCCTTAAGTCTTATGATACCATTTTTACTTTGTAGCTCATTAGGCATAATAGGCCACTGAGTCATATCAGTCATGGGTCATAGAGAGCATATCATAGAGCACAAGAGGGATATCTGAAGTCAGTTAGTTCAACTCCCCTTTACAACATCCCTGACAAGCCTCTACTTGAAGGCCCCCTGAGATGGGGAGCTTACTACTATGTGAGGTACTCTATTCACTTTTGGACTATTCTAACTATTACCAAGTTTTGCTTTAAAAATATGCATATATACCTCTCTGCAATTTTCATCTCAGGAACCAAAGAAAATTAATCCCATGTCTACATATAAGCCATTCCAAAACTTAAAGGCATTATGCCCACCCTCAAAGTCTTCAATTCTCCATATACCCCTAGTTACTTGAATCAATCCTAGGGTGCAGAGTTTTAAGTTGTGTCATCCTCATAGTTTTATCAAAAAGCCCTCCACCCTGTCAATGCCCTTTCTAAGAGGTGGCACCCAGAAAGAAATACAATATTCTAACAAGGTTCTGAAAAAAGTTGGAGATCATACAATAACACCCCATTTATTTGAAGAATGGCTTTCACACAACGTCAACCATCCTGAGCCAAGGAGCAAGAAGTAAATGGAAAAGATGTGTTAGCCCCTGAAATGGCCACCACAAAGCTAGTTTCATAAAGTGCTGCCACTTTACTCTGTAAGAAAATGTCCTAGGATTTCATTTGGAGTTAAGAAGGCTTTAATTTACATGTATTTCTAATAAGTCTGATTTTCATTTTTCTAGATCTGGTCAGATTAGAAACAGAATCATAGAAAGAAAAATGACAGTGCAGTATGATAGGAAAGAACACTGGATTTGGACTCAAAGACCTGGGTTCTTAAACCCTCTTGGCTTCATTTTCCTCATTTGTTTGTACTAGATTGCTCTAAAGTCCCTTCCAGCCCTAAATCTGTGATCCCATGAGCCTATGGAAGAACTGTAGGAGATAAACACAGTGAAGGTTATTCTAGCCAACCCAAGACCAGACCCACAGAGGTTATACTGCCCAAGGGCAGAAAAGCAGTCTTGGATTGGAACAGAGGGGGATGAAGTTGGAAGGAGGGCAAATATAGCACAAGAAACCAGACTGAATTGGTACCAGAGCATCTGTACAGAACTGAGACTCAGGGATCTAAGATGAGTAGGGAAGATTTTTTTAAACCAACAATTCAGAATGATAAATCAAATCTATATTTGATTAAGAAGCAAACTCCAGGGAATTCTAGGGAGCTGACCATTTATCTGGATCCATCCATTTCCCAAAAGTCTCAGTCCTTTAATACCCCAATGTAACAATTTGCCACTGTGGTCAAGGGGTCATGTATGTAGTATACATGCTACACATGTATACGAATGAGCCAACTCCATTACCGTATCATCGTCCCCATTCCCCACACAATGCAATTGTGTCCAATAGATTCTATCATTCTCTTTCTCTTACTAACTTTATTTTTTAACAGATCTCTTTAAAAAAAAAGTCACCTTCACCATTGCATGGTCTTCATCTGCCAGTGTAGCCAAGGGCAAATTTTTACAGCTGAGTTACTTACGTAGAAACATAAGAGATCATAATGAAGACATTGAGAAGCACCTGCCTTGAGAGCTATGGAAACGGTTCGTATAATAACATCCCCAGAGCGAGTAGGAGCAACAGCAGCAGCAGAAGTCAATGAAGGGGTCCTTACTCAGCATGAGGAATTATATATACCTTGGAAATCCGTCCCTCGTGGTAGGAGGGATATGCCCTACCTACCTACATGCCCTGCCACTTAGGCTGGTCTGGCTTTTCCTAAGTCATTATTCCCGTATAAACTAGGCTAGCTTTTTCTTAAAAGATATTGAAACTCTCCTTGATGAATTGGCCCAGATCTCTAAGGTTCAAACCATTGACATTGCTGATGTCAGGAGGAACAATGATTTCCTCTCTTAAGCTCTTAACCACCAGACCTCTAAGGCCAACACAGAAGCAGGGAAGCTGTACCCAACAGAATCAGTGTTGGATCCTTGCTGAGTATCTTCTCCATGCTCTGGATAAGTAAATGTCCAATTATTGACTGTCAGATGGTTTATGAATATCTCATCTAGTTTCAGTACCAAATGAGCAGACTGACTTGAATCAGTCCTGGCATGCAAAACCCTTTTTGATGTAGCCAAGCTGTGAAAGTGCGGGCTCATACAGAAGTGATAGCTGACAGTCTAACAATGAGGGAGAATGCTTAAAAAACTACTGAATTACAGCCCAATAACAAGTGCCATAGATATAGAGTTTTATATGCATTACTCCCTTGCATCCTCCTAATATCCCTGTTAGGTAAATACTATGTGTATTATTATTCCCGTTTTACAGATGAGAAACAGAGGCTCAGAGAGCTTAGATAGTTTGTCAGAGTGAGGATATGAAACCAGGTCCCTATTAGATTTTCAAGCCTGTCATTCTTTCTACTATAGTCCAGAGGTTGTTAATCTGATATTTGCAAACTTTTTTTTGCAAGGGGGAATGCAGGACAATTGGGGTTAAGTGACTTGTCCAAGGTCACACAGCTAGTTTTTGTGTTAAGTGTCTGATGTCGGATTTGAACTCAGATCCTCCTGATTCCAGGGCCATTGTTTTATTCACTGTACCCACCACTTAGCCACCCCATTCATAAACTTAAAAAAATACTTTAATAATTGTATTTCAAAATAATTGGTTTCCTTGATAAACTTGTGGATTTTCTTTTCTTCATCTAAAAACATTGTTCTAAGAAATAGACTTACATAGGCTTCACAAGAGTGTCAAAGGGTCCAGAATACAAAAAAGTGGAAAAACCACTTCATGATACCTCATTGCCTTATCATGATGCCCCAGAATCATTGAGAAATAATTTAATAACATCCCACATTCTATTTTCTTGAATGATTTCAAATTGCTTTCAGAATGATTGGACCCAATTCAAAACTTTGCCAACAATATATTAATGTGCCTGTCTTCCCACAGACCCTACAACGTTGACTTGTCCCTTTAATTTTAACCTTTGTTAATATATATGGTGAGAGGGCATAAATAAAACTTTAGAGTTGCTTTCATTTCCATGTCTATTAGTGGTTTAGAGCTTATTTTCAACTGGTCATTTATAGTTTATGATTCTTCTTATACATTTCTAATCACATCCTTTGACCACTTTTCTTCTAGGGAATGATTCTTGGTTTTATAGTAATACCTAAGCTACATAGCATTTTAAGGTTTGCGAAGCACTTTACATAGATCTTGTAATTTGACCCTCACAAGAACTCTAGGAACTGGTTAGTATCATCCCCATTTTATAGATGAGAAAACAGGCTAAGAAAGGTTAGTGTTCTAACCTCTATACCACCATATCAGTTCTTTAGATGCCAGACTTTTTGCTAGTTATATTTGATGCAAGTATTTTTACCCTTTGTAGTTTCTCTGCTTTTTCTATCATCAACTTTATTTGCACAAAAACTTTTTCAGTTTTACATAATCGAAATGATCTGTTTTGTCTCTTACGGTTTCTTCTATCCCCTATTTGGTTAAGAATTCTCCCTCCAGCCAAAGTGGTGACAGGTACCTCCTCTTGTTCTCTCCTAATTTTTTCATGATGTGACCTTTTATATTCAGGACATGTATCCATTTATTTTGAGCTTATTCTGTTTAAGAAGTCAGGCATGTGCATAATACTTTTAAGAAAGATTTCCATCAAAAATGGTTAAAGTAAAAGAAATCTTGGCACTTAAAGCAGTAAGCTTCAGTATTGGGGAAATTCCTAAATAATGTTAGTAAATGAGCTGCTGTCCTATTGTGTTATAAACCAAAGCAGTGGAAATGGACTTGGAGAGGCAAATGACTTTGCCAAGGTCATTAGCAAAAGAAGAAAGAGAGAGTTTAGGATATTTGAGCCCAGAATTCCATTTCAGGACTAGAACCTTGGTGTCAATCTTTCTTCAGCTTTCCGCCTCCCACCCCACCCCACAGGTTTATGTGGGGCATGCAGAGGTCATCCTGGCCATTGTAGTGCTTCCTGGATGATAGACATACAAGCCAAACCACTTCAACAGGATCACTCTACTCAAGAAAAATATTCTCTTCCCTTCTTTCAAAGATCATCTGATCACTTCACAGGCCAACCCATGGCCCATACTCAACTCAATTCAACTCTAGTCATCGAACCACCTACAGACATCTAGGCACTGGACCTGGAATCAGGAAGGCCTGAGTTTAAATCCTGCCTCACACCCTTACTAGCTGTATGACCTTGTACAATTTACTTAACTTCTATTAGCCTCAGTCTCTCCAACTATAAAATGGGGATGATAACAGCACTCATCTCTAAGGGTTGATATGGAGATCAAATGAAACCATATTTGTAAAGCACCAAGCACTGTGACTGGTAGTAGATCTTTTTATAAATGTTAGCTATAATATTATTGTCATGTGTGCATTAAGTGTCCAATATGGCCAAGGGCCTACTCAATCTCTTTTGAGTTTGTAATTAACCAACCTTCCTTGGGGTTGGCTTTATATGGAGATGCATTAACAATAGCCCATATTCATGTAGAGCTTTAATCAGTCAATTTAAAAAAGTATTAAACTTGTTTAAGCTTATTTATTAAGCTATTATGTGCCAGCAACTGTGCTAAGCCCTGAAGAATAAAATGGTCTCTGCCCTTGATGGGGAGATATTCTACTGGGGAGACAACATGTAAATAATTAGGGACACATAAAACATATGCAGAGGAAATGGAAGATAACCTTAGAGAAAATGGCTCTATCAGGGGTGGGGAACATGCAGCCTTGAGGCCACATGTTACTCCCACATAGGTCCTCAAGCATTGCCCTTTAACGGAATCCAGTCAAAGGGCCTCACTTGAGGGCCTAGAGGGCCTCACGTGGCCTCATAGCCACAGGCTCTCCACCCTTGATGCTAGGGAGACTAGGAAAAGTTTCCTGAAGAAGGCAATGTTTAAGCTGAGTTTTGAAAGAAACCAGAAATCCTTTAAGAAGATATGAGGAGGGAAAGCATTCTGGGCATGAGGGGAGAGAAGCAATGCAAAGGTACAGGTGAGAGATTGATTGTCATATGTAAGGAACAAAAAGTAGCCAGGCTGAAGGTGAGTAGGGATGTGACGTGGAAATGTAGGGAGGCCAGTTTATCACAAAGAACTTTAAATACCTCCCCCTCCCAGAAGATTTATGTTTGATCCTGGAAGTAATATGGAGTCACTAGAATTTACTGAGCAGAGGTGAGGGAGTGACACAAGCAGACCTAGCTATATTCTAGGAAAATCACTTTAAGAGTTGGGTAGATGATGGATTGGAGCAAGGTGAGATTTGAGGCAAGGAGACTGATCAGAAGGGTGCCACAAGTCCAAGGACTGGGGATCAAGGTCTAAGAACTTACAAAGCTCTTCCAGGAGAGGTCAAGAGGGTGAATGTGATGGTCAGTGTAGGTAATATAGAAATGAAATACGTTAATAGAGAATGTTTAAGTGTTCAAAACCCTTTTCTCATGACCACTCTGTGGAGGTGACAGTGTCAGTGGTGGGTTCTTCATTTTACAGATGAGGAAACTTGGGAACCCAGAAGAAAAGTCACCTGCCCAGGATCACATAGTGGCATCCCAATAAACCTCAACAGCTCTCGGTGTTTTTTGCCTCCCCCAAACATCTTTCTTGCATAGGCCTTCTATCACAGAATGGGCAGGGGTTTATTTGGTATGGTCAAAGTGAAATAGCGAGGTGTCACCACAGAATATATTCTCTGATGCGTACACTCTGTAGGTCTTTTCAATTCTGCCTTTATACAATCTCTCTGTCTCTTTATTCTCTCTGTCTCTTTCCTCTGTCTCTTTGTTTCTCCTCTCTCTGTGTCTCTGTCTCTCTCCCTCTTTCTCTTTCTTTTTCCCTCCTTCTCTCTCTCCATCCTTCTCTCTCTCTTTCTCTCTTTTACCTCTCTCTCTTCTTCTTTTCTTCACCTCTCTCTCTCCCTCCATTTCTCTCTCCCGCTCCCACTCCCTCTTCCTCTCTCCTTCCCTCCCTTCTCTGTCTTTCATCCCTTTCTTTCCATTCACCCAATGGTGAACTAAATACTAAATTATATGCCATCCTGCATTTTTCTTTACTTGTGTGACCTCAGTTTAAGAAACAGAAGGGAACTTAAGGTCTTCCAACTTGCAGTTAGGAAAAGGTATCTTGCCCAAGGTCTCACAAAGCAAGATTTAAACTGATGACTTCTCATTCTAAATCCAACACACTTTCCATAGCACTATGCTGTGCACATCTATGTTCCCCAATCTGACAGGACTGGGAGCTCCCTAAAGGCAAGAACCAAGCTTCACATACTTTCTGTGTATGCCTAATAGCAACTTGCTCATTACAAAGATATGACCAATTAATGCTTTTAATTAATAGTATGGGCTCAATATTAGTAGTTTAGAATACTGTTAAAGACCCTGGGTTTACTAGGACCCATATACATATATATATGTATGTATGTAAGTATATATGTATGTATGTATATATATGTATGTACACATATATGTATATATGTGTATATATATACACATATATGTGTGTATATATATATGTACTAAGTCTGGAGCAAACTAAACCAGAATGGGAGAGAAAATAGGACACTGGTATGAGGATATTAGACAAACACTGCATAAAACATTTTATACTCCCCTTCCAAGTTTGATGATGGGCAGCTTGGTAGCACAGTGAAATGAGTGTCTGGCCCAGAATCAAGAAGACTCATATTCCTGAGTTCAAACCTGGCCTCAGACACTTACTAGCTATGTGACGCTGGGCAAGTCACTTCATCCTGTTTACCTCAGTTTCCTCATCTGTAAAATGAGCTGGAAAAGGAAAGGGCAAACTGGTCCAGTATCTTTGCTGAGAAAACCCCAAATGGGGTCATGAAGAGTCAGACATGATTGAAAAATGATTGAACAACATCAAAAATTCTTAATCATACGCCATAGATTTTGAGTTGAAGTTTCCTTAAGCAGTATCTTGTCTAACTGCCTCATTTATTCATTTATTTACTTACTTACTCACTTATTTATTTATCTATTTATTCATTCATTTATTTATTTTGCTTTTTGGAGAGGGGAAGGCAGGGCAATTTGGGTTTAAGTGACTTGCTCAAGGTCACAGGGCTAGTTTTTCTGTTAAGTGTCTGAGGCTAGATTTGAACTCAGGTCCACCTGACTCCAGGGCTGGTGCTCTATTCACTGTACCACCTAGCTGTCCCCAGCTGCCTCATTTTATGGTTGAAGAAACAGAAGCCAGAAGGGACATATCTTCCCAAGTTCACATAGGTGGTTAATTGCCAATTCAGGATTTGAACTCTGGTCTCCTCTCACTCCAAATGAACCACTCTTTCCACTATACTACATTCCTTGTTTTAAAATTCAGAAGCACAGGACAAAATAAAACCTACTTTAAAAGAAAAGCTAAGTAGGAAATAAGTAGATCTTGGCTCATTAGTCGACAAGGTTGAAATAGATTTTCAATCTCTAGACTCTGTCTTGGCAGACTGTTTCTGGAATCAAGGGGCCAGATTTCTGTTAGGGTCTCTGAAGGCAAGAGAAAAGAAAGACCCAGGTAAGAGAAATCCAGCTTGTCCTCAAAGTATCTAAGCCCTGAGTTAATGTCATTACTATGAAACCTTGCCTCCCTCATTGCCCTCTTTCCTGTTACTGTTACTGAAAGGATCAAAGACTCATCAAAAAACATCTCTGGCAAGCTTTTATGTGGAAATGGATAAAATGCACACTTGAGTACACTTTTGTGGGCGATTTCCTTTGGGGAGGGAGAAACAATGCCTTTGTATGGAGATTTCTCCTGTTTAATTTCCTTTCCTGTTATTAGACGTCAGGAGGAAGACTTTTCCATACTGACAGACCTCCAGGACAGTCTCTTGTGTATTACGTCATAAAGTCTCATGCAAATGAAATGGTGAAGACTCTGCTGTCAGCTGGTTAGAGCCCAGGAGAAGATGCCAAGACTCTGAGGTCAGATTCCTAATTCATGGGGTGACCTTGGCTCCTCTTCCTTTGTCTTTGTTCTACACTGCCCATTTCAAGTCTCACATTCTCCATGAAACTATCTCCAGCCATCCCAGCCTTTGGAGATCTTTCCTCCTTAGAGTCCTAAACTACTCACCCATGTGTCACCCAACCAATACTACCCATAGACTTCCTTCTATTGCTCTAGTCAGTCAATGAGGATTTACTGAGCACCTCCTAAGTACCAGGCACTATGGATACAAATTCAAGCAGAAAGAAGGACACCCCCTACCCTCAAGGAGCTTACATTCTCAAGGGAAAGACATCACTTGAAAGGGAGCTGAAAAGCAGGAGGGGAGGAAGAAAATGAAGGCAATCGTTCCAGGGGCATGGCAGAGAAAAATTCAGAGTCCAGAGTGCCAGTTAGAGTGAAATGACCATAGGGTTGACCTGAGCCTCCTGCTTCAAATGGGGAGGTTCATTATGTCTCCATCTCCTCAGCGACACCATAAGCACCATCAAGGGAAAGTGTTACAACTCTGTATTCTCAAAGGCTTATATAGTGCCCTGCAAATAGTAGGTGCTTAATAAGTGCTTCCTGATGATACTTCAATAATTAGGATCATAACTTTAATGCTACAGGGAATCTTAGATGTCATCTGGTCACAGCCAGATGAGGCAAACCATATGATTTCACGGCTGGTGTTGACTCTACTTGTTCAAATTATAAGTTCATTAAAAAATGATTTTAAAAATTTAATTTTTTAAAAAATACATTAAAAATAGGGGCAGCTAGGAGGCATAGTGAAAAGAGCACAAGCCCTGGCAGAGTCAGGAGAACCTGGGTTCAAATTGGGTCTCAGATACTTGACATACCATGTGAGCTTGGGCAAGTCACTTAACCACAATTGCCCTGCCTTCTCCTGGTCCCTCAGATACACAAATTACAAGTTCATCCACATCTTAGTTTACATAAGGCATTGTGGTCAGTCTCCCCTTCTCCCCCACTAGTCCTCCACCAAAAATCTATTACCTACTTGGCTAAATTTCTAGTAATTATGCTCTCCACACTTAGTCAAATAGTATTAAGCACCTATGTGCTAGACATGGTGCTAAGTGCTAGGGGTTCAGCTAGGTCTTCATTAGTGGATCCCTTGAAGTGGCTTTATGTTTTAGAATTTTTATTCTTTTATGTTTTAATTATTTAAATTATGGTCATTGGTTCTAGCCCAATGGAAATAAGCAGTGCAAATCTGCTATCACTTAAAAGGAATTCAGTATTCATACTACTCAGTACCTAGCTATACAGAACAAGGAGGAGGAAGAGGAGGAAGATAGCTGATTTTTTGTAGTCAGAAATTTATCAAGTTCTTTACATACATTGTTTTGCTAGATCCACACAACAACCCTGGGAGGAAGGTTGTGTAAATATTATTATTTTCATTTAGAGAATGAGAAAGTTTAGGCTTCTGAAGGCAAAAAAATTTTTTTAAACATTATATCTCTGCATTCAGAGAAAAAATTAATAAATAAAAATATGTATAGAACAGTTTTACATATGTACATGTATATGTCTAGTGGTAGCCATCTTGAGGGGAGTAAAGAAAAAGAGGAAATATAGAAGCTACATGAGAACTTTATTATATATTCAAAAAGAATACCAAGTTGTACATGTTACATTTTCACTTTCATGTACAATAATATTTTTATCTATTCTACTATGTTCTGAAATGCATGTCTTATTTCTTAAGTTCAGAATAAAATAAATTTAAAAAAATACTGTTCTCCAATGGGCTTCCAGTCTCCTAAAGGGGAGTTCATTGTTCAGTCATGTTTGATTCTTCATGACCCCATTTAAGATTTTATTAACAAAGATGTTGGAGTGGTTTGCCATTTCCTTCTCAATCCTGTTTTGCAGATGAGGAAACTGAGGCAAAGAATGTTAAGTGACTTGTCCAGGATTACACAGCTAGTAAGTGTCTGAGGCCAGATTTGAATTCAGGAAGATGAGTCTTCTTGACTTTCAGACCAGGCACTCTATCCATTATGCTACCACACAACAAAGATTAAGAATCTTTGGGCTGGACTAATCTTGCTTGGGCCTAGAAGGCAGAATCAGTAATAATGAATGAGTCCACTTAATGGAAGAAAGTTTCCTACCCATTAGAAGTATTGAAAAAAGAAAGGATTTGCCTTGGTAGGTTGTGAGCTTCTGCTCACTAGAAGCCAAGTCTGGATGACTAATTGTTAGAAATTCTTGATGAGGTATAAAATGAACTATGTCTATGAGGTTCCTTCCACCTCTTAAGATTCTATGAGGTTCAGAGAGGCTAAGTGATGTCCTTGAGATCAGTGGGTTGGTGACATGGCTGCAAAAACCCCAGAGCTGCTTCTTAAACCTAGACTCTGTTGCTTTTTTTTAGCATAGAACATACTGCCTTTCATGAAGTCTTTTATATACATGATCTCATGTGATCCTCCATGTAAATCCAGTAAGCCTTGGAGAGTGGCAATATTGTTTTCCTTACACATTTCCTCTCTACCCTAGAAGGATTTGTTGATTCCCCAAAGAATAGCCTTGTAATACTGCATACATACAGGGAAATGTGACTTCGGATTGACTGACAGAAAAGCAGGATGGGAGAGGGAGAGACTGGGCAAGAAAAGGCTTTGAATGGGGCATAGTAGATGCTATAGCCACTTGCATGTGAGGAAAAGCTGGGCATCCCAACATATCCCAGGATTCCCGACACCTGCAACTTCAGTGACTGCTAAAAGTGAATTGATTCTCAATTTGGTTGAGGAGAGATTTCCGGTTTTCTAGGCTACAGAGCTCCCCCAACTCTATAGCTTAAACAAATCTGTAAGACTTCCCCAATTACTGTTTTACTGCTTGCTCATTAATAAATGTTTGCTCATTATCTGCAATTGTCTTTTGTATAATAAATAATTTGGTGGGAGGGGAACTAAGGTGGTCAAGATTAAATTGTTAAACTTAAGACTGGGTTAAAATTATTTCTACTTGACCTCAAGCATCCCAAGAAAAGTGGTTTTTAATCCTAAACTCAAAAGAAGAATTGTGGCCCTAGGCTGCAAATGTCTAGGCTATGATAGATATGATTCCAAGTCCAATACCTCCTTCAAAGATTGGGGATGGGGGTAAAAGAGTTATCTTATCACGCGACCTAGCCATCCTCCTGTCCTCACAAAGGTGGCACCGCACTTATCCCCAAGACATGAAGAGGGGCATTCTAGTTAATGTCTATACATCTCTGATATATAGGGCCATTTGCTCCCTTTTTAGGCACAGTATCCATGTTTTACTTACTTAACAGGAAAGGAAATTGAGGCTTAGAGAGACTAAGTCATGTATTCAAGGCCATACTGCTCATAACAGAATTAGAACTCAAACCTTTCTCTGAGTCTGAAGAATTTTTTCTCAGTTATTGTTGTCAAGTCAAATCAAGAAGCATATATTAAGTGAACCTGACTTACTGTTTGTCAGGCTCTGTGTTAAGCTTCAAGGACAGAAAGAGAAAAAAGTTACTGTGCTGTATGATATAGCAAACCTCTTTTTTTGGCCAAACTACTTATTAGCTTTCTTAGAAGTCCTTGAGGAAGCAGTCCTTCCCTAACTAGTTTCTGTTCTTAGGTTTATTGAAAACTGTGTGAACAAGATAAATTGTTTCTGATTCTTGTTTATCTATTCTATTCTACTCATCCAATTTTCTATTTCTATTTAATTCCAATTAATTTGATTGGTTACTACTTTATAATATAGTGTGAGGTCTTGAAAATGTTATTTTCCTTTTACTCCCATTTTTCCATATTATTGATCTTTTGTTATTGAAAAGTGAATTTTATTATTGTTTTATCTAATTCTATAAATTATCCTTTTGGTAGTAGATCTATAAATTGAGTTAGGAAAATCATAATTTTAATATATTGACACAGCCCAATCATGAGCCATGACTATCCCTCCAATTATTTATCTCTTTGATGTCTTTATTTATGTAAAGAGAATATTGTAGTTGCATTTATATGCATTGATTGCATCTTAGTATCTCAAATATTTTATGCATTTTATAGCTATTTTGAGAGATAATTCTCCCATCATTTGCTCTTGATTTTTGTTTTTTTGCTAAATAGAAGTGATTACATGGATTTATTTTGAGCCACGCCACTCAATCAAAGGTATTAACTCCATTAGTTTCTTTGCTGATTTCCTGAGGTTTTCTAGATGTACCATTATGCCATCTGTATATAAAGATCATTTTATTTTTCTTTTGCTAATGTTTATGGTGTAATTCCTTGTTGTCTCAACCATTGCTAACATTTATGGAACTATATAAAATAATACAGGGAGGGGAACATTGCAGCTTTTAATGTTTTTCCACCAAACTGTACTGCCTCTCTAATGAGGATGACAATGACCACATAAGCCTCAGTTTGTTTCCTTTTGTTGTAATTTATGGTCAAAGACTATTCACTGACTTTATTGCAATCATAATCTGCCATGTATGAGGGCAGCTTAGCACCATTTACATGCAATTTATCATTGAGAATTTGTTCTTTTGGTCTTTAAGTTATTTAAATTTCCACTTTGATTTGAAAATGCTAAATTTTGACATGAGGAAGACACATTCAGAAATGCCAAGGCTGGAAAAGTTTCTGAAGTCACTTAAGAACAGATGAAGCCATTGACAGCTTTTTTTGATTTTCAGTTTTCCAACAGTAGTTCAACAATTTTTTAAATGTAAACAGACTTTCTCCAGCTGATTCCCACAGTGATTTCCTTCATGACTTTAAAACTCAAAGATGTGAAGAAAGAAACTGGAATGCCATAAGGATTTGCACCATTCCACCAGAGCTCAGCACCCAAGGTTACAGCCAAGACATTACTCTCTTACCACTAGGACTCATCACCAAGGGAACCATCGACATTGTGTTCTGTGTTGACAAGGCAGGCTGTTCAAATGAGTGTGGAGGAAGGAGACAGTTGGACATGGTTTCTGTTACAGCGTCTTAGACCTTTGAAAGACTATAGAAAGCATCAGATTTCAGAGAGATAAATAAATTATTTGGGAAAGTAAGGGATAGTTGGACAATAATTCCTTGAGGAAAAAGTGCAGGTATTTCATGAGTCAGAGTCCACCTACCAGACTATATATATTTCCTTCATTTTTATTCAGGGTAGCCCCCTCACATAAACCTCCAATTATTCCTTTTTGATCTTTTAGATTAAATGACAAGTTTTTAAAAAGCCTAATTGGGAGAGTTGGGAATGTTTTACCCAATTAATATCTCTACTGTTTACCTAACGTTTTTTATATTTCTACTGCTTTTTACCCCCTCTGAGTATTCCTCCCAACTTGGCACTCACACTCACGGGTTAGGAGGGATATCTCAGAGGGTAAACTGCTTCCTTAAGTTCTAGGGTTACTCTATGATAGGGTTATACACTTACTACTTTATTTTATGAATCCCCACCAGTGTGATTCCCATTAACAGTCAGTCAGTAGACACAGTTTTCTCTTGGCAAAAACATTTATTAAGATAATATCATAAATACAGTAGCTGTAAGACAGTCCCTCCCTCCATCGGGGTGCATTTTCTAATAAGTACATATCGTATCCTTGGAAAGAATGTGCACAAACTTAGAGTGCCATGATAGTGAGGCATACAAGTAGGGAATGTTTCTAATTGTTAGGAAGTTTCTCCTGATCTTGAGTCTTTGCAACTTTCACCTGTTACTCTCATATAAATCTATCTCTATTGATAAAGGTAGTAATCTGTGACACAGTAGTCTGTGTCATATGAGTCATAGGAGACAATAAAATAAAAGAGGGACACAAATAAAACTCATGACTTCCAATGTCTTTATAGGAAGGCTATAGGTTACAGACAAAGATGCCACTTGGTGAGATGTACTATATCTCATGATTAAAATACAGCAGTAGAAGAGTATACGGAATTTAAAAGTATAATCTAGAAACAAGATGTAAACAAACAGGATATGACAAAAAGATCTATAGCAAGAGGAAAATCCACAAACCAAAAAGGGAAAGATAGAAGGGAGAACATTATGGAGAGGATCAAAAGTGGGGGAAATGGGAGTGGTATCAGGATAGGAGTATACTACAAAACCATCTATACAGATGGAAGAAAAGGAAGAAGAATTCCTTACAAAGATCACAGACTGGTATGGAGAAAGGATATGGTTGTAACAGTGGACTTCAACTAACCGGATACCTTCTAGAGATGTCTCATCTGCCTCTGTTAGAAATAGAATGCACGCATGACAAATTCTTGACTTCTCTTATTGAGGTCAGCTCTTAGAAGGTGTAATGGTAATAGACTTTGTGATTGATGAAATGAATGTACCTTGTTTAAAAGAGAACTTTTGTACTTTGTGATTGAAGTGAGGACTTACTAAATTATTGAGTTACACATGGTGAATGCTGTATTTCGATTGTCTGTGAATTTATTACTGAATAAATGGAGAGATTGCTATGCTATGTAATCAGAACCTTGGAAGCTGCTTGTGCTTTGCATTACAGAAGGTAGAAGAATCTTAATAAATAAATGGTCAAAGGAAGCAAAAGGGCAACTCTTAAAAGAAGAAAGTACACTATCAAAATCATATAAAAAAGATGCTCTACATCACTAATAAAAAAAATAATCAGGGGGTGGCTAGGTGGCACAGTGAATAGAGCACTGGCCCTGGAGTCAGAAGGACCTGAGTTCAAATCTGGCCTCAGACACTTAACACCTTGGGCAAGTCACTTAACCCCAATTGCCCCTCCAAAAAGCACCAAAAAAAAAAAATTAAATCAATTCTGAGGTCCCATCTCACACCCTTCAGATTATCAAAGATGACTAAATTGGTAAATGATGACTAATAGATCATTTGTTGAGCTTGGAAGTGATTTTACCACTCTGGAAAATAGTTTGGAACAGCCCCTCAAAAGTCACTAGACATACCTTTTGATCTAGTGATAACACTAATAAGATTATATCCTAAAGAGATAAAAGAAAGAAAGGATCCATATATACAAAAATATTTATAGCAATATTTTTGGTTTTAGTAGACTACCCTTTAACTGTATTTTCTTTGTTACTGGGTTCACTAGACTGGAAAGTAGAATATTAATAACAATAATACTAGCAACAGGGGCGGCTAGGTGGCGCAGTAAGAGAGCACTGGCCCTGGAGTCAGGAGTACCTGAGTTCAAATCTGGCCTCAGACACTTAACACACACACACACACACACACACACACACACACACACACACAAAACTAGCCATGTGACCTTGGGCAAGTCACTTAACCCCAACTGCCCTCCAAAAAAAAAAAGCAAAAAAAAAAATAATACTAGCAACAACAATAACAACTGCAAAACTATTCTAATACTATATTTAATTTCAAAAAGCAATTACTATATTTGCAATCCAATAAACATTTATTAAGTACCTATGATGCACCTGTCACTGTGCTAAGTCCTAGGGACACAATTAACAAAAAGAAAGACAGTCCCTGCCCTCAGTAAGTTTACAGTCTAAAGGAGGAAACGACATAGAAGGAGGGGGGCAGGATGGGACAAGGGGCACAGAGGCATCTTGTTCTCTGAAGGTGAAACTAAGAGGGATTGCAGATGCAAGGTGGAATGATCTGGGAGTTCTATTTCTGCCCTTTTTAAAGGCATTGGGAGAAAAGTTCAGTACTCTACCCTCCAGCTCTCCAAACCGAGAGGAGAGGAAGCAGAAGGAGGTGGCGTCAATCAAGGCCTGAATTAGCAGCATGGTGGTGAGTTTAGAAGTGATGAGATTATCCTGGGAGAGAGTTGAAATTAAGCAAGGCAGCATATTGCAGCATCAATAAAATATTCACAGCACCAACAACAAATATGAATATATCGGCATAATTCTACATCACAAAATATAACAGATTCTCCATAGAGAAGACAGAAGCAAAACATTTATTCAGACACCAGAAAGCTGAGTCCCCAAACCAGAAAGCCAAGTCCCAGCACCAGAAAGTGAAATCCATCATAGCAAAAAAAGAAATTCATATACCTTATCACTGCAGAAAGCAATACCATACCTTTAGTTTTACTACAAACAAACACTCACAAGTCTAGCTATCTCCTTGTTTGTCCTCTCTTTTCCACTGCTAACTGCTCTGACTCACAGCTTCCTGTGGGCTCTGCTCCCCCTGTTCAGCAAACTCCTCCCACCACAGGTTCCATGTGATTACATTCAACCTATTAGGGGACAGGGAAAAATCTTCAGAGCAGGGAAAGAATATCTTCAAATTCCCTTAGGCCTATTAAGGGGGCAGGGAAGATCTTCAGATTACCATTACCATTACCATTACACATATGCAAAGTGAAAGATTTTTTGAAATTTTCTTCATTTTAAAAAATAATATTTTATTATTTTTCTCCAATTACATATAAAAGTAATTTTTAACATCTGAGGTTTTTTTTTAAGTTTTGAGTTCCAAATTCTATTGTTCCCTCCCTCCCCTAATTCCTCCCTGAGATGGTAAGAATAGGATATAAGTTATACATGTGCAATTATGTAAAACATATTTCCATATTAATCATTTTGTAGAAGAAAATTGGAACCAAAAAAGGAAAAAAGGGACAAATAGTATGCTTCAGTCTGCATTCAGACTCATATCAGTTCTTTCTCTGGAAGCAGTTTGCATTTTTCATCCTGAGTCATATGGGATTGTCTTGGATCATTGTATCGCTGAAAATACCTGAGTCATTCATAGTTGATCCTTGTACAACATTTGTTGTTACTGTGTGTAATGTTCTGGTTCTGCTCACTTCTCTCTGCATCAGTTCATGTAAATCTTTCCAGGTTTTCCTGAAATCATCCTGCTCATCATGTCTGATAGCACAATAATATTCTATTACAATTATATACCACAACTTGTTCAGTCATTCCCCAACTGATGAACATCCCCTTGATTTCCAGTATTTTGTGACCAAAAGAAGAGGTGCTATAAATATTTAAATATTTTTGTATAAAAAGATCTTTTTCCCTTTTTAATGAAGAATTATTCTATCTATGTAATAATCCACAGAATACTAAATATAAAAGAATATTAGCCAAGCAACTTGTCCTAGGGCTATTTCCCAGCACCTAAATTCAAGATCCTTGAGATGTTTCCAGCCTAGCCCCTTCAGTCATCATCCTGGGAAGCTGCCCCTGTGGAGAAGCAGCCTAAAAACTGCTCCCTCAGGTACAACAGTCACAGCCACTAAAGACCCAGAAAAAAAAATTTTGTCCTCAAAGATCTTGGTATTTTCAAATGGTTCAACAACAGAAACTGATGATTTTGCCAGTGGAAAAGACATTAAAGCAGAGGCCTGACCCTCTATTTTGCCTCTGTATCCTAAGGACAATGGGACTTTCTATGTATGTTGTCTCCTCCAAATGAATGTGAGTACCTCAAGAGTAGGGACTGTCTTTCTTTTCTATTTGTATCACCAGCACTTAGGACTGTGATTTGTAAATAACTTCTTAATAAATACTAAGTTGGTGCTTAATAAAAAACTTAATTCTTCCATTCATTCATTCTATCTGAACTCTGGAGAAATAGAAAGCATCATAAGATGTAAAATCGATAATTTTGGTTGCATCAAATTAAACAGATTTTGCACAGACAAAATCAATGTTGCCAATATTAGAAGGGAAGCAGGAAACTGGGGAAAATTTTTTACAGCAAGTTTCTTTGATAAAAGCCTCATTTCTCAAATATGTGGAGAACTGAGACAAATTTGTGAGAATACAAGTCATTCCCAATTGATAAATGGTGAAAGAATTATGAACAGGTAGTATTCAGAAGAAGAAATCAAAAGTATAGCCATATGAAAAATATGCTCAAAATCACTACTGATTAGAGAAATGAAAATTAAAACAACTCTGAGGTACCACCTCATATCTATCAGATTGGCTAATATGGCAGAAAAGGAAAATGACAAATATTGGAGGGAGTATAGGAAAATTGGGACAATAATGCATTGTTGGTGGAGTTGTGAACTGAAAAACTCTAGTGGAGTAAAAATGGATTCTGCTTTTGGCGCTGCTCTGATCAACACTTTTATGATTTTTAAAGCAACCCTAGAGGTTTCAAGTACAGAGTAGAGAATGTGATATGGTAATCAAGAAAAGCTAAGGCAATCGTGGACCATATTAACAGAAGTGTCTAGAGCAGTGGTTCTCAACCTTCCTAATGCCCAACTGTTTAATACTCAGTATGTGGGCATATCTGCATGCGGGCAGACCTGCCTGGAGATGGATAGAGGAGTGGTATCCCGGCTCCTAAGACCATGGGAAATATGTGTTTTCCCATGGTCTTAGGTGACCCCTGTGACCTCTGTGAAAGGGTCGTTTGACCCCCAAAGGGGTCACGACCCACTGCTGGTCTAGAGTGAGGGAGTCCAACTCATACTCCATTTGCCTCTGATCAGATCACATTGGAGTACTATATCCATTTCTAAGTGCTACATTTTAGGAAGGACATTTTTACAAGTTGAAGTGTGACCAAAGGAATACAATCAAGATGGTGAGGAGAGTGGGGAGGTATTCCATTTGAGAATTAGCTGAAGTTTTTATCTATATATCTATTTATTTGTTTATTAGCACAAAGTAAAGAAATAACTTTCTTATATAAAGTTATTTATAGAAATTCTTGTTTCCTTTTCTGTTGACTTTGCAAGCCTTCATAGTCAATAATGTGGCATGATTTTTGGTCAGAGATGGATTTGAGGAGTAAACATGAGATTTTAAGAGCATGTTCTGTGTTATACACCCCCAACCCCACACTCTATAACATTCCTTTCACTCTAGGGGTCATTCTAGCTCTCTTCAGATCTGTTGAGGGTGGTTGAGGGACATAACCAAGGCAGGCCAATTGGAACTTTGTCTTGGAGTACCAAAGTTTAGAGAGATATTGAGAACATCTGTAGTCATTCAGCAGACCACACTTCACAGTGTACCTGTCTCTCATTGGCTATAACCTCCCTCCAGGATATGGAAACATAAAAACCTCATGATATCTAGGGTTGCCGTCTCTCCACCCCCTCACCACTGATATTAGCCTCCCAGCATGCTGATAATAGTGAAAGGTGACAGTAGAAAGAGAAAAAGGAAGATTAATAAAAGTTTCAGAAATCTGGGCTCATTTAGCATAACTGCAAAGGACTGTGCATGTCTCAGTCATCCTCAAGGGCATGTCTGTATTACAGCCCAGTTAAATAATTAACATTCATCATAATGATGCTGAGTCATCCTGAAAAGCTTAAATTATACTTAGCACACTTTATTTAGGAAGGTGTCCGAGTGTGTAATGGACCTTGGAAAGCTTTCCATCCAAAACAATCAAGATTTTTAAAAATAGTTGTTTGGTTCTTTAGTTAGCTGAGAAATCTTCCTTTGCAGACAAAGTACCTCATTCTACAATGACACCAACTAAATGAATCATTGCTGCATACAGAGATGTCTGATATATTTAGCATCAGGGTTGAAAAACTGTTTGGGAAGGGAAAGATGACGTGGGCTTTGTTTTCAGGGAGGACGTAGAACATGCTATAAATAAACATAAACATAAAAACCTCATGATATCTGGGGTTGCTGTCTCTCCACCCCTCACCACTGATATTAGCCTCCCAGCATACTGATAATAGTGAAAGGTGACAGTAGAAAGAGAAAAAGGAAGATTAACGAAAGTCTCAGAAATGTCAAAAAATTGTGAAGAAGGTCAGAGTACAATGAGACTGCCAGGGGAAGTACAGAGGCATCATAATCACTCGGAAAAATGTTCCCATTTTAAAGAATGGTCTCCATGGAAAGGGGAAAAACAACATTTGACACACACACATGCTCGCTCTCTCTCCTCATTCTCTTTCCTCTCTCTCTCTGTCTCTCTCTGTCTCTCTCTGTCTCTGTCTCTCTCTGTCTCTCTCTCTGTCTCTGTCTCTCTCTGTCTCTGTCTCTCTCTGTCTCTGTCTCTCTCTCTGTCTCTCTCCCTCTCTCTCTGTCTCTCTCTCTTTTCAGATCTGATGACCAAGGGAAAATGTCGATTTGTACCATCTGGCTTGTTCTTTAAATAACTTATTTTGCAAAAGAAATTGTTCTGCCTTAATTTGTGGTTTTACCTTTTTCCTCCATGAGACCTGTTCTTGGAGAGAAGAGGGGACAGTGGGGGAGGAGGGGAAAGAAGAGAAAGAGAAGGGACAGGTTAGGCCTGATGTGTCCATCTATTCGGCAAGAGCTTTGGTATGCTGCTGCCTACACAGCACTATTTAGCACAATTACGGGGATAATAAGGAGTCAGACAAATTATCTGCAAATAGATATGTCTATATGTAAATCCAAGTCCTTGGAATATGGGTCTGGAGCCAAGGAAAAGTTATACCTTTTGCCAGACATAAATGGCGTTCATCACTTTCTTTTCCAAACCTAAACTTGATGTTTCCAAGCCTGAGATGTTAGATCTTGACAGCTGGGAAATTCAAGGTAAAGGGCAGATTGTGCCAACTTGAGGCCTTTCAGGTCCAGGTATTCTCCATGTGAGAATATTTAAGAAGCTGCTACCGAATGGGTAGGTTGGGGGTGCGGAAGTAGGATAGATATTTTTCCTTTCAATTCATTTCAGTATGAGATGTTCTGTTTTTGTGAAGAAGGTCAGAGTACAATGTCAAGAGAGCCAAAGAATTTGGGTTTGGATCCCAGCAGCCACTTCCTACCTGTGTGACCTTGGGTGAGTCACTGACCTTCTTGAGCCTCCATGTCCATATTTGCAAAATGACGATATTAGACCAGAGTGCCTTTACAATCTCTCCTGTGATCTGGAATCCTGGAACTAATTAACCTCTGAAGTCCCTTCCAGCTTAAGAGCTACATAGAAAGAATACCAGAATGGATCTGGGTTCAAATTTCAGCTCTGTACTTAGTGTCCTTAGGCACCTCACCTTAATGGGCCAAGTTTCTTCCTCTATAAAAATATATGGATTAGGTTACATGTTCTCTAAGGTTCTTTCTATCTTTTTATATCATAATCCTACTAATTTAGTTCAGCAAATTTAAATTTAATATACGATTTATTGTATTCAAGGTACTGCAAATTGTTGTTCAGCGGTTTTTTAGTCATATCCTATTCTTCATGACCCCACTTGGATTTTTTTTTTGGTGGAGATACTAGAGTAGTTTGCCATTTTCTTTTCTAGTTCATTTTACAAGATGAGGAAACAGAGGCAAACAGGGTTAAGTGACTTGCCCAGGGGTCACACAGTTAATAAGGGTCTGAGGCCAGATTTGAACTCACGAAGATGGGTCTTTTTAGGTCTTGCACTCTATGTGCTACGATGTCACCTGCCTGTACTGCAAATAGGTAAATCCATAGGCTTGGAACATGGGTCAGGAGTCAAAGAAATGTCATAAGGTGGAGGAGGGGGGTGGGGGCTACAGAGCAGGCGTAACACAGATCATGCTCTTATGGTTCTTATAATCTCATGTTTACTCCCCAAATCCATCTCTGACCAAAGATCATACCACTGACCTTGAAGTCAGTAAACATCATTGGCTGTGAAGTCTTGCAATTCCAACAGAGAAGGGAAGGAGGAAAACATTTATATAAGCACCTACTGTGTGCTAGGCACTGTGCTAAAGTGCTTTTTACAAATATTCTCTCATTTTATCCTTACTACAACCCTAAGAGATGGTGCTCTAATTATTCCCATTTTATAGTTGTGAAAACTAAGGCAGGGTCACACAACTAGGAACCGTTAGGCTGGACTTGAACTCAGGTCTTCCTGACTCCAGACTTTATCCATTGTTTCACCTTTTGTAGCTGTTTGGTTGTTTGAATTCTGTCCGGCTCTTTATGACCCCACTTTGGATTTTCTTGGCAAAGATACTAGAGTGGTTTGTATCTCCAACTCATTTTACAGATGAGGAAACTGAGGTAAAGTGACTTACTCAGGGTCACATAGCTAGTGTTTGAGGCTCGATTTGAATTCAGGTCTTCCTGACTCCAAGCCCAACCCTCTATCCACCATCTCTTTTTAGCAGTCTCTTTTTTTTCCAACGTGAAAGATGAGACCTTTTTGTTCTCTGTGCCATCTGTTTTTCCATCTGTCATTCCTAAAGCTGGAATTGCTTGGAAATCTCTTTAAATCCTGATCCAGCCCAAATTATACTTCAAATCCATCTAATGGATAGATGTGCTGGAATGAGTTAGGGAATCGTTGGTGTGGACAAGCTGGGAAGTAGAGGAGTCTGCTTCTGATGCGACTGTCTTTCAGTCCTTGCCCAATAGCCTTCCTCCTCTCCTCATACCCAGCATCTTCAAACTGCCCTAGATGACCTTCAAGGAATTTCTCAGTCCCTGCCTGTAGTCTGGACCTTTCTTGGCTCTCCGCTATCCATGCAAGCTCACAGTCTCTTATCCATAAAACAAGAAGGCCAGAACAGAAGATACCCACAAGTCCTACCAGTCTTGTAGACAAGAAAGCAATGTCATCCAAAATAGGCACATGAACTAAAAATATTAATAACCAGCACTTGGATGGCACTTTAACTTTTGCAAAGTGGTTTGTATACTTTATTTGAACCTCTCAGTGTGCCTGGATGGTAGGTATGCCCATCCCCTTTTTACAGATTCTCATCATCATTCTCAAGGTTCAGAGAGATTAATTTGCCTAGGGTCACTCAGCTAGGAAAAGTTAGAGCTGTGATTCTCAACCTGTGGGTTATGTTCAGTTTGTAACAATGAAAATACATCCTGCATATCAGATAGATTTGTAACAGTAGCAAAATTACAGTTATGAAGTAGCAATGAAAGTAATTTTATGGTTGGGGGTCACCACAACATGAGGAACTGTATTAAAGGGTCGCAGCATTAGGAAGGTTGAGAACCACTGAGTTAGAGGCAAGATTCAAATTCAGGTCCACTATGCCAGTGTAGCTGTCAAGAAAAACACAGGAGCTTCATGGTATAAAACTCTTCTCTACTGGTATATGTGTGGGGAAAATTTCACTGATTTCACAATTTTTTTCAGGTTGGCACTGTTCCCTCTTAAAACCCTCCTCTGATGCCCCCCTGTTCACAGAAGATCCTGCCCGCAGGGAGCTTACATTCAGTCAAGGGAGACAACATGTCTGTACATAATTTTATACAAGACAAATGCAATATAATTTGGAGAAGATATTAGCAGCCAAGAAAAAAGAAATTAGGAAAGGCCACTTGGAAAGGGTGGAGTGTAGACTTATTCTCAAAGTGACCTAGGGATCCTAAGAGCCAGAAGTGAGGAAGAAATAGTTCTAAACACAAGTGATGGCCAGTGCAAACATACAGAAGTGAAAGGTAGAAGGTTGGGTGTGAAAACATCAGGAAGGCCAGGTTGATTGAACTTGGGTTCACTCAGGTTCTGTTGTCCTTCATGCTCAAAGAGGACCACAATGAAATCACTATGTTGGGATCAAGGTACAGTGTGTCTGATTGTGACTGATTCAGACCAATATGAGCTCAGAAGAAGCTACCTCAGGACAGACAGTCCACGTGAACATTTGAAGTGGAGATGTCTTTAAATCTGCACATCTCACATTTCCTTTGAGCAACTTCATTTCTGCTTTGCTTAGTGAGCACAGCACCTTCTCTGATGTGGGCACACTGTGCTGGGCAGTCTTGTGCCAGTGTCTCCCAAGTCTCCCAATCAATACCAAAGTTCTTCAGAGAGATCTTGAGAATGCCCTTGTATTGTTTCTTCTGACCTCTGTGTGAGTTCTCTGTAAAATAGCCTTTTAGGCAAATGTGTGTTTGGCATTTGACAATGTTGCCAGCCCATCAGAGTCCTCTCTGCAGTAGAGTTTGAATGCTTGGCAGCCCAGCTCCAGAAAGGACATCAGTGTCTGGTACCTTATCCTGCCAGGGTATCTTCAGAATCTACCTAAGGCAATTCAAATGGAAGCAATTCAGTTTCCTGGCACGGTGCTGGTAGACTCTCCAGATTTCACACACATACAACAATGAGGTCAGCACAACAGTTCTGTAGACCTGTTTGGTAGTTGGTCTAATACCTCTTCTCTCCTGCACTTTCCATCAGAGCTTCCCAAACACTGAGCTAGCTCTGACAATGAGTGTGTCAATCTCATACATCCCTGGAAAGTATACTGCCAAGGTAAGTGAACTTATCCACAGCATTCAAAATTTCTCCTGAACAGAATTTACGAAGGGGAGCATCATATAATAAGGCTGGTTTGGGCCAGATTGTAAAGAGCTTTAAAAGGTCAGATTTGGAACAGTCTGGCTAAATTATAGAATTTAGCTAGTTCTGAGACAGTAAAAAACTAATCCTAACCCATCCCTATACTAACCCTTTGCAGCTCTCAGACAGCTAGCTAGTGTAGTCAACAGGTTGTTAAAAGTACATAGCTATACTCCACTG
Organism: Pseudocheirus occidentalis; assembly: GCA_028646575.1. Taxonomy (NCBI): domain Eukaryota; kingdom Metazoa; phylum Chordata; class Mammalia; order Diprotodontia; family Pseudocheiridae; genus Pseudocheirus; species Pseudocheirus occidentalis. Next base: position 204,260,649 of record CM053593.1, on the reverse strand, counting down.
CAGTGGAAGTCCAGTGGAGGTCAAGGGAAAAGAGTTCTTTTCTGGTTCTGGAGTCGCAAGTCCTGGGTTAAAATCCTGACCCTCCTATTATTACCTGGATCTATCCATTCTCATTTCCTCTTCTGTGGTACAATGGAAAGAGCACTGTTTCATTCCCCAATTGATAAGTGGTCCAAGGATATGAACAGGCAATTTACAGAGGTAGAAATTAAAGATATCTTTAAGCATATGGAAAAAAATTCTCTAAATCACTATTGATTCATGAAATGCAAATCAAAACAACTTTGAGGTACCACATCTCACCAGTCGAATTAGCTAAGATGACAAAACAGGAAAACGACAAGTGCTGGAGAGGATGTGGAAAAACGGGAACCCTAATGCATTGTTGGTAGAGCTGTGAATTGATACAACCATTCTGGAGGGCAATCTGAAACTATGCCCAAAGGGCTATAAATAATTGCATATACTTTGACCCAGTAATACCACTTTTTGGGTTGTATCCCAAGGAGATCATAGAAGTGGGAAAGGGTCCCGTATGTACAAAAATATTTGTTGCAGCTCTCTTTATGTTGGCAAAAAATTGGAAATTTAAGGTATGCCCATCAATTGGGGAATGGCTGAACAAGTTATGGTATATGAATATGATGGAATATTATTGTGCTATAAGAAATGGGAAGGAGATCGACTTCATAATTACCTGGAGAGGCTTATATGAATTGATGCTGAGTGAGAAGGGCAGAACCAGGAAAAATTTGTACACAGTCACAGACACATCATGTGTGTGATGACCAACCTTGATGTATTGGACTCTTCTCAGCAACACACAGTTAAAAGACAACTCTACAAGTCTCAGGATGGAAGGAGATGTCTACATTCAGAGAAAGATCTAGAAAGACCAGA
>CM053593.1:204244379-204259249 GCA_028646575.1 Pseudocheirus occidentalis | reverse complement strand
GGAAGGGGAGAAAAATCTGAAACTCAAGTGATTCTGGAACTGAATCTTGTAACCTAAAAGTAAACAAATGCGTCAATAAAATAAATTTTAAAAAATGAAAACAAAAAAAAGAAAGAGCACTGTTTCTGGTTCCAATCAGATGCTTCCCGCTTGTGTAACCTTCAGCATGTCACTTAACTTTCATAGGCCTCAGGAGGTTGAGCTAAATGGTCCCTAGCTCCAGGTCTATGACTGTGTGACTAGACATCTAAGGCTCCTTCTTGCTCTGGATCTATGACATCTAATTTGTTTCTTCAAACTTAGAACAAAGAGGAAAGAATAGCTTTAATTTAGACATTAGCACTGTGTGGTCAACTCTCATAAAGAATATTAATAATAATAACTATAAATAAAAAAATAACTATATAAATATGTAGTGCTTTAAGGTTTGCAAAGCACTTTACATACATTAGCTCATTTGATCTTCAACAGTCATGTAAGGTAAGTGCTATTATTAGCTCCATTTCATAGATGAGAAAACCAAGACAAGGAAAAGCTAAGGCAGTTGTTCAGGGTCCCATAGCTAGAATGCATCTGAAGCAGGGCTTCCTGACTTCAAGTCTCGTGCTCTAGTCACTGAGCCTCTAGAAGGAAAAACAGTGGACTTAAATGTCTTTAATGAAGACCTCCCCTGCTCCCTTTTTGTGAGGTAATCAGAGCTAAGTGACTTGTCTAGGGTGACACAGCTAATATGAGTCTGATTTAAGCTCAATTCCTCCCTCCTGACTCCAGGGCCTGCACTCTCTCCACTTCACTATCTAGCTGCCCATAGACCTTCTAACACTAAAATTCAGACCTTAAATTAGTCGCCTTTAAACTATAGGAATAACAGAATTAAAAAACAATAAAGTATACATCAGATCTGAACCAGATTGACTTTATGGTCTTTTCACAAAATGACCTATTTTTATTCAGAGGAGGATTTCCAGCTCAGACAGCGCTCATCCCAATCAGTTCAATAAATATTTATAAATGGTTAACAGATCAGATCACTTAGCTCATTTCTGGGATTAAAAGTCAGCATTCTTTCAGAGGTAACTTGTCAAATGCCATACTCACTTCCTTATGGCTGGAGGTAGATGAGGGGGTTACTATCTGTATGCCCACTTCTTATCTCACTGCTACTCCCAAAAGTAATTTTGGTCTAACACTTTATTAGCAGAGAAACATATGGGTGTACTTATTCTGTTCACCATTTTTTTAAAGACCAATAGAGTCACAGATAGCATATTTACGAAATGTTTGAAGGGCATAGAACTTGGAGAAATAATAAATAATATGTGACCTTATATAACATTTTACATACATTATCTTATTTGACCCTTACACCAACCCTATTCAATACTTATTCTTTTTCTCATTTTATAGAAGAAGAAATATGGTTCTGAGTAGTTAAGTGACTTGCCTGTATTCACACAATTGCAAGTGTCAAAAGCAGGATTCAAAGCTAGGTCTCTCCTGACTCCAAGTACTTTTCCCAATACTGCTAATATAAATTAATGATGATATACTTATCCATTGCTAATACAGCTAGGTCCTGATTACTTGTGAACAATGAATATTGTCAAGTGGTCACATATGTTCAGATTTGTACTATTCCCAGTTATAATTATGTAAAATATAGTCATTGGTTCCAGTCCAATGGAAAAATACAACACAAAGTCAAATAATGTTCACTGTTCATGAGATTCATTATTAGCACTAATCAAGACCTGTTTGTATATTAATTGCCTAATATTCTGGATGGCAGATACAGGATCTAAATATTACGAAAGGCTAGAATGACTGACCAAATCTATCAATATGGAACTTAAAAATGACGGGCGTACAGGAAGCATCAGGACCCAGACATAGCAATAGGAATGCAAAGTTAAGGTTGTTGGTTCCATCTTACCCCTAATGGTCTGTTCAGTCACTGTTGGAAACACTATATCTTAACCTGGACATTTTGGTGGTGTCATTTTGGTCTCCAAGAATGAAGGACAACAACCAACTAGCCAACCAACCAACCAATGCAACCCTGCCAGTGCTGCTAAGTGCACATTTAAGGATTATCAAAGTAATTTGCATAACCCTGGTCCTAGCTACACAATTGGAGTTTACTTGCTCTGACCTAAATATGAGGCAAGACTGTGAATGAAGTTGGAAAAAAAAAAGGGAAGGGATCTTCATGGGAAAGACCTTTTTGTGTGCCAAACTGGTGTGACTGTGACCACGCCTGACTAAGAAAAGATCTGAAAATGGAGAGACTGATCTTCAGCACCGTTTTCTAGGCGATCTCGTAACAGTGATAAACCAGTACTCTAAAAAAAATGGAAATGTCATTCTTGTTCAATTCATATCCCACTCCTCCACTTCACTTCAGCCACACACAAGGATGGTCATACCCTTGATTCTAGCCCATGCCCACAAAGGTACCATCTCTAAGTTCAAGAATTCTAAAATCTCCTTATTTGTTCATAACCAAATTTTCTCCTCTCTCTCTCTGCCTTCCCTTACAAAACCCCACTGTTTGACGGCACCTTGACCTCTAATTCTGTGACTCCTCAGTTCTCTCCCAGACCATCTCCCATGCACTAGCCACTCTGTCCTTTTTTCCTCATCTCCCCATGAACCAGTTTACCTCTATACTGTCCTCTCTTGAATCCCTACCCGTCTTATCATATCACTGACTACTCCTAGTCAAACCTAAGCCTTGGATCATTCCAGTCATTCTTTGCCATTTGAGCCTCCTTGAGCAAAGAAGCACTTCTGTCTCAGTGGGCTGACAATATCAGGCCCAAGAAATGGGGCCCTTAGTTCCCTGACTAAGGCTCAAGAAAAGAGGGGACTGCCCTGTCCCCTTTATAAGTCCTCCACATGGCCATATTTCTACCATCTCTACCCAAGCACAACGCACTCTGATTCCTTAGCATCCCTTCTTCTCAATCTCCTCCTGGTTGTATGTGCTGAATAAACCTGATTGTTTTATTCATATCCCACCTCTGGGGTCCTTGCAAAGCTGACCCCAGAATGACCTCCAGAGAGCCCCAAAGGAATTCCCTAAACATGTTCAACCTCTGACATTGTGTCAGGACACCCCAGTCTTACAAACCTTGACCAGGTCAGGGTCTAACCTCCCAGTAGTTGTATCTATCTTGCAAGATTCATCTTAAGGATCATAGAACGTGAGGGCTGAGAGCATGAACCCTGTGGTCCCACTTCATTTCTCTCACCAATATCCAGACTGGGTCCAGGGGCTTGCCCTGAATCTCATGTTTTTTGACTCTTTTCCTCTCCCCCACAGTTTAGCTCACTCTTACTGCTCATGAGTAATATATTTGCCTTTTAATGGGTATTTTCTTAAATAACTTTAGCTCAAGGAAATGGTTCTAATGGATGGATTTTCTAGCACCATTAAGTTGATGGAAAAGATATTTTACCTAAGCGTGTAGAGCCTTTAGGGACAGGTAGGTGGTATGGTGAAATACAGTGGATAGAATGCCAGTGCTGAAAGTCAGGAAAATTCATTTTCCCAAGTTCAAATCCAGCCTCAGATACCTCCTAGTTGTATGACCCTGGGCAAGTCACTTAACCTTGTTTGCCTTAGTTTCATCATCTCTAAAATGAGTTGGAGAAGGAAATGGCAAGTATCTTTGGCAAGAAAACCCCAAGTGGGATCATGAAGAGTTAGACATTACTAAAATGACTGAACACCAAAATGGAACCTTTGAGGGCCTTCAGTCTACTGTGCTGTTAGGCCATCCCTGGGGAAGCTGCCTCTGCCATTTCACATGACACATGGAACATCGGACAAACCCTTTGGACTACTATTAATATGGATTTTAGTGTTTGTCCTTCCTATACCAAGATGGCACTGCTGACTGAGAATGAGTAGGGCATCCATGTGGAATTATTTCTCTAGTAGTAAGGCTGGCTTTTCACTGGTCCATCTACATTCTTTCACCCTTAAAATCAAGGAAAGGCAGACATTTGTGTACATAATATGAACAGTCAGGGTCAAGGGTACAATCGTGGAATAGAACAAAATTAACTGGTTACCTTAGGGATTAAACTCATAACCAGGGCCTCATCAGCACCAAGTTATAACAAACTGAGCTATAAAAATACAGAGATGGTATTTAATTATGGGCCTTTCAAGGTCATATTTTTGAAGTCATATTTTTTTAAAAACAGCTTCAACACTCTGTGCCTTAATTTTTCCATCTATAAAACGGACATGGTAATATCTGAAGCCAATGTCTTACAGTCTTACAGCACAGTGAGCTTCTCAAAGACAGTTTTATTTCTGGCTTTGTATCCCTGATGTCTGGTAAAAACTAAATGTTTCATAAATGTTAGTTGAATTAACTTGATTAATGTTATTTTACATTTGTGAATTTTAAAAATTACCAATACTTTCGCAATAGAATGGAGATCATATCTACGATTTCATTGGTATTGGAGATGCCCTGTCAGGAAATTCCCAATTAATAAAAGTCCATGGTTTCTCCATAATTTATAGTTGTTTTAGAAAATTGTCTGGAACATTGAGAGGTTGTTACCTTTGAAATAGATTGTGTTTCATTCTAAGATTTGTCAACTGGTAAGATAGAGGAGAAGTCAGAAGAATGGGGATCCTCTTGAGGTGTGATGGATTTAAGGAGAAATATTTTGGTTTTGTTTTGGACACACTGAGCTTGAGATGTCAATGGAACATCCAGATAGAGATGTCCATTGGGGATTTGCTGATAGGTGACTGGAGTTCATATAGTGTCATGGCAATGGGAATTTAAGCTGAATATAATTACATGGAGCATGTGGTGGGAGGAGTTTGCTGAAGGGTGGAGCAGAGTTCACGGGAAGCTGGGAGTCAGAGCAGTTAGAAGGTAGGAGAGAGGCTGCACCCAGGAAGACAGCTAGGTTTGTGAATGTTGGTTTGTGGAAGGCTAAAGGATGATGTGGTTCTCTGCTGTGTTGTGGTGTATTAACTTCTATGCTGCTATGATGGATTCGGTTTCCTGGTGTTGGAATTTGGTTTTCTGGTGTCCGAATAAATGTTTTGCTTCTATTTTCTATGTGGAGAGTCTATTATATTTTGTAATTGAGAATTATGCCAGCATATTTACAGCTGCCATTTGCACTGTGACTATTGTGTTGGCCCTACAGATGGTCAGTTAATTAACAAGCTTTTCTTAGTCCATGGGGATACAAAGAAAAGAAAAAGCACATTTCCTAACCTCAAGGAGAAGACAACATGCAACAAGATCTATTAAGGTTTTATATATGGACTTGAGAGTCATCTACCTAGAGAAGATAACTGAATCCATGAATGCTGATGAGATCAATAACAGAGATCAATAACAGAAAGAGAAAGGGGTCCAGGACAGGGAACACCACACTTAGTAGGCAGGAGATAGTTGGTGGATGATACAACAAAGAGACCGAGGGGCCATCAGACAAGCAGGTTTTAGCAGCAAGAGACTAGAAGGAGAACATGTGACTAGTGACATAACACAGAGTCGGGGTTTGGCAAGCGTGTGTATATGATTGTGTGATTACGCCTCTGCATGTGTGTCCAGTCCTGTCTGCCCAGCACAGTGAGTTTACTCCAATGGCCCATTTCTCTGTTTGACAATGGGGTTTTATCAATTTGGTAAATCAGTTTTCATCAATAGGACAGCTTTCACATACTAAAACTTGTTTTTCAACAAGTTGTTTGTTACTTTATGTGGACTAGCTGAAAATTCAACCTTGGACAACGAACTCTGTTATTGGGGCAGGAGGAAGGGTTGTTCACCTGAGGTCCCTGAGCAAGTTTTAAAAATATTTGGACAACTGCATTTCAATATAATTGGTTTCCTTTGTAATTCTGTGTTTTATTTTATGTATTTAGGAACATTTGGAGAAGGGATTCATAGGTTCCCCCAGACTGCCAAAGGGGTCCATTACACAAAAAAAAGTTAAGAACTCCTGCTCTAAGAACAATCTTCAGAGATTTCTTCTGTAATTACCACAAATTTCTCAATTGAGGCTGACCATCTGGCCGGCCTTGAGGAGGGTTCAGAAGTTTTACAGCATAGGGAGGAGCCCCTGATTGGCAGAGGACACTGTAGGGAGAAGAGAACAGAAGGAAAGATGAGGTAGGAGGCACAGATGAGCTGCTGACAGCAGAATCTCCTTTGTCAAGATTTCATGCCCATTATGTCAGTGCCTACCTCTGTGTACCTGGACCACCTGCTTTTAAAGTAACGGGGGCTTTCTTTCAGTTCCATTTTGAAGGAGCTTGAGTAGAGGGGAGGGCAGGTTGTTATTTTTGTTATAAAGGGGTTCTGGTTTTTGTCCAGCCAGAGGGATGTCCAGGTGTTTTCTCAATAGCCCCCAATGTAGGCCTGGAGGGCTGGAGTGGATTTCAGGACTTGTTTGCCAAACTACACTTTCAAGAGGTGTCAGATATCGAAAACCAATTTGGAATGCCAAGGCAAGCACTGGGGTGAAGGAGGAAGGCGGCTGGGTGGGCCTGAAGAAGGGGTGAGGAGTGAGGGAGGAAGGGGAGGGGGTGAAGAAAGAAAAAGAGAAGGAAGAAAAGTCCTTTCTCGAAGAAAAACGTACTGTTCCAAGTTGGCTGCTCTTTTAAAAAATAATTAGTTAAGCAATGCATAAAAACAGGTAAGTCTGTTATACATTGCAAAGAGCCTTGGCAGAGAGTGGGGATTTTTGTGAACCAGGGCTTTGTAGGACAGGGGAAGGGAATTGTATCCTGGTGACCTAAGGCAACCCAGCTTGTAAGGGAACCAGGCTATTTTAGACTGACATGACCTCTGTTAACTCTTCCACACTGAGGTTTCAAAGGAAAGCTGGGGGTGGAAAAGTATTACTGGTACCACAGGAGGAAAAGGAGTGAGGGGAAATGAAAGAAGATGAGGGGAGGGAAGGAGAGAAGGAGGAAAGACAAAGGAGAGGAAAAAGAGAGAGTAAAGGGAAGGGAGAAAGGAATGGAAGGGGAACGAAAAGAAGGGAAGGAACAGGCAAAGAAAAAAGAAAAGGCGGAAGGGAAGGGATGTGGAGAAGAAAGAAGAAAGGAAGAAGAAACTGAGAGGAGAAGAGGAAAGAAAAAAGAAAAGGGACTAGGGGAGAGAATGAGTGGAAGAGAAGGGGGAAGGAGAAGAGGGGAAGAAAAGAAGGAAAAAAAGGAAAAATTAAGGGAAAGGAAGGGGAAGAAAAGGATTTAAAAAAAAGAAAAGGGAATAAAAGAGGGAAGGAAAGAAAGAAAAAAGAAGGAAAAAGGAAGGTAAAGGAAGGAGGAAGAAAAGGATTAGAAAGAAGAAAAAGGAGGGAAGGGAAGAAGAGAGGTAGTGAAAGGAAAGGAGGAAGGATGGGAAAGGAAGAAGAAAAAGATTAGGGAGCAAAGAGAAGAGAAAAGAAAAGAAAGGAAAGAGGGAAGGAGGAAGAAAAGAATTGAGAAGGAAAAGTGGAGAGAAGAAAAGGAGGAAAGGGAAGGCGATAGGAAAGAAAAGAAAGGAAGAAGGGAAGAGAGGAAAAGAATGAGGGTAGAAAGAAAAAAGAAACCAAGAGTCTTATCTCTTCTCCATGCTTCATTCTTTCTCACCTTTGAAGTGAAAAAGTTGGGCTAGGTGATAGATAAGGTCCTTACCAGCTCTAAATTCCTTTTTTTGGTTATTTTAAGGTGCTTCCTCCATTCCTGCAGTCCTTAGGTATCCATAAATGTGTTTACTGCTGCCCCTTCCTATAGGGTTCAGAATTCTGCTTTCTAATGAGTCATGAAATCATAAAATTAAGACATTCTGGGAAGCCAGAGGAATTCTGCTTAAAATGTGTGTTTAGGGACTGGTAGACATTAAAAGAATGTTAATGTCTGGATTCCTTCCCTTCCCCCCCCCCCTTCTGTTTTCTTCTTCAAGCTAAGGAATGAGTCACAGTCATTATCAGGGTTGTAAAAATGCTGCTGAAGGAGAAAAGGATAGATTCTGGTGGAGTGCAGACAATTTCATTTCTTGAGCATTTTTGCTTCACCATGGTTTTTTTCCCTTAATTAAAAATAGTTGGGGGCAGCTAGGTGGCACCAGCCCTGGACTCAGGAGGACCTGAGTTCAAATCCAGTCTCAGACACTTGACATACTTACTAGCTGTGTGACCTTGGACAGGTCACTTAACCCCAATTGCCCTGCTTTGCCTCCTCCAAAAAAAAGATAGTTGGGCTTTTCCCCCCTTTCTTTTGTTTGCTTTACAGATGTAGAAGAGATCTGGGCATTTCCTTCCATAGGCAAAACAACTTAATTCACTGGCTTTTCCTTCTGGCCACGGCCCTTCACTGTTTAACTGTTCCCCTTTAGTGGGGAAACTATTCTAGGAAGTGAATTTATACCCTTGCTCTAGAGAAAAATCACCCTTTATCTAATTTGTATAAACATATGTATGTTCATGGTGTGTGTGTGTGTGTGCGTGTGTGTGTGTGTGTGTGTCTGTCTGTCTGTCTCTCCTTGTAAACTCCCTGAAGGAAGGATTGTTTTCTGTTTTTTGGGGGGGGGAATTTGGGGGACAGGAGCAGGCCTAACTTGGGCCTTAACACCTAGTAAGTATTGAACAAATGCTTCTTAACTGACAATCAGCCCTCTATAGATACAGCCCAGAACCCAAGTGAGATGCTAGAACAGATAGCCTGATGGAGCCATAATGAGAAAATTTGGCACTCTGGTCAACCACAGCCTGGGGGTAAACTGAGGCAAACAGTCCCAACTTAGGCAAAAAGCCAAAATGAGCACTCGAATCAATCTTGTAATTCATGATGTGAAGATAATATAAGAATTAAGATGAATTTGGCTGAGTGGATGGAAGAATTTGTTATTCTAGATACCAAAGGGATAGATTCTCAGAATTGCTAAGAGCAAGCCATCTAGTTCAACTGAAGGGATTTAGACAACTCTTTCTAGAGTGGTCCTAGTAGGGATCTCTCTTATACAAGAGATGGGGGAGGGGGGAAGGGAGAAGAGAAAGCAACATTGGGATTATTACACAGAGGGGAGGTGGGAAGGAGAGCTTTGCTTCTTACAGACTGCTCAAGTAAGAAACTGGTCTTCCCAGACAGGAAAGAGGGAAAGGGAAATCCTGGGAAGACCAATGGGAAGTGTGGAACGGGACTTCTTTGTGGAATAGAGGGAAACATGGAGAGAAGTAATAGTGCTGAAATCTTTTGTCTCCTCGGTTGTCTGGAGCTGGCCCAATCTTAGACAAGTTACTTCATCTACAATCCAGTAACACTGACCTTGCTGTTCCATCCCTAAACATTTTGGGTCCCCCAAACCTGGCATATTTTCACTCCTTGACTTTACTGCCTGGCTGCCTCACAAGAAACCTTTTCCCATCCCCATTAATGATAGTGCCTTACCCAACAATGCCGTTACTGATTTCTCAATTGAAGGAGGCCTCCACTAGCTTTCGAGATTTCCTACCAAGGTATCTGATAAGATCGACTACAGAGAAAACATCCCCTGTAACAAACCTGATCTGTGGCAAGTCCTTAGACCCTTCTTCCCAAGGCTCACTATTGTAGCCCCAAGTTAATGCATTCTCCCCCAAATCATCTGACATCCTGTCCCTATTCCTCAACCTCTAAAATAAGGAAAGTGGCTTAGGACAGGCTGCTCTGCCATGTAGCGATGTTGCCTTGCTGCTGCTGTTCAGCCACTTGTCAATCATATCTGACTCTTTGTAACACCATTTGGGATTTTCTTGGCAAAGATACTGAAGTGGTTTGCCATTTCCTTCTCCAGCTCATTTTACCAGATGAGGAAACTGAGGCAAACAGAGGTAAGTGACCTGCCCAGGGTCACACAGCTAGTAAGCATCTGAGGCTAGATTTGAACTCAGAAAGATGAGTCCTCCTGACTCCAGGCCATCTGGGTACTCAATGCTGTCCTAAGGATATACAATTAAAACAATAGATGCAGATATAGAATTGTAAAAATCAAATGAAATCATAGTTGTAAAGTGCTTGGCATACATGATAGGCACTTAATAAATGCTTATTCCCTCCCTTTTTCACTTCTTTCCTTCCTCACTCTCTCCTTTCATTTTTTCCTCCCTCCTTCTCTTCCTCTCTTCTTTCCTCAATTTTAGAAAGCAGATGTGACATAGATCCTAGTTTCTGGAAGTCCTTTTCTTTCATCAGAGGGTTCCTATTTATGGAGGTATCTCTCTTCTGGTTCCAAGGGTTGGTGTCCTTAGTATCCTAAAGCTGCCTTTTCTCAATATATCTAGTTTATCCTCAGGCCAATATTGTTCCCAGGACACTGCTTCCAGTTTTCATAGGAAGCCTGAAATTTCTGACCTTTAGGTTTTCGTCTGGTCAAGGAGGAAAGAAAGAGATGCAAACTCTTCCTTTTACCACCCACCCTGAGGTGATCCCCTCTCTGAAACCTGGCTGGAGTGTCTCCACCAGTATGTTGGGGTTTAGCGGTGCTAGGAACCCCAAAATAGTGACACTCCAGGTCCTGCCCGATTGAGTTTGACCCAAGCCTTCTCTCAGCCAAAGAAAATCAAAGTTTATTAAAAATTGGCCATATTGGCCAGACTCTTAAGGAATCTGAGCATTTGTGACACTTGTATTGACAAGAGGACCAGATAAAATCTGAGTTAGATTGAATTTGAGCATCTTCAGAGGCAAGATGGATCTTATATACAGAAAGACTGAGGGAGGGATCTATCTATGGGTGTTCTAGTAGTCTTGGGTGATTAGACAAGGAGTTTAGGGAGGGACTTGATGGGAATGACTAGCATCTGGGGTGATTCCAGGAATCAAGAGATTGAGATTAAGGGTGGGAAGGCTACCTGGAAATAACAGACAATGGAGGGCTAGGTTAAGGGTAACTGAGATTTGGATGTAGCCGGAATGGAAGGCTTATGGCCTCAGGTCAGCGCAAGATCAGATCAAATGGGAAGATTCAAAGAGAGTTTAAGAGGGTTCTCAGAGCCTCTATACACACCCCATCAAGTAGGCTGCACTACAATTGGAATGTGGGATTCAGATTCTCTTTCTCTTGATATTTTGTCCAGTGCCCCACAGGTTATGACTGAATACCTTTATTCAACCACAAGATAGTTCCTGTATTTTCTTTCTATTAATGCCTAGTTTAGGCCTTTGATTGCATCATTTAATAGACTTGTGCCGGAATGATTCACATCTATTTTACATTATTAGGGTCAACCTAAGAAATTATCTCACCTGATAAGGGAACCAGGGCATAAAACACCTTATTGATTATATTAATTGGAGTTACTTATCTTCCTATCATGCTCTTTTGAGTTCATGTCCTGTGTTTCCCCATTAGACTGAAAGCTTTTTGTGGGTAGAGACTAGGTTGTTTTTCATCCATCAGGACCTGGCAGGTGTTATGTCAATATCTGATTAGTTGAAAAGCTGTTTCTCAGCTTTGATTCCAATTTTAAAAGGGCTGTGGCAACAGAGAGACTCTCTGTCTCTCCGTGAGCTTAAGACAGGAAAACCTTCTTTGATTGCATCAGAGTCCAGGTACAAAGAAAGAAAGAAAGCCCGAACTGAGCACTTGGTCCTCCCTCCATCCTTCCTGCTTGAGATGACTCAACTGCAGTGAAAATTCCATGGGATTATCTCCTGTTTCTGCTGAGGCCTCAGGCTTTGGGGGAGCTGATCTACTGTACAAGTTCTCCAGGATTGCTGATAGGTAGAGCTGGAAATCTCCCTGACTGATAAAAAAAGAAAGATGCTTCTGCACAGAAAAATGAAACAATCTTGAACTTGGAGACTTGTTATCAGGTTTCAGATCTGAAAAAATTCATTCTTCGTCATGCCTTGCTTTCTGAGGCCATGACAATACTTACATTTAAAGGATCCCTCCTAGAAGCCAAATGAAACAAAGCCTCATTAATCTGGAATGTCACTCATTTGGAATTTGGGATGAGGGGTGGGGTGGAGAAAGAACCCTGAATTTAGAGACAGAGGTTTGAATCTTAGCTCTGCCACCCATAGGATCTTGGGCAAGTAATTTCATTTCTCTGGGTCTCAGTTTCCTCATTTGTAAAATGAATGGGTTGGACTAGATGCAATTCAATTCAATAAGCATTTATTAAGTGTCTACTGTGTGCTAAGTCCTGGAGATACAGAAAGAAGTGATAGTTCCTGTCCTCAAGGAGTTTACAAATATATACAAAGTCAGCTTTATATAGAATACATAAGAAATAATTAACAGAATTAAGAGGGATCAGGAGAGGCTTCCAACAGAAGGAAGGGATTTTAATTGAGACTCAGAGGAAGCCTGGGAGGTCAGCAGAGAAAGGAGAGTGTTCCAGGCTCGGGGCATAGCCAGAGAAAATTCTCCAGCTCTGGATCTGTGATCTTGTGGTCATTTGGACCAGGGCCTGCTCTCCTGGTTTATTTTTACTCATTTCAGAACTCCTCTTTTTTTCTTAGATCAGGGGTTCTCAGTGTTTTTGAGTGTGTGTGTTATGGACCACCTTGGCAGTCTGGTGAAGCCTATTGACGCCTCAGAATAATGCTTTAAAATGCATAAAATAAATTACTTAGGATCACAGGGGAAATAAATTATATTAAAATACAGTTATCAAAATATTTTTAAAACAAGTTTATGGATCTCAAGTAAGATAGTACGATTATGCAGTGTTGCTGGTTGATACAGTGCCAACCACAGAACCTTGGAGCTAGAAAGAATTGGGTTCATATGAAGCCTCAGACATTTACTAGCCCTGTGACCTTGAGCAAGTCATTTAACCACTGTCTGTCTTCGTTTCCTCAAGTGTAAAGTGTAGAAAACAAAAACAATAATAATTTAATAATAGCACCTATCTCCTAGGGTTGTGGTAAGGGTCAAATGAAATAATGTTTGTAAAACGCTTTGTAAACCTTAAAATGCCAGTTATTACAATGGAAAAAGCACAGGATCAGCTATTACAATGGGAAAAGCATAGAAACTAGGGAAAATCATTTGATTTCTTGGGATTTCAGGCTCCTCATCTAAAAGATGAATAGCGTGATTTCCAGGTGGAGAGTCTGAATTCTTAATAATATAAATGGGAAGGACTGACTGTCTATAGGAAGCTTAAGATTACAAATTGGTTTTGAGTCCTTTAGAAACACCATTTATAAGAATAATCAAAAGGCTGATTGCAAACATTCCATTCATCCAAATTCATCTTCTGAAGACCTCAACAATCTCCATTTTTAGGGGCATCAATAGCTAAGTGAGTTTAGACAACCTCAAGTGACTGTTTATTGCTGAAGTGACAGAACTGTATTTCCCTATTGACAACTCACATTTTTTTTTAGCACTTTGGGGTTTCTTCAGTGTTTTCTGCACAACCATCCTGTGAAATAAGTAGTGCAAATATTATTATGCCTATTTTGAGGATGACTCAATAAAGTCTCAGTATTCATTACTCGCTCGGGGTCACTTAGGCTGTGTCAGGGCTGTGTTCCTATCAGACTCCACGTCCAAATTGCTTTCTGCTACATTCATGTTTCCTCTGTTATGGGAAAAATATCACCCCTTTGAGTTTATGTGGTAGGTAAGTGCTGCCGAAATAAGACTACCACAAAGCAGAAATTATAGTAGTAAGAAAAACCTAGGTTTTATTATTATGTTTAAGCATAGTTTCAGATCTCAGACAAAAAAAAATCTGAACAAAGATTAGGATTCTAACAAGGTCTCTTATAGACAAAATTACATCAGAATGACAGAGAATTAAGAGGGTTTTGGAGAAGTTTCCAACAGAAGAAAAGATTTTTTTTAACATATTACAATTTCATGCATTCCTCTTGGCCATAAAAGTTAAAGAAAAAGTAGATTCATAATGCTTCTTTCAATGTTATAAAAGTTGAAAAAAACCAAACAGAATCATAATTTCATAAGAAATAAACCTAGTTAAACAGACTTTATAAATAAACTAAATCAGGTCATGGATTTTTTTTGGAAGGAGGCTATTGAGGTTAAGGGACTGGCCCAGGGTCACACAGCTAGTAAGTATCTAAGGTCACATTTGAACTCAGGTCCTTCTGACTCCAGGGCATGTGCTCTAATCATTACATTACCTATCTGCCCCCAGATAACATATTAAACTATATGTAAAATGTTCACAAATAGGTTGATTGGAGGAGAAAAAATTCATCCATGAACAAAATAACCAGAAAGATTCCTTGTTGGGAAATCTTTAACTCCACAGTTAGCTAGGGGAGCTAACAAATGGCTAAATCACTTTGGTTTCCCTTTGACTTCTGTCTAAGGAATGTCAAACAGTCTTTGCTTACTTCATTAGTCATATTTTAGTCAGGTAACATTAATATTAATAAAAGACTGGTTTTCAGTTAGCCAAGAGTTGCAGAAGGAATGACCCTGAGGCCAAAATAATAAAAATTAAGAAAAGGAAATACAAAAATTCTCATTATACCTCTTTAAAATCATATAATATCACAAATATTATGTTTATTTCCAAATTTATTAAACATTACTTGTCTTTGTACATTTTTCAGGGAGGAAGAGCTACTCTTGAAAAGATTTATTGATTTGTTTTGTTTTTATGCCACCCACATTTCCCAATGTATCCCTTTGCAAAACTAGCCAACATGTTATTCAATAGTCTGACATTATATTCAGTGTTTTATAGCCATAGTCCCTCACTTCTACAAAGAAGCAAGGGAAAAGCAATTTCTCATAAAGTATCTTTTCTTTGGAACCCAACTTGGTCATTATAATTTCACAGGATTCAATATTTAGGGGGAGTTAAATTCTTTTTCTTCTTCTTCTTCTTCTTCTTCTTCTTCTTCTTCTTCTTCTTCTTCTTCT
>CM053593.1:204194709-204236482 GCA_028646575.1 Pseudocheirus occidentalis | reverse complement strand
TAGGCAGTCTTCATGTTTCTTGGAAGCTTTTGGTGTGGGAGGTCTGACTGTGTTGTCTTCCTCCCGTTCCATGCTTTGATCCTTTTTGTCCCCAAAGAAGGAATCTAAAGTTCAGTTGCTGTTCTTACTTTGCTTCCTTTTCTTGCTCATGTTGCTAGTCAGTTACTTGATTTTTTAGCTCTGTAGAACTCTGCTTCCAGAGGGCAAAGTTTTGTCCCAACAATCTGGATTCAGGCCATTCAATGCAAGAGTGCTTAGACTCTGAAAAAATCTCTTTGCCCCCCTCCAATCTGCCAGCTGGGAGCTCTGCAGCAGCCACGTGGAAGCAGCTGCAGGGCTGCCACTTCTGCCACTTCCTTGCCATGGAGGAAGTTTGGCTGGACCACTTTCCTTTCCCAAATTTAACTGAATTGACCTTTCACTTTGTCCTTGTTTCTTATGACTTGATAATTCTGGAAACTGGCACATCTGCTGCTGATCCACTCTCCTGAAGTTTCCAGCTGAAGCTTGTCCTGGCCACCCTGGGGCCAAGCCCCAGTTCCATTCTGGACTGGTTTCAGCTCCCAGCATGCTGTGATGAGCTCTTCCTGCCAAGTTGCCTTCCACAGAAGATGTGTTTTTCTGTATTTTTGTGAGTTTTGGAGCCCTAAAATTTGTTTAGAGTCATATTTTATGGGTATTTGAGGTGGCTATGTGAAAGCTGCAAAAGTTTGTTGCTTCTATGCCACCATCTTGGCTCCTCCCCCTCCCAATTCTAATTTTTAAGGAATTATTTTCTTAAGTGAATTTTTGTACCTCTTTTTCCATTTAGCCAATTCTGGTTTTTAATTTCTTTTCTTAAATGAATTTTGTACCTCCTTTCCATTAAGCCAATTCTGCTTTTTAAGGAGTTCTTTTCTTCAATTCATTTTTGTACTTCTTTTACTATTAGGATCAATTCTGTTTTTTAAAATATTATTTTCTTCAATATTTGTTTATGAGTCTATTAATTCTCTTCATAATTTTCTTACATCACTATAATTTCTTTTCCCCATTTTTTTCTACCATTCTTAACTCAGATCTCTCTCTCTCTCTTTAAATTCTTCCAAGAATTCCTGTTGGGTTTGTGTCCAATTAGCATTTTTTTATTTGAGGCTTTGGTTGTAACTGTTTTAGTGTTATTTTCTTTTTCTGAGTTTGGATCTTAGTCTTCCCTTCCACTGTAGCAGCTTTTTATGATCGATTTATTTTTTCTTTGTTTCCTCATTTTTCCAGGCTACTTCTTGACTTTGAACTTTATTTTAAAGTAGGGGTCTGCTGACCTGGGGGTGGGAAGGCACTGTTTCAAGCTTTGGCTTTTTCCTTCTCCTGCTTTCAGAACTAGTTCTGGGGATCTGCAAGTTTTCAGTGCTTCCAAGGTAATGTGATCTGGGAAGAAGTGTGGTCACTGCTTTCCCGGTCTGTGTGCTTTACCTAGTCAGGTCTGCTCTTCCCATGCAGCTACAAAAAGTAGCACTCCTCTTGATCCCAAAACTGTGGCCAGGGCTCCTGATCCCTTGTGACTGACCACAAGATCTCTTCTCTGGAACTATGTCCCAGAAATGTATATAAACAATAAAGTTGCCAATCAGTGCCAGCTGTATTTAATACCAGCAATGGCTCCCCTGTAATTTTTCTGATCAGTTGTCAGACCCTCTTACAGTCCCTGGGCTGAGAGCTCCCAAAGTTGTCTACTCTGGACAGGCCTCCATGCTTGTATCACAGACTTCTCCTGCAAACCTCCTAAGTTTTCTTAGTCCAGAAAAGCATCTCATCCTTACCTTTCATTGGCTCTATCACTCCAAAGCTTGATTTTAGTATGGTTTTAAAGTTGTTTGGAGGGGAGTATAGGGAGTTTGGCTGACTTGCTGCCTCTAATCTACCATCTTGGCTACACTCTGTATCTTTTTTAAAAGAGAGTTTCATTAATCCTCAAATATTTCTGATCTATCCCCAGCAGCGTCATTAATATGAAGAGTGAAGTGAAGAAAGTTGATCTTAGAGTCAGAAAGATCTGTATTCATGTCTCACCTCAGACATAGTCTGACTGTGATCCTGGCAAGTCATTTAACTCTAGATTCCATGAAACTTCAACAAGTTGCTATGAAGTAGTTGATCTTTATTGGTGGAGAGATTCTCCCCACTGCGAATTCTTTGCTCCAATGAAATCAGAGACAGACGGAAAGCTAGACAGAGAGAGAGAGAGAGAGAGAAAGAGAGAGAGAGAGAGAGAGAGAGAGAGAGAGAGAGAGAGAGAGAGAGAGAGAGAGAGAGAGAAACATACAAAGAGGCAGAGACAGAGATAGACAGGCAGGCAGAGATAGAAAGAGAGAGTCAGGCCAAGATGATAGGCAGGCAGGTAGAGACAGAGACAGAGAGAGATAGACAGGCAGAAATGGACAGACAGGGAGAGAAAGTGAAAAAGACAGACAGCAGAGTTAGAGAGACAGAGAATATTTTCCATTTATTTGTATGTGTACATATTATATCCTACCCCACACCCATTTACCCCTAATAGAATATAAGCTCTTGAGGGTAAAGACTGTTCTGCTCCTGTCTTTGCATGTACATTTGTCCTGGGCAGTCTGTTTTCATCAGTCATTGCCTTACTTTGACTGCCATGATCCCCCTCACTGTTTGAGGTGGTATTGAAGTAGATACATCCAGTTCATTGAGGTAAGGCTGTGATGGCTCAGTCCTGAAATATTATTGTTATTATTTTTCTGATTATTAGTTATTATCTACTTTGGGAAAATAAAGCTTGCATTTTGGGAGTCTCCTTTCCTAAGTAGAAGGAACTTTTTGAGTTAAGTATGGTTTATTGTAGCCTTTTTTTCTTTTGGCTTGCATGTTAAAGGTCACTAGTTTTCTTGGAAGCATGGCTACTTGCAGCCTCATAAATTTGCTTGTCAAAGTGCATAAAGTTTTTATTTCTCTTTTCATCTAATTTCTGCAAAAAAAAAAGGATTTGCCTTCCTCACTCTAAAGTAGCAGTCATTCTGTCAAAGTTCTTCTTAGGGTTTTTATTAGTAACCAAGTTGAGCAGACTGCTCACTCTAAGATGAGATAAATAACTGCCACCTGTCAATGTGGTGGACCATATATCATTCTAAGCTTAATTATGAGAACCAGTCCATCGTAGGTTTTCCCCCAGACAATAGGTGCCTACATCTGAGGCTGTTGAGGGTCAGAGACAAATCATGACTATAGAAAGTATTGTCCACAGGCTAAGCTCAGTGCTCCAGCCAATTAGCCTTCAAAAAGACAGTCTACAATTTCAGGCACTTGGCCAATTAACATTCATAAATCTGTACCAACACTTGAAAAGTAGGGAGACTAATTGATCAGAAGTGACATCAGTGGTGGGGTTTTTCACTGCATGAGTAAGACCAGTGTAGCCTCAAAGTGCATTACTACCAAAGACATCCTTCAACCTTCATACTGATATGGCAGGCACTTGTATTGGTGTAATGAAAACTTGAGCAAGATCAAGTACTTAGTGATTCACTAACACTAACCGCCTTGTTGTTCTTCAAACTTGACACTCCATCTCCCAACTCTCCATTTTCACTGGCTGTCCTCCATGCTGTGGAAGGCTCTCCTTCCTCATTGCTGCCTCCTGGCTTCCTCAAGCCTCAGCTAAAATCTCACCTTCTATGGGAAGACCTCCCCATTCCACCATAATCTTACTGCCTTTTATGTGAAACAACTCTCAATTTATCCTGTATGAAACTTGTTTTTACATAATTGTCTCCCACAATAGATTTCACAATCTTGATCCTTGAAAACAGGGACAATTTTTTGCCTTTCTCTGTATCCCTAAAGCTTAGTGAATGCCTGGCACAGAATAGGTACTTAATAGATGCTGTTTGACTGACTTACTGACCAAGAAAACTAAGAGTAGCATTAGAATTCCAAGCATTGTCCATCCCAGACCTGGATAAATGCTACTCATCTCTGTAATAACTCATGGTCTTCACTCCAAAAATCCTACTGTAACAAATCCTACTATAATACAGCTAGGTGGGACAGTGCTGGACCCCAAGTCAGGAAGATTCATCTTCATGAGTTCAAATCTGGCCTCAGACACTTACTAGTTGTGTGACCCCGGGCAAGTTACTTAACCCTATTTGCCTCAGTTTCCTTTTCTGTAAAATGAGCTAGAGAAGGAAATGGCAAAAGACTCCAGTATTTGCCAAGAAAACCCCAAATGGGGTCACAAAGAGTCAGACAAAACTAAAAATGACTTGAACAACAATACATTCTAGTGGTGTTGGGTTTTGTTTTCACAATAGTCATAGTCACAATAGAATAATCATTTTCCCCTCCCTTCATGGGAGGCGTCAGAAGGTTTAGCCCATAGCTATCCATATAAAAAGCATTAGCTGCTAAATGTAGGGGAATGGGCAGTAGAAACTGATCATCTCTCTGGCCCCTGAAATTAGTTTCATGAGCCTAGAAGGCCATTGCTTAGTCCACTACTTTGCACATATTAGGTACATAAGAGTTATTTGTTGGATTGAACTGAACCGAATTGTCTAAAGCAGTGGTTCATAATATTCTTGGTGGCAGGGACCCTAGCGAAGTCTATGTGTGCCTTCTCAGAGTAATTCTTTTAAATAATTGAAGGAAAAGCTAAATTTCCAGTTAAAGGTTTATGAAAATAAAGTTATAAAATTTTTCCCATGCAATTATCACAGAGCACCCTTGAAATCTATCCAAAGATCCCTTGGGGTCCGTGGCCCCCAGGTTAAGAATCACTGGTTTAAAGTAACACAGAAACAAAGCCAGGATTTGAATTGGAGTCTTCTGACTCCAAATCTAGTCCTCTTTCCTTTACTTTTTCTCCTTCCTGCTTTGTGTTCTTTCTTCTTTCCTTCTTTCTTTCTTTACTACTATTAAATATTATCAAATGAGATATATGCAAAGTATTGAGCACAGTGTCTGACGTATAGTAAATGCTATCACAGTCATTTCTGAATGTATCACTATCCATCCAAGCCAGCCAGTCTCATCTTGCAACACTGAAAAAAAAACTTAAGCAAAACAAGTAGCAATATAGCTATGTGTCAGTAGGGCAGTCAAGAAAGGCCTCAGAAATTAAAGCTATCTATAGTCATATAAAAATGCTCTAAATCACTATTGATTAGAGAAAACAGCTCTGAGGTACCACATCTCACCTATCTGATTGGCTAACATGGCAAAACAGGAAAATGATAAATGCTGGAGAAGATGTGGGAAAGTTGGAACACTGATGCATTGTTGGTAGAGTTGTGAGCTGATGCAACCATTCTGGAGAGCAATTTGGAACTATGCCCAAGGGGCTAGAAAACTGTGCATACTCTTTAACCCAGTAATACCACTTCTAGGACTGTATCCCAAAGAGATCATAAAAAATGGGAAAAGGACCTACATGTACAAAAATATTTATATCAGCTCTTCATGTGGCAGCCAAGAACTGGAAATAAAGGGGATGCCCATCAATAGGGAGTGGCTGAACAAGTTGTAGTATATGAATGTAATGGAATACTTTTGTGCTTTAAGAAATGAGGAGCAGATGAACTTCAGAAAAACCTGGAAAACTTTATATGAACTGATGGGGAGGAGAAACAGGAAAACATTGTACGTAGTAATAGCCATAGTGTGCAATGACTGACTTTGATAGACTTAGCCCTTCTCAGCAATTCAAGAACCTAAAACAATTCCAAAGTACACATGATGGAAGACGCCAGCCACATCCAGAGGAAGAACTATGGAGTCAGAATGCAGAACAAAGCAGACTATTTTCTTTTGGTTTTTTTTCTCTTTCTTGTGTTATAATTCTTCTACGCAACATGACTGATGTGAAAATGGGTTTAATAGGAATGTGTTTGTAAAACCCACATCAGAATGCTAGCTATCTTGGGGAGTGAGGGGGGAGAGAGAGAAAATGTAAAATTTATGGAAGTGAATGTTGAAGACTAAAAAAAAATTAATTTTAAAAAATTAATCAAAATTTATTTTAATTAATTAAAATTAATTTTAAAAGAAGAAAGGTCTCATTTTGGAAATTTCACTTTGTGCTAAGTATTGGAGAGAGCCAGTGATTTTAAGAGGCAAGGTAAGGAGAGATCATTCCAGACCAGGTATGAGGAAAGAAGCCTGTACAATGCCATGGAAGCCTAAGATGGAATGTTATATATGGGAAATAGGAAAGAGTAGTTCCAGTTTGACTAGAATGTGAACTGTGAGGGAGGGAGTAATATACTATCAGTCTGGAAATAAATATTAGAGTCAGATTGTGATGGACTTTCAATGCCAAAAAAGAAAAAGGTTTTATTAGAGTGTTATTAAGGATGTTAGAGGCTGCCAGTGGCTCAGTGGATAGAGCAGTGGGCCTGGTGTCAGGAAAACCTGAGTTCAAATCGAGCTTCAGACACTTCCTCGCTGTGTGACCCTGGGCAAGTCACTAAAACTCTGATTGCCTAACAAAAATAGTTCTGCTGGAGAAGGAAATAGCAAATCACTCCAATGTCTTTGTCAAAAAATATTCCAAAAAGCGTCTGAGAGAGTCAGACGTGACTCAACAACAGCAACAGTGAAGGTGTTTGAGCTGGGGAGTAACATGGTCAGACTTGCATTCTAAGAATTTCTCTTTGGCATGGGCAGCGGTTCTCAACCTTCCTAATGCCTAAAACTACGAATTGTTCTAGAGGTCACTGGGCTCCCTTCTGGCTCTAAAATTCCATGAATCTGTTAAGAGCTAACAGTATGAACAACATCCTACTCACCTAACCCCAGAGGCGAGTACCTCCCTTCATGTCTTCTCCATGGTTGAAATTGGTCATTGCAATCTACATGTCATTCAGCTTTCTTTCAGTGTTCCTTTCATTTATATATTTTTTTGCCTGTTTTTCTGGAGCGGGGAAAGCAAGGCAATTGGGGTTAAGTGACTTGCCCAAGGTCACACGGCTAGTAAGTGTTAAGTGTTTGAGGCCGGATTTGAACTCAGGTCCTCTTGACTCCAGGGCCAGTGCTCTATTCACTGTGCCACATAGCCACCCTTTTCATTTATATTATTGGAGTAATTGTGTCTATTGTTCTGCTTACTGCTCTCCACATCGGCTTATAGAAATCTTCCCTCTCTTCTACATTTAATATTTTTTTAAAAGACTGAATACACCTAAATCCCCAAATGTACCCCAATGGGATTCCACCCCATGAACTCAATTGGCTCTAGATTCAACTTCAAACTGAATCCCTAGTTGGATTGAGCTCAGGTGGGCTCTGACCTTGGCAAGCAGCCCTATCCTCCCAGCCCTGGCTTCCACTGGCCATTAATCACTGGATTAGCAGTCGGAGCTCTTTTCTGTTTCATTTACCAACCTAATGAATCACTGAGCTCTGAGTTACCCTTTTGGGCCTGCAGGGGCACTGCCAGGACTATTTAAGGCCAGAATACGGGCTGTGGTGGTGGGGATAAATTGGGAAGGTGAGGGAAAAGGGGAGGAGGAATAAAGAGAGAGGGAAGAAGGAGAGAGAGAGAGAGAGAGAGAGAGAGAGAGAGGAGAAATAAAAAAGGAGAAAGAGAATGCAAAATAAAAAAATCCAGACTTTATGGGTCCACCATTTTATCATGTAATATTCAGATATTAGTCCCTCTTCCAAAAAAGCCATTCACTAACTGCCTTTTCCCTTTGTAATCTCTCCAAGAAACACTCAGGCTGCTGAACAAAAGTCCTCATTCATTAAGACTTGGCTGGGTGCAAACAAGTTCACAACTTGATAATCCCCTTCAGCCCTTATTAAATCAGCATTGCTCTGCAGGTGTGAAGCCAGACGGGAAGGAGGAGAGCAGCCCCTGGAACCAGCTTTGCTGCTTGGTCTTTAGTCCCCTAGCCCTTCCCAGCTGGCTTTTCAGTCCCTTCTCTGGGGTGGACGAGAGCCCCAAGCTTGCCCTAAATTTAGAAGCCTTCTGAGCTCTTCTTCAACACCCAGGTTGTTAAAGGAGCCTGCTAAGAGGCAACCAGTTGGTTACCAGTGGGGATCACACTCTCCCCACCAACCAGACCATTTTTACAGCTTCCACAACAATCTAAAAGCAGATACTTAAGAAAAGAGCATAAGAGAAATATCCATTTAGAGCTGGAAAGAGAGGAAGTATAATATGGACCAGAGTTCTGACTCAACAGACAGCAGACTTGAGTTCAAATCCTACCTTTGACATATCTATATGACCTCAGGCTAATTACAATCTCCGGGGA
This sequence comes from Pseudocheirus occidentalis, assembly GCA_028646575.1. Classification (NCBI taxonomy): domain Eukaryota; kingdom Metazoa; phylum Chordata; class Mammalia; order Diprotodontia; family Pseudocheiridae; genus Pseudocheirus; species Pseudocheirus occidentalis. The sequence goes on along the minus strand of CM053593.1, from coordinate 204,228,221 downwards.
TTTCAATTTCCTACTCTGTAGAATAAGAGGCTGGACTAAGAATACCATTTAGCCTTGATACCAGGAAGAGCTTTCTAATAATTAGCACTGTCTACAGGTAGAATGGCTACTCTTGGGATTAGGGAATGGAGGAGATTGTTGGTTGATTGATTAGGGAGGATTAGGGGGGGATTAAGGATTAGAAATATGGGTAATTATGCTAACTAGCACTTATTAATTTTTAAGGTTTACAAAATATTTTATGAATATTGGCTCATTTGATTTTCATGATCTCCATTTTTCAGTTGAGGAACTTGAGGAAGAGAAAGGTTAAGTGACTTGGTCAGAATCATATAGTTAGAAAGTATCTGAAGGTAGATTTGAACTTAAGTCCTTCTGACTCTAGGACCAGTGCTCTATCTACTGTATACCACCTTGTTGCCTAGTTCAGTTGTTTTAGTCATGTCCCACTCTTCAGGACCCTATCTGGGGTTTTCTTGGCAAAGATACTGGAGTGGTTTGCCATTTCCTTCTCTAGACCATTTTACAGATGAGTACACTGAGGCAAACAGGGTTAAGTGAGTTGCCCAGGGTCACACAGCTAGTAAGTTTCTGAGACCAGATTGCAACTCAGGAAAATGAGTCTGCACTCTATCCACTGTGCCACCTAGGTGCCCTTAGCTGCTTAAGCAGCATGGTACAGGATTGTTGTTCTTCAGTGGTTTCCATCCTATAAGGCAGTGGTGTCAAACTCATTAGAAACTGGGGTCAATAAACCCCTGAAGACCACATATTCACTTACTTTTAAATTTTAATGTCATCTCTGTTTAATTTTATTTTTATTTATTTTGTTAAACATCTCACAATTACATTTTAATTTGATTCCTTGCAGGGAGCATCTAATGTAGGAAATCTATGCTAGACCTGTAGTTAAGAAGAGTTGGTTTCAAATCTTCCCACTGACACTTGGTTCCATGGCCCTCAACAAGTCTCTTACCTTCTTTCAACCTTTACTTCTTCAACAATAGATTGGGGTAGGGGAGGGGGAGAGATATCAAAGGTGTGGAACCTGTGGCCTCGAGGCTAAATGTGACCCTCTAGGTCCTCAAGTGTGGCCCTTTGACTGAATCCATCAAAGGGCCACACTTGAGGATCTAGATGGTCACATGTGGCCTTGTGGCCTCAGCTTCCCCATCCCTAGATGGCTTCTAAAGTTCCTTCCAGCTTTGCATCTACAATTCCATGAACTAGCACTTGTGCTGGGTTTTGAAGGAAGAGAAAGATGTCAACACTGTTTCAGAGAGAAAGAAGGAATCAGTTCTTGGCATAAAGGACTGACCTACTTAAGCCTAGTTGGGCAGATAGGACAGGAAAAGATAAACTAACAATTTATGGCAGGATATGCTAACTGACTCTTAGAGGAGTGAACCGTCTATGTCATTATGAGTTATAGAAATACAGATTTTGAACAGAAAGGACTTTAGGGCCCATAGAACACCCCAAACCCGATTTAAGGAAGAGGAAACTGACTCCGAAGAGGGGAGGCAGTCTGCCCAAGGTAATAGAGCTAGTGAGGGACCCCGCCAGGACTGGACCTGAGGCTTCTGATGTCAAATCAAATTCTCTTTCTCCCACACCAGTGTTACTGTGTCAGCAGGAAAGCCAGATCGTTTTCAAAGGGGCAGCTAAAGCCCAGGGCACATTCTGCTCACAAGGGTGGGGAGTGGGTGGGAATACAGAGCAGGGGACTCGAGGTCCAGCAGGCAGGCCTGGATGGGGTAGCTGAAGCATGGGTGGGGCTCTACACAGCTGAGAGGGGTGGAGGGCGCTGAAGACAAATCCCCCATTCTTTGCCATTTGGGAGAGGACTGGACCCTGGTGTTCTGTTTCTACAAAGAAATGGACTGACTTACTAAAATGCCGTGCTTAATTCCAAGCAAATGGGAACTGGGTTTTGCTCCTCACATTTGCCCTGGCAAGTTCCTGACAGTTCCACACATTTCCACCCCCCATCCCCACACACACACATACACACAGACACACTCAACTCCTCTCCCTCTGACTCAAAAAAAATGTGAATATAAAAACAAAACATGAGAATTAAAGCATTCTGTTCTCATGTTCAGCTAAGTCATCTTCCATGGCCTCATCTTTTCTCTGTCTCTCTGTCCTCTGTCCTCTGTCTCTGTCTCTGTCTGTCTCTGTCTCTCTATCTGTCTGTCTGTCTGTCTCTCTCTCTCTCTCTCTCACACACACACACACACACCCATGCATGCACATGCACACACAAGGTAGTGTCAGGGTATGGGAGGGTGAGAGGTTCTGGCAAGAGTTTCCTGTAGAAGGCAGCTTTGAACCTTGAAGGTAACTGAGGCTTCAAAGAAGAGAAAGTGGGAGGGATTGAGGACAGCCCCTGCCAAGGTGAGAGATGGAGTACCTTATTTGAGAGACAATGAGAAGGTCAATTTGGCTATAGCTAGGTTACAAAAGTCTTTAAATGCCAAAGAGAAGTTAGAAAATCCTTGAGAATAAACATTGAATTGGTTTTTCTCCATGTTCCAAGCGCCTAGCACAGAGCCTGGCTCTCACTAAATGTTTATTGAAAGAATAGAGATGAGGCTTGATCTTCTTGATGTAGGTGAGTAGAACTGAAAAAAAAAATGGGTAAAAGTTGCAGAGACTAGTCTCTGCTGTCTCTCTATAAGGAAAAAATTTCCTAACAACTAGTTTTATACAAGTATAATGAACTGCCTCTATTCTAAAGGTAGTGAGCCCTCCATCACTGAAAGTATTTTAAAGAAGACAGGATATTCATCAGGAATATGACTCTATAAAGGTATGGGATTGGACTAGAAGGTATGTTTTGGTCCTTTCCAGCTCTGGGATTCTGCAAATACCATCTCTGAAACGCTGCCAGAGTTGTCCTGCGTCTGAGCTTCTTGCAGATATATCTAGAACTTAGAAATTCCATTTCAGATTTCTTTTGGCAAAGACAACTTCTTTGGTGAAAGAAGAACTCTACCTCCTGAGAGTTTCCGTGGAAACCACTTGGTCTTATTTTACTCCTAACAGTGGAGGTGAACTAGCCTGCTTACTGCAGAAAGGAAAGTGACCAAATTCTGATGCAGATCTACATCTAGGCTGCAAATGGAAAATCTGCATGATAACAGCTCACACTTTACAGCACTTTGAGTGTTTGTGTATACATACATGCATAAATGTACAGCACATTTATCAAAGTATTGTTCACAGCATCTCTGTAAGGCAAATGGTACAGTCACAGTAGTGCCCATTTTACAGATAAGGAGGCTTTATATCAGCTTTTATTACTGAGGCTCATGGAGGGGAAGTGGCGCATGCCCAAGAGCCCATCTTGCTTTGAGATTTCTTCACTCAAAGGCGAAGTGATTTGTCCAAGGGCCTATGTAAAGCAAACAAATGGTTTCCTCTTCATTGACCTTCCAGGGGAAAGAACCCATCGTAAAGTTTGTTTAGGAGAGTTTGTTGAGTTTTACGAGTTCATTTAAGGGAAACTGAAAATGGTCATGTGGGAATGAAAACCAACGATCCTAAGATTTAGAACTGCAAGGGACCTTAGAGAGCTTCTAGCCCAGCCCCATTATTTTATAGATGAGAAATCTGACACTCTGAAAGAGAAAGTTCCTGGCCCTTGTCATACACTTAGAAAATTGCGGAGTAAGGACCTGAACTCCTGTCCTTGGACTTCAATTCCGCACTCTTGCTTCTGTCCCAGGCCAAATAAATGCACCCTCAGCATAGGGTTTCCAATCAATGAGGAGTCCTGAAAGGAGTTCTGGATCTGTATTGGAAGTGTGAACTTTGGTGTGAAAGTGTTTGTTTTTCTGCTGGATATTAATTGTAACATGAAGGATCAGGGAGGTCTCTTCAAGCAATAAATCCTATGATGAAGAAATGAGAATATGAGTGGAGAAAAAAAAATCATTCCTATGATTCATAGCCTCAGAGGAAAACCTTGATATTGGATAGCTAGAGATCAATGCCAGAGAATTCCTAGTAATGAAGACTCAAGTTCAAGCCCTGCCTCTGCCATATATTGTGGGTGTGACTAAGTTAATTAACATCTCAGAGTCACCCCAGCTTCCTCTCCCTTCAAGAAACACACAACTCTTTTTGATGTTGTTGAGGCAATAAGGGGTAAGGTGACTTGCCCTGGGTCATACAGCTAGTGTCTGAGGCTGGATTTGAACTCAGGTCTTCCTGATTAATGACCAATGCTCTACTCGCTAAGTTACTTACCTGCCACCCCCACCCCAATACACACAACTCTTGAAGATTACAAATTGAAGAACAGGTGCTGATTTGCGTTGGTAAATAATTTCCTCAACAGGCATTAACTACCAAACTCCCCCTCCTACCATATAGCTTCTCTTATCACCTAAGAGGTAAAATTTCTATCATTTTCACAAAGGTTTCTGGGATCTTTTTGACACTCAAGTTGTCACTCCTCTAATAAATAGAAAAGAGAGGCAGATTGTGCTAACACTGTGGGAAGCCAATGTGCATATAACCAAATTCTATTTTCTTCCTTCTAATCTGCATTTTGCTATTCCCCACAATCACTGACAAGCTTTGGATTACATACAATCCAAAGAAACTCAGCTCTGGCACCTACCCAGTGGAAATAACACACCATTGATATTGATAGCGCAGGAACAGCGCCACTGAAAAAATATATCTGCGGGCAGGTCCTATGCTCAGAACGGACCGTTGCTGCTGAAGAAGCACTGAATTTTTTAAAGTTGTTCATTGTGGTCCACTATTTCTTTTGTGCTAGATGGCACAGTGCACAGAGTGCTGGACCTGCAGCCAGAAAGACTCATCTTCCTGAGTTCAAATCTGACATCAGACACTCAACACCAGCTGTGTGACCCTGGGCAAGTCACTTCACCCTGTTTGCCTCAGTTTCCTCATCTGTAAAATGAGCTGGAGAAGGAAATGGCAAGCTACTCTAGTATCTCTGCCAAGAAAACCCCAAATGGGGTCATGAAGAATTGGACATGATTAAAAAGCGACTCAGCAACATTGTTATTATTGTTAATGTGTGAATTCAAACTTATGAAACCCCAAAGCTCCACTGTTTATTTCTGTTTGGGGGGAAAAAACCCTCAATTGTTTGCAGTTATTCTTTCTTGATTTCTCTCCAGTTAGGGCCAGGATGAGGGTGGGGGAGGGAACTCTTCTTAGTTATGATTCAGGTTCAGATTTTTAAATCTGCCATTTTGGTTTTCTAAAAATGAAGGAGATAGGCTCTAACATCCCACATTTTAAGATTTTCAAAGTGCTTTCATTACCAGCATCTCACTAAAGTCTTCCCTTTGATTTGGGTTCTAGTATTATTCTAATTTTAAAAATGAGAAAATCAAGTCTCATTAAAGTTAAATGATTTCCCCAGGTTCAAACAGCTGGTAAATGTATATGGCAGGTTTGAAACCCAGGTCTTTCTTGATGACTGGTCTAGTTCCCCATCCCCTTTGCCACATTGCCTCTCTAAGCTTAATTCTGCCCTGTGATCCTATTAGTGATCCGATGTGGAAACGTCCCAGAATGTTATGCTTGAGTTGAAAAAACTGGCAGCTGCTAAGTGTCTGAGGTCAGATTTGAACTCATGAGATGAATCTTCTTGCCTCTGGGTCTGGTACTCTATCCATGGGCCATCTCCAGTCATCCTGATCCATATCTTACCTCTGGATCCAGATGACTGTGAGGTGAAAGTGAGGCCAGTGACCTTGCACAGCCCTTCCTCACTTAAATCTAATTCATTTGCAAGTCATGGCACCATCTTCCTGATGTTATGGTCCTCTTTGAGAATGAAGGACATACAACAACAATAACTCTACTGCATTTTCGGGTGTGGAGAGGCATTCTACTTCAGAATAAACAGTGAGAACTGCCTCAAAGTGGAAAGGGCTGCTCTGAGAGGTGGTAAATTCCTCTTCCTCAGAGGATTTTTAAAAAGAACTAGACTACTTAGGCGTGTTATAGCGCAGTCTCCTTTTAGGTAGGGGTTGGACTTTCAGGTAGGGTTTCTGTGGTCCCTGGATGACAAGGAAGATAAAATATCTGAGTTCAGATATGGTTTTAGACATTCTAGCTGTTTTACCCTGGGCAAGTCACTTAACTTCAGTCTGCCTCAGTTTCCTCATTTGTAAAATGAGTATAATAACAGAACCCACCTTGCGGAGTTGTTGTGAAGACAAAAAAACGAGATGACATTTGTAAAGCAGCCAGCACATAATCAGTCCTAAACAAATGCTTACTCTATTTCCCCATCCAATTCACAAATTCTGTGGTATTGAATATGATATGGCTAGAGCACAGGCCCAGCCACTGAGCAGTCTCCTTGGGGTAGGTTCCAATCCACCCCCAGCCACAACCCTCCCCATACCAATCCCCACTAACCACTCTGATTCTGAGAGGAAGAAAAGCCACATTTGCTGGAGACAATGGAATTGGGGAGAGAGGAGAAAAGGAGGGACAATCCAATGTAGAAAACCCATAAATAAATATTTATTAAGCACTTACTTAATGCCAGACACTATGCTGAGGATATATGGAGAGTGAGAACTACAAAGGAAGTATTAATTGCAAATCTTTTCACTTGTAGACAGCCCCTGGATTGGGAGATGAGTGAGATGGCATCCTACTAACAAGAGCAGCCCTAAGTCACACCCCTAGTTAATGTCTAGAAAGTGAGTCTTCTAAACTGAATCCTGTGCTCTCACCTCTACACCATACTGCCCACTAATTGCCAGTTGCTACAACGGTTCTCGGAAGTAGCTATGTGTTGCTATTCAGAATAACAGTAGCATTTTTGCATGGTCTTGGAATAGGAAGACAAAACACCAAAGGTTTTCTCATTAAATAGAACTTCATAGTACAATAGAAATCATCCTGAAATTGGAGTCAGTTGACCTGAGCTTGAAACTTGACTCTGCCATTTATGGCCTGTGTAGCCATCCATCCACCCATCCATCCACCCATCCATCCATCCATCCATCCATCCATCCATCCATCCATCCATCCACCTACCCATCCACCCATCCACCCATCCATCCATCCATCCATCCATCCATCCGTCCATCCATCCATCCGTCCATTTATCCATCTACATATCTATTCATCAATCTATCTATCTATCTATCTATCTATCTATCTATCATCTATCTATCTGTCTGTCTATCATCTATCTATCATCTATCTTTCTATTGCTATCCATCCACTTATCTATCATAGCTATTCAGCTATCTATCATATCTATCTCTATCCATCCATTTATCTATTATCAAAATTATTTAGTATTTTATTTTCCCCAATTGCATATAGAAGTAATTTATAACATTCATTGTTTTTTTCTTTTAAATTCTTCTTAATTTGCATTCCAAATACTTTGGGTCATTTTATATCTCCAGGTATCAGTTTCCTCATTTGTAAAAGGAGAGAGTAGGATTCAGTGATCTGATAGAATCAGTTTGAATGGGCTCCAGAGAGCTGGTTGTCAGCATACTTTGAGGTATGATTAATTTGGACCCCTACTCTATCCCAATCAGTATTAATCACTTTGAAATGATCCCATAAAGGTAGTGATTATAAGTTCTACATATTAGGCCTCCAAGCTGTGAACTACAGATTGCACTTGCTTAATCATAGGAAGCTAACTAGAGGCCCTTTAGCCTTGTTTTTCCTTGTTATAGTGACCAAACCCAGCATGGTAGAGGTGACTCAATTACATGGAAAGTTTCCTAACTTATTTTTGCACTTCTGGACCACTCTCTTTGGTTAAACAAGAGGAGGTGACCATCTTATGACCACTTAGTCAGTGGAGATGCCCCATGATTTGCCCAACCTATGATCCCCACTACTGATATAACCATTTCTAGTAGATGTATCATTTTTGGTCTGCAAAGCAAGGTCTATCAACCAATGGGATTTTGTACCTTGTATAGCCCCTCTAGAGTGTTCAAGTATCAAATCTGATATCAAGCTTATGAAAATAAAGCCCTGGAAGAAGGGGGAATATCACATTGTGAGGAAGATCTGAGACTCCCCTCATTAGAGAGGACCATGGACCCTTTAACCAAATGCCATTGGCTCAGTTTTGCCACCATGGTTTTTCTTGCAGATTGGGCAATTGTAGTTCCTATAATACCCTTGACTGAACAAGATGATCTCTTGGGTCCTTTCTGGCCCTAAAATTTTAAGTTCTTTCCTTATCTATGAAATGAATTATTTTGACTTGACCTCTGAGCTCCTTTCCAATTAAAAATCTACCATCTTGGTTTTCACTTCCTTCTAATTATCTTAGTCTTTCTTTTTGCCTGTATCACAGACTCTCTAGGCTAATTCACTCATCTGTAAAAGGAGTCAGTTGGCACAGATGACTTTGAAGTTTTCTTCCAGTGGATTATCCTCTTCTGATTCCTAAGAACATAGCAAAGGGGCATCTTATCTGGGAGTGGAACTGAATCATTGCTCCTCTTCCCTTTGAAAGGACAAGTTCCTCTGTCTCTGGGCTGTTGCAGCCTAATGGCCAAGTTGAACAGAGATATACCTCTGAATACACAAGGATAATTGCTAGGAAAGTGTCCATGAATTCTTCTTTGCCCATCTTCTCTCCTAGAATTGTCCCTGAACCAGTTTTCAATGAAACCACCAGACAAGCATCTATGTTCCTAATGACAGGTCATGGTAAAGCTCTGAAATGCCTTCGGAGCTATGCAAAAGGGATTAAATTCCAGACCATAGACTTGGGAGTGCTGTTTCATGGCCCCACTCTCCAATCATCTCTACCCCCACCAGAAACGTGGACTTCATCCTTTGCTCCCATATCCTGCTACTATAGGTAAGCCTTTTGCTTCATTTGGCCATCAAGCCATGGCCAATTCTTGTAGCCTCCTTTTGTGGGAACTGCCCCCCTTCCAGTATCCATTTGTCTATTATATATTAGAATTATATATTCTATTAGAATAGAATGTAATATTAGAATGTAAGCTTCTTGAGGGCAGAGACTATCTTGTTTCCTTTTGTATCCCTAGAACTTAGAACAGTGATTGGCAGATCAATGCTTAATAAATGTTCTGTCCATTGATCCATCCATCCATTTATTGATCTATCTATCCATTTATTCATTTATCACTATCCATCCATTTATCTATCTCTGTCCATCAATTTATCAGTCTATCTAGCTATCCAACCAGCTATCTATCCATCCAGCTATCTTTCTGCAATCTAATTTATTGTGTTCTTTTTTTTTTTCCTCTTTTCTTTTGAGGGGATAGGACAGGGCAATTGGGGTTAAGTGACTTGCCCAAGGTCACGCGGCTAGTATTATTGTGTTCTAAATCTTTAAAAATGGATGCTGCAGTGGAAAGAGCTCTGGCTTTGTAAAGCTGCTTTCCCAAGATGTGACTGTGGCTCACTGGGCTCCTTCGCAGCAAAGGATATGGTCCTGGATCACACAGACACAGATTAACAGAAGAGAGGTCTATCACTCTCAGATTTGTTTCCTATTTTGAAGTAAAACTCTGGAGAAATTTTCTAAAACAAGTCAGGCACTGGACTTCAAGACTCAGCTCTTGAAATCTTGGGTAAGACAATTCATTACTCCAAGCCTCAGTTTCCTTCTCTGTAAAATGAAGGAGTTGTACAACATGATCTCTAAGGCTCCCTCTTGCTCGTAGTCTTATTATCAGCCAGTCAATCAATAAAGAAATATTCACTAAGTACCTATTATATGCCAACAATCATTGCCCTCAATGAGTTTATATACTATCTGATCTTGTAACAACCCCAGGATGATGTCTGTAGCAGCTGCCTATCAGCCAGGGCATTCTAGCCTCCAATCATGCTGAAGATTTGAATTTACTACACTTCTCTGTGTCCATCTATGTCCAAATCCACATATTTTCAACTGTTTTTTCTACTTTCCATTTTCTCATCAATGCCAAATAATAACCAAAAGCCAGACAATTCAACTCTCCCTTTTCTGTCTGCCTCCTCAAACACCCCCCCCCTCCTTTTGGAGGTTTGTGTTTCAGTTTTTCTACAATAATCACCTTTGGAAGAGGATTTCTTCTTGTCTTGCATTTGTTTGGGGAGCTCAGGGGCAAAGAATAACCCAGTTTGGAAAATAATCAGGATGAAATGCCACCAAATAAAACGATTGAATGGAATGAATGAATGAGAAAGCATTTCTTCAGCCCTGACTATGTGATTATTCTAAGTGCTGTTTATACAAATATAAACACTGCACTTGTCCTCCAAGAGTTTTCCTTCTAATAAAGAGAGAAAATAGTATGTGGGTGTCATAAAAAGTAGCCCAACTAGGGAATGTCTAAAGAATAACAGGAATGATGACTTGATCCATAAGGGAACCATTTGACGCACCCTTTCCAGAAACTGGAATGGAAGAGAGACTTAGTAGTGAGAGTCATCTCTGAAACAATGACCTTTGCATTCTGTTGCCCAGTAAGGGGTGGGGCAGGGTGCAGTGTGTGGGACATTTTGAACAAGGCCCCTCTAGAAGGATCATGAAACTCCAGGGCTAACCTGCTGGAGACTCGCCTGGTTGAGCAGCTGCTCTCACCTTGTTGAGGGCTGCTTTGTATCCTTAACTTTTAGTGGAATGAAACTAAACCAAAGGGTCCTGGAGTCTTCAGGACCTCATCCAAAAGCCCACATAGATATGTATATTCCCTTACTTTCTGTTTAAGTACCAAAGCATGTGGATTTCTGAATGTTTTTTCTTCAATGTACTTTGAAATGTTTTACTGATGCTCCTCTCTCTCCTCTTTCTCCCCTCTCTCCTTCTCCCTTTCTCTCTTCTTCCCTTCCTTTCTTTGAGTCAGTGAGGTATTACAGTCAATAGTGCACAGGGCCTGAAGTCAGGAAGATTCAAGTTTAAAACCAACATCAGATACTTACTACCACTGTGACCTTGGGAAAGTCACTTAACTTCTATCTGCCTTTGTTTCCTTAGCTATAAAATGGGAATAATAATAGTACCTGACTCTCATGGCTCTTATTAGGATCAAATGAGACGATATTTGTAAAAAGAACTTAGCATAGTGCCTGGTATATAGGACGTGGGAACTAAATAAATGCTTGTTTTCTTCCTCTCTTCCTTTCTCTTGCTTTTCTTTTTCTTCTTTCCTCCCTTCCTTTCTTTCTCCTTCCTTTTCTTTTTCCATCTCTCCTTCCTTCCTTTATTCTTCCTTCCTCTCAGTCTGTCTTTTTCTTCCTTCCTTTCTCTCTGCATCTGCATCTCTCCCTCCCTTTTTATCTTTCTTTCTTTCTTTTCCTCCTTTCTTCCTTCCTCCTGTCTTCCTTCCCTCTCTCTTTTCTTCCCTCTCTTTCTTCCTTCCTTCCTTCCTCCCTCCCTCCCTTTCTTTCTTTCTTTCTTTCTTTTTCTTTTTTCCCTTTCCTCTGCATCTCTTAGTGCTCATTAAATGATTCCTCTACCCCTAAATAGAAGTTGCCCCTTGTAACAAATAGACGTAGTCAAGTAGAACAAATCCACCCACAGATCAAGGATCCGGGAGTGCCTGGGTCTCGTTACATTCATTGCTTTTTCCATTAGTCCATGCCGTCTGCCCCTTATTTTACAGATGATCAATCCTCTGATTACACAAACTCAGAAAGGTCAGTCAGAGCTATGCTTCCTCCCCACTTTGTCATCATGGAAAGGACCTAAAAGATCATCATGTTTAGTCTGTTCATTTTACAAATAAGAAAAACAGAAACCAAGAAATGGGGAAGTCATTTGCCCAAGGTCACAAGACCTATTCGAATTCAGATCTTCTAAGCAGTACTCTTTCCACTACATCACACTGCTTCTCATTCTATGTTCATTTTTGAAGTTATTTAAGGGAAATAGAGTAAAATTTTCTTGCATTCATATAGTACTTTAATATTGTCAGAATGCTTTCCTCTGAAAAGCCCTGTGATGTAGGTAGCAAAAGTATTGTTATAGGGATGGCTAGGTGGTGCAGAGAATAGAGGACCTGAATTCAAATTCACCCTCAAACACTTAACACTTACTAGCTGTGTGACCTTGGGCAAGTGGCTTAACCTTAAATGCCCTCCAAAAAGCAAAAAAAACCCAAACCAACCCCACCCCCCTAAAAAAGTCAAAAGTATTGTTATCCCCATTTTAAAGAGGACAGGAATTAGGCTGAGCAAAGTAATGTGACTTGCCCAAGGTCCCACAATTGATAAATGCCAGAGCCAGTATTCGGACTCAGGTTTCTTGCCTCTCTGTCCCATTCTCATTTTATTACATCCCACATGATTCCTTGTTCTATGTCCAATTCTTCATAACCATTAAGGGGAAATGTACCACAGCCATGTTAAAAAAATCCACTCATTTCCAAAGAGGAGACCAAAGGAGAAAGGCAATTCCATATTGGATTATGGATTGGCATGCGTTCATCTACTTCATAGTAGCAATGACTAGAAATGTAGGTCTACAGATGGAAAGAGAGTCAGGCCATTGGAAACAAGAGCCACTCTCACCACAAACCTCCCCTAACTCAGATATAATTACTCCAAGGTACAAAAAAGCTTGCACTTACAGACTCCCTGGTTCCAATCTTCTTGGCAGCATAAGTGCCCAAGAATAAGCCAGTCCTCATAAACTTTCCAGCCAAGGGCTGCAAAGGCGGGAAGTTGAAATAAGGACCGGTAATGAGCTTGGGTGCCAAATGCAACTCAGCTCACAAGTCCTTTGTAAATTCATTGACAGTATCAAGACCTGGTGGGGATGGGTTTTCAGCCTTAAATGGCCTAGAAAATGTGGGCTTTCAGATTCCAGGACCAACATCAATTCACTGTACCCCTACCAGGGACCACTGCCAGTTAGCTCCATTGTACCCCTAGCCTGATAACCAGGCCTGTTGTCTCTTTCTTTAGCTGTGAAAGTTACAGAAGGAGTAAGAATTGAAAATTAGAGTAAAAAGAGGAAGAAAAGAGATGTTTGATACCCCAAAATGGAAAAAACAAGACAAAGATAGAGGAGAAAGAGACCAGTTTTAATTGGAAAGTCATTTTCCTTCTCTTGTTATTTTTAAGTTATAGTCTTGGATCTTTAGAAATTACAGGCTCCTTTAGCATCATCTCTGTGGTTGGAAAAAATGCCCATTTCACTTTTAAAACAAACAATGGAAAGTTCCTTCTGGAGGAAAAATCTTATTAGCCAAAGTCAAAGGAAATCTGCGGAAAGTTTTAGCAAGATCTATGGGGCTTTCTGCCGCTTTTGCAGAATGGCTGTGGGCATAGCCGACAGCCTTCTTTGCCTCTTCCCCCAAACTGCCGCCTATACATAGGATAAAATAACATCCCTCCCCTTAAACCCTTGAGTGCTGCAAAAGACCTCACAGGGTACTGAGCGCAGGAGGAAACCACTCAGACATGAAAGCCAGGAGAATATCCCTTACCCAAATAAACAGCCTGAGGAATACAGGGAGGGAAACAAGTCTGATCAGACAAAGCCACAAATTAAGATCACAAGAGACTAGCTGGGGATTTGGGGATCTGTCTTGAAAATATCTTCCAGGAAGCTGTCATTTGGGCATCTGTCTTCTCCCCACGTCGCCCGCCTCCTTCCTCTCAGCATGTACTTGGCATTGTCAGGTTCATGGAAGGTCTGGGTTTGAATCTTGGCACTTCTACCTGTGTGGCCTCTAGCAAGGCAACCAATCAGTCAACAGGTAATTTATTACTTGGGTCAGGCGCTGGGACTGCCAAGACAAAAATGCAACGTTCTTGCCCTCAAGGAGCTTACATTCTACTAGGGAGATACAAGGCACCTGTCATGGAATAGCAGCCGGCGGTGGGGTGGTGGAGCTTTGGTTTGGGCAGTCACAGGTACTGTGACCAGACTCATACCGCAGTAGGTTGTCACGGTCTTTCGAGTAGCAGTGATGATGACCACTAGGTTTTGTTCCCTGAACCAAAGGTGGAAGGAGAGCAGAGTGGGAAAATAGATGCCAAGATGCCTAGGATGGTGAGACCCTGGCACCCTGGTGGACAGGACAGGGTGAAATGTAGTCATGTGCCTGTGGCTGGCTGGATAATGAGGACAGCTTCACCTCCACTGAAGCCATTTTACTCCTTGGTATGGAGGAAAGAATGTTTATTCTCGAGTTGGAGGATCCGAGTTCAAGTCCCGTCTTTGATACTACCTGTGTGTCTTCTCACAATGTCTCTGGGCCTCATGTTCCTCATCTATAAAATAAGGGGGTTGGACTAGATGACCTCTGGGTGCTAGGGCCCTTTTAGCTTTCATGGGCCTCTGTGTTTTCGTAATAAAATAAGAGGGCTTATTAAACATTCAAATTCTATTGTGGAGAGCACAACCCCAACGTACTGGCCACATCGTTCAAATGCCAAATGCTCGCTTGCCTAAAAGACTACTTTACAGAGAATTCACATAGGGTAAGCACTCATATGGTGGTCAGAAAAAGCAATTCAAGGACACTCTCGGGGTCTCTCTTAAGACCTTCAGGACTGATTGTATGACTTGGGAGACCCTGGCACAGGACTGCCCAGCATGGCGTGCCCACATCAGAGAAGAGGCCAGGTTCTCTATGAGCAAAGTGGAACTGAAGTAGCTCAAAAGAAACAAATTGAGAGAATCCATTCCAAATGTTCCCATGGCCTATTTGTGCCCGAGCTGTGGTAGAGCATTCTGAGCTCAGTGTGTCCACGGCTGGACACACTGCACCTTGACTTTAACATAGTGACATCACTTTGGTCCTTCAAGAATGAGAGACAGCACCTACCACCAACCCACCACCACTATGTGTGCCAAGGGACAGGTAGGTGGTGCGGTAGTTAGAGCCCTGGGCTTTGAATCAGGAAAACTCATCTTCCTGAGTTCAAATCTGACTTCAGACTCTTCCTAGCTGTGTGACCCTGGGTAAGTCACTTCAACCAGTTTGCCTCAGTTTCCTCATCTGTAAAATGAGCTGGAGAAGGAAATGGCAAATCAGTCTAGTATCTCTGACAAGAAAACCCCAAATGGGGTTATGAAGAGCCAGACATGACTAAATAACACATACACACAATGTAAGCAACCAGTGTGCTAAGCATCTTACAAATACTATCTCATTTGCTCCTCACAACAGCCTGGGAGATAGGTTTTGTACACTTTTACATTTTTATATTTTTTTACATTGTACAGGTGGGGAAACCGAGGCAAACAGAAGTTGAGTGACTTGCCCAGCAAGTAAGTATCTGAGGTAGGATTTGAACTCAGGTCTTCTCGTCTCCAGGCCAGTTGCTCTGTCCACTATCCCACCTAGCTTCCTCTCTAAAAGTGGGAGGGGGTGTTAGGTTAGCTGGTTTCTACCGTGTTTTCCAGCTCTAAAACCTTTGACACCATGAATCTTTGAAATTAGAGACTCTGGTATCTCATCCCCAGTGGCACTAGGTAAGCAGTGAGCAGAGTGTGGACCGAGATGGAATAAGCCTGTAAAGTCCTTTTTCTAAGAGTTGCTGAGGCAGGAAAAGGAAAAAAGACAGGAAGGAGCTGGAGGGGGAGCGTTGGGAAAGGATGGGAAAGAGGGAGCCAAAGACAAATGTTGCTGACTTCTTCATTTTCCCCAGTTCTGTTCTGAGGGCTCAGTCCCAAAGGTTTTCTTTTTAGGGAAAATGACTTCTGGTTTCATGGAAAAGTCCATAGGGAAGAACTGAGCTTAAAAATAAAAAATGGGGGATGGGGAAGAAGAAAGAGTGGAAAGAGCCAGTCTTATCTCGTGGCCTTCCAGGGTCTTCCTCTGTTGACTGTTTGTGGGGCTGCCCCTAACACTAACTCGCTGTGTGAATGTATGTGAATGTATGTGTGAATGGCCTCTGAGGGTTCCCTGTTTGTCAGCAAGAATGCTAATCCTCACCCCAACTGCCTTCCTGGGTTCTTGTAAGATAAAAGTACACAAAAGAATGTTGCAAACTGTGGAGTACCATGTTCAGCAAAAGCTGTTGGGTTGGAGGGGCACAAAAGTCATGTGATGAGCTAAGGCCCCATCTAGAACAAAGGCTGGAACCCTGAAAACATTTGTTTGGCATAGTCTTGTCTACATTAGCAAGAACAGAAATATCTGGAAACATGCTGAAATTCTGGTGAGGACTGTAGGATTTTTTACAATTTAGATCTATGATTTAATTAGTGCAGAGAACTTTGGGTGAAGCAGTTTCCTCTATTACTGCAGTCTGGAGCCTTTATTGCAACTTACAGTCTTTGAGAGTTGTCTGGAGCACTGAAAGGTTAAAACAACTTACCCACAACTACACAACCAGTATGTGACATAGGCAGGATTAGCACTCAGGCCTTCTTGACTCGAAGTACCTATTCCTCACTGAGAATTATTATTTATCTAATTTCTCCTTTTATACACCTGGTTTGAGATAAACATACACTCTGAAAAACAGAGTTTTGGGGCAAATTTTTACCATGAGCAGGACTGACCTTGGGGCAGTGGATAGAGCACCAGACCTGAAGTCAGGAAGACTTAAGTTCAAATTTGACCTCAGATACTCACTAGTTGTATGACCCTGGGTAAGTCACTTAATCCTGTTCACCTTAGTTTCCTTATCTGGAAAATGAGCTGGACAAGTAAATGACAAACCACTAGTATCTTTGCCAAGAAAACCCCAAACAAAGTCACGAAGAGTAAGACGTGACTGAACAACCACATGATCGGCCTTGTACATTTGTAGAATGGATGGTCATCTATTTTCAACTCAATTAACATTTATTAAGCACCTACTATGTGCTAAGCACTTTAACAACTATTATCTCGTGTGCCACTCACAACAATCCCAGGAAGTGGGTACTGTTGTATTCCAATCTTACAGTTGTAGAAACTGAGACAGGGAGTGGTTAAGAGACTTGCCCAAAGTCACAGAATAAGCATCTGAGCCTAAATTTGAACTTGGTCCTTCCCAGCCCCAGACCTAGAACTCAAATGACTGTGCCATCTAGATGCCTGAAGAAAAGGCCAGCCCTATTTGACTTTTACAGGATCCCTGAGTGGCTACGGCCAAGCCACATTCAGCTGGCTCTTTTGGCAGGAACTCAGTCTAGGAGAACAAGTGATGCTCACAATGGAAATCATGAATATGGGACTAGAAGAGATCTTAGAAGTCATTTAATCCAACCACCTTATTTTACAGACTAGGAAACTGAGACCAGAGAGAGATGAGCATATTTCAGAAAGAAGGAAAAAGCAGAGAAAAAATGGACCCTTAAAAATTGAGGGTTTTTTGTGTGCTTTTGTTAAGTCATTTCAATCATTTCTGATTCTTTATGACCCTATTTTTGGGTTTTCTTGGCAAACATACTGGAACGGTTTGCCATTTACTTCTCCAGTTCATTTTACATATGAGGAAACTGAGGTAAACAGGGTTAAGTGACTTGCTCAGGGTCACACAGCTAGTAAGTGTCTGAGGTCAAATTTCAACTCATGAAGACAAATTTTCCTGATTCCAAGCCCAGTGCTCTAGCCACTGAGCCACCTAGCCACAAACTGGAATAAATAGACTATAAATTTGTCAGAGGCAGGGTTGATAGTCTGGAAAAGATCTGAAGGTTTTAGTGGACTCGAAATGAGTCAACATGTTGTAGCAACCAATAAAGGTAACATGATAGGAGGTGTTATCCAGGAATGAGGAGGGGAAGGTCTTCCTGTACTCTGCCCTGGCAGGGCCACATCTGAGAGTATTTCACTCAGTTAGGGGAGTGATATTTAGGAAGGACATCCATGAATAAGCTGGAGAGTCATTCAATAAACATTTCTTAAACAGTCATTGTGTGTCCAAAGGAGGGCAACCAACAAAGGGAAGTGAATAATAGAACTGGGGTTCCAGGCCAGGATTCTCCAACTCTTTCTACTAAGCCACACATTGCTGGGGGTGTCACAGAAGAGAATCATTGAGCAAGGGGCTACATAATATGTCCTCGAATGTATCTTTAGATTGAGATTGTATGAACTTATTTATGTGAACTATCAGATGCCCATGATCTTCATGAGGCCCTTTTTGAACTTTTTTGAGGGGGCCGAGGTACTTCTGACCTCATTATGGTTGGTGGGTTTTCACTGGATTCTCTGGTTCCTTCTAGGCTTAAGCTTCTTTCCTGTTCCTCCCAAATATGGCCCCTAGATCTGGATTGCTGTAGTATGGCAGATGCGTAGGAGAAAGACTGAAGAGGATTCTTTACCATTTTCTAAGTAAGAAAACCAAGAAACAGAGAGGTAGTCTAATTGCCTCTGATCTCTGACAAGACACGGCCAGGAGCTGAGCCCAGAAATTATAACCTTCACACTTGTGCTCAGCCCACTAGACAGGCCAGAGTGACCTGGCCTCCAACCTCTGAGGGACCAGGGAAAAACCACAAAACTTTGAAAGCGAGGAGGAGAGATGACCTGGACAATTTTGAAGCTGTTTTCAAACTACTGGTCAGTCATCCAAAAACAGAGGAAAAAACCCTAAGATACTAGAAGCTTGGAACGTTAGAAGTGAAGGAGGCCTTTAAGACCATCTGGTACATTTCCACCCCCTCCCACTTTACAGGCATTTTGCCATCTACCCTGAGAGATATGGGAAAGGTCCTTCCTCCCTAACTTCATCATCCCACTTTGCACCTATTCTTCCTGTTCTGGGAATGATGTATCAATGCTACTGTCGATACCAGAATCCTGGCTATTTCTTCCTCTCTGGGTTTTTGTGACAATACCCTCTTTCGGCTCTCCTCACACCTGTTTGACTACTCCTTCTCAGCCTTTTTGCTAATTTATCTCTTGGCCTCTAACTATGGAAGTACCCCCAAGGCTCTGCCTTGGGCCTCCTCTTCTCTTTCTATACACCCTTTTTTGTTGACCTCATTGGTTTCTATGAATTCAATTGTCCTTAAGTAGATGATTCCCTGATCTATATATCTCTTCTGAGTTCTAGTCCCACATTATGAAGCACCTATTGGACATTTTTTGGAGGCAGCTGGGTGTCAGTGGATAGAGCATTGGGTCTGAAGTCAGGAAGACCTGATTTCAAATTGAGCCTCTGACTCTTAATAGCTGTGTGTCAACCAGACTGAACTGACCTCTAACCTGCGGATGGCCAGAGCTGAACAGAGCAGGCTAGAGACAGGAGAGTCAGGAATCAAACAGAAGTTTAATTTCAAAGTGAGTGAAATGGCTTGTAAGCAAGGAGGAGATCTAGACACATGTGCTGGGACCCTACCCCTAATGGGGGGACCAAATCTAGTGCAACTCACCCACAATACTTGCACCAGTGGCTACACTGGCATAAGTGAGCTGTAGCACTGACAGTGAATGGTAACAGCAGTGAGACATGTTTGATTCAAAGCAGGGCTTCGTGACCAGAATATATGTATTTGTTGGAGCTTGTCTGGTACTTGTTCAAGATCAGAGACCACCTGTTACTGGTCAAAGCAATACAATAATTATGTGATTTTGCCAGATGGTAGTATCACCCAGAGGGTAAGCACAAAGAATTGTTGTTATGCCCAGGTCAGGGTGCAGCTGGGGCTTAGCTCCAAAAAACAGAGTGTCTCTTAATATTTTGACACTGTGTGACCCTGGCAAGTCACTTAACCTCTGTTTGTCTTAATTCATTGGAGAAGAAAATGGTAAACCACTCCAATGTATTTATCAAATATACCCCACAAAAGGGGTAACAAAGAATCAGACAAATTGGACAACAACTGAATGACAACAGCATTGGACATTTTGAATTCAATTTCCTGTAGACATCTCCAACTGAATATTGTTGTTCATTCTTCATTCTCAGAGAGGACCAATGACATCAAGAGGGTGATATCTTGACTTGTGAGTGAATTGGATTTAAGTGAGACAGAGCTGTGCAAAGTTATCAGCCTCACTCTCCTCTCCAGAGTCTCTGGAGTTCAGTGGCAAGACAAAGGTCAAGATCTCCAACTCAACACATCAAAAAGAGAACATATATTCTTTCTCTCAATCCACCCTTCTTACTCACTTCTCTTTTCCTAAAAAGAGCATCAACATCCTCGGCTCAGGTTTGCACTTCCTGTGCAAGTTTGACTTCTTGTAGGACTGTGCAGGACTCTCTTGTCCTACACATCCACTCAGCTGCCAGGTTTTTGAATCCCACCTCCATATTCTGTCTCATGTACATGCCCTTCTCTCCACTCACACAGGCACCATGCTAGCTCAGATCCTTATCGTCCCTTGCTTAAACTGTTGTGATTGCCTCCTAATTATTCTCCCTGCTTCAAGTCTTTTCATCTCTAATCCATGTTCCACATTACAGCCAAAGTGAAATTCCTGTAACTAAGATCTAACCATATCACTTCCCCTCTCAATAAGCTCCAGGGAGTCTCTCTTGCCCAGTGAGGGCTGGACTAGATGACCAGAGAGGACCCTTTCAATTCAGAGATTCTACAGTCCTTTGTTTCAGAACGGCTCACTAGCAGCATAGGACAATGGATTTAGATCTGGAAGGAACCCTAGTGGAAAGTTGTCAAAAATGGAGCCCCCAAGTGCCCCAGAACTAGACTAAAACATAATTGGGAAAAATTTAACAAAATAAATTAAAATGCAATAGAATGAAGATATGATATGGTTTTCTTTTTTTATACAGTATTTAGTTTTTTCCTAATTATATGTAAAGATAAATTTAAAAAAATTTTTTTTTGTTTTTTGGAGGGCAATTGGGTTTAAGTGATTTGCCCATGGTCACACAGCTAGTGTGTGTGTATGTGTGTGTGTGTGTGTGTGTGTGTGTGTGTGTGTGTGTATGAGGTCAGATTTGAACTCAGGTTCTTCTGACTCCAGGGCCGGTGCTTTATTCACTGTGCCACCTGGCTGTCCCTATAAAGATAATTTTTAACATTCACTTTGTAAAAAAAATTTGAGTTTCAAATTTTCTCCCCATCTCCCTCACCTGCCCCTTCCCAAAGACGGCAAGCAATTTGATACAGGTTATATTTGTGAAATCACGTAGAAAGTATTTCCTTAATATATGGTTTTCTAAGTCAATATGCAGGCAGTTAGGTGGCACAGTGATGCCTGGATAGAGTTCCAGGTCTGGAGTCAGGATTACAAACCTTTCTGAGTTCAAATTTGGCCTCAGACACTTACTAGATGGGTGACCCTGGGCAAGTCATTTCACCCTGTTTGCCTCAGTTTTCTCATCTGTAAAATGAGCTGGAGAAGGAAATGGCAAACCACTCTAGTATTTTCCACTGCCAGGAAAATCCAAAATAGGGTCATAGAGTCAGACACGTTGGATAAATGACTGAACAACAAAGTCAATATGCCTGCTGGGATGGTTATATATTAGTTTGCCACCACTCCCTTAGAGGTTATTTTGCAGATGAGGAGGCTGAGGCCTAGGGAGGTTAGCTGACCTGCCCTTGGTCACTGGACTGGGCCTAGGAAGTAGGATCTGTCTCCAAATCCAACATCCTTTCTACTGTACCAGGTTGAAAAGTCCTGGTTACTTTGGAGTAGAACCAGAGCTTACGACACTGACCTTAAAGAAATAATGGTTGAGTTGGTGCAAACTAACATGGCATCATGAGGTCAGCACAGTTTTGTGTGTGGGTTGTTGCTGTTTTTGTTTTACCACTGAAAGACATTAGGATGACAGGAAGAATAGACCATGGCCAACTCTGTGGTGCAAAAGCATTAAATTGGGCTTCCCACTAAATGATGCAAAAAATTCTCCAAAGACAAACGCCAGGCCTAGGAGCTGGTGGTGATAATGTTTATCCATTCCCTCTTCTCTATTAACGCAGACCTAGTTCAAGCATTTATCACCTGCCTTCTGGGCTTCTGTAATAAGCATCTAATTGGTCTTCCTCAGACTTCTCCCTTCTCCAACCCAGCCTCTACATAATTTCCAAATTGGTATCCCTAAAGCACAAATCTGACCACAGAAGAAGCTTCAAGCGCTCTCCATCGCCATAAGAGTAAGATACCACTTCCTCTGTTTAGCCATTTCATACTCATCACAATCTGGCTCTAACCCATCTTTCCTGATAGATTTCACATTGTTAACCCATTCTACCCAAACTGGCCTATTTGCTGTCCTGTGTATGAAGTATTCCATCTCCAGCCTCTATGTGTTTGCAGCAGCTGTCTTCTATGCCTGGAATAGGGCATGTAGGTGATGCCACAGTGCACAGAGAACCCAGCCTGGAGTCAGGGAGGCTCATCTTAATGAGCTCAAATCTGGCCTCAGCCACTTACTAGCTGTGTGACCCTGGACAAGTCACTTAACCCTGTTGGCCTCAGTTTCCTCACCTGTAAAATGAGCTGGAGAAGAAGATGGCAAACCACTCCAGTATCTTTGCCAAGAAAACACCAAAATGGGGTCATGAAGAGTCTGAAACAAATGAACAACAATACCTAGAATGCTCTCCTTTCTCTGCCTCTTGGAATCACTACTTCCTTTGAAGGCTCATTTTGCAAGAGGCCTTCCTTGATCCCTTCATTGATGGTGCTTTCTTCCCTCACAAAATTGTTTTGTACTTAAATTTTATATTTCCTTATCTCTCTTAAACTGTGGTGTAGCTATCGGAAGAACCTCATCTACTGGAAGGTCTGACCAAAAGAAGGTAGAATAGGGTAGGTGGTGTGACCTCATATGATTCCAAGCTGGAAATCACCCAACTAATCTGACTCCCTCGTTTTGTTGCTACTGCCCAGTCATTTCAGCTGTGCCTGCCTCTTTGTGATCCCATTTGGGGTTGTCCTGACAAAGAAACTGGAGTGGTTTGCCATTTAAGCTCATTTTACAGATGAGGAAACTGAGGCAAACAGGGTTTAGTGACTTGCCCAGGGTCACACAGCTAGTAAGTGTATAAGGCAAGGTTGGAACTCATGAAGCTGACTCTTCCTTCTTCCAAACACAATGCTCTATCCACTGTGCCACCTAGCTGATTTTTACAGAAATGGAAACCGAGGTACAGAGAGAGTCATTTGTCCGACGTGACATTCATAGTAAGTAGGAGAGTCTAGTTTCAAACCCACATTTTCTGATTCTAAACCCAGAGATCTTTTCTTTATCAAATTGTCTTTCTCTGCCATAGCGTCTGTAACTCCAAGGCTGGATTGTTTTTACAGACAACCACACCGCCCATCAGATTTTTATTGGCCATCCAGCCCTGGTGCTGGACTGAGGGTTGAATCTTTATGTTTTTATAAGGTTTGCCACCCCATTTTCCTTCGGTCAAAAGACATCCTGGGCATTAAGTGTTTTTTGAAACTTAAAGCCCTTTATAGATTTCAGCTTTTGTTATTCTGATTTCTTTTCAGCCCTAGGTATTTAGGCCAGTGAGAGTTTGCCAGACCATTCTCATCCTCATTTTGAGTTTCAAATGGTCTTATTAGCCCTTGTATTGAGAGATGAGAAGGTAGAGAAAAATCTCTAGGACATAAGTCTTCATTATCCTATTAATTTTTAAAATTCATTAAAACCTAATCACTAAGAACTCTTAAATTTAAGGAGATAAAAGAGAAATGCTAAATGTCTCTGAGAAGCCAGGTTAAGTAGGACAAATAAAAGACTATGAAGATGAAAAGAACACTGTGGGATACATCCAGGGGGAGTTGGGGCAATTGACTCAGAACATACATCGCGTTATTAAAAAAGGAACAAACAGCATGAGATAGTGTGGAGTAGTAAACAGTGTGCTGACCTTGGAGCCAGAAAGACAGGACCTTGGTTCTCATGCTACTCCTCCCTCATGTTCACTTTATAACTATAGGTAATTCACAACCCCCAGGTAATTCTCCAAGTGTACAAATTCCAAATGAGTGTGAGAAGGAGTTTATCTACTGGGAGTTTTATATGAAAAGAAAAGAGGAAAGAAAAGAAGGGAAGGTCAGGGAAAACAAAACAAGCCCATGGTATATGCCTTTAGCAGCTTTTTGTCCATAATGGTAGGATGAGAAGAGAAGCTGTCCAAATCGTTTGTCTTGGAAGCTATTTTCCTATGAAACTCCCAAACAGGAGACAACACAGATGCTTAAATGAGAGTTATCAGGCAGGATACAGGTCCAGTTACCTCTGGAATACCCATCAATCAATTCCCATTTACCTATGTCAAGTACTATACTGGGTCCTGGGAGTATATGGACAATAATACAATCCATGTACCCTCAAAAAGCTTATAGTCCAGTTGGGGGAGATACCTTGTATATATGAAGGCAAATACAAAATAAATATGAGGTGATTTGGGGAGGAAGGCACTAGTAAGCACTTGGTTGGTGGTAAAGTGACACAAGGAAAGACCTCATGCAGAAATTATGATTTGAGTTAAAGGAAATTAAAGATTCAAAAAAACTGAGGTGAAAGGTAGACCATGGCAGGGATGAAGGATAGCAGGGCAAAAGTCAAGAGGTAGGACATGAAGTGTTATGAATGACGTCTTGATTGAAATTAAGATGACTGAGGCACAGATCTCCAAACATGTTTATTTTATTGGTTTGACTAGTGATGAACAATTAAGGGGGTCTTTAATTTTGGTCACGACAACGACAAATAGCAAAAGAAAAAGCCAGTTTGGCTGAACCACACTGCCCAGCATGGAGGGAAAAATGTGCATTGAGTCTGGGAAGGGAGGTTGGGGGCACGTAGTCTTATACTTCTTTATACACTGTGCTATGTCTAACACCACCCTGGGCACATGGAAAATACTCAGTATGAAGATGGATGGATGGATGGATGGATGGATGGATGGATGGATGCATGGATAGATGGATGCATGGATGGATGGATGGATGGATGGATGCATGGATAGATGGACAATGATGACAATAGGCAAAAAGGAGGGACATCTCCTGGATTGGAGGGGAATACAGTGGGAAGAGTATAGAAATGGAAGGATAGGGGAAGAAGAAGAGGGAGCCCTAACAGGAAAGCCACAGGAATTTCACTTTGCCATAAAAATTCTAGATTATTAAAGGTATGCTTTGAAATCTCTTAGAACAGGAGTAGTTAGGGACCTCTAAGGGACAGCACAAATTTATTGCGAACAAGTCATGTGAGCCTAACCTCACTTTCCTTTAAAAATAGGTATTAGGTAGGAGTGGCTAAGTGGTTCAGTGAATAGAGCACTGGTCCTGAAGTCAGGAGTACCTGAGTTCAAATCTGGCCTCAGACACTTAACACACACACACACACACACACACACACACACACACACACACACACACATACACCCTACTTTGTGCTCATATCTACCTCTCATCACCTGTCCCAGCCTTGAGCCAAAGTGAAAAGACATGAGCTGAAAAAGAAGACAGAAGTTTCTCGCTGCTGAACCCAAACCAGACACAATGCTGGGGCCATTAAGAAACTTCTCTCCACAGAATCCTCAGGACATGCTACAATTACCCAGGCCTGAGAGCCAGCACCTGGAACAGAGCTACTTTTGAACAAAAAAAGACAAGGCAACAGGAAAGTTGAGCTGTTGGGTTGGGAGGGGAAGGGATGAAGTTGCTGGCCTCCAAGTGGAGTTGGCCTGCCATGGGTGAAGGGTTGAACTCAAGCAGGAAAAATATTCAGTCAAAAAAAAAAAAAGCATCCAGACCTAGTGCCTCACCAGCCCATGAGCATCTGAGGCTTTGGATGTAACACTGCACCAAAAGGTATCTCTGGAGAGTTTCCTTCTTTCTTTAAAGTATTCAGCAGTAGAGGTCAGATGGAAACTGAAGCAGACAGGCTTTCAGCCTTTTCTGGTATAGTTATTTCTGTAGCTGTCCATCTCAAAACTCTTAGGAAAGACATATCTTCAGAGCACTCAGAAAAATAGTTTTCCCTGCTTGAGTACTAGCCATTTTTTTTCCTCTTCCAGTCTAGCTTCAGGCTGACCAGAATATCCCAGGAAGGATAGTGATCTGTCCAAGGCAGAGACATCTTCTACAGATGAAGGCATTGGAGCAAAACAAATACCAATCAACGGTGATCATCTCTCCCCCATTAGAATATATAACCAACTCTCCCTTCTAAGCCTGGATGAAGGAGGGACATCCTTGTGCTATATGCTGTGTATGGAACATGACTCTGAAATAGTACAGAGAGTGCTGATAGAAGCTTGGAGACTAGGGGTGGAGTTGGTAACAAAGTTTATTACTCTTTGAGAGAAAGAAAGGTTTGGGAAGTTGCAGACCTATAGGAGAAGCTGGCTCTCCAACATATCTGTGATTTCCAATTTACTCCCTAGATCCTTTGGAGAATTTCTCTTGGGTGAGATTAAAGCCTCTCTCTTGGCTTAATCTCTCTATCAGCTAAAGAACTAATTTTCTGGTATATTCTAATCTGTGGGATTTCTCCAATTTCTATTTCCTGTTTTGCTGGGAAATACAGGTTTACTCACTATTCACTATTTTGGACCATCTTTTGTTCAAGCTGTGACTGATACAAAGAGGCTAAGTTTGCCAGCAGGAGCCAAGAAATGGCAACCAGGGCATGAGCTAAACTCCTTAAAATCATCATACTTCTAGACCAACAATATTTAGGGAGGGAAAGGGGTGTAATTCTTACCCAGAACTCATCTTGGAAAATGGAAAAGAAAAGTACCCTTCCTTCCTTCCTTCTTTTCTTCCTTCTTTCTTTCCTTCCTTCTTCTTTCCTTCTTTCTTTCCTTCCTTCCTCTTTTTCTTTTTCTTTCTTTTTCCTTTCCTTCCTTCTCTTTCTCTTTCTTCCTCCCTCTTTCCTTTCCTTCTTTCTTTTCTTCTCTTCCTTGTTTTTTCCTTTCCTTTTCTTCCTTCCTTCCTTCCTTCCTTCCTTCCTTCCTTCCTTCCTTCCTTCCTTTTTCTTTCCACAACAATGCTCTGAGGTAAACACTACAAGTTATCTCTGTCTTACAAATAAGGAAATAGAGGCTCAGAGATTTGCCTAAGGTTCCACTTGATCATTATGTTACTGCTTGAGGAAATACAAGTCCTTTCCCTCCTTTTCCTTTGGTGTGTGGGTAACAGATGCTTTCTACATCTGCCAAAATGATCTGCCCCAGAGGAAATAATGAATTTATTTCATCCTCTTTAAAAAAATTTTTAAGAGAAAAGCAAAGCATATACTAGCATTTTTTCAGGGTCAAATTAGGGATCACTTTCATAAAATGAACTCATATAGGCATCCAAACAACTCTTTAGAGATTCGTTTTGGCTGAGAAAATGGCAGAGATTGGGTTTTTACTTTCCATCTTCATAAGAGATCATCCCTCACTCACCTTTTTTCCAAAGAAAAAGCTAATAGAGACCACTAAACAATTTCTCCTTGTGGAGGACTTAAGGCTATTATAACAGGGCCTTGGCCAGGGGACTATTGATCAATTGAGTCCCCCAATCCACTTGATGAAATTACAGGCTTGAAGCCTTTGTCAGGAAAGGACACGCATTCCAGCTCAATGCTGAAGACGCATACTTGAGGTAGCTAGTGGTACAGAGGATATGCACTGTACCTAGAGTCAGGACCCAAGTTCAAATTTTGCCTCAGACATTTACTAGCCTTGTGACCCTGGGAAAGTCACTTCACCTCTGTCTCAGTTTCCTTCTTTGTTAAAATGGTGGTAATAACAGCCCCTACCCCACAGGACTATTGTGAGGATCAGATAACATAATTGAAAAGAGGTTGGCAAAATGGTTTGCACATAGTAAATGCCGTATAAATGCTGGCTAATATTGTCTCTCCTGGGCTGGAAGTGAAGGGGTTGCTTACTCATGGGCCAGTTTGCACTACTGATTGGCACAAGAACTTCTGACCTGTTCTGTTTCTAACCTAGAGCAATTTGCCCCCCTTTTAGGCAACCTCATGGCCTTCTATCCCCAATGGGTCATCATATTAAATTCACTCAGTGTGGCAACCTAATCAATATTAACCCCTGAAGCTCAGAACTCCCGAACTCAAGAGATGGCCCAGCTTCAGCCTCTCCAGGAGCTGGCATAAAAGGCCTACTCCACCATGACTGGCCTCCCTGAGCTGCTCCTTTTTTGGAATGCATCCAGTGGGGGAGGCTAGGTGGCGCAGTGAATAGAGCACCAGCCCTGGAGTCAGGAGGACATAAGTTCAAATCCAGCCTCAGACACTTGACACACTTGCTAACCGTGTGGTCTTAGGCAAGTCACTTAACCCCAATTGCCCCCCAAAAAGCAAAGAAAAAAAAAGGAATGTATCCAATGCTTTCACTCCCTGGGACTTCCAGCAAAGAGGAAGGGAAGAGGTGATAGATCTGGGGGGTGGAGGAGGAGATTGGAGAGTAGAGGAGGAGATCTTTCAGCTACGGTTGTCATTTGTAGACACATCATGGTGTGGTTGCCTGGGTGAACTGGAGTCCTTAGTTACCTTTTTTCTCATTTCCATTTGATTCCCTGTATGTAGGTCAGCAACTAGAAATCCTGAGACATGGATATTTTCAGACCTGGAGGTAACCTTGTGAGTTTGACAATTTGGAAGGTCCAGAGAGAGGCTTTAGTTTCCCAGAGGGATGAGATTCTTGAAAAAATACTACTTCACAGAGGAAAAACTATAGCCAGCTGCTAAGAGGATTCTGCAAGGGAAGGATTAAAGACAGCCCAAGTCATGCTTGGGGAGGGCCAGGAATTGTGGGCCTTGTGAGATCTGCTCCCAAGACAGCAGGTCTGAGTACGTGAAATACCTGCTCAGTAGTCCTACAAAGTTTCTTTTACTTTTCAGGAGAGCACAACGGAGGTGGTAAGTTATTGTTTTATGTTTTATCTGTATTTTGGAGTCATTTGTGTTTTAGGAATTGTGAAGCCCCTAGGCATGTGCCATATCTCAGCATTGTTCTAGAGCAGTGGTTCTCAACCTTCCTAATACCCATATGTGGGCGTATCTGCATGTGGGCAGAGCCGCCTGGAGGCAGATAGAAGAGCCGTGTGTTGTTTCCTCAGACAATATGTGTTTTCTGATGGTCTTAGGCAACCCCTGTAACCCCTGTGAAAGGGCCGTTCAACCCCCCAAAGGGGCCGCAACCCACAGATTGAGAACTGCTGTTCTAGAGAAATCCCTAGATCTGCACTCCAATAAACTATAGTGTAAGAGAGAAAACTTAACCCCTTTGCCCCCTTTTGGGGGAAGGGGGGTCCAGGCCCACTTCTAGGATGAAATCAGGTCTGTGTGAATCTAGAGCCAGAGGCAAGGGCCATCTCCAGTCAGTCTGATCAACATCTGGCCACCAGATCCAGATGGCTCTGGAGGAGAGAGTGAGGCTGGTGACCGCACAGCCCTCCCTCACTTAAATCCATTTCACTCACATGTTGTGGCATCACTTCCCTGATGTCACGGTCCTCTTTAAGAATGAAGGACATACCAAAGCAACAACAGTGAGAAGTCCAGGAGATCACAGTGTGTACGGGCTGCAGGATGTCTTTACAAAGTCCAAGCAAAGCTCTAACTAACAAGGGGGAAATGGCACAAAATTGTCTACATTCAACTTCAGGACAGAGGATGGGGGTGGGGAGCCTTCAGCCTCGAGGCCTCTAGGTCCTCAAACCTGAAGTTTAGATTCAGTCAAAGGGCCACACTTAAGGACCTAGAGGGCCACATCGAGGCACTTCATAAGTTTGGATTCAGTCAATGGGCTGCACTTGAGGACCTCGAGAGTCACGTGTAGCCTCGAGGTCACAGGTTCCCCTCCCTGGAGGAGGTTGGAGATCTTGATGTACTAAAAGACAGATGCTAGTTCCCTCAGCCTCTTTCTGACACCTTAGGTGGGTTTCCTTCAAGGTTCCATTTTGGGCCCTTTTTCCTTCTCTCTCTGTACCCTCTCTCTTGACATCTCATTTAGTCCTGAAGCTTCCGTTCATACCACTATGCAGATCACATCTATCAGAGAAAGACCACTGGCCTGGGGCCATCATAGCGCTAAGTCAGGGTGGCTCTTCTAATATTCCTACAAGTCCACTTTGCAGAACAACTTCATTCCTTTAAACAAATGCAAACAAGTCCTGAATTTGTAAGCAGTCTGAATGACACAGTATCTCTAAAGAAATTTCATTTTATTGCCCTGTGAGTACAAACAGAACCCAAACTTGTTCTCTGTAAAACAGGAATCATAAAAGTTTACACTGCTTCCTTCATGGGACTTTTGGGACCTAAGTGTTGGCAAACAGGCGCGCGCTCAGGACACACTTCTATTGAGTTAGGGAAGAAGGATTTAGAACTAGCATGCCGATTGTTTACACATTCTTCTTATAGTCATAGCAAACATTTATGTAATGCTTTAAGGTTTTGTTTACAAACATCATCATAATCCTTACAACAACCCTGGAAGGGAAGGGCTAGTATGTTCCTGACTTTACAGATGGGGGAAACTGAGAAAATAGAGAATAAGTGACTTGTTCAGGACCACAGAGTTAGTAAATATTTGATGCAGTGTTTGAACTCAAATCTTCCCAACTCAGGTCCAGCACTCTTAACTATTTTACTATCTAGCTGGCTCTAAAGTGCCAGAAAGTATTTTGTTCTCTGTCTCTCTCTGTCTGTCTTTCTCTGTCTCTCTCTCTTTCTCTCTCTGTCTCTGTCTCTCTCTGTCTCTGTCTGTCTGTCTCTGCCTCTGTCTCTGTCTCTCTCTTTATCTTTTTGGAGAAGGGAAGGCTGGGCAGTTGAGGTTAAGTGACTTGCCCAAGGTCACACCGTAAGTGTTAAGTGTCTGAGGTAGGATTTGAACTCAAGTCCTTCTGACTCCAGGGCCTGTGTTATATTCACTGGGCCACCTAGCTGCCTCAGTTTGTTCTGTTAAGAAAGTTAAACATGTCCCCTGAAATCTTTCATATACTATTAATTTGTTTATTGAAACAACCCTTTATAGATGGCTAGTTGGTTGAGTGGATAATGTACTCCACCAGGAATCAGGAAGGACCTGAGGTCAAATCCTGCCCCAGACGTGTACTATGTGATCCCGGGAAAGTCACAACCTCAGCTAGCTTTAGTTTCTACATCTATAAAAGGCAGATAACAATAGCATCTATTTTATAGAGTTGTTAAACAAATCAAACAAGGTTTTCCCCATTAGACTGTAAGCTCCTTGAGGGCAGGGACTGTGTTTTTGTCTTTCTCTGCATCCCCAGTGCTTAGCCCAGTGCTTGGTACTTAACAGCAGGTACTTAATAAATGATTGTTGATTGACTGACAAATAACATATTGCGAACTTAAGACATTCTATAAATGTTTACCACTGCTGTTATCATAAGTAGGCTTCTGCCTGCCCCTCCTCCCGATTTTCCCCAGTTCTACAGAAGTGAACTCTGCCCTATTGAGGCTATATTGAATTAATAAGCACCATTTCCTTTACCCCGTCTTCAGCACTTAGCCTGGCCGTGTCTTAATCATAAACCCCTTTTGGAAATTGATGGTGAACACAGCTGTCTGAGGCTTCTGGTCTTCATTTTCAGAAAATTTAATGTAGGAAGACAATTTGGAGCAAATTTCCCTCCTCTCTGGAAGCCAATAGGAGACCAAAATCATTTCAGTGGGAGGCCTCATTAGCAGGTGAAAAAGTAGGGTCTGAGAAGGAGAGCAAAGGGTTCCCCAGTGTCCTGCTGGTTAGATTTCTGTGGCTCGAGATTGCTGTACCCCAGCAGCTTTGCTTCAGAACAAACACACACACGTGTGTGTGCGTGCACACATGCTCATGCACACACGTGTGCACATGCACACAGCCATGCACGCACACACACACACACACACACACACACACACACACCCTTCCATCTCCTGAGGATTTTTAAGTGTTTCCTATGACTACTTGGGTTTTCTCTCTTTTTAATTTCTTTTGCTCTCTTGGTCCCCTTTTCTTCAGCTCTGTCTCTAGTCCTCTCTCTATCTCATTCTCTCTCTCTGCTCCTTCCCTGGAATGAAGCAGAAAGAACATTGAGTTTGGAGCACTGAACTTGGAATTTTAAGTTGCTGTCCTATCATTTTCTACTCTTTGTGACCCCATTTGGGGTTTTCTTGGCAGAGATACTGAAGTGCTTTGCCATTTCCTTGTCCAGTTCATTTTACAGATGAGCAACCAAGGCAAACAAGGTCAAGTGACTTGCCCAGGATCACACAGCTAGTAAGCTTCTGAGGCTGAATTTGAACGACGATGAGTCTTCCTGACTCCAGGTGCAGCACTCTAGCTTAGCTGCCTTGGAATTAGAAAACCTGAGTTCTAATCCTGATTCTGCTACTTACTATCTGTATAACTTTGGGCAAGGTACTAAGAATTCTCAGTCTCAGTTTCCTTATCTGTAAAATGAATGGGTTTGATTAGATGCCCTCTAAGATCTCTTCCATATCTGAATATATGATCCCCTTTTGTCTACAGCTGACCAAAGCAGGAAGACTTTACCCGTCAAGTGCCTTG
Source organism: Pseudocheirus occidentalis (assembly GCA_028646575.1). Taxonomy (NCBI): domain Eukaryota; kingdom Metazoa; phylum Chordata; class Mammalia; order Diprotodontia; family Pseudocheiridae; genus Pseudocheirus; species Pseudocheirus occidentalis. Next base: position 204,195,829 of record CM053593.1, on the reverse strand, counting down.
TCTTTTACCTCTGAGACAATCAAGGTCCTACAAAACTAGAACCCAGGCATCCTTATTCCCACCCTCTCCAGCCCAAACAAAGAAATTAGATGGGGCTAGCGGGCGGAATGGGGGTGCGGGAAAGGAAATACCAAACCATAAATCCTCTTAGAAGTGGGGATCAGACCCAGACAATGGCTCTGTTATTTCCTAGTATGAGCAGCCTTCCTCCTGCATCCCCCATTTCTGAAGTTTACTGCATCCACAAACATGCTCTGAGATCCCTGGAGGAAGGATAGGGAATGGGAATTCCTTGGCAGCAATTACCAGCTCAGATAACCTGCCTGGGGTCTAGAGAACGTGCCAACAATCTGGGCAGAAATAGCTTTCATTTGGGTCGTTTATTTTTATACGCTTTGTCTGACACTTCCCGGCTGCGGCGGGGGTACTGAGCTGTCAGATTCCATTAGGAGCAGATCCAGGCAGTTCTTCTCTCAAGGGTGGAGGTGGCGGCTACCAAAATTATCCCCTCCATCCTCTTATTCATACAAGCTCTTCCACAGGAGCATATTTACCCACACACGCCCCTCTTCCCACTCCCATCCCTGTCTCTCAATAAGAAAAAGTAAGAAAGACCCTTTAGGGTATCATAGGATTTTATTGTGGAACTGAAAAGGACATTAAAAACCATTTATTCCTACTCTCTCATTATATAGAATAAGAAACTGAGGCCTGGAGAGAGGAGAGAGCTTGTTTCCCATTCATTACTGGGGTTGTCGCCCTAACTCAGCTGCGAGTTATGTCTGTGCTTACCATGCCTTGCTCCAATGCCAAAACCACCTCGAGGGCGACCCTGCTTGGACTAATAATCATTAAATATTATATTTTGGCCAAAGTCTGAATTAATCAAACAAACTGCTTTGATTGATCTAAAAATGCCTTTCCCTGTGTTAGCAACTTCAAAGACCAGAAGTGAGATTCCCCTTATCTTGGAACTTACTCCACATGAGAGCAAAACAGACATCTTGAGACCATAAAATGTAAACAGACCCTGCTCTGGTCATTGTCAATTTGCATTTACAACCAAGAAACTCTTTTTCACATATAGATGGTAACAAATAGAAGTCACAAAGTTTTGTGG
>CM053593.1:204173491-204194209 GCA_028646575.1 Pseudocheirus occidentalis | reverse complement strand
CTCTCTGTCTCTATCTCTCTCTCTGTCTCTCTCTGTCTCTGTCTTTCTGTCTCTCTGTCTCTCTCTGTCTTTCTGTCTCTGTCTCTCTGTCTCTGTCTCTCTGTCTCTGTCTCTCTCCCTCTCTCCTCTCTCTCTGTCTTTCTGTTTCTGTCTCTCTCTGTCTCTATCTCTCTCTCTGTCTCTCTTTCTCTCTCTCTGTCTCTGTCTCTGTCTCTCTCTGTCTCTCTGTCTCTGTCTCTGTCTCTCTCTGTCTCTCTCTTTCCCTCTGTCTCTGTTTCTCTTTAGCTCACTATACCCACACATTAAAAAAAAATCAAAACACCCCTCCACCCACATCAGAGAGAGGGAACCAAAGAATTGGCTGTTTTATCTCCTATCTAGACAAAATAAATCATCAGCATCAGATTCTGATCTGGCTTCTGATGGAAGCCAAAGGCTTTTCCTTGTGAAACAAAAAGCAATTTTAAAACTCACATGAGAAAACAGATCCCCAAGTTGCCGAGGGGGGTGGGGCTGGAAAAGCACCTCTCCAGTGATTCATCTAGTTCCCAGTTTTAACACTAATGCTTCACTTTCTCCAAATCCTGACCTGTGAGTCACAGTCAGGTTACACGGGAATTCTCACAGTGAAAAACAAGAAGAGCCCTAGGTTGCCTGAATGTGAATTGTTCCATTTCCCATCTCCCCAATACAACCTTCTAGATGTTGGCCTCACCAGACAAAATCCACTTTTCAAACATCTTTTTTGGGGTCTCCACTTGAGCACACTTTGAGAAGTTATTCTTTGTTGATATCACAACACAAGGATGCGACTTCATAAGATTTTTTACCTGAAATTGCTTCCCAATCCAGACTACAGTTAGCCCTTCCACTTTGAGGGAGTTAGGAAGGCCCATGATCTGGAATATTCTCATAAAATTCTTTGGCTCTCCCTTGGTACCAGAGAAGTTTGAATTATATGGTATTAAAAAATAAAATATGGTGATATTATAAAATACTATGCATATATATTATGTATTTCCAAGTTTCTAAACTTTTTCTATGTCAAATGCTGGCTTCCACAAAGCTCCCCCCAAATTCCCATTTAATTTCTTAAGCTGATCTGTGATGTATAGAAACCACAATGGGGAAAGTCGTGATATGAAAGATATAACTGTATACTGTGGATGGGGAGTTGGGAATCTCTAAATTCTTAAACAGAACCTGAAAAAATTACATGTGTGACACCTGCTCGTGAAGGCCTGTCTTCTTCTTGCTCACCTCTGTGATTTTCTTCTAGTTGACATCAACTGGGTACCAGAAATTGGGTAGGGGGTTAAGAGAAATTACCCAGAACTGTTAATGTAAAGGAAGTACAGCTATCCTCTCCACATAGGGACCAGGGGCATGACATCCTCACAATCTGGAAAATCCAGGTAAAAAATTTTGGCCCTCCTTTTATACCAGAGAAGAAGTCTGATTATCTTCTTTTTCTTTTATGGAGTATTTACAATGCCTTATTATAAATTTTGGATTGATATTATACAATACTACACATATATTTTATGCATTTCTGAGTTTCTGAACTTTTTCTGCATCATCTGCTGGCCTTTTGAGTGTTATTTGCAGCTTCTGCAAAACTCCCCCCCCAAATTCCCATTTAATTTCTTATATCAACCTGTGATATATCAAAACTTTGATGAGGAAAGTTGTGATGTGAAAGGGATAACTGTCTCCCAAGGTTGTTGTGAGGATCAAATGAGGTAATAATTTTAATATACTTAGCACAGTGACCGGCCCATGGCAAATATTAGTTATTTATTATTAGTGACCCTAAATGGGGTCACTAATGAGACAGGAATGCTTTATGGGACCATGTCAGAGAGGCATTCTAGAGACAGGTCATAAGGGCAGGGAAATTTTGGGTAGAGATGACTCTGTCAGTGACAAGGGAGTAATGAATCCAACCCCCACCCCCATCCTTCACCCTCCAGAAGGCATCTGAAATTCCAGGAAAAGTACAGCCTTGAGCGTGTGTGGAAAGTCCCCACTGGAGAGAATGAGCTTGACCTGAGTTGTGGGATCTTGGTCCACATGGACAGCACCAAGGGATGTGAGAAGCATCTGAAACAGCCCTCAGTGACCTTCAGATTTCGGCGTTCATCCGGTGATTATCTGAGACACACTGGCTGCCTCTAGGCAGTCAGAATGGAGGTGCCGCTTCCAATAGGATTCGACAGCCTCTTTCCCCTTATTTATGACTATGTTGGGTTTGGGCTGGAGACAGAGATCTATCAAAACCAAATGGGTGTGACTTATTATTTTTTTCTTGTGTGCTAATTTTTCTAGAGCACAGACACTAGCCAGTTTCTTTGTTTTGCAAATTATATGAGTGTCCAAAGAAGTTTTGTCTGGTCAGCAATTTGAAAAGCGGTTAAATGCAAGGCCTTCCCAAGTGATTTCTCAACTAATAAAACACTTTAAGAGAACTATTTTGGCATAATTCAAGGACCTTTCATGTCAAACAAATTGATTGGTTTATTTTCTTGTCTTGAATATCAGAGTTGGAAAGTTTTTCTGTTTCAAATTTTCATTCAACAGACCATCTTTGCCAGTAGTACCTTAGGCTCTAAGCAAGCTGCCTTTTACTCTAGTTCAGGGGTGGGTAACCTGTGACCTTGAAGCCACATGTGGACCTCTAAGTCCTCAAGTGCAGTCATTTGACTGAATCCAAACTTTGCAGAACAAATCCTCTTAATAAAAGGATTTGTTCTGTGAAACTTAGAGTTAGTCAAAAGGCCAAGGCTGAGGACCTAGAACGGCACATGTGGCCTCAAGCCACAGGTTGCTCATCCCTGCTCTAATTCAAACAATGAACTCATTTCCCCGCCTTGGGCAGTCAGGGGTAAATGACTCACCCAGGGTCACACAACTGGTAAGTGATAGATTTGAACTCAGGTCCTCCCAACTCCAGGGCCAGCTCTCTATCCACTGTGACACCTAGCCACCCCCGATGTATTCACTTTTCAAGTCATCTATTAAACTCTTGACACACAAACCAAATCTTTTTCTTCTTTTCAGGGGATTGGTCAAGGCCCAGCTCATTTCAGTTGAGCATATGCAAATCACAATTATTCATTTGATTCACTATTTATAGGGCATCTCTACCTACCTTACAAGGCTGTTGTGAAAATTAAGTGAGATACTGTACGTGAAGTTCTTTATAAATTCTTCGGGAACCCCATAAATTCTAGTTATCATCATCATCATTATTATTTCTAGTCCAAGTTCCTTATTTTACAAGTAGGGAAACTGAGACCCAAAGACTGAAGTCTCTTATTTAAAACTGACAAGTTGTAGAAAAAAAAAGTTTTTTGTAAACCAGGTCCTCGGAGTCCAAATAGTGTTCTTTCCACACTCCCACAGCCAGTCCCACAGTAGCATTTGCAACATTCTGCTCAGCCCAGCGCCTGAGAAAGGGTCAGTGCCTTGTTCAGTCCTGCCACAGGAGCGGGAGCGAGTCGAGACTTCCTGAGCTGGGGAAAGGCTTCAGCCAGAAGGTTCCCAATTCTGGCTGGGTTAGTTACTCCATTCAAGTCTGAACCAGGCAGCTGTGAGACCCCCTTGCACTGCCTTAGCAGCAGAGATAAGGGAGTGTTGGGCAGAGGGGCCAGAAGTTAGGCATCAGAAGTCCTGATTAGAGTCAAACGAATGGGGAGAAGTATGTCTAGAGTTAGGTAAAAGTTTCAGAGAAGAGGATGAGGAGGCAGGATGCTTAGCAAAGATTCTGAGACAAGGCATGGCTAAGTGACGCAGTGAATAGAGCACCGGCCCTGGAGTCAAAAGGACCTGAGTTCAGGTCCAGGTCCGGCCTCAGACACTTAACACAAAAACTAGCCCTGTGACCTCAGGCAAGTCACTTAAACCCCCAAAAGCAACAATAACAAAAAGATTCTGAGAAAATTCTATACCTGTAATCTTGGGTATGTGGGGCAGCTGGGTGGCAAATAGTGGATAGAACGCCGACCTGGAGTCAGGAGCTCTCATCTTCCTGAGTTCAAATCAGGCCTCAGACACTTACTAGCTGTGTGACCCTGGGCAAGTCATTTAAGCCTGTTTGCCTTAGTTTCCTCATCTGTAAAATGAGCTGGAGAAGGATATGGCAAAACACTCCAGTATCTTGACCAAGAAAATCACAAATGGGGTCACAAAGAGTTGGACATGACTGGACAACTGAGGCTTCAAGCTTCAAACTTCTCTTGAATGAGCTTCAGTGGGACAGCTTCCTGTCCCACTGGCCCTGCCCTCAAGGGAAATAGCCATCTCTAAGCATAGGCGGAAAAGTGAAGAATTTTATAGGCAATAGGGAACCATTAGAGGTTCCTGAAGAGGAGACTTTATATGTATAGAGTAATGTTTTTAAAAGAGGAGAGAGCAACTTAGAGAAAAGGCATCTCTTTCCCATCATTGCAAAAGTAGGGGATTATGGGTATAGAATATTGATATATTGTCAGACAGTAACATATTAGTTGTTTTTCTAGCTTACTTTTTTCTCCTTTTTTCAATTTTTTTTAAAAAAATGGTATGATTGTGGGTAGGATAAGGAGGGAGGATATATTCTGAAACAAATGTGATTTAAAATATCAATAAAAGCAAGATGTGCTTTTCTGCGCTGCCCCAAAGAGGGTTCCATATGGCGTTGTTCTCTGTTTCCGTCGTAACTTTAAAGGGAAACTTTCACAGTGTCCGGAGCCCTAGATGTCTTGCAGATGAAGGAGGAGGATGTCCTCAAATTCCTTGCTGCAGGAACCCATCTGGGTGGCACCAATTTGGACTTCCAGATGGAACAGTACATCTACAAAAGAAAGAGTGATGGCATCTACATAATTAATTTGAAGAGAACTTGGGAAAAACTTCTGCTGGCAGCTCGTGCCATTGTTGCCATTGAAAACCCAGCCAACGTTAGTGTCATCTCATCCAGGAATACTGGTCAGTAAGCTGTTCTGAAATTTGTGGCTGCCACTGGCACCACACCTATTGCTGGACATTTCACACCGGGCACCTTCACTAACCACGTTCGGGCAGCTTTCAGGGAGCCTCGTCTCTTGGTGGTCACTGATCCTCGGGCAGATCACCAGCTTCTGACTAAAGCATCGTATGTTAACCTCCCAACCATTGCACTGTACAACGCAGACTCTCCACTTCACTATGTGGACATTGCCATTCCATGTAACAACAAGGGAGCTCACTCTGTGGGTCTGATGTGGTAGATGCTGGACCGTGAAGTCCTACGGATGCATGGTACCATCTCCCGGAAACACCCATGGGAAGTTATGCCTGATCTTACTTCTGCAGGGATCCAGAGGAGACTGAAAAGGAAGAGCAGGCCGCAGCTGAGAAGGCAGTGACAAAGGAGGAATTTCAGAGTGAATGGACTGCACCTGCCCCAGAATTCACTGCTACTCAACCAGAGGTGGCTAATTGGTCTGAGGGAATACAGGTCCCATCTGTGCCCATTCAACAGTTCCCCACTGAAGATTGGAGTGCTCAGCTGGCTACTGAAGACTGGTCTGCTGCTCCTACTGCTCAGGCCACTGAGTGGGTAGGAACTATCACAGAATGGTCTTAAAACCCACATGCTCTAATAGTGTTGGAAGAATGCTTATGGAAAATAAACATTGGTTTCTTACAAAAAAATTTAAAAAAAAATTAAAGCAAGATGTATACGTGTATAGTACAATGGAAAGGAGGGAGGCAGGAAAACCAATTAGGAAAGTATTATGGTAGTTGAATCACAATGTGATGAGGGCTTGGAGTAGGGTGATAGCAATGGGAACAAAAAGAACATAGCAGATTCAGTGGATCCACCGCCATATTCCCTTACTCAATAAACTCTAGTTACTCCCTATCACCTCCAGGATAAAATATAGAATATTCTCTTTGCAATCCAAAGTCCTTAACCTGGCATTCCCCTAACTTCCTATTCTTCTTATACCTTACCAGGCTACACATACTCTGTACTATACTGACACTGGCCTCCTAGCTTTTCCATGAACGAGACATTCAATATCCTGACTCTAAGCATTTTCACCAGCTCTTCCTCGTGCCTGAAATTCTATCCATGCTCCTCTCTACCTCCTGGCTTCCTAGGTTCCCCTCAAATCCCAGCTAAAATCTCATCTGCAATAAGCCTTTCCTGATCCTCCTTTACAGAGTGCCTTCCCTCTGTTGATTATCACCAATTGATGGTTTGTGTATCGTATGTTGTACATAATTGTCTGCTTATTGTACTCCCCCACCTCCATTAGACTATTGTTGCTGTTCTTGTGGGTCCTTAGTTCTCAAAGAGGACCCACAACATAAGGAGGGTGATGTCTTCTTAACCTGCAAGTGAATTGGATTTAAGTAAGGCAGAGCTGTACAAAGTCATCAGCCTCACTATCTCCTCCAGAGTCATCGGGGTCCAGTGACAAGACATACATCAGGATGACTAAAGATGGCCCCCGACGCAGAGGGAGGCCTTGACCTTTTTAAGTCAAGGTCTTTCCCAGGTCTTAGTTTGTCTGAGGCAACACCCATTCAATGATTTAAGGCTAGGTAAGAACTGAGTCAAAAGATGGCCTAGTTCGTCTACTCAAAAGGGAGGGGAAGACCCTTAGGGTTTCTGTCCAGAACAGAAACAATTGCTATTTATACTTACTCTGAGCCATAGGAGCCCAAATAATGACCAAGTGAGACTTGGGCTGGGACCTATTATTGACCAATCAATGAGAGCCAGAGAGATTTGGGTTTCAAGGCATTAGACTATGAGTCCTGGAAAACAGGATTTGATTTTGACTTTATTTTGTATCCCCAGTGCCTGGTACATAGTAGGAACTTGATGAATGACTGACAGGAAAGAAAATCTATGAGACCACTGGGAGAAAAGGCAACAATAACAATAATGATAATAATCATAATATCATTGTTGTTATAGCATATTGGTTTGCAAATGCTTAAAGTACAATGCGATCCCCTAGTGAGGGACAACCAGCAATCTAGGACTTCCCCAGCTCATGGCTCCCCCTACTCCCAACTTCCCCACACTCAGTAGATGGGGGAGGTAGATACCTCTGCATTTCCCATTACCAGAGCTTTGGTTGCAACATGAAATTATGAAAATGTAATACATGTATGAACATGCTGCAAATCGCTTATTGGCAGCTAGCTTTCCTCTAAGCAAAGCACACCAGCCCTCCAGGGAGGCTCCAGCCATTCAGAATTTCCATGTCAGGATCAGCCATGCCTTTCCAAAGAGAACTCCCCCTTGGGCGCCAAATTCCCCTACACTGGAACGTCAACCATATGAGAAAATGAGCTCAGGGGTATCTGACTCATTCTGTGCTCCTAGGCCCAGGACGGTGCTAGGAGCCAAGAATTCCCAAGTTCCAGTCCCAACTCAGATCCTAACAGTATCTAGGTCCGGAGGAAATCATTTTGTGCTCATGTGACTCAGTTTCTCTATTTATGATCTATCAATGCCATGGATCTGAAGCATTTTCCAAAAGAATTCTTAAGACAGAATAATTCTAATATACCCAGCATGACTCGTTCCAGTCCAGACATGGAAACTGAGACACCAAAGAGAGGAATGTGTTGATTCAAGAATTGAGCCTGGGTTTCCTGCTGTCTAACTCCATCTTCCCTCCACTACATCCACGCTGCCTCCTGGGAGAATATTAATTGGCTAGTGCAGTAGAAATCATGCTATATTTGCAGTCTGAACTGAGTTAAAATTCCAACTCTGACATTTATTATCTATGTGATGTTGGCTAAGTCACTTAACCTTGCTAGGCCAGTTTCTTCATCTGAATGTAACAGGCATGTTTGGGGAACCCCTGTGAAGCTGGGCTGGGGCACTTCCCTGGAGCTGAGCACAAGATCTGGCCCCTTGCTGAAGAGCATATGCCTTGATGGGATCACACAGGTACCTTCTGATTATTTTCCAGGAACTGAAGCACTGTTTCAAAGATACCTCGCAACTGATTATGAGGGGACTGACTCGTGAAGGAGAAACCTCTTCCCTCTGTGGTCTATAAAAGTTGTGGAAATGTTTAATGTTTTAATGCATGCTTTCTCTCCCTTAAGGTTTCCAAAAAATGGGACTGGGAAGGTTTTTTTCTTCCTCCTTACTTCCCTCTACCCACAATGATGGCTTGCTCCATAATCATGTCTGTGGGAGATGTGCTTGCTTTGGTGGGACTATATAAGGCTGGGACTGAGCTCTCTTTCTCCCTCTCTGCCTCCCTCTCTCTTTTGTCCCTTTCCCTCCCTTCTTTCTTCCTGCCTTCCTCCTTCCCTTTCTTTCTCCCTTTCCCCTCTCCCTCCCTCTTTCTCTCCTTCCCTTCCCTCCCTCTCTCCCTTCCTCCCTCCCTCCCTCCTTCCTTCCTTCCTTCCTTCCTTCCTTTCTTCCTTCTTTCCCTCTTTTCTTCCACTATTTGCTCCCTTCCTCATTTTCTTTCTTTCTTCTTTCTCTACCTTTCTTTCTCTTTCTTTCATTCATTTCTAACTGTGTTTTCCAGTCTTTCATTTTCCTTCATGAGCACAGGTCAGCAACTACTCATGTGAGGAATTTAGCAATAAATTCATAGATTGAGAATTTCTGAGTTTGAGATTTAGTCATCAAACAATCAAAGGAAGGAAAATCTCCTTCATAGCACTCTTCTCAGAAAAGAAGATAACTCCTACCAGGATGTCCTTGTGCCTGGACAAAGTCATGACCTAACTGTCCAGGAGATCCTGGACCTTATGAATTATTTGTACACTGTAGATCCAAGGTGAATGATCATCAGTAACATAAAGGCTCTTAACTTTTTAGAGGAAGTGCAATTAATGTAATGGACTATTTGAGATGTGTCATGTTTTATGTATTTCTTAATATGTGCCCAAGGGTCTTTCTTGTCCTAACCATCTTCTGTTGTCAACCTTCAAAAAGTTTGGTTAAAGGAGACAAGCAAATAGTAATATAATAATATTTATTCCCTTAAAGCTAGCAAAACTTGTATTAGGAATTAGAAGTTAATTTCTGACTGATGAACAAGAAAAATAATTTTAGAGCCAGCCCAATTCAGAGTAAGGATTTATGATTATGAGGAATTGATGAGATGTCAACCTGGAACATCTGTGTTTTCTTTATCATTAATATGCCATAACCTAATACATGCTCCACTAAATATTTAGGTAAGGTCCCATAATTCAAGATAGTTTCTTAGGTTTGGAGTCTTATTCTTAGAAGAAAGAATGCTCCCTATCTGGGGGAAGAGTTCAGAGAACAAAGAAACTGTTGGGTCCCTTTGGCTCCTCCCGCAAGGAGTAAGTCCCAAGATAAGGGGAAATCACACTTTTAGCCTTATCTGGTCTCTGAAGTTGCTGACACAGAAAAAGGCAAAGCAGTCTATTTGATTAATTCAGACTTTGGTCAAAAATATTATGTTTAATGATTATCACTATGATACAGGAAACAAGCAGTTGTCCAATACCCAACACCTATATTGTTGGTACCTTTACTAGAGGATCATATTTTGAGAAGACCCCAGACATGCCACACCAAAGCTTTGTTTTAGGAATTTCCCTTCAGGGACCAGGGAAGAGCAGAAAAATATAGATCCAGAAAGAGAACTTGACCATCTTTAAGGTCAGCTCCCTACCAGGGAACCATTCCCTTATTGTGGCTCCCTAAAACAAGGAGATTCTACTATCAATCAACCAATCATCTAATTACCAAGTGTCAGTTAAGTGTTTAATAGATTCTCAGGCTACTCTCTCTGTCTCTCTGTCTCTCTCTGTCTCTGTCTCTGTCTCTCTGTCTCTGTCTGTCTGTCTCTCTCTCTCTATATCTGTCTATCTATCTATCCCCTCCTTTGTTCCTCCCCTCTCTCCTTTCATCTCTCTATCACTCCCTCCCTCCTTCCTTCCTTCTTTCCTCCTTTCTGTTTTCCCTTCCACGATTATTTCTTAAGCATCTATAGGGGATACAAAATGATGAACAAAATATAAACCTCCCTCTCTCCATTCCTTCCTCCCTTCATCCTTTTTTGCTACCTTCTTTCCTCCATGCTTTCCTTTCTTCCCTCCTTCCCTTTCCTTCCCTCCTTCCCTCCCTCCTTCCTTCCTTCCTCCTTTCTTCCCTCCTTCCCTTCCCTTCCCTTCCCTTCCTTTCCCTTCCTTTCATCTCTTTCTTCTCTATCATCTATTTATCATCTATCTACCTATTATCTATTTTTATCTATCTATTAAATTAAATGCACACAAGATTTATAATAGAAAGCACATAATCTCAGAGCCAGAAGTAACCTCAGTGACTTTCCAGTCCAACCCCAATAGGAATAAGAAATTCCTCACTAAAATACCCAATGAATGATGATCCAGCATTTGCCTGGAGACTTCCAATAAAGAGTAACCCATGGCTTCTCAAGGCAGTGCATTCTAACTTTAGAAAGCTCTAGTTGTGGAATTTGTTCTGACATCAACCTGAAACTTACTTTTTTGAAACTTCTACCAAAAGTTCCTGGTCCTGTCCTTTACGAAGATAGGATAGGTCTCTTTCACATAATGTCAATCATCTGCTCATAAATCTCCCAGTCCCAGTCCCAACCACGTTTTGCCTGCATGTGTGTGCATCCTAAATCATGCATTCTATCTGCAAACATCTCTGACCCTCTAAAGCCCCCTCCAGATTCTCGCTATTTCTCTGACTCATTTCTCATTTCTCAGCTTCCCATAATGTGTTGATCTCAGTTTGCCAGCAAATACCTGAGAAGCAGTGTAATTCAATGGATAAAATAGGAGACTTGAAATCAGGAAGACCTGGGTTCAAATTTCATCTTAGACACTTCCCAGTTGTGTGGCCCTGGGCAAGTTCCTTGACGTCTCTGAGCCCTCAGCTGCTTCATCTGTAAAATGCAGATAACAGTAGCCCAACCTCACAGAGGTATCATGAGGGAAAAAAATGAGATAATGTATGGACAGTACTTTCTAAACCTTAAAGCACTTTATTAATGTCAGCTCCTGCTGCTTCCACTGTTCACTTTCCCAAGTAGCTAAAGCAAATACTGAACAGCCCTAGATTTAGAGATTAATTGCGCTGCGAAGTTCTCTCCAGGTAGGTATTTCTAAAACATCACAGCTCTAGTAAGGAAGAAATGATGGCGTCCCTCCAAGGAAGGGAGTGTGCCGACTTTCAAAGTCTGCCCAGATGCGCTGAGGTGTTCTGGCTTGATGGACAGGCCAGGGGAATAACTACTGGCCCGAGCCAGGAGGGAGGCAGCTTAGAACTGCACACAGAGACAAAACAGAGATTAAATCAGGTGGCTCCATCTGGCTGTTGCCATTTGCTTGATAAATAGCCGGTCTGGGGAAAGGGAGAATAAAAGGGGTTTGTTTTCTTGACTTGAGTACTCCCTGTTTTCCTGAAATCCCTGCTCCTTTTCTTCTAGGAAAGCTAAGAAGAGGTTTCCTCAAGGAAGTCTGTTATATGAGAGATACTATCCACGACCCTATCTGAGAGAAGGAGAAGGGGTGAGCGCCATGTTGTGTATGGGAAGCATAATAGTAGTAAGGCTAGGTGGTCCAATGCATTGGGTGCTGCACTAGGAGTCAGAAAGACCAAGTTCAAATCCAACCTCAGACACTTACTAATTAATTGTATGACCCTAGGCAAGTCACTTAACTACTCTGTGCCACAGTCCCCTTATTTGTAAAGGCGGGATAATGATTGCAACTACCCCCAAGGGCTGTTGTGAGATTCAAATAAGATAGTGTTTGTAAAACACATTACAAATCTTGTAGTATTGTATTGCTATCGATTATTATTGTCTCTGGGCTTAGTGATGGGTGTTTTCCTGAGGAATGTTATGGGCAGCAGGGTTGGCTTCTCTATTTTTCTTGGAGAAGCTCAGTTCAATCAACGAATCACCTGGCATTTATTAAGTACTTACTATGTGCCAAGCACTGGGCTAAGAGAAAGGGATGCATAGAAAACAATAAACTATTCCTGTCCTAGGATAGGACTTTAACCCATAACTTTAACAACATGTAAATAAAAACACACAAGTTATATAGAGCAAATGGAAGCTAGAAAGGAAAGTTATCCATTAATATATTGTATGATCTTTGCTGTTGAGACGGCATCTGATCTAGCATGGAGCAATAAGGAAAGAACTGTCTGAGGAGTCATGGAAGGCTTGGTTCAAATCCCACAATCTGGGTCTAACATATACTGTCTGTGTTGGTTGGTTGGCTGGCTGTTGTCCTTTGTTCTTGAAGAGGACCAAAATGAAATCACTATGTTAGGGTCGAATTTCAGTGCATCCTACTCTGGCTGAGCAGACCAATACGAGCCCTACCACAGGTCTGGTACAAATATTCCATATGAACTTCTGGAGTGGAAATGTCTCTAAATTTGTGCCTCTCATGTTTCTTTTGAGCTACTGTGATTCTGCTCACAGAGCATAGCTCCTTCTTTGATGCAAACACACCACTCTGGGTGGTCCTTTGCCTTGTCTCCCCTGTAACCTGGGCAAGTCACTTAACCTCTCGTTGCCCCAGGGCAAATCTCTAAGACTATAAATTGAGGAGAAGGTGGGGTTCTGCATTGCTAGAAGAATCAAGGGGCTCCTAAACTGATGAAATTAGAAGTTCTATTTAAAAGAAAATAAACAGCTGCCTCTTAACTGAGCTTTTGAAATGGAAGCTTGGAGGAAGATGACACTATGTACCCTGGAGGTAGTGATTCGGTTCTATTAAGAGAGAGAAAGTGACTAGGATTATAGAGGTGAGAGTCCCATTATACTCTTGCCTGGTCGCACCACACATAGAGTCCTATGTTCAGTTCTGGGAGCCACATTTCAGGGAGAGTATCAATAAACCAAAGCAGAAGTGCAACCAGGATAGGAAGGGCTGGGAGCCCATGTCCTGTGAGGATTAGATTAAGGAAGTGGAGATACTTACCCTGGAGGAGGAGAATCTTAGGGGAGACATGAAGACTTACTTCAAGTCTTCGAAGGGCTGTCTGCTGGAAGATGATTAGATTTTATCTGTTTGGTCCTAGAGGGTGAAATTTTAAAAGAAACAAATTTAGGCACAGTAGGGGGTGGGGGAGGAAGGGAGGCAGAATCCTGACTACGGAAGAAGGGGTTCTTAACTTTTTGTCCCATATATCCTCTTGGCAATCTGATGCAGACTTTGGACATTTATTAGAATAAGTTTTTAAATACATAAAACAAAATACACAAGGTAATTGATATATTGAAATGCAGTTATTAATTTTTTTAAGTTCATGGACTCCAGGTTCTGAACCCCCGTATTAAAGCTGTGCAAACATGAAGTAAGCCATTTTCACAAATGCTGAACTCCTACTCACTGGAGGACTTCAAAGAAAGACCAAATGACAACTATCAGTTACCACAGGTAGGCAGAGGCTATGTGAGGTAGGAAAAGGGGCACAGGGGCTGACAGAGGAGCTGGTTTCAAATCCTGCCTCTGGTGTTTATTACTGGGTGACTTCTAAGGAAGGACCTCTCTAGATCTGTTTTCTGCTCTATAAAATGGGGGGGGGGGGGCAAGACTAGCTGGCCTCCGAGGTTCTTTCCAGTTCTGTAGCTACGATTCTTTGTTGTAGAAAGGATTCTCTTTTTGGCACGTGTTAGGTTAGATGGGTACCGAGGTCCCTTCTAATTCTGAGATTCTATGAATTCCAAGTATTTACTCAGCTAGGTGGGCAGTTAGGTAGCTCAGTGGATAGGGTGCTGGGCTTGGAATCAGGAAGACACATCTTCATGGAAAACGAGCTGGAGAAGGAAATGGCAAAACACTCAGGTAACTTTGCTATGAAAACCCCAAATGGGGACATGACTGAAAGAAATGAACAACCACAAGCTGGCTGTTTTCCTGTTCCTTAATACACCACGCTCCCTTTCCCATCTCCATGCCTTTGAACTGGTCACTGACCATGCGTAGAATGGACTCCCCATTCACCTTTGTCACTTAGAATCCCTAGTTTTCTGCAGGCAAGGTCTTCCCTGCTCCCCCAGTTCCTAATGCCCTCCACTCTAAACCACCTTATATCTCTTTTGTGTAGAGTTACATATCTACATGTTGATTCTCCAGATGGAATGTAAGCCCCTTGAAAACAAGGACTAATGCACTTGCTGTGGGGGATGGGAGTGGGAGGGGGGGAATCCCAGTACCTAGTATAGTACATGGTACCTAGGAGCGACTTAATGAATCCCTGCGAATTAGTTAATTGACTGATTGGTTTTCCTTGTCATCTGCTATACCAATATTAATTTCCACAATAATTCTAAAGAAGAAAGTTGGATGTGAGGATATCCCATTTTTCCTTCCACTTCCCCCCAAATTCTCACTGATTTTGTATTTCCTACAATATATTTCCCAGTATTTTTTATTATATTTCCCAGTATATACAATAAGTGAGTGCTTCCTAAATGCTTTTCAATGAAATTTCTTGACTGCGTTTACCATTGATTTAGACATTTACAGCCATGGATGGTACCAGGCACCCATTTTTTTTTATTTCTCAGGGACTTAAAAATACCACTTGTCCCTGAGGCCATAAGCACCCCATTTTCCTTTGAATCAGTCATGACTCTTTACATCCAACACGGGCCTGTGTCCTTTCTTCCCTCCTTCCTAACACTGATGAAAGAAGAAAGAATTTGGATGACAAAATATATCAAAACATCCAAGAAGTAGAAACATATGTTTAAAATATGCAAAATTCTCTTCTTTGCTTCGTGCTGGAAGTAATGGATACAAGGGACCTCCATGCAGACCATGCCACAAGTCATATCAAGAAAGCACAAAGCATCATCGCCTGCTTGAGAGCAACTCCCTATCCCAGTAGGAGGTGAAAGGGGTTTCTTTCCATATACATTTGCATGCTGCATGGTGTTTCACAGCAATTCTTTAAAGATACTAAATGTTTTCTTTTCAGTATTAAAAGCCATACGGTTTTTACATATATGTATGTGTATATATACGCATGCATGTATATGCATGTGCCTAGATACACATTTACATGTGTGTGTACATACACACATTCACACACATGTTTGTGTCTAATGGTAGCCATGTATAGGGTTGGTGGGGAGGGAAAAAGGGGGAAAAAAGAAAGTCAACATGATAACATGGTTATTTGTTTTAAAAGAATAGCAAGCTGTGCATAATAGCTCTACAGTTTCATGTGCAACCGTCATTTTTTCTGTCCTATGTTACAGAAATGCTTTTCATTTCTTAAGTTCAGAATAAAATAAACAAAAAATTTAGAATATACTAGCCAGTATTTTTAATATCTAAAAGAATACTGACTTGAAAGAAAGGCAGCATGGTGTCAGGAAGCCTGGGCTCTGCCATTATCAAACTGGGCAAACTTCAGAAAATCATTGAATGCATCTGAGTCTCAGTTTTTTGATGCAAGGACCTTAGACTAGAGCAGGATCATTAAACTGGTGTCCATGGATATATTTCAAGGGGTCGGTGACTTAGGATAGGAAAAACATTATGTCTTTGTTTTCACTGACCTCTAACTAAAATTGAGTATTTCCTTTGATTATGAATTTTTTGAAAATTATTCTAAGGGTTCCTAGGTAGCCCAATAGATAGACTGCCAAAGTAACAGGAAAAAGAAGAGGGAACCCAGATGCCTGTGCACCCCTGAGGCACCGTGACAGCTATGTCTACAGGATGGCAAACATCAAGAAGAAGGCTGTACATTTCAGCCCTTTATCCAGATCATCAGTGCCAACAATCCTGGTATTTGAAAATATCTGGATGAACAATTGTTTTGGAATGTTTACTGTCTGAAAGACACAATATTAGTTTAGGGTTCTGCCCTCAAGTCCAAAGCTTTCCAGCTTCAATTGCAACTTTTCCTGTAATTTTTCTCTGACATACAAAGTGTGTGTAGGAAGGGAGAGGGAGCAGCCTGGTGGTGCAGTGGATTGAGCACCAGGTCTGGAGTCAGGAAGACCTGAGTTCAAATCTGGCCTCAGACACTTACTGTCTGTGTGACCCTGGACAAGTCACTTTGCCCTCTTTGCCTCAGTTTCCTCATCTATAAAATGGTTTGGAGAAGGAAATGGCAAACCACTCTAGCATCTTTGCCAAGAAAACAAGAAAACTTCAAAAGGGGTTATAGAGATATTATGGAGACATGACTGAAAAATGACTAAACAACAGAAAAGTTATTCTAGGAAAGGGTCCATAAGCTTCACCAGACTGCCAAAGGGGTACATGATACACCCCAAAAAGGTTAAGAAGCCCTAGACTAGAACATCTTCAAATTTCCTTTCAGGTTTAAGGCTCCTTCCTTTTAAACACAATCCACTCTTATTCTTCCTTAGAGATGTCTCCCAGGGCAGCCTATTTCTAAGCTGGCATTGAACGGAATGATGGTTCTGGCGATAGCTTCTTATTTTATCTCCTAAGCCATCAAATCCTCTCTGAGATTTCTGGAACCCTGTCCCTTGGCTGGCTCAAAAATTTATTAGCCTTCCCAATATTTTCTTTCTTACTTCTGTAAAGCGAGCTTAAACTCAGCAAGCACCATCTATGCAAAGACCTGAAACCGCATGTTTATTTTCCTAAGCTATAAAAAGTTTATAAGGGGAGCTGGGCTCCTTCTGAGCCACTGTGCTCTGATGCGCTACCGCATTCCTCATTGAGACAGAAGGGCTCTGTGCTCTATACCAGAGGGAAATCCTTGGAATACAGCTGTCCGGTCTCCAACAGACACCACCAAAAACAGCATGGAGAGAAAGGAAGAAAAGAAGAAAAGACAGATTTGCGTGAGAGCAGAAAACTTCAGCTGTGCATAGAAACAAAGAATTCTGGAGGGTCTGGTGAGTGGGCATGTTCAGGAAGTCGCCAGTCCTGATGGCAAAGCCTCACTTGACCAAGCCTCTCTAGGCCTTCAATATGTTTTGTGTTCAGACCATCTCAATGAGATTAAATCAGTGGTGAATGCTTAGCCAGATACCAAGTGTTGCCTCCCCAAGTCCACACAAGGACCTGTGTGTTTCCTATTCATCACTTAGAGTATGGAATCATGGAATTCTGGGTCTGGAAGGAACTACAAAGAGCTCAGTGAGTCCAGCTGACCCCATCTATAGTCAATCCCCATAAGACACCATCTCAGACACATGGGCATCTGTCCCATTCTTAAAAAGTCTTTCTTACAGCTAATCCCTGGATCTCTGTGGCTGCAGCTTAAATTCATTTTCTTTTGTTGATCTTCTTATGGTTCCTTATATTTCTTATGGTCTTATATTTCTCACCTCTGTACTTAGTGCCCCTCCCTGACCTCCTACTTCCCATGCATGGTGTAGTAGGCTAGGAAGGAAGGAACGTTGACCAAAATAGGTCCCAACCTAAAACCTCATTTTGTCTTCCTTTGGGCTCTGATGGCTCACAGTGAGTGTAAATAGTAATTGTTTCTGTTTTGGTCACAAACCCTGAGGGTCTTCCCCTCCCAGATTAATTGGGGGGGGGGGTCATTTTGTTTTTGTTTTTGACTATGCAAAAGAGGCCACTCTTTGCCTCATTTCTTACCTAGTCTTAATCATCAAATGAGTATT
The DNA here is from genome assembly GCA_028646575.1 of Pseudocheirus occidentalis. Taxonomy (NCBI): domain Eukaryota; kingdom Metazoa; phylum Chordata; class Mammalia; order Diprotodontia; family Pseudocheiridae; genus Pseudocheirus; species Pseudocheirus occidentalis. The sequence continues at coordinate 204,176,597 of CM053593.1, read as the reverse complement.
GCATCAGACAGACTGAGACCTGTTAAAGGCCTTAGCTTAAAAAGGTCAAGGTCTCCCTCTGCCTGGGTATGTGTGTGTGGGGGGGGAGAGGGGTCAATCTCCATTTGTCTGATCTATATCTCATCACTGGACCCAGATGACCCCCCCCAAAAAATAGTGAGGTTGGCACAGCCCTCCCTCACTTAAATTCAATTCACTTGCAAGTCATGACATCACATTCCTGATGTTCCGCCCTCTTCAAGAACAAAGGACAAATAACAAATTCTGTATTGTCTAGGCATCGGGTCATCCTGTTTTTTGTAGGCAATGTAGTCTCTAACAAGTCAACAAGCATTTATTAAGAGTTTACTATATAACAGGCATTGTGCTAAGCACTACAATTTACATACAGACAAAAAGAAAGATAGTTCCTGCCCTTGAGAAACATATTCTAATGAGTGAAAGTATAGAGGTTCACCATAAAATGTTGAGGTATAGGGTAGGGGTGCTCGAGACCCCAAAATACCAACATGCCAGGTCCTGCTGAATGAATTAGACTCAAGTCTTCTCTCAGCCAAAGAAAAGCAACTTTTATTAGAGATTCATCATATTGGGTAGACTCTTAAGGAGCCAAAGTATCTATGGTGCTTGTATTGGACAAGTAGGCCAGAATAATCTGACACAGAGTGAATTTGTGCTAGATAATTCTCCAGTGCTCTCACACCTCATGGAGTCAAGATGAGGTCTTACATATAGAAAGGTTGTGGGAGGAATCTAGGGGTGGTCTAGGGGAGGAGTATGGGGAAGGTCTTCAGGAGGAGTCAGATGAGGTCAGACTCCAGTGATGAGAGATTAAAGGTGGGAGGTAGCTGAAGGCTGCCTAGAGATGAGATAGTGGAGGGTTTGGGAGGATCCAGGGTAGGAGCTAGCTGGACAAAGGAGAGCTAGGCTAGTAACAGAGGTTTGAAAGGCTTATGGCCTCAGGGAAATGCCTCATCAAATGGGAAGATTCAATCAGAGTTCAAGGGGGTTCCCAGAGCCTGTACCTCATCAAAAGCACATTAAAGGAAGCTTGACAGAGGGGAATGGGAGTAGAAGGGAAGGGAGCATAGAGAAAGAAGTACAGTCAGGAGCAGAGAGCCTGGAGGGGTGGGCTTGGGCAGGTCTTTAAAATGGAGGCTCTAGGAGAAATCAACCAATCAGAGAAAGGGATATCAGGGGTGCAAGGATCTTCCAGGATGAGATGACTGCTGAGAAACAATGGAAAGGAATTCTTGAGAGACGAGACTGAAGCTAGGGGGCAGCTAGGAGGACCTGAATTCAAATCTGACCTCTGACACTTAACACTTGCTAACTGTGTGACCTCCGGCAAGTCATTTAACCCCAATTGCCCTGCCTTCCCTCCTCCAAAAAGCAAAAAAATAAAAGACTCGAGCCAGGAGAAGAAAGAAGCAAGGTCTTTCAAGCTATAAGACTAGGAGTAGACCTGATTGTGAAGTCTATTCCCTTCAAAGTAGTACCCTTTAAGGACTCTACACTTATTTCAATGGTGCTGCTAGAATTTTCTTCTTGGAAGTAGACATAGTCTGTGTCTTCATGTTGACACTCAAATGCTTTTTAAAGACTCTTAAAATTATTTCCTATTAATCCTGTATACAGGTCACTTTTTATATATTTGTTTGCATGTTCTCTCTCCTACTAAAGTGTAAGCTCCTTGAAGGCAGGGACTATCTTTTGCCTCTTTTTGTATCCCAGCATTTAACTCACTGACTGGTACATAGTCAGCACTTAAATGTTTATTGATTATCTAATTATTTCACTCTTGTCTGGCTTGTATCCCTGTGTGGGGTACAGGGACCCCAAAAATCCCCTATCCAAGAAAAATCAAAAGTCACAGGCATCTTGAGGAAGGAACAGGAAGTTTTATTCTCTTCCCCCCGCAGGAAGAGGATTGTCCTCTCCATGGCAGGGATCAAGGAGAGGAGGCATGTTACAAAAGAGAGAACAAGCAAGTCAAGCCCCCTGGGAGGTGGGCCCTCAGACTTGGCTTGAAATCTAATTCAATGGCAGAAAACAAAGAAGCCTGCCACTATCTCCTATTGGCTGAGAGATGGGACAGGAAGCCAACGTATTATACATGTCCTTATTTGGTAAACACCAAAGCAAGGGAGGGGAAAAGGTCACAGGCAAAGGTGGAGGTCTAATACTCCTGAAAGAGGGCCTAAAGCTTGATGACAGCAAGGCAAGGGAGAGGGGACCTAGGTTGTATAATTTCTATCTCTGGTTTCCAGATAGTTTTTCTCTCTTCTCATTCTAAGGAGTCTTCACAGAGGGTACAGAAACTGTACCCCTCTCATCCCCAACTAGACAGCAGGCTATTTGAGAAATAGTTTTCTGTGTCTCCTACTAAACCTCACACAATTCTGAATACCCACTAGGTCTCAGTCAAGGCTCATTACCTTGACCAAAAATCAATACAATAAGATGTAATAGAAAAAGCACTGCATTTGCATCAAGGAGAACTGAGTTCAATGAATTGGTTCTGTCATGTTTTATAGCTGACAGATCATAGGCAAGACATTTATCTGAGCCTCAGTTTTCTCATCTTTAAAATGGCAAGAAAATATTACTCGCTCTACCTACTTCATAGGGTTGTTGGGAAGAAAGCACTTTGTAAACTAAAGCAGTCAGTTGGTGGATAAACATTCATTAGGCACCTACTCTGTATGGGCTAGGCACCTTGCTAGGTGCTGGCAATAGGATGCAAAGTTCCTTCTCTCAAGAAGCTTATGATGGAGGAAACAACACAAAAACAACTAGGTACAAACACAACAGATGATAGATGGAGATATAGACAGATAGAGCAGTGGTTCTCAACTTTCCTAATGCCGCAACCCTTTAATGCAGTTTCTCATGTTGTGGTGACCCCTGTTTGTGTTGAAAAATACCCTTCATCCTTAATTTAGTTAAAAAAAAAATAAGTAAACACAGAGATGCCTTAGGATAAGAACAGGAGTTTATTCTCTTCCCTGGGAGAAGAGGGCAGTCTGCCCCATGCCTGGACATGAGGGAGAGGGTGTATTTCAAAGGGTAGAACCAGAATTTATAACTTAACTTAGTCAAGCCC
>CM053593.1:204043611-204172991 GCA_028646575.1 Pseudocheirus occidentalis | reverse complement strand
CTGGGGGGTAGGGACAAAAAGGGGAGAAAATTTGTAACTCAAAACCTTGTGGAAATGAATGATGTAACCAAGAAAATAAATTAAAAAAAAAAAAAACAACAACTACAAAAGACAATAGGTAGGGTGTATGGCAGTGACATGACCTATCTCCAAAGGAACAGCCGACCTGGTGGTGATGCTTGTGTTTAGTGATGGGAGAATAGAGGAAAGAAAAATGAGTGTCAAGCCCCCAGAGAGCCACTTAGAGCCATTTTTTCCACCTAAACCTTAGTGCTCTAAAAGTTGTGGTCAGAGAGGCCAAGTTGACACAAGACATATAAGAACCCAGTTCAATTGGTGGGATTCTTCAGAAGCATTGAATTCTAGCTCTGACACTTTATCACTGGCATTACCAGTTCATCTCTCAAACCTATTTCCTCAACTGCAAAATGGATGTAACTCCAAAGCCCACTGATAAGGGAATCTCTCCTTCTTGGTGGAATTGGATGCTCCGCCCACCGGCGGGAAGGGCAAGGCAGAATTGGAAAGAGTTTCATGCTTCTTCAGTCCTCTTTGGGACTCTTCAGGTCTTCTTCAGGATTCTTCCAGCTGTGATGTTTCAGGTGCTTCTGGCTTCCAGCTTCAAGGAAGAAGATGGAAGACGACAATTCCACTTCTTGTTGCTGAAGGAAAAGACTGAGAAGATATGAGAAGAGCTGGTAGTCTCCATCACGTCCCTTTCCTAGTTATGTGCCCCAGAGACTCTGAGGAGTTTCGCCTCAGCTGAGATCTAGAATTCCCTCTTAGTTGAGCTAAGTTATCTTGTATCCAATGGGATAGCTCCTTCCCTCCCTCTTATCTGGTAAATATCTTCCTATGTATATCTTCTGTTTTGCTACCGTTCTTGAAAAATGGGTTTTATTTGCTATTTACTATGTGTATTCATCATGGAACTGGTATGCAATAAGAAAGGGTTCAGACCTTGGATAAAAACTTTGGGTCTTCCCCACCCAAATGACTAAGTGACCAGAAGGTAGCCTGAACCTGTTTATATCCCCTAGACTAACAATATCTAAGGTTGCAGATAGATATAATTCTAGCTTGATACCTTCTCAAACTGGCCTCGTGGCCCAACTCCTTGCTTCCTCTTCTGGAAGGAACTAAAAGCTCCCTTGGAGAAGAGGGGGCAGGGGCAGGGGAAGGGAGAAGAGGCTAGAGATGGTTATTCTGCCTCCCTTTGAACCATGCAGTGACAATTCCTCACCATATATGGGACCTTGCTTTCCATTAGCCTTGACATAGGTGGGTCTCTCTATATTTGGAGCCCTTCTCTACATGAAGGTATAAGTGTTCTGGTGTGATGAAGTCTCCTATCTCCTCAACACAGTCACAGAGTGAGGAGAGGACCAAGAGACCACTTAGGGCTTGCCACATCATAGCAAAACTTAAGTCCACAAAATGCTGGGCTGACACATTGCCAGAAGCAGTCCCCAGAGTTCCCCACATGGTCAACTGTAACCAGGAATGCCAACTCTGAGCATGTTCCATGGGATGGCCCCTACAGGCCACGTCAAACCTAAGTGCCCTTGTAATGATACTTCCCTTACAGAGCTATCACAAGGAAAGGGCCCTGCAAATCTAAAAGCAGTCTCTGTGAGTTGTTGCCATTATTATTATTATTAACCCTTTCCTCCGTATTTCAGGTCCAACAAAACTCCAAATGCATTTTGACCCATGCCTACTTTCACTCTCAGTGAAAACACTCCAATGATTTGAAGGCTAATCTATAACAGATTTGTGAACCACCAGCCTATTCCAGGGCTGCCACAGAGCCGTAACAGAGTCTTTTCACATTCTTGTATCTTTGTTGAAACCACTGAATTAGCTTTCCCTCATCATCTCTGCCTCCTGCCTTTCTCCTTTCTTGGGCATACCCCTACCCACCAATCAGGCTTTCTCCCTTTAGATTAATCCTATAGCATACCAATGTCCAACTTGGGGGGTATCATCCCCTAAACAACTTTATTTGGATGGACCTGCACTACACCAGTGGAGTGATGAGGGGGGGCACATTATAAACAAAAGCTGCTTCTCTTGCCAATAATGGATCTGAGATGAGACAGCACCTCCAAACCCTTGACGTCCTTGAGTCTTTGGAAGAACAAAGCAGACTTGTCAAGTCGACATGAGAGATGGAAGTAGCTGGATGGGTTGGTTGGATCAGTCAAAAGCTTCAAACCCTTTCCTCCCATAGTTTGAATTCAACAAAAACCCCAAATGTATTTTGGCCCAGCCCCACCTTCCCCTCTGCACTGAAGCCCCTGTGTATTTCAGAGAAATCTTACCCGTCTGTTTCTGATTCATTTACGCTAACTCATCAAAATGTTTGTTTTGTAGGAGATATTTGACATCTAAAAAAGCCATTTCCAAGTCCTTTGTAGAGCAAGGCTTATATCTTTTCATTTGCAAACAGAAAGTTGGCACTTGCAACGGTAACTGAACATAGAAGGCAGTCTGCTTGGAGACTGGAATCACAAGAGCCTGAAGGTCCTCAAATCGGACAGCTCCTGGGGAGAGAGGAGGGTTTGACTGTTTTGGGGGTACCTCTTCAGGACTTGCATTCATTTTTGTTGGACTACATTTTGGTCTTAGGAGGGCAAGGGCCACAGTGGTGGGAGGAGATGAAGATCAGAGACATTTCTCAATTGATCATTTCCTGTAGTCTCCCAGTTCAGCAGCTTTCCTAGCCCATGATCTTGGCATTTTGCCATGAGATCAGTGTCCAGAGCAACAGAGATGCTGGGAACAGAAAGAGAGAGAGAGACCTACACCGAGAAGAACATTTAAACAGTCAGGAAGGCCGACTGTGGCAGCTCCCCAGAGACCTGAGATGTGGAGTACAGGAAGTTTGAATTGTGGGAATTCTACCCAGGGAGAATCCCTGCCTTTCAGACCCAGAAGTTGAAGCAAAGTCCTTCACCCCACATCAGCACAAGATACTCTTTTAAAGATCAGTTTCCACACTTGCTGCAGATCCCCTGACCTCAGTAGTGTGTCTCTGAGGGACCAGTAGAGCCTTGCAATTAGAGGGTCAAGGACCGTGATCCCAAGGGAAGGCAGGAGGGAGGGGGAAGGGGGGTCAGAGGAACACAAAGGCCTTAAGTGGCAGCCCTGGTGCCAGACTGGATAGCTGGGCAACCCAGAACAGGGCTGCCAGGAACTCCGGCCCACACTCCTGGAAGGAGGGGGCTTTGGGTCACTCTGCTCTCGTAACTTATCATCATTTTCTTAATTGTGATTTGGTTTCTCTTCACCATGCCTCCCCTGGATGCCTTTGACCTTTGCCTGCCCTCCTGCATCTGGGATGCTGCCTGATGACAATGGGGGCGATGGTCTCTCCACAGCCAGGATGTCTGGTGAGCCAGAGGCAGATGTGCCCGGGGAAAAACTGTCCTCCGTTTTACGCTGCCCAAACCTAAACAGACGTGAAGAAAGGCATAATCTGGAAATGATTAGAGCTAGAACGCTGGCTTTTTTTCCCCCTTCTTTCTCCCAAGGTCTTTATAAAACCATCAGTTGAGAGAAGTGAAAAAAGAAAAAAACAACTTTATTCTCTTTATTTATTTTTACCAAAAATTACAGGGTAGCTAATAATTGAGTTTTTAAAAAAATAAATTAATTTCCTCCACTTTTGAATGAATTTGATCTCTTCCCTTTCTACTAACCTATACTTATTTTAATACTTAAGGAATTTGTGACTTCACAATTGTAATTGAGTAAGTTATAATTGAAAGTGTTGAGTTTGCAGGCATAGAACCTGAGTCTGAATTCTGGTTCTGCCAGCTTACCAGCTGTGTGACCTTGGAAAAGTAACTTCCCTTCCTTAGTCTCAGTTTCCATATCTATAAGAAAGAGGGTCCCTTTTTAGCTCTATTCTAGCTCTATGATCCTTCTATGAGCCTTTCATAACACAACTCACACTTCCTCCTGTCCTATTAGATGGTCTTTCTGAATTGTTGTGTTTAAACATCTGGTAATGAGTTTCTCTTAAATATCTAGGTTGGTCCTGAGGGAAAAGACACACAATCTGTCAGTCCATCCAGTTTCGTAGCCTGTGATCTGTCAAAAATTGCATTCAATGCTTTTGAGACTTGTTGCTACCATGACATGAGGAGTCATCAGAAGAGACCCTTCAGGGGCAAAAATTCTCATGATTTCTTCTAAATGTGGAATATTTCAGCACAGTGATCAGAGGAAACTGAAGTATCACAAATGAATTTCTTATGTAGAACCTGGGGGTTCTATTACTCTCCCTTTTGGAAACATCCAGGTTTATAGCACTGAAGGAGTAACTATCTATTTCAACCACAGTTCACAAGCCTTCATGTTACTGACTCTCCCTTGACTAAGCCAGGATGAATCACACACCATAGTAAAGCAAATAGGTGGTGCACTGGATAGAGCACCAGGCCCAGAGTCAGGAATACCTGAGCTCAAATCCAGTCCCAGACACTGGTTATGTGACCCTGGGCAAATATTTAATCCTGTTTCCCTCAATTTTCTTACCTGTATAATTAGTTGGAAAAGGAAACAGACCTAGAGGTGGTATTCCTGTGTCATAGGGTATAGGCAGTTGAATAAATCTTTGGACAGAATTCCAGATTGCTCTCCAAAATTGTTGAATCAGTTCACAGTTCCACTGGTGGTGAATTCATGTCGCACTTTTTCCACATGCTCTCCAACATTTATCACTTTCCCCTTCAATCATTTTAGCCAGTCTGATAGGTGTAAAATGATGCCTCAAGGTTACCTTAACTTGTATTTCTTTAATCAATAATGATTTAAAGCCTTTTTTCATATGACTACACATTTTTATTTCTTTATCAGAAAATTGACTCTTCATATCCTTTGATAATTTATCAATTGGGGGGGCGGCTAGGTGGCGCAGTGAATAGAGCACCGGCCCTGGAGTCAGGAGTACCTGAGTTCAAATCCGGCCTCAGACACTTAACACAAAAAGCTAGCCGTGTGACCTTGGGCAAGTCACTTAACCCCAACTGCCCTACAAAAATGAAAAAAAAAAAAAAAAAAAAAAGATAATTTATCAATTGGAAATGGCAAACTGTTCTAGTATCTTTGCCCAAAATAATTCTAAATGGGGTCATAAAGAGTCAGACACAACTGAAATGGAAAACAACAGCAAAATGACCCTGGGCAAGTTACTTAACTTCTGACTGCCTCAGTTTCCTCGCCTGTAAAATGGGAATGATGGTAGCACCTACCTCCCAGTGTTGATACGAAAATCAAATTGAGATGGTATTTGTGAAAATCTTGGCACAACACCTGGCACACAGCACAAGCTACAGAAGTGCTTGTTCTCTTTTCCTCCCACTTTATGAATGCTTGCTGATGATTGTTATATAAATAAAATGCATGTTAAATATTAGGAAGTTAAGCCAAGCAGGGACTATTCTCACCACCCATTTCCCAAAACTGAAATGATGGACACTCCCTTGTTGCTATTTACCAAACACATATCTCCCAGTGAGATCTGGGAGTGATAAGAGTGATGAGCCCCTCAGGGGGGTCTTGCTACTCTGTGACTCGGTGGGAACATCATGTATTAAATCCCTAGCGAGAGCTTAAACTAGTGCCACAGCATCAGCACTGGGTCCAATGAACCTCTTGGAATGAACCCGCAAACTGAGGGCATTCAAAGAAGGGCATAAAAACCTGAGATGGTTGTAAAGAGAATTATTGTTTCCCTTTGGCAAAGGAACCGGGGAGCCCTAAAGCAGCAGAAAGAACAATTACAATAATTACAGGTATTGATTTAACATGGTCAGGTTTCAAAGTGGTTTGCATTCATTATCCCACCTGATCAGAGTGGCTAAAAAGGGCTAACGGCAAGATCTCTCCTGATTCAGTCTTGTATTTTTCCTACTATATGACATTCTCCATAATACCTTTAAAAAAGGTTTTGTAAGAAGTATTTCACGTTTATTGTTGTTGTTCAGTCACGTCTGACTCTTGTGACCCTAACTGGGGTTTTCTTGGCAAAGATACTGGAGTTTGTCATTTCTTTCTCCAGTTCATTTTACAGGTGAGGAAACTGAGGCAATCAGGGGGAAGTGACTTGCCCAGAGTCACACAGCTAGTAAATGTCTTAGGCTAGATTTGAACTCAGGTCTTTATGACTCTGGACCTAGCACTCTCATCTCTGTGCCATCATTTCTTCCCTCTCCCCTACCCGCCCAGGTATTTGTTTCTTGTCATTCCGTGAGACTCCCATTCTCCTTTCCAGCTGAGCTCAGTGAAAGTTACTGACTCCCATCTGGGAGATGCATGTCCAGAAAGAACAAGTTGTGTTCTTTCTTGCCCCCTTTACATCTTTTTTTTTTTCTTTTTGGAGAGGGCAATTGGGGTTAAGTGACTTGCCCAAAGTCACACGGCTAGTTTTGTGTTAAGTGTCTGCTGAGGCCAGATTTGAACTCAGGTCCTCCTGATTCCAGGGCTGGTGCCACCCCCTTTGCCTCTTTAAAGTTACAAAACCAAACAATGCTATAAAAACACTGTTGCAATTAAATTATAAACCCTGTGAGGACAGAGACCGTATCATTGTTCCCCTGTGTATGTCCCTCAGAATTTAGGAGAGTGGCCTGAACACAACTGGCTTTTATTAAAGGCTTGTTGAATTGAAGTGAAAAATCAGCTTCCTTTCACGATCCTTGCAGTAAATTTCAACAATGCCTCTAGGAAGTCTTTCTTTAACTTCTGCTACTTTTATTTTTTTCTTGCTCCCATACTTTTTTTCTTTTTTTTTTTTAATTAATTGATTGACCAGTTTTTAGTTTCCAACATTCACTTCCATATGATTTTGAGTTTAAAATTTTATTCCTTTCCCTCCCTTCCCACCTCCTCAAGACAGCATGCAATCAGATATAGCCCCTATATAGACTTTCATAATAAATATTTTTTCACTTTAGTCATATTGTAAAGAAGAATTAGAATCAATGGGAGGAACCACGAGAAAGAAGAAACAAAACAAAACAAAAAAAAGGAGCAAATAGCGTGCTTCTATTTGCATTCAGACTCCAAGGTTCTTTCTCTGGATGTGGACACCATTTTCCATCATGAATCTTTTGGAGTTGTCTTAGGCCCTTGAATTGCTGAGAAGAGCTAAGTCTATCAAAGTCAGTCATCACACAATGTGACTGCTGTTACTGTGTACAATATTCTCCTGGTTCTGTTCATTTCACTCAAAATCAGTTCATATAAAGTTTTTCCAGATTTTTCTGAAGTCATAATTCCTGCTCCTCATTTCTTATAGCACAATAGTATTCCATTGCATTCATATACCATTACTTGTTCAGTCATTCCCCAATTCTTGGCCACCACGAAAAGATCTGCTATAAATATTTTTGTACATGTGGGTCCTGGTACTTCACAACTCATGACTGAACTCCTGAAGTTGGGCAGACCTGAGTTCAAACCTGGCCTCAGACTCTTATGAGCTGTGTGACCCTGAATGAGTCACTTAATAATAACTAATGATAGCTAATGTTTATATAGTGCTTAGTATCTGCCAGGCACTGTGCTAAGAGCTTGCAATTCTTTACAATTCTGCCTCAGTTTCCCCAGTTGTAAAATGGGGATAATAATAGCAGCTACCTTGTTGCTCCTTTCCTTCTTTTCACAATTTTCTTGCCTAACTTCCTGTTTGCCTGAGTCTCATTTTTCCTGCTCACCTCCATTCGGTCATATTGAATATCCCAAATCTCCAATCTACATGGAATAAAAATGCTTAAAACGTAGAGACCTAGCAGGAGAAATCAAAACCATGTGGCAGCACAATGGCACGCATATAATCTGCTATCCCTTCGTCTCCTGGAATCTCTTTCAGTGATTCAATGGAAGACAAAGTTCCACCCCAACATTTTTATTGGATGAGAAAAGGCAATCACTTCATTCATCTTTGCAATTGTCCATAGGCTGTTAAATACAAAATGGTAATGGAAGAATAAAATAATGGTCAGAAAGTGACCCGTCTCAGGACCATTTCTATCTGAATGTCATCAAACTATCATGAGACTGAGATAACAACAATAACAGTAGCATTAATAGTAACAGTTTGTCTCTCCATAGCCCTTTGAGACTGTGTCATTCTGCCAGGGTCAGAACACATTTGAGTCATTCTTGTTACTGTTGTTTGTTCCTCTTTCAGTTTCAAAGTGAATTAGATTTACGTGAGTCATTGCGTTCAGTTCCAAGCGCCACTTTTTAGGAAGGATAAATAACTAAGCTGAATGACCAACCCCAAAGGGCGGTCATGGGAGGTTCAGTGTCCGCGTGGCACGAGGCTTCTAGTAGAGCGTTCAGGGGATTTCTGCTAGGCTCTGCGCTGCTTACCATTATTCTCAACAACCTGAATAAAGGCATAGATAACATGGTTATCAAATGAACAAATTGCACAAAGTTGAGAGAGACAACTAAAACAGTGAATGAAAGAAGATGGATTCAAAAAGATTTTGGGCCAAATCCAATAAAACGTGGTTGGGTTTTGTTTTTTATTAATAGAGATAAATGTGGGGATTGTTTAGTTCACAAAGTAAGTAAGTGGTAAGACAGCACTTTGAAACAGATCTTGGGGTTTTTGTGAGTTGCAAATATGAGTCAACAGTGTGATAAAGAAACCAAGAAAGCTAACGTAATTTGAAACTTCATGGAGAGATATAGTTTCCGGGAATAAGGACATGATAATCCTGCCATACTCTGTCCTTATCAGACCACAGATGAAATTTTAAGTTCAGTTCTGGCCCCGACATTTTAGGAAGGACATTGATAAGAGAAATTGATGTAATGCCTATCAATGACTAAACAAGTAGAGGGTGGGAATATTATGAAATACTGTTGTTCTGCAAGAAATGACGAATGAAATGGTTGCAGAGAAACCTGGGAAGACTGCTGTGAACTGATGTGAAGTCAACAGAACCAGGAGAGCAATGTCTATAATTGTAACAATGTTGGAAAGTCAATTTTGAAAGACTTTGAAATTTTGATTAATGTAATGACCAAACACAATTCCAGAGGACTAATGCCCACCTCCTGGTAGGGAGGAGAAAGACAGAAAGTACAAAATGAGACATGCTGGGGAGCAGGGAGGGGACCTGACCAAGGCAGAAAATTGTTTTGCTTGACTATACATGTTTGCAAAGGGGATTTTGGTTTTTTCTTTTGCATTTGGGGAGTGAAAGAAAGTAGATTTTTGCCAATTGAAATTTTTTAAAATAATAATAAAAAAGAAAAGGTCCCTCTCTACACTTCACAGAGGTAGAACGTTAGGAATGTGAAATATTGCATATACAGAAATATACAGAAAGAGAGAGAGAGAAAGAGAGAGAGAGAGAAAGGAAGGAAGGAAGGAAGGAAGGAAGAAAAAAAAGAAAGAAAGAAAGGAATATTTAACCTGGAGGAGAGAAGACTTGAGTTAGGGGGCTCATGACAGCCATACTTCAGGGGATTCGATGTACAAAGAGGGATTAACTTTGTTTGCTAATCCTCAAATGGCAGAACTAGGAGCAATGGGTAGAATTTGCAGAAAGTAAATTTGGGTTTGATGTAAAAAAATATTCTATCCAATAGAACTAATCAAAAGCATAATGGGCTGCCCTGGGAAACAATAGGTTCCCTCATTTAAAGTCTTTTAGCAAAAGCTGAGTGACCATGTATCATGTATGTTGTTAATATAAATATAATTCTAAATTTTGGTCTATCTCCTTCCTCCTCTGCCTTGGTCAGTGAAGAGCTTGGGTTCCCAGAATGGGCCTATTTATAAATGAAATCAGCTTACTTGTGCTTGTCAGGGTAGTTTAGGAAGACAGAAGGGCCCCTGAGGAAGAGTGAAATGGGGCTCATCCTGGGAGCTCTGAAGAACTGAATAGGAAAGGAAATGCTAAAAATTCTTTTTCATTTATGTCCCGGCTAGATCACCACTGAAGTCCTTCCGACTCTAATATCCTGTGATACGTATTGTCTTAAAAGTGGGTGCTGCTTGATTGGAGGCATAGTCTTCACCAAATGCAGCTCTTCCAGATGGGACTTTGGTTGGAGATTGTTCTACTTAGACATGCAAATTCCCCCTGCCCCCCACCCACTCCCTACCCCACAGAGACTCTACCAGACACTTCTCCCCAATGATGGTCAACTGTTGAGTTCAAAGTTGTTTCACAAAGGAGCAGTGAATAGAACACCAGTCCTGGAGTCAGGAGTCCCTGAGTTCAAATCTGACCTCAAACACTTAACACTTACTAGCTGTGTGACCTTGAGCAAGTCACTTAACCCCAAATGACCTGCCTTCCCTCCTTCAAAAAGCAAAAATAATTTTAAAAAGGTGTCCCACAAGTCACTATTCCACTGCCTCTATCTCTATCATAGCTGAATCTTTAGGTATTTAAGGGAAGAATGAGAGTTACCATGCTCTTTTAGCTGAAAGCCCATACATAAATGAGAGGTTCTTAACCTGGGATTGGTAAATTGTTTTAGTTTTTTTAAATTTTGTTAACTGTTTTGATATAGTTCGTTTCCTTTGTAATCCTACACATTTTACTTTATGCTTTTAAAGACATTATTCTTTTTTCTTTCTTTCTTTTATTTTAATTTATGGAATAAAATAAACATTTCCATAACATGGTATAATAAAAAAAGGATGATTGCACATGAAACTGCAAATCTATCTAAATCTCTTACTATTCCTTTTAAACATATAAAGAAGTAATCACGTGAATTTTTTTTCTCTTTTTCTTCCCTCTCCCCTCCCCAGAGATGGACACTATAGATACAAACAAATAAATACATAAGTATATGTAAGAGTATTCTATGTATACCTCTAGTTATCAGTTCTTTCTCTGGATGAAAATAGTGTCTTTTGTCATATGTCCTTTATAGTTAACTTGGGCATTTATAATAGTCAAGATGACTTATTTGCTTGAAGTAAAGACATTATTCTCAGTCCATGGACTTCACAAAAAACCCCTGCCATAGACTTTCCCCTGATACAGCTCTTTTAGAAAAGGTGGGGGGGAAATACATTGCCCCATTCAGAGTCTTGACTAAGAAGCCTCAAATTCCCTCACACTGTAGGTTCTCAGTCCCAGGATCTGAGCTCCTTAGAACAAAGAATAATGAATACATGGCTAACTAATGCCCTCAGCTTCTTCTCAAAGCCACAGGTGAGAGTTGGGGGCCAAGTGGATACCAAAGGCCCATGAAAAGGGCTCCTCAAGCCCTCACAGCAGAGGTGCTAGGCCTACTTGAATGCCCCATATGCCACCTTTTGGCCTTTGGTGTCCACCTGGCACTCAACTCTCACCTGTGGCTCCAAGGAGGTATAGCACGCAGTAGGTATGACACCCTGGTGAAATCGGACAAGACAAACCAGGCCAAGGAGGCAAGAACAGAACAGGACAGGCAAGAACAATTTGTTCCAACATCTATGAAGGTGGCACTATGGAGCCCTTAGAGCTTGGGCAGATATCAAAGACACCAAGCTCATTCACTGCATTCCAGGCCATGGCCAATTGTCCTGACTTTCGTCCTGCCACTGGACTTCCATCACTCTGGAAGAGAGAGGAAGGCTGACAACGTGAGCAGCTCTGCCTCACTTAAATCCAAGGCACTCATGAATCAAGACCACCCTTGATGTTACTGATCTGATTCGAAGCCGAAGGACTAAAACAATGCCCTCAGGCTTAATCATTTCATTAGACTAAATCTGGTCATTAGCTTGGAGCCTCTATGGACAAAGCCCGCTGTACATTAGGCTGGACATATAGATGGCTCCAAAATTTTTAATCTTTGAAGGTTAGACTTCAAACTATTTCTCTAATAAAGACCAAACTGCTCTGGGATTCGGGTTCCACAGTTCTCTCGCCCTATGCCTCTTCCCCTTAGATGACTGGGTAGAGAAACACGGACTTTCCATTTGCAGATCGAGCCAGCCTGAAATCTCAAAGGGTCTTTGAAGTGAACTTTTAACATTTGGGAACAGAACACAAATGCTCTTTTCTAGAACATTCATATTACTGTGCCAATGAGAACCTGACCACCCCAAGCTGAGAAGAAACCAGACATTTTTTTCCATCACATCTGGAAATGAAAAAAGATGGAGGGTCAAAGGAAAGAGCTGACATTTTTCTCTGTTCCTGCTCCAGGCAGTGTTATAGAGTGACTCATTCGCCAAGACTCTTCACAATGTCAGGAATTCACTCTTTGGCCTTTGGTCTTCTGCATCTCAGCACCATTGCAGCAGACTGTTATTGGAATGATCTTAATCAGGGCAGCTAGGAGGCACAGTGAATAGAGCACCTGTCAGGAGGACCTGAGTTCCAATATGGCCTCAGACATCTAACACAAAAACTAGCCATGTGACCTTGGGCAAGTCACTTAACCCAAATTGCCCTACCTTCTCCCCTCCAAAAAAGCAAAAAATCCTCCAAAAAACCACCACCAACAAAAAAGAATGATCTTAACCTTTGCTCAAAAACTACCCTCAGACACTTACTAGGTCACACAGACTCTGGGCAAATCACTTAAACCTGTCGACTATAGATAGTCTCCTCATCTGTAAAATAAGCTGGAGAAGGAAATGGCAAATCTGCTCCAGTATTTTTGCCAAGAAAACCCCAAAAGAGGTTACAAAGAGTTGGACACAACTGAAACCAACTAAACATCAACAACCTTTGTCTGCCTCTGTTGACTCATCTGCAAAATGGGATAATAGTACCTATTGACCTGGGTGGTTGAGAAGATAAAATGAGTTACTTTATGTAAAGTATTTTGCATCATATAAACTTCATTATGATTACTACTACATACCAGAAATGCAAAGACAAAGACAAAAACAAAGTTAACCCATTAAACAAACAAAACTAACAGTCTAAAAATTTACATTCTACTAAGGATGGGAATGGGGTTTGGGGAGAGGAGGTAAAACATGTACCTGGAAGGCTACCAATTTCTGACCTCTATAGAATAGCCTGGAACAGGGATGGGGAAGCTGCTACCTCCAGGCCACATGTGGCCCTCTAGGTCCTCAAGTGCAGCCCTTTGACTGAATCCAAACTTCACAGAATAAATGCCCTTAACCTTGGACTCAGTCAGAAGGCAGCACCTGAGGACCTAGGAGGCCACATGAGGCCTCCAGGCCACAGGCTCCCCACACCTGGATCTGGTAACCATTTCTTCTTTTTCGTTATTACAGTGTTCACTCACCCTCTCCACAAAACAGAAATGTAATTTGCCTGAGTAACCTTAGGCCAGCTATCGAAAGGCAGATCTTACTTCTTGCATTTTTCCAAATATTCTTTTCATAGGGGTCTTTGCCCTCCTGAATGGCAGAGAATGCCACTTTTAGGCTTATTCCATCTTTAGAAACAAAACAAAAACATTCCATTCATGCTTAAGTGGCACCCTAGGTGATCCCCTAGTGGATGGAGACAGGGAGGGGTGCGGGCAGTTATGGAACTACACAGACTAGTCCTAGCGCAGGTTTATTCTTGAAGTCAGTGGGATATGGGGTGGGGTGGGGGGGGTGGGGAATTTAAAAAAAACACCATTGACTCCAAAGACAAAGGACAAATTCTGCCTCTGACGTTTCCTGATTGTGTGACTTTGATCAAATCATTGATCCTCCAGTCCTCTGTCTGCTGATCTCTACTATGAGAGAAGGGGATGAGGTCACCTCGAAGGTGCTTTCTATGACCCTCTGAAGTAGCTATTACAAGCGTTAATATCTTGAGTTCAAGATCGAAGAAACGGGACTTCAGGAGGAAAGGAAACACACATTTATTAAGCACCAACTATGTACTAAGAGCTTTCCAATTATCATATTATTTGACCCTCACAAGAACCCTGGGAGGTTGGTGAGGATTTTGATCCCCATTCTACAGCTGAGATGACTGAAGCAGACAGAGATTAATTCACTTCCCTATGGTTACACTGTTAGTAAGTATTTGAGGCCACATTTGAACTCAGGTCTCCTTGACTCTGGTCTCAGGCAGTTCTATTCACTTCACCACCAGTCATTTAACAATCAGTCAATAAGCATTTATTAAATGTTCATTCTGTGCCAGGCACTGTGCCAAGTGGATACAATGAAAGTAGAAAACATTCCTTTCCATCAAAGGGCTTACGTTCAGTTGTTGTTGTGGTGGTGGTGGTGGTGGTTTAATAGTTCCATTCGTGTTTGACTCTTCATGACCCCCTTTGGGGTTTTCTTGGCAAAGATACTGGAGTGGTTTGCCGCTGCCTTCTCTAGCTCATTTTACAGATGAAAAAACTGAGGCAAACAGAGTTAAGTGACTTGTCCAGGGTCACACAGCTAAGTTAGTGTCTATGGCTGGATTTGAATTCACTCAGGGAGACTAGAAATACTCAGAGTAGATGGAAGGTCATCTCAGAGGGTACGGTAGCTGGGGCGATTGGGAAAGGTCTCCTGGAGAAAGCAGGACTTGAGTTGTGTCTTGAATAAGGAAATCAAGAAGTAGAAGAGGGAGCAGAACATTGTAGACATAGACATGCAGGCAGTGAAGAGCATGGCAGCAGGAGAGAGGGCGTCACATGTGAGGATTGGCACCAATCGTCGTAGCTGGATCATGGAGTACATGGGCGAGAGTAAAGCGTGAGAAGACTGGAACAGTAGGAAGAGTCCAGAGGGTTGGAAGCTTCAGATAAGTGTCTCGGAGCTAATTCACACTGAATATGGAGTTTCTTTCTACCCCCTCACCCTCTTCTTTCACTCCCCTTTTCTTCTCCCAACTTTGTCTCTAGTTGTTCAATAATTTAGTCTTAGACTTTGCTGAGGGTCTGAAAATCAAGTGACTTACCCAGGGTCACACAGACAGCATGGATCGAGGCAGTATTGCTCATTCCCAGTTCATCCAATGCTAGATAATGGAGATAAAAGAGCAGTCAGAGGCCAAATAACTTAACTCCCTCATTTTACAGATAAGGAAACCAGGTCCCAGGTGGGTTAAATGATTTTTCCAAGGTCACATCAGTATCAGAAGTGTAACCTGAACCCAGACCTCTGAATCTAGAGTCAGGAGCCCTCCCATTGTACCACATTGCCTCCCTAATATTATATAATTCAAATTGCATGGAAAATATTAATCAATGACCATACAACCAACTCTAGTGGATTTCAGTTCTATACCAAGTGCTAGACTATCATAGCTTTCAGGGAAGAGATGGGGGTTTGGGGGTTCAGATTATGCAGGGAGGTTCACACAAAACACCCAACCAAAAACTCAGGCAAAGGCCACCAGAATGCACGGGACACTTCCACTTGAAACTGATTGGAGACTAACTGGCCATGTTGTAAATCAGCAATTAGCTGTTTTAATCCCTGAATCATCTTAGCTACTGTCACATATAGGCCCGCAGGAAAAGGGAAAACCAGAGTCCACCACAGAAAGGTCACCCAGAAGTTCAAGATCCAAAACTCTAAGCCCCAACCTTATATTTTAGACATGTGCGGTTGCAAATAATGTTCTGATTTGGAGAGAGCTGACAGCCGGGGATGAATGGCTGCTAAACCTGATTAGATATGCCCCAGCCACAGACTCTACTGCAAGAGACAAATGCTCATTTGAGATGCATGCCACTGGCACCCATCTCAGAGAAGAAAGGCAGGCCTCAAACAGGCAAAACATTCTGGGATGCAAACCTTATGGTTTCTGCACAGCAACAAGGTTCCTAACCGCCCGGGGTTCATTTTCATGGACGATTCCTTATTGAATAGCATTTAGAGAGACTTGTAATGTTAGCACTCCCCCATAATTGCATCTCCTCACTGAGGGCTGAGGGTTCCAGGCAGAGGACGGGGAAGTGGGGCTGCCAGAGTTCTTTTTGCAGCTGACTTCATCTTCCCTTGACAAATGGGGAGCTTCGCTTGAATCCTTCTACTCTCTTCACAACTGCAGTTGTGAGGTTTTGTTGTTTCAACTTCTAAGATGGGGCATGAACAAATTATACTCTTCCCATCCCCATCCCATCATTTCACTAAGAGCTTTTTCAAATTACATTCAGGATGTGGAATAAAAAAAAAATCACATTGTGCTTATGTCTGAAAAAGGTACGGTGGCCTTTTTCATACGTGAGTAGCTCAGTTATCAAAAGGGACAGAAAGTGGACTGTGGGGGCAACAAACTGACTTTTACATAAAGAAAAAGGATTAAGTCCACCTGTGAAAGGATTTAAGATACTGCCCCTTTTGTATGTAAATAACTGGGTGACTGAAAGGGGGCATATGTTCACACACACACAAAAAAATCCACTGATGCAATTCAATTGGAAAGAAACAGGCTTTTTTGTTCATTGTGAGACAGACTATGCGAGGACAGAGAAATGACCCAGGCTATGAGGTATCACAGTCCCCAAATCATTTGCATGTGATTGTTTTTCAAGCTTGAGTTTAAAACTCACAAAGAAATCAAATAACTGAAGAGTCTGGGTTGATTAAATAAAGATTCAGTTTCATAACTAACATAAAGGTAGATTTTAAAATTCTTGCCTAATATGGGAAAGATAAGTCACTGAGCTCCAGGATGTTTTAGATTTGATCAGTCAGTCAATCAACATCTATCAAGAGCATATGTGCCAGGCATTATGTACTAAGTGCTGGATCTGAGCTGTCTGAAGAATTGAAGAAATCACCAGACGTCTTTTAGAACCAAGTAGGAGGAGGTGTAGGAACAATAAGGAGGTATTAGAAACTGAGAAGATGCTATCAGTAGTAGTCAGCCAACAACAAGATTTCAGCTTCTGTGCTTGGAAAGCGGCTCGTTAGCTGGAAAATAAAGGTGGGGTTTTTACATTGGAGAACAGGTTTTCTCTGTTGCAGTTTTAGATGTAGTTGGGGGTGGGCTGGGGATGCAGAGGGAAAAATACAAGTTTTTTAGCTGCTTTACCCTAAATATTGGTTGGAACTATCAGTATCCTGTTGAGGGATGGTTAACTGGGCTTGTCTGCATTGCCCATAGAGCCAACCCAAGGAGTTAAGTAGTCCTCTGACTTAAGGGTGTTGCTTATCATTATAATAGTGACTTTTCAAGGTGACTGTGAGTTAAAAGCTCTCATCACTGAAGACTAGGTGGTTTCCCAGAAGAAAAATGTTGAGAACCAAAAGGGAAGTAGTTAGAAGAAAAGAAACTTTGTATGGTACAGATTGTGCATGAAGGCACTAGGGACACCAAGGTCTACCGTCCAGAGCTGGGAGTTGCCCAAAGCACTTGAGCAGGGTTTCTATAAAAACATGTCTAGCACTTTTTCCTACAGATTTTGTGTATACTGGTAGAAGACTGCAATTCACATTTACATGTCAACTGTTACACACTGATTATTCCTTTTGCCGTTCAATCAGTTCTGACTTTTCATGACCCTTCTATCTTTCACTATCTCTTGAAGTCTGTCTGAGCTCATGTTCTTTGCTTCCATGACACTATATCATTTTCTGCTGTTTTTTTTCCTTTACTTTCAATTTTGTCCGACATCAGGGTCTTTTCCAATGATTCCTGTCTTCTCATTATGTGACCAAGGTATTTAAAGCTTCAGTTTCAGTAGTTGTCCTTCTAGTGAATAGCCTGAATGAATTTCTTTAAGTATTGATTGATTTGATCTCCTTGCTCTCCAAGGGATTCTCAAAAGTCTTCTCCAGCACCACAATTCAAAAGCATTGATTCTGTGGCACTCCTTGGCTTTCCTTATAATCGAATCTTGTGACTTTCCTTATAATCCAAATCTCACAGCCATATATCACTAATGGAAAAAACCCATAACTTTGCCTTGCCAGCAGGGTGATATCTCTGCTTTTTAGTATGCTGTCCAGATTTGTCATAGTTTTCTTGCATTTGCTACTTTATTTTAACTGTGGCTATTCTTACTTTTGCCTAATATGTAAATGTTTTACAGTTAAGAGTTAATTATGTCTTATTTTGTAGATTTGTAGAATTACTGATTTTGTGTAGATAAACAGCATTCCATTGGGGCTCAGGAGTTATAATCATGAATAGGGAAGTCTATTGCATCACAAAAGGATTGCCTTAGATCCTGAGAGAGTTTCAGTCCTAAGATTGCTCAAGGTCCATACCAACTGTAATATCTAAAAGAAGAGATTTCAGTCATGGAAGCAATAGATTTTCTGAAGCCTTGCTCACCATGTTTCTGAAACTTTCCCTGATGGCTCATCATATTATTAAAGTTAATTCCTTAACCTACTATAGTCTGCCCTTTGCTGACAAGATATCCTGATTGGGTCTGATTGCCCAGTGACAGGCCTTGTAAAGTTGACCATGATCTCTTTCTAGCCTTTGCCTGCTAACTCAGCCTAAGGAACTCTCTATAGAATTGGAACTTGGGTTCACCAAAGATGAGGCCTAGAGGCTGCAGACGTTTGGAGAGGAGAAGGGGGAGGCATGAACAAAGGCAATTTTTAGCATGTTTGCTGAATGCCCCATAGGTGCCCTCTGGATGAGCCAACAAAGACCACCATCTCTTCTTGGCTAAGTCTGCCTTTCTGATGATTCTGAGGAGAAAGTGACAAAAGAAAAAGACTCTTGAACTCTCTTTCCCCTGGGACATCTTCCACGTCCACTTCTTACTTACTGTTTTATAAGAAAATTATAGAGTGAGCGTATTTCCTTTGAGCATATAAACAGATTGGGATAATCTTCTAAACAGAGATTACAGCGAGGAAAAAAAGAACAACAAAAACAGCCTCTCCTCGGTAAAGAGGAATAGAATTAATGAATGTGAAAAAGATCAGTCTGGGAAGGCTGAGTTTGATAAGAAACACATGGAAATAATATCCACTGCCATGGCTCAGTCTCACAAAGATGGCCAGTAGTGGCTGCACAGCTTACCCTATGCGAGGACACATGCAGCCCTACGGGGGCTCTGATCACATAAACCACACTCGAGATACATTTCTATCCCTCTTCTGGTTTATCTCGAAGACAATCTGTTCAATGAGTGAATCTACTGTTTCCTGATTCTCAGCACCAATGATATCACCAGCTAATAAGCCAGAGGATCACAACCACATTTCAAAGAATCATTCAGTCTTCTCATTAAGATTCTATAGAATTGTCCTCTATTCCCAGCCCTCAACCGCCAGTGACTGCCGTGCCAAAAAACGATGTTTAAAAATAGTGCCGTCACTCCTTGGCACATTGGTGGTTGCTGCAAATGTTTAACATGGTGCAAGTCAGGCGGAGGTACAAGTCTGGAGAAGAAGGTGTTGGATTTTACGTTCATGAATATTTTTCACCTTAATTTGGGATTTCATTGATATAGGGAACACCAACTGCTGAGCGGTTGAAGTTTAGAGAGTTGCTTGGGGTACTGAGAAGTTAAATGACTTGCCCAGGGTCATATGGCCTATATGCCAAAGGCTGAATTTGAACCCAGGTCTTTTCAACTCTGAACAATAATAATAATAATAACAATAGCTAGCATTTTATAGTAATGCTAACAACAACAACAACAATAAGAAAGGCTAGCATTTTTACAGCACTTACTTTGTTCCAGGCACTGTGCAAAGTGCTTTACAAATATTATCTCCTGGCAACAACCCAGAGAAATAGGTGATATTATTTTCCCCCATTTTACAGATGAGAACACTGAGACAAAGATGAAGCGATTTGGTCAGGTTTAGTTAGTTAAGTGTCTGAGGTGGGATTTGAACTCAGCTCTCCCTGACTCCAGGCCTGGCACTTTATCTACTGCACCATTTAGCTGCCTCTGAGACTGACATCATTCCTACTATGGCGTACTACATGCAGATACTTTCTATGTATATAGGCTTCTTTCCAGAACTCTGATGGGGAATTTGTCTGCCCAGGTGCTTTCTGAGATGTGTAATGCATTAGGAGGCAAATGAGGACAGTTTAAGGTCAAGGATGACTCCTAGAAAATATTGAGAAATAGAGGAGGTTTGGGACCCAAGTAAAATAGTTGAGAGAAGATGGGTCTGGATTCCAATACAAGGCTGTGCGACTTTGGGCAAGTGACTTAACTTCTCTGGGTCTCAATTCCACATCCAAAAAATGCATGGGTTGGATGGGATAGCTTTTAAGGCTCCTTCTAGAATGAATGAAAGAAAAAAAATCATTTATGAAATGTTTCCTATATGCTTGACACTGTGCTTTGTGTTGGAGACACAAATACAGAAAGAATTACAGTCTCTGCCCCTAAGAAGCTTAGAAACAGGGAGAGACAGCATCTATAGACCAGTGGTAGTCAGGGAGCTTTGGTCTGACGAGTCACAGGGATAATGAGTTGGTGTATAGGTCATTCAATTGTCAGGACTTTTCCAGAAGTCTTTTGTACTTTGATTTGATTTGTACTATTTGTACTATTGTACAGTTGTACATTTGTACTTTACAAATACAAGAGTACAATTGTACTATTGATTTGATAATTGAGTCCCTGGCAAGAAGAGGGAAGCATTATGTATCCCAGCAGGCAGAGGGCAAGAAATCTTAGCAACTAGAGAGTAGAGTGGTTAGTTCACTGGCCTTGAGACAGCAAGTTGTTGCTGTTTGGTCATTTTATCCAAGTCTCACTCTTCATGACCCCATTTGGGGTTTTCTTGGCAAAGACAGTGAAGTGATTTGCCATATCCTTTTCCAGCTCATTTTACAGATAAGAAAACTGAGGCAAACAGGGTTAAGTGACTCGACCAGGTTCACACAGCTAGTAAGAGTTTAAGGCTGCATTTGAACTCGGGTCTTCCTGACTCCAGACCTAGCACTCTTTCCACTGCAGAGACAGGAAGACCTGAATTCAAATCCAGCTTCACGCTCTTACTATCTGTGTGATCCTGGCCAAATCACTTAACCTCATCTAACTCACTCTCCTCATCTATAAAACAAGGATAATAATACATCCCAAAGCTTTTGTGAGGATCAAATGAGATAACATTTTGAAGTGCTCTGCACAGTTCTGGGCACATATGAGACACCTAATAAATGCTTTCACCCCCTTGCTCCCCTTCCCCTGCCTTGGATAGATGGTTGAATGGAACATGAAAGTTTCCATTCAGTTACCAATCCTGCCAGCTGGTCCCAGTGTGGGAGCCCTAGATGTATAAAAAAAGCAGAAGGGTCCATGGCTTTTGAAACATTTGCTCAGTTATGGTATATGGATGTAATGGAATACTATTGTGCTGTAAGAAATGATGAGCAGGCAGATTTCAGAAAAACCTCAAAAGACCTACATGAACTGATACAGAGTGAAGTGAGCAGAACTAGGAGAACATTGTACATAGTACAGCAATTTTGTGCAATGACCAACTATGATAGACTTAGCTCTTCTCAACGATACAATGATCCAAGACAATTCCAAAAGACTCATGATGGAAAATGCTCTCCACATCCAGAGAAAGAACTATGAAGTCTAAATGGATATTGAAGCATGAGCATGCTATTTTCACTTTTTTGGCTCTTCTTTTTTTTGTAGCCTTTCTTTTTGTTCTTCTTCTTTCAAAAAATGTCTAATGTGGAAATATGTTCACATGATTACATATATATATCCTATGCCAGATTGCTTAACATCTTGGGGGTGCGGATGGAAGGCAGGGAGGGAAGGAGAATAAGTTTGAAGCTCAAAATCTTATAAAAAAATGAATGTTGAAAACTATCTTTAAATGTAATTAGAAAAAATAAAATAGTATTTACTGAAAGACAGAAAGAAGGAAGGAAAGAGGGGAAGAAAGAAAGGAAGGAAGGAAGAATGAGAGAGGGGAAGGGAAAGGAAGGAAGGAAGAAACAAAGAAAGAAAGAATTTGTTCCTTGGAAGAAAAACTTGGGTCACTAACGTAATTCCTGACTTTGTTTCCTGGTTCCAGCCACATATTAGTTGGGTACCCCAGGAAAGTTATCTGGGTTCTTCCTCCAATCAGATCCTCTCCTCATTTACCAGCAAGCTAAAGGTTAAAGTGTTTTCACCAAGAAGGGTGTGAACTCACTCTTAGGAAGTGGTTTCCCAGCTTCCCTCCAGGTAGTCATAAGGTGTGAGTGATAAAACCAAGGATGCTGATGTGGGTAATCTGAGGTTCTCAAGGATTTCATTCATCAGAGGACCAGGGCATTTAGAGTGCGAAGGGAGTTTAGAGATCATTTGCATTAGTATGAACTACTATTTTTTAGAGGGGAAAACTGGGCCTCAAAGAGGAGATGTGGGGACAGCTAGGTGGTGCAGTGAATAGAGCATCAGCCCAGGAGTCAGGAGGTCCTGAGTTCAAATCCAGCCTCAGACACTTAACACTCACCAGCCATGTGACCTTGGGCAAGTCACTTAACCCCAATTGCCCTGCCTTCCCCCCTTCAGAAAGAAAAAAAAGGAAAAAAGAAAAAAGAAAAGAGGGGGTATGATTTAGTTTAACAGTTAGTGAAGGGCATGGCCAGGAAAGAGTTGGAGGATGTGATTGGGCGAGCCATTTCACCTCCCTGATCCTCAGATCCACATGGCTAACATGAGAGTGGACTCGTGGCTTCTGAGGTTTCATCTAGCTTTAAATCCAGAACCCTAGAAGTTAAGTGCTGATCTTCTAACTTTAAATCCAGAACTAATTCCAATACACCAAACTGTAAGCTTTCCCCTTTGAGATCCCTGTTTAAAGGGGCAAAGAACCTAGCTGGAAGCCTTTGGGGCCATACCCCATTTTGTCCAATAATAACATTTCATATTTTTAGAGTGCTTTACAATTTATAAAGTGCTTATTTCACATTAACCCTGGAAGAGAAATAGTCGAGTTGTCACCTCCTTTTCCCCAGCTCCCTTCAAAGCTCAGCTCATGCAGATGTAGACCTTTCCTGATTCCTTACAGCTGTAAGCACCTTCCCTCCTCTTCCCCAGCCCCCACTGCTTTTATTTTGTATTTACTTTATCTCTCTTTGCATATACTAGAGGTCTTCCGGCTCCTAGTGTTAGTTTATCTTTTGAAATAATCCTGTCTTTATTTGGTATCTACATTGTGTCCATTTATCTCTGTATAGGTTATTTCCCCTGACAGAATGCAAGCTGCTTGGGGGCAGCTTGGCCTTTCCTTCTGTGTTTGTATCCTTAGTATCTAGTACATGGTAAAAGAATCAGGACTTGAACCCAGATCTTCTTGGCTTGGAGATGAGCCTGTGTTGTTTAATAAATGCTTGTTGAGTGATTAATTGGAGTTTGTGTTTAATTTCGTATCTACTCACATGCATGTATACTTTGATAGCGAGTGATTTAACCCTTTTTACCTCAGTTTCTTCATTTGTAAGATGAGATAGAGAAGGAAACAGCAAATCTCTCCAGTTTCTATGCCAAGAAATAGGGTCACAAAGAGTCGAACACAACTGAGACAACTGAACGACAAATCCTAGCCAAACGG
Organism: Pseudocheirus occidentalis; assembly: GCA_028646575.1. NCBI lineage: Eukaryota > Metazoa > Chordata > Mammalia > Diprotodontia > Pseudocheiridae > Pseudocheirus > Pseudocheirus occidentalis. Next base: position 204,149,584 of record CM053593.1, on the reverse strand, counting down.
TGAACAGAGAGCTGGGCTCCTGGAATCAGGAAGATCTGAGTTCAAATCCAGCCCCAGATACTTACTAGCTGTGTGACCTTAGACAACTCTATTTAACTCTATTTGCCTCAAAACAAACAAACAAAACCCAAAACTTTAGGGGAGGCTAGTGAACAGAGCACTGGCCCTGGAGTTAGGAGGACCTGACACTTCACATTTAACTAGCTGTGTGACCTTGGGCAAGTCACTTAATCCCAATTGCCCTCCAAAAGGCAAAACAAACAAACAGACAAAAAACTCTCTTTGCCTCAGTTTCCTCATCTATAAAATGATCTGGAGAAAGAAATCCAGTATTTTCACCAAGAAAACCGCAATTGGGGTCGCCTAGGGTCCAATATGACTGAACAACAAACAGCAGTCTCCTTGAGGGCAGAGACTAAGAACACAATGCCTATAGGAGGCACTTATGATACCTCTGTTGATTGACTGATTTCACCGAAGGGGAGACTGAGATTTAAAGAGGCTCAGCAATTGGTCCAAGGTCACATTTAACCGAGAAGTCACAAAGCTGGAACTCAAAGCAGGCTCCGAGGCAGCGCTCCTTCCACAATATCTCCCCACCATCTCCATTAGAGGACGTGTTTTGGATTACCAGAAGAGATTTAAACCTACATCTAAGGATCAGACCAGTCCAGAAAAAAAAGAAAGCCCAACCTAAAAACCAGAAATGAACTCACCCACACACATGCGTGCCCTTAGCCCAGTTGGCTACGGAGTTGTTATTCCACTTTATTTCCTGCCCTTCTTCATTTAGATAAAAGCAAATAAAAATCATGACCACTAATCTGTTTGTTAGGATAGAGTCCTAGCTAGCACATGTGAGTTGTGCAAGGAGGAAAGCTGGGCTATGGGACCTTGGAAGCCTTCCCTTGTAATGCACATGCTGGCTGTATCCGAAAATGGAAGTCTCAGGCTGCTGCGCTGGTCTATCCCTTCTCTGGTACAGGGGCTGAGAACCTGCTTCTGAGAGTCAGGATGGCACAGAATGGATGGCAGGGCCTTAGAGAGACTGGCACATGGGAGGCGTTCTTGCTTCTGGCTCTGGTCTGTTAATCACATAATTAGGGAAAGCCTTTTTATTTGACTTTATTTGTTTTTTTTTTTTTGTTTTTTTTGGAGGGGATAAGGCAGGGCAATTGGGGTTAAGTGACTTGCCCAAGGTCACATGGCTAGTAAGGGTTAAGGGTCTGAGGCCAGATTTTAACTCAGGTCCTCCTGACTCCAGGGCTGATTCTCTGTTTACTGTGCACTTAGCCACGCCTTTATTTGCCTTTAAAAATATTTATTTATTTATTTATGTTTAGTTTTCAACATTTTTTAAAAAATCTTGTCCAGTGACCAGACCTGGGGACATCTTCAAAAAGGCCTTCTTTGGCCTCCCTCATTCTGTTCCATCCATTCCCTCTGGCTGTTTAGTCCTTGCTTTGGCACTTTCCCTCACTGTGCCTGGCCAGAGAGAATACTGAATGGGGAGATGGCTTGGGCCTTCCTCCACCTTTAAGGCTATATGACTTTGGGAATATAGGCCTGGGTTCTTTGCCTGTCTGTGTTCATTCTTTCACTTTAGGTAAAGGGAAAGTGATGTTCCCAAGTTGGGAAGTGAGTAATCCAAAAGTAAGGTGGGCATCTAGCTCTATGCCAAATGTCAGAGTCTAAGAAAGAAGACCAGTTGCTAAAGGAGGGATTCCAGCCAGAGAGTCTGTATTAGATCAGGAAGCCATGTGGGAAGTTTTGGAGAATCCACTATTAGAGTCAACCTCATTCCCCACATCTGTTGCCTCTGCTTGCTTTTCCTCATCCTGCCTCGTGCTAACATGCCAGCATGGTCAAAGGCAGGGTCCACCGGGTCTCCTGGGGCCTGAGCTGCCCCCTCTCCCAGGAGCTTCAGGCATTGTTTAATTCAAGCATTTCACAATAAAGTGTGAATGATTGATAGATTGAGCTAATTCACCCTTAAGGGTGTATTTGCACTTTCAGAGAGGGGCTTTGATAACTCCAGAGGTGTCTCTATTTGGCTAAATTTCCAGAGAAAGTTCTTGGGGGAGGTTTTTAGTCATTCCGGTGTATCCCAGTTTCCTCCTATCAGAAGCAGATGTAACACGCCTTTTTCTTTTTTTTTTCTTTAGGGTCATCAGTCAGTATCCCTTTATTAAGTGTCTACTACATGCCAGGCTTGATGGGTGTAAAGAAAGACAGAAGACCACCCCCGCTTTCAAGGAGCTCACTGTCTAAAGAGGGGGAGACAACATGAAAATAACTGTTTCCTTTAAAAAAATTTATTTTTAATTAATTTATTTTTAGTTTTCAACACTCACTTCCATAAGATTTTGAGTTCTAAATTTTCTTCCCTTCCCTCCTCGCCCCCCCAAGACAGCTTGCAGTCTGATAAAGGCTCTGCATCAACACTCATATTAAGCATATTTTCTCATTAGTCATAACATGACTTCTATTATGGGTACTGGTGTATCTTCAAGGCAAAAATATCACTCTCCATCTTTTGTGATCTTGTCTCCAATTTGCCAACCTTGAGGAGAGTTTGAAAAAACCTTTCAAAGGACAGCTATGTAGCCCAGTGAACAGAGCACCAGCCCTGGAGTCAGGAGGACATGAGTTCAAATCTGACCTCAGACACTTAACACTTACTAGCTGTGTGACTTTGGGCAAGTCACTTAACCCCAACTGCCCTACCTTCCCCCTTCAAAAAAGACAAAAAAAGAAAAACCATCTGAAATTTCTGGGGTAAAGGTCTGGCAGCATATTAGTCGGTCAGAAGTCATTTTTGCCACAGAAGTGAACATCATTTCTGTTTAACCAACAATTTTACGCTGCCCCCACCCCCAAATGACAAGCAACAGCTTTAGTTGGCAGTATTTTTTTACCATCCTGGGGGCTGCCAGGCGAGTCACCCGGCCTAAAAGGCAGCTGACTGACGCAAAGGGAGAAAACCTGTTTCTAGAGGGGCACTGTCTCTCTCTGTCAGATCCAGGACGAGGAAGGAAACAGGAAGTGCTGAGATGGCTGGGCGGGCTCCAGGCTAGGCAAGGGCAGCAGAAGTCAGTGTTTACTGACTGGAGAAGCGCACGGCTGGTCCTGAAAGCACTGCTATTTTCGAGTTTCTAAAAAAGGTAGGACAAATAACACAACTTCCCAAAACCCATCATTAAAACACTATTAAAAAAAAAGTTTGGATAAGGGTCCTTTAAAAAACATGCACGTCTCTGCAGAAGGCGCTTCTAGAAGGCCTGACTTCCGCTGAGCCGGTCTTTCCTCTAGGTTACTCATGTAGACTGGGAATATGCCCTCGAATCATGGGCTGCTGGACCCATTGGGACGAGCCCCTACTTTTGATAGAGGCAAAGTGACTTGCCTCAGAGTCCAAGGGAGAGGGCAGTACCAAAGTCATTGTCAGGGAGAGGGGAGATGGGTAGGACTTCCTCAGGGCTGCAACTGGTCAGCCTTGTGGTAAAGAAGGTGGTCCTCTGATTCCAGAGGCTCCTTCTAGTACCACCGGGCGTCCCCAATGCTAAAAGCTCTAAAGATCCCAGTAAAAGTTGCATCTAACGTCAGGGAAACATCTCAAGGACCCCAGTCAAAATAAATGACCTCTGCCATATGCGTTTTCTAAGCTTGAGCCTACTCCCCTTCACTTTGTATGTGTCAGTAGGAAAATGTATCAGAGAATTTTTTGGGTGGTGGAGAAAAATCAATTGCTTTTACTATGCTACCTTAGCAAATATCCCTTTCTGAAAGGTAATTAAGCCTAGATGACTAACTGATTATTATTTGATAATCATGGGGATGGGGGAAGAGTACATCAGTGGGAGCGCATGAACTATTACATTTGAAAGACAACCCCCAACTCTTCAGGTTGGGAAACCAATTCAAAAGAGTGAGGGTGAGTTGGAATATACTAGAGGTATATTAGAGTCTAAAGTTTATTTGTGATACACAGTCAACAAGGGATTGCCCTGAGAAGGCCAAAGCAAGGGGAGTTTCGGGAAGAGTACAGAAGGCACAGGACAGAGCTCGGGGTAAGTGTTCCCACAGGTGAAAAATGGAGGAATAAAAGAGGGTGGCAAACTAGATTTGGTCAGAAAGAAATTAGGGAGTTATGGAATCCCAGGTCAGGGGAGAGAGGGAAAGGGGGGAGGGAGAGGAAGAAGAAGAGAGCGAGAGAGAGCAAGAGAGAGAGAGAGAGAGAGAGAGAGAGAGAGAGAGAGAGAGAGAGAGAGAGAGAGAGAAAGAGACAGAAAGGGGGAGAGAGAGAGAGAAGAGAGAGGGAGAGAGAGAGAGAAAGAGAGAGAGGGAGAGAGAGAGGAACAGAGAGAGAGAGAGAGAGAGAGAGAGAGAGAAAGAGAGGGAAGGAGGGAGGTGATCACTGATGAACTGTACCCTCTTCTCTCCCATTTCAATTACTCCAGATTAGGCCTCCATGTTATCTTGCTTAGAACACCATAATATCCTTTTAGTCTTCCTGTTTTTAGTTATTCTCTTTTTAATTCATCTTCCACACATTTCTCTGAGTAATTTTTTTTAATGTACTACCAAAATTATGTTACTCATCTACTCAGAGACCTTCCATAGCTCCCATTGCCTGCCAGATAAAGTTTGAGCTTGCAGGGGAAGCTGGCTATTGAGTCTGGAGTGAGGAAGAACTGAGTTCAGATGTGACCTCAGACAATTGTCATCCCAATGATGCTGCGCAAGTCACTTAACCCCATTTGCCTCAGTTTCCTCATATGTAAAATGAACTAGAGAAGGTAAATAACAAACCCCTCCAGTATCACTGCAAAGAAAACCCCAAATGGGGTCAATGAAGAGTCAGACATGACTGAGCAACAGAAAGTTTAAACTCCAGCCTCTGACATCCACCACCCTCCAGTCTGTCTCTAACCTTATTTTTCTCTTTACTGTTTTATCTTTCCATCTTCACTGTTTGTCTTCATGGATTCTATGTTGCAGTTAACCCAGAACATCTCTCTCCCCTATTTCCCTGCTCTGTTCTTGTGCTGGTCCCATCTTCATTCCTTTGTTCACACTATCCCCCTACCTTGGAATAGCCTCCACCCCCTTCTTCCTCACTGCATTTTTTGGGGGAAAAAAGTCCTGAATCTGGAATTAAAGAGTCTTCTACTTACTACTCATGTGACCTTGACCAAGTAATTTGCATTCTTTCAGTGCCCCTTTCATAAAAAAAAGAGGATTCCAAAGAGATGGTGTCTACAGTCCCTTGAAGTTTTAAATTCTGTGACCCTAGGGTCTTTCCTTCCTTCATAATCCAATTTAGATCCAACTTAAATTCCTCCACCAATCTTTCCTTGAAGAGGAATAACAATGGCTAGGGCCCGTAGGATGTTTTAGATTTCCTAGAGTGTTCTCCATCTCATTTGAACCTTGCAATAACTCTTGGGGTAGGTGCCATGATTATCTGCATTTAACTGATGAAGAAACTGAGAAGAAACCCTTATTCTCCTCCCAAACCCCTTCCCCAAATTCCTCACAGCATTTTTCTTAGCCATATTTTGTTCTTAGCTCTTTCTACCCTGAATCATACTGATTTGGACACATGTTGTATTTCCCCTGCCTGACATTAGACTGTAAGCTTTCTGAGGACAGGGTCCGTGTCCCATCTGTCTTTACATCCTCAGTTTCTAGCACAGTCTTGCATAAGGAAGGAACTTAAGTAAATGTTTGTTGAAGTGAATTTAGCTGACTGACCATTTTAGCCTCTGTAAAAATTATATTAAAAGATATCACTTAGTCTAACTGTCTCTGTCAGCTTATTAAAATTTTTAAAAAAAAAGTACTTGGAACAAATTAAGTTTTGAGATCCAAAACCCAACAATAACCCCTCAATTTAATTGAACCACTATATCTTGCTCCCTTCTTTACCCAACTACTATGCTGTATATTTCAGGCAAAGCTGAGCTATTTTGTCTTTGGTGTCTATAAATTTGGGGGTGTCATTTACTGGTATAAGTGGAATAAGAAAAACAAAAGAAATATCCTATCCATATGAAAACAATAATCTGTAATATTTATTGTCTGGGATTGAAATGCTTCAAATATTCAAAGCAATAAAACTTCAGGAAAAGCTAAACTTTCTAAAGATCATAAATTTTTCCTATTACAAGACATGTTTAAAAAAAATCAAGGTGATATTTTATGTAGAAGAAAAAAAATATTAAATCTAAGCTAAATAGCATGGAGCCCCCAGAGGGCACATCCTACTTGCCCATGGGAGTCTGGAGCCCCCAGTGGCAGCTGACTGCAACATTCTTGAATAAGACACTATAAAGACTGAAGCAGGAATTTTGAACACTGTGTTGGTTAGAGAAAAATTTCTGCATATTTAGCATTAGATATTTCTTCTCAGAAGTCTTTTGACTCTAAATTTACTTCTTGGAAACTGAGACAAATTTTGAATCCCAAATCTACTACTAACTAGATATGTGATCCTGGGCAACTCAATTCCCTTTTGAATCTCAGTTTCTCCATCTTTAAAATGAGAACGCTGGACTAGATGATCCAAAGGATTCTTCCATTTGTAGATCATATAATCATCAATTTAGAATTAGAATAGAATTTAGAGTTATTCTACTCCAGTTCTCTTATTTTTCAGATGAGTGTACTGAGGCTTAGGAAATGTAATGTGTCTAAGGTATTATAGGTAGTAAATGGCAAAACCAAGATGAAATCCCAGTACCCTTGACTTTAAATCCAATGCTTCTAGTTATGATTCTAAAAAATAACTTCACTCTAGTGTTGCTATGACTTCATTGATACTACTTTCATTCCTTTAAAGTAAACATTATTGTTTTATAAATACATATCTTTTTTATTACACTGCTGAATCATTCAATATTTTGACCACAGGTTGGTTGGTCCTATTCAGAATAACATATTAAAAATAGATTCTATAATTTGCTGTCTAACCTGTGCAAACTCAGGTGGGATATTTTTTAAGGTGGATTTTTAAAAAGCTTTTAATGTTCCAAATGTGATTTACCTCTCAAATGTCTTTCAGAATGATCTTTCCAAAATGAAATCTGAATAGGCCCGGGGCACAGATTTTATGCTTGTCTTTGGTGACTTTTTAGAAGAACGAACATTCCAATTCTGGATCCTCAATGACATCCCAGCACTCATAGCTCAGAGAGAAGTGGGGATGGTCACACTGCCTATTTCTTGTTGGTCACCTCAAGGATGAGGTGTCTTTAGGGTATATGCCTACTTGCACGGTCTTTGTGTTAAAGGGCAGAAACATTTCAATCACTTTCTTTCATCCAGGGAGTGGGGAGATAGGAAAATTACTGCTGAGTTCTAACACAACTTAGATTCTTGAGGGTGGAGGGACAATCTAAGGTAAGATCAATACTATGAGACCTTTTCCTCTAAAATGAGCAAGAACTTAAAATACAGTTAATGATTAAGCTGGTCACATGATGACAGAAAGTGCTAGAATGACTGGTGATTCCATAAATATAGACTCTGTGTTGGTCCAGGACACTGGTTGAACTGGGGAGGTATGAGTTAATACCCCACCCTCCCACAACACCATCTGGGATTGTCATGAACAAAGATATTATGGTGCAGGACTTGAGCATTTTGAGTTCACTTGGACTCAGTTGAATTGTTCTGAAATCCAGCTGTGGTCCCTTTGGGCAAGAAGGATATAAAGATAGTTTTTAAGACTTCGGTGGAGAGTTCTTCAGACCCCAGGGAACCTCCTTGCCAACTGCTTTTAATTTCCTTGCCAGTGGCTTTTACTGGCTCTTACTTTCCTAGACTGCTTTTTACTGCATTGGGAACTGTTTTGACCTGGGGGCATATGGATGTTTTTATTAAACAGATTGTTTTTTTGAACCCTCAGGCATTGAATGGCTCCTTGCACCAGACCTGGAAAAGTGACCAAGATACTCTGATATCATAGGAATTTTATTAGCCCCTGAGTGCTTCTTTATCTGACCTACTCATGTCTGATGTATTCAAAGGTGCCTAGAATCTGTTTACCTTACACTGGTGTATTTAATTGTATTGCTATCTGAATTATCCCTGAGAGGTCTCCATTTCCAGATTTGGCACAAACTATTATAGGAGGCTACCATCATGCTAATTCTGTCTTTACTAAGCTTACCAAAGGATATGAAAGTCAGAAGAGTCCTGAGGCTGTCTGGAACAGGTCTGGCTGTATCTGAGGTAGATGCTCTCTATCCCTGGCACACTCTTATCATCGATGATGGTGGTGAATGCCTGCATGTACATTCCCCTAATCAATATGAGACTTCTTCATTGTAGAGGGTATCTCAGTGAGGAACTCCTCTGCTCAGGCAAATCACCACATTCTTTGCTACCATGTTTACTGTCTCAGAGCACTGCTTGTGGCACGGAGAGGTCATGTGATGGGACGTGGCACTGCTGGGAACGTTTATGGACAGTTCATTTTTTTGATACTAGTTAACATTCCTTAATTGACTCCCATTCTTCCCTTTCCCAGAGAACCATCCCTTATGATAAAAAGATTAAAAAGAGGAACAAACACAGATTTAACAAAACTAACCGACATATTAAAAAGATGGTAGACCATCTCTGCAGAGAGAGGGCTGGTCATGATCATTGTACAGCCTGCTAGGCTGCCGTGACTACTTATGTACATCTCAGTCCTTTCCCTCTCTTTCATCCCTTTTGGGGTAATATGCCTCGTAGTGGTAACACTAGGTCAAAGCATATGCACAGTTTGGTGACTTTGGGGGTATATTTGGCACTGGGATATAGGGTGTTTTGGTCATCACTGTCTTTAGGGTATATGCCTACTTGCACGGTCTTTGGGTTAAAGGGCAGAAACATTTCAATCACTTTCTTTCTACAATTCCAAATTGCTTTCCAGAATGGTTAGATCAATGCATAGATCCACCAATTGCATATTAGTATGTCTGTCTTTCTTCAAACTCTGTAAACATTGACTAGTCCTTTTTTTTGGTCATCTTTGCCAATTTGCTGAGTGTAAGGAAAACTTCAGAGTTGTTCGAATTTGGAACATCCTCTCTTTTGGTGGTTAACAGTTGGCAACCATTCTTTTTAAAAAAGGTTAATATCCTTTGAATGGTTTTCTATTGGGGGAATAGCTTTTAGTCTTATACACTTCTGTCAGTTGCCTATATAACTTGCATATTAGAACTTCATCAGAAATATCTGATGCATAGATTTTTCCCTAACAAATTACTTCCCTTCTGATCTCAGTAGCATTTTGTTTGTATAAAAGCTTTTCAATTGCATGCATTAAAAATGATCTATGATCTGATTTTCATTTTATCTTTTTATCTTACCTGATTAAGAATCTATCCCCTAGTCATACCTGTAAGAAGCCCCTGCTATCATTCTTTTCTAATTTTTACAATATGATATTTAATACGTAGGTGACATAGCCATCTTGAACTTATTGTGTATGTGGTATAGAATGTTAGTCTTGTGGTGGGTGAAAAATTAACCTAATTTCTTCCAGACTGCTTTCCAGTTTCCTCGGCAATTGCTGTCAAAGAGAGAGTTCTTTCTTAGGTAATTTATGTTTGGGGATTTTAATAAATTGAGTTATTGAATTTGATTGTTTCTAATTCTTCCTTGTCTAGTCTGTTCATTGATATACTTCTCTATTTTTAACCAGTATTGAATAATTCTTAATGATTATTGCTTTATAGGGTAGTTTGAGTGTTATTGGAAGTGCTGTACCTCCTTCAACATACTTTTTTGTCATCACTTTCCTATTCTACATATCTTGTTCCTCCACATCAATTAATGCTGTTATGTTAATGGGTTCTGTAAAGTATCACCTTTTCTGGTTTGATTGGTTTAGTACTGGATTTATAAATTAATTTTTATAGCATTGTCATGTTTATTATATTGGCGTGACCAAGCTGAATATCCTTCCAATTATTTAAGTTGGTTCCTTTTTTAAAAAAAAATTATAATTGTATCTTTACAAATGCTAAGTGTACTTTGGTCAGTCTATAGTAGTTAGTCAACAAGATATTTTTAGTACTTGCCATGTGCCACACACATGTGCTGAGGGTTGGGGATACAAAGAAAGGCTCTTACCCCAGGGGGAACTAACATTCGAATGAGAGATATAAGGCAACACCCCCCCACCAAAAAAACCCCTGTATTATGCATGATATATAAACTGTACATAGAAAGTAAGTTCAGAAGAAAGGCTCTGGTAGACTGACTCCCAGATATTTTATATACTTTTTGTTCTCTTATTCCTTCCATATTTTTGCTATTGCTAGGAAGTATTTTTTAATCACTATCTTAAAGATAAGGTAACAGGGACCCAGTGAGGCTAAGTAACCTGTCCATGCTTATAGGCATAGTAAATGGCAGAAGACTTGTCAACCCTTTCCCTCCAATGAGATGTGTCAAGATGGGTCAAAGCAGTATTCTATAGTCTTTTTAAGGTCAAGTGAGTGAAGAATAAAAATCATTTGTGGCTATTATTCTATAGAATAAATTTCAAATTCTTTCTCCCTCTCCCTGTTTACATCTCTAAGAAACAAAGCAAATACTTAAAAATAAAAACAATTCTACACATTTCTCTGGAAACCTGACCACTAGTCCCTATTGTTAGCATAGCATAAAAAAGCATTGCTCTCTCCCTTATTTTTCCCTCCAGTCTGAAACATAAATATCAGGAGACACTCCTTTGAGGTAAGGGATATTAAGAAGTTTTAATATTAATAATAACCTTGTATTTACTAAGACAAGTAAAGGGTTAAACCAAAGGATCAGTTACCATGGATTGGAGAAAGAAAAGAGAAGAGGTCAGGCTCTCCCTTTCCCCCCCCCCTGTATTGAGCTGACTCTTACCACTTCCCCCCCATTTTTCCCATTATCCTAGTTCAGGGGTGGGGAACCTGCAAGGCCTTCTAGGTCCTTGGGTGCAGCCTTTTGATTGAGTCCAAGTTTTACAGAAAAAATTCTTTCATTGAGGGGATTTGTTCTGTGAAGTTTGGGTTCAGTCAGAGGGCCGAACTTGAGGGCCTAGAGGGCCACATGTGGCCTCAAGGCTGCATGTTCCCCACACCTGTCCCAATTTCTCTCTCATCTACCCTAGGAAGATGTGGCCATGTTAGGGAATGGCTGTGAAGGAGCTTCCCTGGTTCCCAGCTAAGGACGATGGGATCTTTTAGATTTTTCTTTATTGATATTTTCTTTTCAAAATATCACTGTTTCCTCTCCCACTGACACCTCTTCACCATCTTGGTTCTCATAGAGCTCTTGCTTGTAATAAAAAAAAATACCACGAAAACAAAACAGACCAATACATTAGCTAAGTAAGAAAATGTACACTTCATTCAGTTCCAATAATCAGCTACCTCTTGATCAAGGCTAATTATCTACTAAAGACTAATGAACTATCATTCGCCATTAGTCTTTTGAAGTTGTGGTTGATCACCAAATAGACAACAATGTTGAAGTCTTGCCAGGTTTTCCTTTACATCATGTATTACTCCCTTATTCGGTCAGTTAGTATACATAGGAGAGTGCAAGAGGCTTTCAAACTATTTGTGATCTCTGGAATAGATACTACCTCCCACGTCACAGACCACAGCATCCTTAGCAGATAGCACCTCATGAGCTGATATGGCCCAAACTATTAATCACTCAGTGGCCAACTTTCTGCTGATGAGGTTGGTACAAAATCGACAGAGGCTATAGCTCCTGTTCCCAAGGAGAACCCATGCAGTATATGAAAATAAGATGTCGGTGGTTTTATGATATGCTCAAATATCCTTAATGGAATAGAACAAGATGATCAAGGGCAATCTGAGCCATTAAGAGAAATCCTGTCTTCAGAAAGGAAAGATTTTTTCCATTTCCACCCTCAAGAGAGTTTACTTTTCAAAAATTTTTTTTTAATGAGGGGTTTTAGCATTTACAGATGTGTGTATGTCCATCACACTCATTGAACCATTATGTTATGAGACTAGGCAATATAGCAGAAATAATAAATCAAGCTAAGATTTTCTTGCAGCAGTAAGGCATTACACAGTGGGTAGTGGGCCGGAGTCTAGAAGACTCATGCATAATGAATGGATGATCCTGTGCAGGTTATGTAACCTCTCAGCATAGCCGGACAACTCTCTCTAAGTCTATAAGTTATATAGCAATTAATATTTATATAATGCTTTAAAGGGTATAAATTGGCCATCTGTAAAATGGGGACGATAACAGCATTTACCTCACAAGGTTGTTGTGAGAATCAAATGAAATAAAATATATACAGTGCTTTACCAATTTTAAAGGTCTATATAGATAAATGATGTTGTTTTTCAACTGATTTTCAGTCATATAGGACTCTCTATGAGCCCATTTGGGATTTTCTTGGCAAAAATGCTGGAGTGCTCTGCTGTTTTCTTCTCCAGCTCATTTTACAGGTGAGGAAACTGAAGCAAACAGGGTTAAGTGACTTGTCCAGGGTCACAAAGTAAGTGTCTGAGGTTGGATTTGAACTCAAGATGAGTCTTCCAGATTCTAAGGCCAGTGTTCTATCTACTGTGATGCTTAGCTACCCATATAAATTATATCATTATTTATTGTATTATGATTTATTATATTATGATTTATTAATATTATTACTACTAGTATTAGTCGTTGCAGTGGTAAAATGGAGTTTTTACATTTGGATTTCCTACCCCAATGAAACCAGAACATCACACGTTTAGGATTATAAAGGACCTTATCAATCATCTAATCTCATTTTACAGATGAGGAAACTGAGTCTCAGAAAGATTAAGTGACTTGTCTTAGACCACAGAGATAGGAAGTGACAGATCTAGCGTTTGAATTCAACTCTTCTGATTCCAAAGCCAAAATTCTTTTCACTGTACCATGCTGGTCCAGATTTAAAAAAAGAAAAGAAGTAAGATTTACATTACTAAAGCTTTCTGGTAATTCTAGGCAAACATACAATTAGATCAGATACTAGAAATCTTTTATTCTTGAATTATCAATATGTAAAAATTAAATTTATGGTGTTTATCATATTTATTATTTATAGATTATATTTATTATAATATATATTTTGTCATATTTATTATTTATCATATTTCATTGACATCTTGATAAGAATCAAGACCATTGCTTAATTTAAAATTTATACACATACACACACACACACATTTATAAAGCTTATTTGGTTCATTTTCATTCTTATTTTTTCCCATTCTCTTGTATTTTCTGTTGAAAAATGTTGTTATATGAATACTGGGGGCTTGAGAAGCACAAAAAAGATCGTTAACATATTGTCTGGAAATGCTCTATAAGAGAATGAAGTGGCTTCCAGCAAGAAATGGTGGCATATAGTCAAAATATAGAAACAAGATAGGTGCTCATCAGTGCTTGAACAAAACTGTCATCAAAATCTGGCTGTAATGAATATTATTATGCAAAAAAATAGCAAGCATGGAATTTAGAGAAACTTGGGAAAATGTATAGGCTAATATAGTACAAAGTAAATAGAAACAAGAAGAAAACGTCCAGGCTGACTGCCACAGCATAATGCAAGGCCCAATCTTGGCTCCAAAGAACTCATTATAAAGTAGATCTCCCACCTTTTGGCTTAGAGGTGGTGGGCCACTGGTGGGGGAACGAGATACACGCTGACAGAGCTGATCAGTGTCTTGATTTGATTTACTTAATTGGCCTTCTTTGTCATAAGGAGTCAATGGAAGAGATGTTGGAAAGTGGCATCGCCTGAAGTACAGTATTTATTTTTAAGAAAGAATTTAGCACTAGATTGCTTTTCATTGTCCTTGCAAAATCTGTTGTTCTGAAATGTGCTTCAATTGCCAACATTTCCATGGTGCATGACAGCTTCAATATTTAATATTTTTTTCAACAAAACAAAGGCAAAAGTTTTTTTTTAATCCCCCAACAGTAGAGAGTGACTTTAGGAGATCTGACTTTTTAATATCTTAGGTTTTTAAGGGCATATGGCCCTTATTTAACTGTCATATTTATATTCAATTCCTGCAGGGATGGTTCTGTTGTTTAAGGTTGGCTTGACGCCCTCTGGAGAAAGCCTTCCCTTGAAAGCAGGCTGCTTGGTTTAAACAGCTGCATGGTCACCCTTTGCTATTGGAAGGTAAAAGTACAAACAGCTTAACTTTGGATTCCATATAAGAAGACTCTCTGAAAAAAAAATAAACTGTAATAGAATAGGCTTTACATGGGAGCTATGGTTGTGACAGATGCCAGTATGTATTCTGAAATTATTTGTAGAAGTGTTTATATGCTATGAAACATTCTGCATGAGCTCTACGGGAAGCTATAAAATTATTTTATGAGATGTATACATGGCTGATGGTAGAATTTTAATGCAACCTAGGAAGGTTCCATCTGAATTCCAGGCATGCAAGGAGGAGAATAACTTCTCTATAGTGATCTAACTTTGACCAAAGATCAGTACAAAACAGAGTGAAATGTCTGATTTGGGGACTGCATGAAAAAATTTTGAAAATTTGGACTCTTGAATTTCTAGGCAAACAAGCTTATTTTCTGTCTGGTCATGAATCATCAGTTATGTTTATTTGTCTTTTGCTTGGTAAAAAGCACTAGAGACGATCTGTTTATTATTTGGTAAATGCAGAGATTTCGCCACATAGATACTGGACTTATACCCACTAACTCTAAAAAAAAAATTGTTTATTTGATGGTTTTCAAATAAAAACTGATACTGAAACAGGCAGACTATTTTAAATAGTTCTCCTTTAGAACTTAATAAGACTGCTGATTTTAATAGCGTGGGTACCATTTCCACTGAGGCACCTCCTGACTTCTCTACAGCTTAGCAGATAGTGCTTCACGAGTTGCATCAAAACAAAACAAAACAAACCCCTTGGTTATTTGGTGGTGAAACTCCCTGAGATGAGTGTCCCCAAGCTTTGCTAGTCTGAGTCTCAGGTTAGATATACACAGGTCATCATTAAACCTATCCTCTAAATCAAGGGTTCTTAACCTTTTTTGTGTGTCACTGACCCCTTTGGCAGTCTGGTGAAGGCTGTGAACCCTTCTTAAGAATCATGCTTTCATATGCATATGATAATAATAAAAAGAAAATAAAAGTAAATGCATATAATAAAAGATTACAAAATAAAACAATTATATGTATGTGTGTGTGTATGTATGTATCCTGTACAAGTCCAGGGACCCCCTGAAATCTATCTACAGACCCCTTGGTGGTCCATGGACTCAGGTTAAGAACCCCCTTCTTTAAGACTTTCCATCTTCATAGAACTTAAACACAGCTTGGGTTGTAGATGACATAAAACTTTGACAGCCCATGGTCATGTCCACACTTCACTGAGACAGCAGACTGGGATATTAGTGGAAGTGTTATCTATGTAGCATTGCAAAATGTTAGAACAGGAAGGGTACCAAAGTGGACTTAAATTCTTAGGTACAGGAAAGATCCCTCATAAACAGAATGCCATGTGAGAATATGACTGGATTCTGCTACCAAACATCCTGGCAAAAGATATTCTGCATAACATTGTCAGGCTGCCATCTTGCAAAAATACTCATTAGATTGAAAACTCCTTTTCATATGCGCTTAGCACAATGCCTGGCCCTTAACAAATGTTTATTGACTACTGACTATGCTTGATGTATTTTAATCATAGTCCACAGTAAAGTCCTGAAATGTGTCTATTAACATCCTCTAGCTGATCATCACTCACTTGTAACATCTGCCCCGTGGAAATAACAGTTCCGTGTAGTATTGCTTCACCTAGCATTGCATTTTCCATGGGTGAACCAACTAAGAGAGCAGAGTGGGAATGCTTGTAAGAATATCTCAGGACATGGAGAGGCAGTGAATGCAGGGAAAGACGTTCAGATCGTGGGTTTGTACTCTGGCAGGGCCACTCACTCTTAGATAAAGTCACATCAGGTCACTGTTCCAGTCTTCCTCAGTTTCTTCACTTCTAAAACGAGAGCACTGTACTAGTTGGCTTCTAAGACCTATAAATTCATGATGCAAAACTGTTCTTTTCTAAATTTTTTTTAAAGCAGCAAACACAGAATGTACACAGTCCAAGGAAAGAGGTATTTAGAAGTTAATTTACTGCTTAGAAGAAAATAGGTTGAATAGTTAATACCAATACTTTTGAAATAGAAAGCCTCTGAGTTTCATTGAAAGGTTATTATTGTGCAATAAAGTCATGACATGCATCACACTTTTGGGGGAGGGTCTTTAAATATATTGTGTGAATGGAGAATATACCATAAAAAAGAAACATTTACATAGGTGACGTTGATTTTTTTAATTAAATTTTGTTTTTTTAATCCAGAAAAATCTATCCTCTCTTCCCTCATGAGATTGAAAGAAAAAGTTACACAAGTTTAATCAAGCAAAACAAATTTCTGAATAGACCATATCTAAAAGAAAATTTTACATATATGTATGATACGTATAAATATTACCTATACAAATTTATGTCTCATTCTGTATTCTGAGACTTTGACTTCTCTATTAGGAGATGGCTACTATGCTTCATCATTAGTCCTCTGAAACTGTGGTTGGTCACTGTGCTGACTAGAATGCCTAAGTCTTTCAGAATTGCTTGTCTTTACCATCTTGTTGTCATTGTATTGTCATTATTCTCTTGGTTCTGTTCACTTCACTCAACATCAGTTCATGCAAATCTTCCCAGGTTTCTCTGAAAATATCCCTTTCATCATTTCTTACAGCAAGAAAGTATTGTCACATTTCCCAATACATGGGCACCTCTTTAGATTCCAATTCTTTGCCATTTCAAAAAGAGGTATAAATACTTTTGTGTGTCCTTAAAGTTTATTTTACTTAGAGCTAATCTGCCCCCCTTGAGCTACCCTCCTTCTGGTTCTCACTTCTCTCTTCTTTTTCCCTGTTGAGTAAAAAGCATTTATGCACCCAACTTTGTGTGCTTGACATAATTTACACTGATTTAAAAAAAATTCAATTTTGTTTTCAGATCTGTGTTCTTAGCTTCTCTTCTCCTTCTCCATCTCCCCCTCCCTGCACTGAGATAGCAAGAAAAATAAAGCCCCTGTTACAAACATGTATGGTCATGCAAAATAAATTCCCGTATTTGTTGTGTCACAAAAAAAGCATCAATCTCTACTCTGATGGATATTTTTTTTAAAGATGGCATGTCTTTTAACAGATGGTCAAACTGGTCTTCAGTTCAGAAAGATGTAGCTTCAAGTCCTGTCTCTGACACATACTGGTCATGTGACCATGGGCAAGTCATTTAATATTACATGGCACAGAGCATATGCTGATTTGCGTTGGGAAAGGGAGGTCTTCTCTGGGTTTTCTCACTGGAGGTTTCCCACACCTATGAAATCATAAGTCTTGAAAAACTGAAACAATGCAAATTGAAACTCCAACAAAAACAACACCCCAAAACTCAAAGCCAAATGATTACAACAGGAAATGTGTGCTGAGGCATGATTTTTTCAGCCATAGCATTTCCTGAAGACCACTGGCCACCATGACATGGAGGTATTATGAGATGGTGGAGGGAAGAATGATACAGAGGGCCTTTGAAGCACTGAGGTGGTGGTGTCAGATGACTGGACTGGAAGTTAGGGTGCCAGGCTCTGTTACTAACTCATTTTGTAACCCTGTTTAAGTTACTTATTGTCTCAAGGATCCAGAGCTAGAAGGGCCCTTAGAGATTATACAGTTGAAGGTTGGGGAGCCTGTGGCCTGGAGGTCACATGAGGGTTAGGACTGTCTGAGACCCCAAAATAGCAACATGCCGGGTCCTGTGAAAAGAATTCCACTCAAGTCTTCTCAGCCAAAGAAAAAGTAAAGTTTATTGAAAGTTCAAGTTTGCCACGTGGGATGCTAGGCCATTTCATGGTGCTCTCACAGAGCAAGTCTGTGTGCTAGGGCATTCTAAGGTGCTCTCACACAGAGTAAGTCTGTGCTAAGCTATCCCATGGCGCTCTCACAGAGCATGGAGGGAAGCATCTAGGTCCCTGGGTATGACCTACAGAACAAATCCTTTTATCAAGGGGATTTGTTCTGTGAAGTATGGATTCAGTCAAAGGGCTGCACTTGAAGACCCAAAAGTTCACATGTGGCCTTGAGGTCACAGGTTTTCCACCCCTGGACTAGTCTAACCTCCTCACTTTACAAATTAATGAACTGAAGTCTAGGGATGTGAAAGGACCTGGCCAGAAGTCACAAAGGTAGTAAAGAACAGAGGTAGGAGCCTCACCGCTAAATTGAGGGGTTGGCCTGGATGGAGAGAGCTGAGACAGAAACTTTAGATCTTCCAGGCCAACTGCTTCATCTCCCATTCAACAGATGAGCAAACTGAGCTCCAGGAGGTTAAGTGACAGATTGCTGTTGTTGGAGTCATTTTCAGTTGTGTCTGATTCTTTGTGATCCCATTTGGGGCTTTCTTGGCAGAGATCCTAGAATGGTTTGCACCATTTCCTTCTCCGGCTCATTTTACAGATGAGGAAACTGAGGCAAGCAGGGTGAGATGACTTGCCCAGCGTCACCCGTCTAGTAAGCATCTGAGGCCAGATGTGGATTGCCAAAGACGAGTCTTCCTGACTCCAGGCCTGGTGCTCTAACCACTGCACCTCACCGTTGCCCCAAGTGACAGAAGCAGATGCAGAAGCCCCGCCCTATATCAGACGATCTCTAAGGCCACTTTCAGTTAGAAAATGCTACCACATTCTATAATGATTCAATAGAGAACAATTTTCTGAGAAGTTCAATTTTCCCAAACTTTTTCTTATTGAAAAACTAAATGATCATTTTCTTTTATTGTGTCATTGCTTAAGTAAAAATATTTCAGTTCTAAAAACTATGTAGGTATAAGAGAAAGAACTAAGTAGAAAAGAAAAAAAATTAAGAATTAAAAAAATTAATATTGAGCAATCGTGAGAATATCTGGGCTGGTCTAAGTAGACATAAACTGCCTTGTTTTATTCTAAATTCAGCTCACTGGTTTATGTTGAAAAGTGAAAGGTTATTATATGGACTTACTGGGCAAAACCAGATTTTATAAATAATTACCTGTCAGGCTGTTCAAGATAGACAAACATACGCCAGACCAACAAAAACATGGATCTGTCATATTTCTGAGAGAAATGTGTGTTGAGTCTTCATTCTCTAGATTTCAAGTAGATCAGGTAAAACAAAATGAAAAAAAAAACCCCAAACTTACACTTTCTGTCTCATTCATGCTTTTAAATGTAAAAAGTGGTGGGGGGTGGAAAGGGAAGGAGTGATACATCCAGAAAAGGAATTCTAATGTGAAAAAAGCAGCCCCTGAAAATTTTATTCCCTTTATAAGTCTGGCAGATTGAAACCAAATACAATAAATGCTGTCCTTTTAAAAGTTGGGATGTTTACTGCAAGCTTATAATTTTCCATGATTAGGGACGCCAAGAAAAATAAGAATGATGATAAAAAGAAAAGTTTAATCATACATTTCAACAAGCACAGATGGAACATCAAAACCCTTTGGAAATCTTGCTATATTATATGCCCTACTTTTTAGCTCCTGACATTCAGATTTTTTCCAGAAGTAGCAACACTCAGCAGGTAAAGGAGAGTGAACTAACAAGAGTAATATGGAGTGATCTCATATGCAAATATTATGGAACACTAAGTATTTAGTCACAAGGAGGTGATGATAAATGATTTTTATTTCTCACTTTTATTCATTATTCACAAAGGTTTCTTGGCAGTATATAGAAACAATGATGAACACAGAATTGTGAAAAACACATAATTTCCTCTTATCCAAGTTCTATGGGTATCAATAAGTTCAATCAAAAAGAATTACAAGTGTTACAAACTAATATGGAACCAATGTTATTTTTTCAGCACATAACAATATTTTCTAGTTTAGAAAGCATGTAAGCGAAGGGTAAAACAGAGTCACTGGAGGAAATCGGTAAGTGGATAGAGTCAAGCCCTCTGGAGAGGCCTGTCAAGACCTGTACCCCACACTGGTACCCTGGCTTTGGGGAGTCCTGGAATGCTACCATTTTCCAGTCTTTTGATCTGAGAGGAAAGGGAGAATAAATGTTATAAAAGAGAACAAGAGGAAGGATGGCTGGAAGAAATGCAGGAGGGAAGAAAGGCAGCAAAAGAAACAAGAGCATGGTGAGAGCAGAGATTGACAAGAAAGAAAGGGCCAGGGCCAGATGGACAAGCAAGGTCTGAGCGCTACTCTTCCCAACACGGACATTCACTTTTTAAAATGGAGATGTCATAAATGAATATTAAAAAGAAGGGTTGTCACAGCTATTCTTTTTTCTTTTTATCTGAAGGTTGGATCGCAAAATGTATCAATGAAAATATGAACACTCCACACACACACATACACACTCACATGCACACAAGCATGCGCACACACAAGGCACACTCACACACATGCACACACACATACATGTACACACACACCATGGTTCTTTAGATAGGGGAGCCCACAGCAGTAAACCCATTGCAAATTTCAAAATTGTGTGATTTGCATTCTTGTCCACCTACACACTATCCCAAACATCCTGCCATTAATTAGCTCAATGTTCCATCTGGTAAACAAGAGTAATGATTGAGGGGGCTGGAAAAGAGCTGGAGTCAGCCTGTCGATAGTCACAGCAAACCAGCAGGCTCTTTAGCATATGGAGAACTCAACCTGTATTTCTGCCCGTCTCCTCTCCACCAATGAGGCAAAAAAAAAAAAAAAATCGCCTTCATAGAACGTTGCCTTTCCTGTTGCTGTAGTCATATGGTCATATGCATGTCCACATTAGCAGGCTAAGAAAGTCATTCCATTTCTGCGGTAGGCACTCTGTCAAAAGAGAAAGAAAAGCTGCAATGAATTATCACATCAGCTCCAACAAGGGAAAGGAGACCAGAGGAGAGCAGAACCTCCTTCCTGTTTTGGAGGCCATCCTGGCTGCACTCAAAGAGTGGGCTTGATCTGAACATTTCTGGTGGGGAAGCCATAAGCAACTGCTTTGTCTATTTAAAAAAAAAAATCAATGTGGTTAACAAGTGGTTAGTGCTTCTATTTCAGGCAAGCAGTAGATATGCAAAAATATGGCATCCTGCTTTGTGAATTGCCTGGGCCTGGCTCTGTGGAAGGGATGTTGTGCTCAATCTACTGGTCCTTTATAGGCATATGTTCTCTGTTCACCATGCTCAAGAATCACTTCTAGCTCAAGTGTCTTCATAGTCTATAAATCACTGACTCATTATAGTCTTCCCAAGGCTAATTTATAGGCCCAGTCCAAAGCTATGTAAACAGACACTAATCGGGTTCTCTTGCTTTCTTTCTTGCCACCCCCTGCGTCACCCCAAATAAAGCCGGCTCAGAGGAGCTCTGTACAGCAGGAGAAACTTTGATCTTTCATAAGATGATGGATCATATATAGAGGGTAGGATTCAGTCTTTTCATTAGAGGAAATGGAAACAATAGGTAGTAAATCCAAGCTTGTGCAGAGACATCATAAATTCAAATTTAAAAGGACAAGTCAGCATTTTTTTCACTCTGGACTACAGTGAAATATCACTTTTCCTTCAACTGATAAGACAGAGAAACAGAGATGTGCTGTTCAGATGACTGGTCTGAAATCACAGATGCAGAGCTGAGGTGAGGCAGAATAAAAACCCATCTTTGGAGTTAAAACCCTACTGCAAACCATGATACAGAACATCCCAAGATTTAAATACTTAAAATCATCAGTAAGACCTTTGGTGATTTGAATTTTTTTTTTTTGCTTATGTTGAGGGAGAAGATGAAAAGGATGCAAAAGGAGTGCTACAGAATCAGCAGTTAATGAGAAGAGAACAAATTAAAAACCCCTAGGGAATGTCCTGTGGTCAGCAGATACTCAGGTGAGCGACCTCATCCTCAACAGAGAGATTCCAGCTAAGACTCCCCAGGAGGAGTTTGTTTAAAACAATGATTCTGAGGCGCTGTTTGCTCTTCAATCATTAAAAATGACTGAACGATGTGACGTGTGCTATGATGACCAAGGTGAGGATATTGGATGACTGGGATGTTACAGATTCCACATCCTCAGATTTCAGATGTTTAAGATGATGGATTGTATATAAGGCATCTGACCGTCCTCTCATGATGCTCTGTTAGGCAAGATGGGAAGATGTGGGCTGGACGCTGAGACAGAATTTGTAGTTTGTTGAGTGGCTAGATCCTAAGAGTGTTGATTAATGGATCAACAAGGAACACAGTGTAGCTGCTAAAAAAAAAACAAAAAACAAAATGAAACCCAATGTAATTTTAGTCTGCATTACCAGAAAGAGTGTTCTGAGTGAGTGAGGCAATAGTTTCAATGTACTTGGACAGACCACATTGATAGTATTGTGCTCAGATCTGGCCACCAAATTCTAAAAGGGACACTGACTGGATGAAGTTTATCCAGAATGATGAGGTAAAAATAAAACCACATCATATCAGGATTGTTTATAGAAACTGGGCATGCTTAGCCTCAAGTAAAAAGCTTAAGGGAAGCATGATAACTATGCTCAAATATCTTAATGGTTTTCCCATGTCAGACAGATTTACTTTGTATAGTGCCAGGGAACAGATTTAGGGCCAGAAGGAGGGAAGTTACAGGGTGACAGATTTCAGCTCAACATAAGGAAGAATTTTCTAAAAATGATTATTGTCAAAGATTGAAACAGTGACTACTAAGACAATGGGTTCCCTCCTTGTCATGAGAAGTATTTTAGCAGTGATTGGATGGCCACCTCTTAAGGATGTTTAAGGCAGAGGTCAAACCAAATGGCCTGTCCAGGGTCTATCTCTAAGACTCTATTGCTGATACATTTTAAATGAATTGTCAAAAAATGCAAAAACAAAAAAGGATTTCTAGCTTAGCAGAACATTAGGCTAACCTCCTTCCCTCCAAGTGTTGTGACAACTAATCCCTACTCTGTGCTTATGTAACTAGGGGCATACTGCTCTCTTCTCTCAGAGTCTGCTGAACCCTCATCTGTTGGTTGTCCCCATGTTCAGTTCACTCCTGAGGAACAGATCAGGAATGTGGAAGCATAGAATGTGTTTATGTTTTCACTCCTTTGAGCTCTCTTCTGGCCTTATGCTACACCTCTCTCATACTAGACTCCATTTCTAGACTGGAATGAATTTTCTAACATGGACCAGTAGGATCAAACTTTCCCCTCAAGACTGTGTACTGAAGAATAGTGTTAAATTAGTTTCTGAGAGAGCCACAAATAACTTTCAGAAATGGATAAAGTGTCTCCCCACAACCACAAGCAAGGGAGCCTCAGGCCTTGAAGTTGCCCCTTCCACTATGGCCGCCAAATATGCCAAAATAATACTTTTAGCTCCCTGACCTTGATATTTTTAAATTTTACAACCACAGTGACAACCTTTAACATAAACATAATATTTAAAATGCCTGTACAGTTTACACCGAGATAAATGAACCTGAGTGTAAAGTTGGATTCCTATGAAAGGTAAATGGTTGAATTTTGCCCTGTTCAGGAAAGGGTTTTTGGCTCAAAGGCAGCTGTTGGCTTGGCTGGGTTCACCTAAAAAATAATTGAGTTTAAAAGTTTCCAAGCTGGCCATTAGTGAATGAGCTCCCCATGCCACTGGAAAGGTCGCTTTCTGAACATCTCTTCCAAGAGTCTTCCACAGTAGTTCATGTTCCTATAGTTTCATGCCTTATGACAGGTGTGGACTGGAAGTGATATTCTAACATGGACCAGTAGGATTCATTCTTTGGAACACCAGCTAACAAATACAGCTCTCATATATCATCACGTCAACTTTGAGATGAGCCAAATTACATGCCATTGGTGTTAGGTTCTAAAACAAAACGAGAAAAGGGAAAAAACCCGGAAATACAGGGTATGAAAGTAGTTTCACAAAACTATCTCCTGGGGTGCTGCTCAGTGTGAAGTGGTGGGAAGAAAACACGTGTCAGGAGACATGAGTTCTAGTCTTAGCCCTGTCAATAACTCTCCACTTGGCTTTGCGTAAGTCATTTCTTTTGTCTGGGCTTTCCTTTGTAAAATGAAGTTATCTTAGAGAGAGCAAAGTGTAGTAGATGAAGCTTTGGACTTGGAAGTTATGAAGACATGGATTTCAACAGTTCCTAGCTGTCTGATGATTGGCAAGTACCTTAAATTTCTTGTGCCGGAGTTTCCTCATGTGTGAAATGGGGCCAATAATAGCATCTATCTTCATAGGAATAATGTGAAGATCAAAAATGGAAAATAAATGCTTTGTAAAAAATCTCAAAGTGCTATATAAAGCTCAATGATTTATATCATTATTAAGGTCTCTTTCAGCTCTATGAATCCACTTCTTTCCTTCAGCATCAAATTAAACTGAAAGGC
This sequence comes from Pseudocheirus occidentalis, assembly GCA_028646575.1. Classification (NCBI taxonomy): domain Eukaryota; kingdom Metazoa; phylum Chordata; class Mammalia; order Diprotodontia; family Pseudocheiridae; genus Pseudocheirus; species Pseudocheirus occidentalis. The sequence goes on along the minus strand of CM053593.1, from coordinate 204,125,136 downwards.
GTTAGTATAATCAGTAGCCTAGTCTGAATCTGAATCAGCCTTAGGCCTTTATCCTAGAATCTGGAGAGGTAATGACCATGGGTCCAGGGGTTTGCTATCAATCAACAGGGTTGAGGCATGAGCTCAGTCTCTGTAAATTTTCATTCTGGTGTGGTAGAGCTTTTAGGGATCTGAAATGGAAAACCTTATAACATGAGATCTACACACCATCTACAACAAGACATACATACATTGTTGTTTTGCCTGAACAAGGGGATTATGAGAATGTCTCCATCTTTGGAGTATTTCCCACATTGAAAAACAATGAATGAATTATTAAAGATGAAGACCATAACTTTTTGCCATTCATGAATTTCCCTACCATAAATTATTATGGTATAGAATCATCCAGAATGATGAGGTAAAAATAGAACCATGTCACATCAGGATTGTTTATAGAAATGGCGCATGCTTGCTACAAAACCAGATTTAAACATTTTTGTCAGATAAACAGGGCAATATAATTTACTGGAAACAGGATAACTTGGAATTAGAGAGACTTTGGTTCCCAGCCTGCCTCTGACACTACCTGCTTAAGCTTCTGCTTAACCTCCCTCTGCCTCAGTCTCCTCATCTGTAAAATGAGGAATTGTAAATGTGTGACACGATGGAGGACATATTGGCTTTGTGTTCTGGAGCACATTATTTAACCCATACAGCTAAGGCAACTCTTGATCATAACAGAAAGCAAACTCCCTGAGGTCAGGGGCTGTTCACTCTTAGTGTCTCTACCCCATACCCCACACACATCCCTTGCTTGCTGAATGCTGAATGAACAGATTAAGTTGGACCAGTTGCAAGTGTACTTTGGGGGATGGAGTTTCAAAGTTCCCTTGGTTCCAGTTGTATCATCCTTCTCCCCCCTCAGTAGAATTTCTTTTCTGTAATTTTGTTACATGAAACTCAAGTCACTTTTGTTTCTCTTTCCTCTTAATAATTTCATAAGTGGGTTTAATGAAGAAAACCAAAAAACAACTAATGGCCCTTACTCCCTGTTTAATAATTAATACAATTAAGTAAACATTTGGTCCAAACAGCCAACCAACTTGCTTGTCTATATACATTGGTTTCTTAAATTTTAATCCTACCAACAATTTCATTATTGATGGGTGGCAATGATGTACCCTGTTACTAGTATATCCAAGAGTAATTCCAGTGAAATAAAGTTCAGAAGCATATTAAGCATCTCTGAAAGTTGGCAAACAAAGCAAAATAGTTATGAGGCATGAAGGAGGAAGAATCAACTTTAATTTTTCAGACTTTTCATTCGTGGATCTCTGTAGTTCCTATTTAAACTCATGACAGTATCTTCCATGATCTGCTGGTAAAATGTTACCCTGTGTGACTACATCCACTCCACACTAATCCTGATAGGCAGACACAGATGCTGTTGACTGGAAATATTTCAGTGTTGACCTGGAAAAATCACAACATTCAGCCTTGAAAATACAGTTCATTGTAGGAGGCCTAATCCAAGGCAAATTTTCAAGTATCATTTCCCAGACCGGTATCTTTACCTCACTTCACCAGTACGTTCATGAGCCATCATTGTTGACTTTTGTTTCAGACTTTTCATGAACCCATTTGGGATTTTCTTCACAAAGATACTAGAGCAGTTTGCCATTTCCTTCTCCAGTTTACTTTACAGATGAGGAAACTGAGGTAAATAGGATTAAGTGACTTGTCTAGTCACTTAATAGCTAGTAAGTATCTGAGGCCAGATTTGAACTAAGGAAGATGAGTCTTTCTGACTCTAAGCCCGATACTCAAATCAATGCACCACCTAGCTGTACTGTTTTCAGCATAAATAACTCTACTTATTACAAAGTATGTCTATGAGGATGTTAACACCAGATTCAATTAAAGATTATTGTTCAATTATTTGTGCAAAGGCTTTCCTACATTATGAGAGAAAACAAAGGATCACAGATTGAGAGGTGGAAGGAGTTTTCAAAGTCACCGAGTCCAGAGCCCTCATTTTACAACTGAAGGAACTGAGGCTTAAGTGATTTGCTGCACGTACAACATGGAGCAGATCACAGAGCTGGGATCTGAACCCAATTCCTTAGTCTGTAACCCTGGTGCTGCTTCTACTGCGCCACTGCTTTAGTTCTTGTGGTTTATTTTTAACCTGAAAAATTTACTCAGGGCTCATTCTTTTTGTACTCTGCCTTCTCTTGCATCCTCATATTATAATTCTGAAAGGATATTAAGATGTATAACAGACACTCTTGAGTTTCCTAGAAAGCAACAAGTATTTCAAACCCTGAAAAAAAAGGGATGAGAAGAATAAGTTGGAATGGAAAGTAATGGAGATGAAAACCTTTGTGCCCTTTACCCACATAACATTATCTTCATCAAACATTTCTTTGTTAGGGACCATCTGTTTGATATTTTTCTTTTGTCTGAGATGACAGGAAGCAGAGCTGCTAACTAGGAAAGGCAATTTGGCCACAGAGCAATATTGTTACATATCACAGTGAAATATCAACGTATGGATGATTTGTATGCATTCCAATGCATATTGGAACATGTTGGTTCTGTGAAGCAATTGCTCCTTGAAAACCTAGGGCCTCATTACAGAAAAGAGGCCAGTAACAAGGTGTTAAACTACTTGTAAACAGGGAGCTAGTAAGGTCATCCCTTTATGAGGTCCCTTAAGTGAATTGGAAAGGGATCAATGGAGAGAAAGAACAATGATAAGCCACGGCACCAGATGCCCTTTAAAAGTCACTCCAGCATAAGTCTGACTAAGGGAAGAGCTTAGTTTCTGAAGAGGTCTGTGGAAGACATGGAGTTAGAGGAAGGAAGACTTCCAGAAGCAGTCTGGAGCCAGGGACAGAAGCAACATATATAAGGAAGGGCCAAGATGGTAGGACTTGAGGCTGATAGTGCCAGAATAGAGCATATGTGACCATGGGCAAGTCACTTCTCAGTATCCCTGACAGGTCTCCAAATGGTCAAGTAGGGATGAACTGCCAGTATAAGTGAGTGGACAGAATTTATATATCAGTGAATATAAAATTTGCTGATGAAATTCTATGGCCAAGAAAAAAAATCTACAGGAGTAATCCCCAAAAGAGGAACTAGGGAGATGAAGCAGAATGCTTTTTAAATGCCTTTTTAAACTAAGTTACAGCCACTAAAGCTAATAATTCACACAGGAAAAACCAACAAGTAAATGAATTTCTAAAATTAGGTCAGAATAAATATAGAGATATATAGAATAGAACAGGGATTTGGACTCTAAGGTTCTCAAATCCCAGCTCTATGGGCAAAAATGGTGTTTGTTTTTTTTTGAGGCGGAAGGCAGGGCATTTGGGGCTAGTGTCAAGTGTCTGAGGCTGGATTTGAACTTGGATCCTCCTAACTCTAGGGCCTGTGCTCTATTCACTGTGCCACCTAGCTGCCCCAATAATGGTGTTTCTACAGAGACCATAAGGAATGACTCATTATACTGCAATGGATTTAGGGTCAAGGTTTGCATTTGAACCCTGAGTTTGAATTTTAAATCCTGGTTCTGCTACATCCCACTTGTGTAACCTTGGTAAGTCATTTAACCTCTCTTGGCCTCAGTTTCCTCATCTGTAAAATGATGGGAGTTGCTCTAAATTATATTTGAGGTCTTTTACAGCTCAAAATCTCTGACCTATGATCTATCTATTAGGATTTCATAGTTAGAATAACAGGTTAGTCTCTTAAACTGTTGATTCTGTAAGGGAATGTATGTTTTTACTCTTCATTTTTCTATGATTTCACTATGCCTTCTGGAGAAACCCTTGACTTCTCCATACTTCTGCAACTTCCACATAAACGGGCATACTTTTCAAAGATGCTGATAACCTTGGCTAAAAGGCACTAGGGTAGATATAGTTAGCAAACTACATACAGCTTTTAAGACGTGAAAGGGGTTAAACATGTACCATGTGTTTCTGGTTGAAATCTTGGGGAAAACTGTGTTCAGAATCTGATTCAAGGCTGAGAAAATAATGTGGCTGTGCATGGGTGTATTTAGAATTGGCCAATTTGGGCTAAATCCAGTGGTAAGAGAAAAATAAAAAGCTCTGGTATACCCCTTCTCAATCCTTCCCTTTACCCCACCAACACATAAAGAAGGGTCAACTTCTCAATAATATGAAGGGCGGATGACTTGCATCTGGGATCATTTGTAGGCCACCAAAGCCAGTCAAGTTGCTTCTGGCTGGATCACTTTTTCAGGCATGCAAGAGAGAAGGTTTTATAGCAGAACAAGGTAGAGGACTGGGGAGTGGGTAAAAGTATGTGCCAGGTTCAAAACACTAGACTTTAGCTGGAAGTGAAGGCTGGGAACTCTTTCTGGGCAAAAGGAGCCAAGCCTATGTTTGTCCTAAAGGAGTGAAGAACAGATTTAAAGGATTTTGTGTTTGATGAAGTATGTTGTAGGTAGATGGACTGGGGAACTGGAGAACCCATTGAATTTCATTTGTAAAAGACATTTATTCCTCAACTCTAGTAGGTTTACTGGCTTTCTTCTTGAACAATAACAACAAAAAACCAGCAAAAAACAGATTATGATTACATTTAAATAGGAACTGCAGATATTCTGGCATAATGCAATCTCTGGGCAGCTAGGTGGTGCAGTGGATAGAGAGTCAGGCTGGAGTCAGCAACTCTCAGTTTTCTGAGTTCAAATCTAGACTCTGATACTTACATGCTATGTGACCCTGGACAAACCACTTAACCATTTGCCTCAGTTTTCCCATCTGTAAAATGAACTGGAGAAGGAAATGGCAAATCGCTCCAATATTCTTGCCAGGAAAGCCCCAAATAGGGTCGCAAAGAGTAGGACAGGACTGAACAACAACAACAATGCACTCTGCGCCTCCTCCGCTTCCCTGTTTATATTTGGACTTCTCTCTTCTATGGCAACAAAACAGAAGAGTACAGGACTGAAAGTTGGAGAGGATCTAAGATCATCTGTTTTAACTCCACTCATTTTTCAAACCAGGAAACTGAGGTCCAGAGAGAGGCGGTGACTTGCCTAAGGTCATTCAGGTAGTCAGTGGCAGAGCTGGTCCTCTGACTCTAACTCTCCTCTTTTTCCTTTATGACACACTGCTTTTCACTGACCATGCATGCATGCCTTCTTCTGTTCCCCTCCAACAGTGTGGGGAGGCCTGTACTATGAAAAACAGGCTGTTTTGTTTTAATAATGTAAATTTCTGCAGCATGGGAGCAACATATCAGAGTAAGGCAATTGTTCTTTAAAAGCTAAAATGTGACCCTCTGTCTTGCCCTAGTGAACGTGGGTGGGCAAGTGATTTAATTAGAGCAAAAGAAGCTGAAATGGTAGCTTGAGCCTTCCCAATCAAAGAAAGAACCAGGGCTGAACTTCATTAGCAAATGTAAATACAAACTGGCATATCTTGTTTGTGACATTACCATGGGACTCTTCCTTTCTGATAATTTTGTTCTGACTCTTGATATTTGAAAGACTGTAAGCTGAACCATATGACCTATAGCATGGTTAACTGTAATCTTTTTTTGTTCTATACTTTTTGTCTTTATGTTTTTCCAACTTTATATATACCCTGTCAAAATCACTGAGAACCAGCTGTCAGGTGGTGTAAGTCCTTATTTAAGAACTGTGGGAAGAGCCTGGCCCTTTGAATAAGAGGCATTCTTGGATGTGACAATGGCGGTTGGAATGAAAAAAAAAAAAGGAAAGGATGTAGCTTTAGCTTGCTAATAATGATAACCTGGAACCACTAAAACAGGGGTTTTCTCATTTTAAATATGCTCTCATCTACTCTCACTTCTTCCTATTTTACTAAAGAATCACAATTTGGAAATGTTGTCAGTCTCTGGGTTATTAAACAAGTCATTCTGGGATGATTTGAGGTTTTGGGGACATAAAAATGTCAACTCTAAGATGCGGTCATTAAAAGATGACTTGTCTTGTTTCCCTAGCTTTCTCAGTCAAGCCACATGCAAGGATGGGTCAAGTTAATTTGGAGATAAAAATACATATAATTAAGTATATTAAGTTGGTTAAAAGATGGACAGTGTTGTTAAAAAAATCCTTGTGAAATTTAGTTTTGGTTCATTTTCTACTATGGATTATGGAAGTGCTACATTTATGTAAACAGTTCTTACCAGTATGTTTTGTATATCTATATACATACATATATACAGTTCATAATGTTCATCTCACATTAGTACTGCCAAGCTTTTATTTAGCTTCCTTATGCTATAAACAATCAAAACACAGATGTACACAATTATTGCAAGCTGTGTATGTGTATGTGTGTGTGTTAAGGAGAATACTAAATATGCAAAGATTGGAAAATTCAAGACTTGTCTATATGTACAATGGGCTATGTGACAGTTTGTGTTTTTTTAAAAAATATTAACCTACACAAAATGATACTTGAGCAATTTAGCAAATGTCCACATGTGTCTAGTATGAAAACTATGGCTGAGAGACAGAATACATCCTAAGGAGAACTGGGTTCAGACCAAATGCTCACTACCTATGTAGTCTGACCACAAGCAGTTACTGCTAGAGGGAAATAAATTAGCAACCTGGTAAGCCACGGGTGAGCAACACTGTACCAGAATGCTTACAATGAGATCAGCCCTGGATTTCCACTGGGATCAATTCTGGGCTTCCACTCACTGTTTATCTGCCAGTGGCGCAAACTTCTGCATCAATCAAGCTAAACTGCCTTGTGTGCCAAAGAGACAGTATCCAAGTCTTCTAAAACAACACTGTCAAATTGTGTTGTGGGGTCCAAAATTTTAAAATTCAAGTACCCAGTTGCTAAAAATGCTGCTGCTCTGATAAACAGCTACACTTTATGGAAGAGCTAACAAAATAAACTTCTCTTGTATTATTTTGGCTCTGGTACAATATTATTCAGTTCTATTTTCAAGGTACTCAGGCCTTGGACAGCTAAGATAAGCGGCAAAGAAGAAAAACAAACAATGGAATTGCGAAGGCCTGTTGCATTAAAGACCAAACCATGGAGAATAAGAAAATAGGCAGCAATCAGTGCTGGGGGAGGAGAAATTAAGGTCTTGAAAACTCCATTTGTGATAATAGAACCTTAAAAAAAAAACCTATCCCAAATAGTAACAATAACTGAGAAGGACAGGAGTAAAACAGTAACCTCACTGGTGGGCAAGGCCTTTGTTAGTATATGGTAGCTACATTTGGGGGGCAGCTAATTTGGCTTGCAGGAGATATCCAGATTAACCAAAGTACAAGTCATGTTATTACAGGCTCTCTGAAACATGACTATGTTACTTCTCAAGAGTCCTTCCAGTATCTGAAACTGTCTTCCTTTTAGTAAATGGGAATCATTGGTGCCATAAAAATCTGAATTATCTACTGTTATTAAAGATGGGGAAAGAAGGTTTTACTCAAATATATATTAATACTCAAACCTTCATTTAAAAAATAGATTTCAACTTTTTAAACCACAGTACCTCACAGAGCCTGAAATGTAGTAGCTGGAGGTCTACCATCCCCTTCCCTTATCTTGACCTGCTGGGTAGAAGTGCCAGCAAACCCTAAATAGCGTACATGGTAAGGGACACCAAAGAGGGGCCTTGGGAAGATGCACAAGACCTGGAGAAACCTCTGCCCTGGACAATCAAGAATGGACTGAACTATCAAGAGTCACAATAAGTAAGAATGAAGTGTTGTTTTATGCAATGAAATCACCCCCCTCCTACTTGAGCTAAGAAACAAACTACCAGAATTTTTCTAAAATGGGCAACTTTGTTCAGGACACTGATTTTTAAAAATCTGGTCCAATTTGTGAGCGTAGAAAGTCACTCGATGTGCACTGTCAAGGAGAGCAGAGGTTCCAAACCGCTGGGTCAAGATCCCTGGTCATCACAATATCTCCTGGACTATCTTTTGTGTGTATGTGTGTATGTGTGGGGAGGTCTGGGTCCATGATTGCATCAATGTGTTGAGGTTCCAATGAGGAGCTTTCTCTACCAATGTAGATGAGCAACTGCTCTGCACCTTCCAGTCTTAGGGAGCTGCCCGGGGCTCTGAGAGGTTAAGGGATCTGCCCAGGGTCACACAGCTTCTCTGTGTCAGAAGAGAGATGGAACCTCGGTCTCTTTGGCTTCAAGGATAGCCCTCTATCTATTGTATTATGCTGACTTTCTGTGAATCTGAAGGCAAATCTACAATAAACAAACACACCTGCAGATTGAATCATTATGTCTTGAACATCTGTGAATCACTTCAACCATTGGTGCTGTCACTGGGCTGAATCCTCTCTCTATGGAGCAGAGATCTAGAGTTGCAAGGGAGCTCAGAGGTCATCTGGTTTGGCCTCATTAGTGTAGAGCCCAGAAAACTGGGAGGCTTGCCCAAAGTCACTCAGGTAAGTAAGTGGTTGGGATAGAATTTGAACTCAGATCTTTAGATTCCAAATCCAGTGTTCTTTCCACTGCACAATGCCCCTGTGATTTTATTGTCACTCTAGAGAATAAGAGACCTCTAATCAATACAAGTTGATTAGCAGAGCCATTAGAGGGCTCCTTGTAGATTGTGACTCCTAAAAATCATCTGACAGATGAACACAACTTGACAGAAAATACCAGACTTGGTCAAAAGCAAGAGAAGACAGTGTTGCCAAATTGTGTCTCTTCTAGCAGAAACCATTAAATGTTCCATGATTGCAAAGTATTATCTAAGGACCAGTTCATTCTTGGAGATGAGAAAGATATAGATCATGGACTTTGTGAATTAGTATTTGACAGGTTATCAAACCATATTCTCTTCTTATTCCCAGAGGTTTAAGTATGAGTTGTTCATTTTAATGCAAATATGGAATTTCCATCCTCCAGGATCTATGGTTTCATATGATTTCATGTGACCTCCCCCAATACAGATTACAGCCCCATTATGTGGTCACGGCCACTGTTGTGGTTGGTAGTCAACTTTCTGGGCATAGCCCCCTCCACATTTGTCTAGATTGGTCCTCAAACAACAGATCTTTCTTTGGAAGGCACAGAATTTTCCCATTGGTCATTAAAATTATTTACTTCCTAATATTATAAAAGAGCATAGTGCTCCTTTGTACTAAAATAGATAAATTTAAATTGAACCATTGCATAAAAATGTCCATTTTTCATCTGACCAACTGAACTAATGATGGACAGATGTCTCCATTATTATTTACATGGAATTTTATAAAATGCTCCTGAGAAATAACCCTAGAAGGTGAATATAATCAGTGGCTGGAAATGAATGTGTACTCAACAAGCCCCTATTCTCTTATCTTTTCCAGGTTCTTTTTTTTTCACCACATCTAGGCTCCTCAACATCAGCTCTAAGAGGGGAGCTGTAAGTAAAGGATGGACCTTAGGTGAAATTTCTAGAAGGTTCCTACTTTCCGTTATTAAGATAAGAGGCTTCATGCACTGACACATCTGTATTTCAAGCATGGGTGGTATGGCATGCTTGTACACACAGTCTTTGGCTGGGGTGCCTTGGGTCCTATTTTGAGACATGCAGGCTGGGTAAGTAAGTACCTGGGTAAGTAATTGATCTCCAAGTGCTCCAGGCAGCCCTCTCAGACTCTAAGTTGTAAAGTAGGTGCTGATTTGTGCTAGTACAGGGAGTGTCTTCATTGGGAGCTCCCTATTCTAATGATATCATAGTTCCAATTCAAAACCTATTTCCAACAAAACTTTAAGGAAGGGCTGCCAATCTACTTTTCAGCTACAAAGAAGCCCCTACCCAGGGAAGCAGAGGATGTAGAGTCGGGAGGGTTGATTTAATCATCCCAATTTACTGAGGCTTAGAGATTTGAACCGACACTGTGAAGTCACACAGTTGAAATGTCTGCATCCCCCTTCCCAATAACCAGGCCCCTTTTCCTGCACCCATCTCCCATCGTGCATGGGCAGGTCAGGCAGTACTGAGCTTTACTGAAAGGGGGAATGAGTGGCAGACGGGGAGATACTTTTTCTGTACTTAACTGTGATGTGAAGGATAAAAAAGAGAATCCATTAAGGAAAGTCTCAACAAATTCATTGCAAGGGTTACTGAAAATATGCCTGAAATACTGGAATATATTATCTTGACTTCCAGAAATCAATTTTTGTCAAAGCTCTTGCCTAACTCACTGATCTCTGATGGCCATGCCTCCATAACTCTTCAGTGACTGTGACCTGTAGGTCATCCCACTACCAAGGCACCTGAACTAGCTTAGAGATGATGAATGAAGGTGTAACTTGTCCTGCTTTCAGATGGGTACAGCCATCTTACCCTCTTTTCCTGTTCCCCCAAATAAGGAAAATGAACCACAGAGACGTCATGCAATTTGGCCCAGGATACACAGGCAAGTTAAGGACTGATGGTGCTGGGGGTAAGGTCCCAGGGAATTCATCCCTACCTACTGCTTAGAAAAAAAGGCAAACTACCTCACAGTAGCAGCTTGCTAGTAGAGCTATTTTGCCACTAATGACCATATCATGGAAGGTGCCTACAATTTCTTTCTTTTTTTAAAAAATCAATTTTTAGTTTTCAACATTCACTTCCATAAGATTGAGTTCTAAATTTTCTCGTCTTCTCTCCCCTCCCCCCCCTGACCAAGACAGCATAAAGTCTAATATAGGCTCTACATATATATTCATATTAAACCTATTTTTATATTAGTCATGTTGTAAAGAAGAATTAGAGCCAATGGGAGGAACCACAAGAAAGAAGAAACAACCAAACGAAAAAAGTACAGATAGTATGCTCCAAACTGCATTGTTACTCCATAGTTCTTTCTCTGGATGTGGATAACATTTTCCATCATGATTCTTTTTGAATCAACTTAGGTCACTGTATTGTTGAGAAGAGCTAAGTCTATTAAAGTTAGTTATCACACAATGTTGCTGTTATTGTGTACAATATTCTCCTGGTTCTGCTCACTTTACTCAGCATTAGTTCATATAAGTCTTTGCATGTTTTTCTGATGTCAGCCTGCTCATCATTATTTTTATGGAACAACAGTATTCCATTACATTAATATACCACAACTTGTTCAGTGATTCCCCAATTGATGGACATCTCCTCAATTTCTAATTATTGGCCACCCCAAAAAGAGCTGCTATAAATATTTTTGTACATATGGCTCCTTTCCCTATTTTTATAATCTCTTTGGGACACAGCCCCAAAAGTGATATTGCTGGGTCTAAAGGTATGCACAGTTTTATAGCCTGTACTAATTCCAAATTGTACATAATTCCAAATTGTTCTCTAGAATGGTTAGGTGCCTACAATTTCATGAATAAAAGAAGTCATGATTATAAATAGTCTTCTGTTTTAGAGGCAGCTCAAGCTGACCCTAGAAAGCCAGAGGCCAGTAGATGACTTGAGGTCATGTGTTTTGAGAGGCAAGAGGGCTAAGGCCAACTGGGTACCTACATTAAGTCTAGCACCAATATGGTGAGCCCCAGGGAGGTCTTTAAGGAGGGTCTCCTCCTGGAAGGTTTCTGCACAGAACAGCAAGAGAATCAGGGCTAGAAGTGAACACTGAACTTCTAGCAAGAGTGAAATGGGGAGATGTAATCTCAAAAAAACAAATAAACAAAAAGGCAACAGGACATCTGGGGGCAGAATGTTGGAATTGGGGTGAGGAAGACCTTGGTTCAAATTCCATCTCTGGCTTCAGCTTACCTGTTTGGATAATGGAAATGATAATATCTGTACTATCTACCTCAAAGGGCTATTATGAGGCTACAAAGAGATAATATAAATAAAGTGGTGTGACAACTCTAAGGTAGTGAATGGTGGCCTCCACAGCTCTTCAGTAAACTGTGACCCACAGGTCATCTCACTACCAAGGCATGTGAACTAGTTTGGAAATAATGAAGACATAACAATTATTGTTAAATCACTTTGCTTTTGAAAGAACACAAATGTTGGATTTGGAGTCAAGAAGACCTGTGTTCAAACCCTGCCTCAGACACTTAATAGCTTCTTAACTCTGAACAAGTCACTTAAACTCTCTCAACATCATTTTCTTTATCTTGTGAGGCTCGTATGACATGGTGCATGAAAAAAGGCATTGGAAACTGTCAATTATTGTTGTTATTATTATCATTAAAACTAAACTTCTGAAGGCCTATGATGAAACCAACATCTCTTTTGAGACTAGAGAAGTGAATACTTTTGACAAAATGGCTTCATAAAAAGTGAGACCAACTTAACCCTTTAGCCTTCTCATCTCCATAACTCTTGCCAGGAGATTATTAAGTATCCATTCTTGAGTATTCTCTTTTCTATGTATTCAATTGATGGGATACTCAAAGTGTAAGTAAGCAAGCACTCTGTAATGTGTTTGCCCTTGGATGTATATATGATCTGTTCTCAAAATGATTCAATGATTCATTAAATCATCTAAAGAGGCCAGTGGAGAAGTAAAGAGGAGAGAGGAAAACAAATTTCTTCAGCTTTATGCAAGCTGTTTTACAAATGGAGGATTTTCTTGACAACCTCCACCCCCTAAGTCCATTTCCTAGTGGAAGCAATTGGGTGCGGTTGGTCCAATTACCGCTCAGCAATCATGACTGACTGGTCCTCTCTGTCTGTAGCCAAACTCTTTCTTGTTCACCATAGCAGTGGGAGGTAAGAGGAGGCAAGGTAATGCGTGAATGGCTGCCAGTGGAGGAGATGGGAAGAAAAAAACCAAAAGAAATATACTATTTCAATCAAAGTTTGAAATTTGTAGAAGTGGTTTTGGTCTCAATATAGTAAAAATATTTATCCAAGAAACTCCTACTCGGGTGTGAACATCCTACTTCTAGTGGGATTTTGTTTGGCAAAGCCCTGTGAAAGAGTGGAAGCTAATACAGAACATGTCTATAAACAAATTTATTTATTCAGTACAGATTGACACGTTCACTGGAGTATTCCAGCGATTACACGTGTAAAACTATTTCCTACAGTGGTTTCCTTTTGTGATTTTGCTAATTTATTCAATCTAGACCATTTTCATGCATTGACCATTCTAAGTCATTTAGCCACCCAGCTTGAGGTGAGCACATGGAGAACATAGGCCCTCATCTCCATTTTTTGGTGTAAACATACTTATACGGTATCACCAAAGATTCAGGTTCTTGGCAAACTTTCCATGGTGGATTAAGAAGCAATATTTCAGGGGGTTAGCTATAGTTATACGCAACATCCTTTCCATCTCACTTCATTAATACCACATAATTGTGGTTTAAGGAATTTAACTTTTAACAAAATTATTTGCCTTTTAATATTCAGGTACAATTAAGAATTTATGGCATGATTTAACTTTCAGAAATCTGAAGTTAACCCAAATTTTAGAAATACATTGATCACCTAAATTGAAGAATATCTACAATGTAAATATTTCTTTATACTTAAATTTTTCTCAGAAAAGCTCAAGGGGCATTAACCCTATTAACATAAATTACCATAAAGGTGATGTTTTTAATGAATGTTCATCATGATTCTATACTTTTATACTTTCTTACTGTAACACCTTGTAGCATGATGCTGTGAAATGATGGCAGATTTGTGCATAGAAATATAAGTATGCAAAGATGATCTGGCCAGTTCAATTTAATTCCATACATATTTATGAAGTGCCTATTATGGGTAAGGAATGCTGTTGTTGCCCCCCCCATATAAATATGAATCTTGTTCTAACAACCTGGTATAGTGTAAAGAGCACTAGTTTTAGAACGAGAGGACCCGGGTTTAAATTCCACCTCTGACACAGCCTATGTGATCTTGGGCAAGTCCTGTGACACCCAATCAACTTCAGTTTCACCATGTGGAAAAAGAAGTGATTGGACTAGATAGTTTCTGAGGTCCCATCCTGTTCAAGATTTATGATCCTATAATCAAGAAGGGAGAAATACCATGTAACACAAATAACTATGACAATATACCATGCAGTCAAAGTAATGGGACATGAACCCCAAGGAACACACCAGCAGAGTGCTGGACCTAAGACAAACAGTAAAATCAACAGACCGACCAAGCAACCTGTGAAAGCTACAAGGTCTTGGACAGCTAAGGATTAGAGTGACTATAGCTAGCTTAAAAAAACAAAACAAAAAAATGGTAACCTTATTGTTAGCTGGTGCAGTGGAAAGAGCACTGGGCTTGAAGTCAGGAAGACTCATCCTCTTGAGTTCTAATCCAGTCTCAGATACTTGCTATCTGTGTGACCCTGGTCAAATCACTTAACTCTGTTTGCCTCAGTTTCCTCATCTGTAAAATGAGCTGGAGAAGGAAATGGCAAACCAGTTCATTATCTTTGCCAAGAAAACCCAAAATGGGGTCAGGAAGAGTTGGACATAACTCAACAACCACCACAACCACCCTGCTGTTTCAGTTGATTGACAGACACAAGACAAAACCATGGATGGGGCAGATGTAGTCAATGAATAAAACAACCGCACACAAAAACATTTTAGACACGATTTATCCTCAAGGGAAGATGGCAATTGTTCTCTGATGACATGAATAGATGGGTGTTAACTCAAACAATTTATATTTATTCTATAAAGAATAAACTTTCTTTTGCCCTCTTTTTCATTTTCTCTTCCTTTTTAATTTTATTGATGGAGTTCCTAAGCAGTTGGATTATTCTACCCTGGGAGAGACTAGATTTCTGCAGTGTCTGTATCTCACAAGGTGCTGGAAGTCCCCACTGCTCACTCATTTACAGTATTTTTAGCTGGATCTTACAGAAGGTCATCTATATACTTGCTAAGTACTGGAAATAGCAATGACTTAATTTTTTGCTACCTTGGAACCTTTTGGGAGAAAGGTAGCAGTATATCTGAGGGATTCATTAAGAATACTGAGTTGGGTTGGGTATCATAGCACAATTAGGAATACAAACAGTTCCTTCACAGGTGACCTCAAAGCCCAATATTCACCCTAGGGGATCTGCCATTGCTCCACTTTTAAAAAGCCATACAGAAATTATTAGTCATGAGACCTAATGTAAATCCTTTCTCTAAAAGGAGACACTGGGAATTTTAGTAACTGCTGAGAATACTGGGTTCTGAGTTTTTAATGTCTTTTCAGAAGTACCTTGGGTTTAAAATTCAATGTGCATTGCCACATAAAATATATGTCTGCTTCCCCTATAAAAACAGGTAACCGGCTATAGATCATCTTTTCCCTCTGGTATCAGTTTAATAATAAACCTGTCAGGCTATGAAATCATGTGGTTGATCAGTCCTGCAGCACCACTATGCTATTATTTAAAGAGAAGGGAATGAATGGCAAGAGACAGATTACCTCGTTATAAATCATTGAAGGGCTTTTCATTATGTCATGGCCCTTATTTAAAAAAAATTATACACATAAAATACTTAGATGATATATGGAGATAAGAAAAATCATTTTTCAAGAATGCCAGTGACGTAAGAGCAGTCGGATTGTGTGTGTGCTGACACCAGGCTGGTGTGATGAGCATGTGGTGACAGACGGGCACATTCATCATGTTTCCTGTGGGATAAGAGTGGAAGGTTTATCACATTACAGTGTGACAGCACAAGGGAACTCCGCTGACTATGGGTGAATGCTTAGATTTCATACAGTAATCATGCTAGGAGTTAAATGACTTCACTTGCCATGTTGCAGGAACATCACGAGTGGTGCACACAAGGCTGAGCAATGACAGCCTATAGCCATGAGCCCAATGAAAAGGATGCTGTAGAAATGGAAATTCAAACAATCCTGAGGTTTCATCCCACACTTGGACTGGCAAAAATGGTAAAATATGATAACAGTAAACATTGGAGGAGCTGTGAGAAGACATTGTTGGTAAAACCTAATCAGTTCAGTTGTTCTAGGAAACAATTTGAAATTATATTAGAAAAACTAAATTGTACTTATCCTTTGACTTCCCGATAATACTCACATGCATATACCCCTGGAAGTTAACACCTGAAAGAAAAGTTCTCATATATACCAGAATATTCCTGGTAGCATCTTTGGTGGGAGCAAAGAGCCTGAAGGAAAGCATGGATCAGGAATGGTCAAGCCCAAGGGTGGTACATGAGTGGGAACAATTGAGTCTTTAAGAATGTTGAATATAAAGAATTCTGAGTAACTTGCAATGTTCCTATGAACTAAAGTAGAACAAAATAAGATGAACGAGGAGAATTATTCATACAATAACTGAAGGGAAACAATTGTGAAGCACTTCAGAACTCTGAAAAATTCAGTGATTAATCATGATAATTTGGAGGCAACTAGTTGCATAGTGGATAGATCACCTGGCCTCTGGTCAGGACACCCAGAGTTCAAATCCAGTCTCAGACACATCCTAACTGGGTGACCCTGTACAAGTCACTTGACTGCTGTTTGCCTCAGTTTCTGCAACTATAAAATGGAGATAATAACAGCACTTGCTTTCCAGGATTGTTGCGGGGACCAAATGAGATATCTGTAAGAAGCACTTGGCACAGTGCCTGGCCACATTATAGGTACTATGCCAGCTAATAGTATCATTATAAATTATTTGTAAAAAGCACTTGGCATGACGTTCAGCACATAGGTGAACATATGTTTACTCTCTTCCCTTTTCTTCCCTTCCCAAGCATCACAAACAAGTGTCGGATTGGAGGTACAAACTGAAGCCTATGTTGTCAGACATATATATGTTGTGTTGGTTCATTTTGTTTAACTGTGTTTCTTGTCCAAGGGAGGATTCCATTGAGAAGGGAGTCATTGGTAAGTGACAGGGATAGCACAGAAAGAACATCACCAGTAAACATTTCTAAGGCATATA
Source organism: Pseudocheirus occidentalis (assembly GCA_028646575.1). Taxonomy (NCBI): domain Eukaryota; kingdom Metazoa; phylum Chordata; class Mammalia; order Diprotodontia; family Pseudocheiridae; genus Pseudocheirus; species Pseudocheirus occidentalis. The sequence continues at coordinate 204,108,307 of CM053593.1, read as the reverse complement.
TTATCAACACTAGTTTGAAAATAATTCCAGATAGACATTTGGATAATGTAGCTATTCCCCTACAATGCCATGGGCTCTGGAACACCAAAATAGAGATGCTGTGTACTGGATTTGGAGCCAAGGAACCTGACTTTGAATCCCAATCCTACTACCTATAACCGCTGAAAATACTTCTACCTCTTTGGACTTCAGTCCCCTCATCTATGAAGCAAGGATATCGGGCTGACATCATGAGATCATAGATGTGTTCAAGGTCATACAGGTAGCAAGGGTCAGAAATTGCATTTGAACTGAGGTCCTTTAACCCAGAGTTAGCGTTCATTCCATTGTGCTGCAAAGCCTCCGTGATAATATCCAAGGTTATTTTCAGCTTGGTCATCTATTCTACAATGCAAAGGTTATTATAGAAGTTTAGAGCTCAAAGAGGTCTCAGAGATCATTTTGTCTAACATCCTTAATTTTGTAGATGAGAAAATTGAGACCCAGTGAGTTAAAGTGGCCAACAGATCAATGGCAAAACTGAGTTTGGAACACAGGGCTGTTGATGCTAAGGGGACCCTTCTGGGCAGTGGTCTTCTAAGTGGCACCTGGTAAGACAGGTGGTTTCTCACCCACCCTGTGATAGTTGTTTGTTGAGCCTGTCTCCAATACAACCATAACTACCCTTCATCCATTGTGGTCTAACACTCTCCCTAAATTTATACTGTTTCTGTGCAAGTTCCCAGACTTCCCCCTTCTGAACTGGGCGTCAGCCCTGCTCCCCTCCCCTTCCCCTACCCCTTGTCCAGGGAAGTTCTAACCTAACCAAGAACCTATAGCATCAGCTATACAGGCACCAGTGGGAAAATCTACCTTTTCTCCTCCAGTGTAGACACCAGGAAAAAAAAATTAATGACACGGATTTATCATCAAAAAATCTGGAGACCACTGCTTGAGGGGACACCTAGGAATTGACCAGCAGGCCTTTAAAGTCTCCAGGTCATTGCCATCTCACTTGATCAAGTACTGAGGCCATGTTTTCACTAGAAAGGTTTCATAGACTAGTAAAATTATGTGATTTTCAGCACAAATATTTCTAAAATTGTATATTCCCTCCTCTCTACTGGGACCAAGGTTTACTGTAAACATTCCTGAATGTCTATGCTAGTTGTAGGCTAGGCCTCTAGAGACCCTCTCTGGGGTAATTTTGCAAGCTAGATCTCAAAGTGACTGAATGACCAACATAGTCTTTACCATACCACACTTCTTCCCTCAATAACCCTCCTCTCTCCCCCCAGACCATCAGAACTTGAAATCTTATCAAAGATTTCAGGTAGTTCTGAAAAACTACCCACACTATAATGACACATGATGCTGCTGGTTTTAGAAAAACAGTTCTCCTTCCCAGAAAACCCCAGTCCTGTCTTTCTCACCACCTCTGCCTCCTCATATTCAGCTACAGCTGCAGCTGTGGAAGGAAACCAGTGTCCTTCCCTACAACTCCATGCCAAATGCTATTGCTGGTTTGAAGCTGTTGGTGTTCACTGGTCTCTCAAAGAACCAACTTCCCAAACACTCCCACAAAGTAACCACAGAGATAGTGAGGTCAGACACAGTACAGACGAGAGAGAGAGAGAGAGAGAGAGAGAGAGAGAGAGAGAGAGAGAGAGAGAGAGAGAGAGAAAGAGAAGGGGGGAAGGTAGAAAGGGAGAGAGGGAGACAGACAGACAGACAGACGGGAAAATAGCAAAGAGAGAAGAGGAGAGCAGAAAGAAAGATGAGAGAAGAGAAAAAAGGGAGAAAAGACAAAGAGATAGACATATACACTCACAAAGACTAGTGGTTAAGGAGGGAGAGGTGGTAAGAACCTATGAAGAAGTATCCCATTAGGGGCCAGCTAGGTGGTGCAGTGAATAGAGCACTGGCCCTGGAATCAGCAGGACCTGAGTTCAAATTCAGCCTCAGACACCTAACACAAAATTAGCCTTGTGACCTTGAGCAAGTCACTTAACCCTAATTGCCCTACCTTCTCTTCTCCCCTCCCCCCAAAAAAGTATACCATGAAGAAGGAAAAAACCAAAGGAATCTTTTAGGTGGGAGGAACTGGGGAAATAGGAGGTGATATTGAAGGTAGTGATGTACATTGAGGAGAAACTGAGCAAGATTCTTACAAGAAGTCTGGATTTTTTGAAGATTTGAGACTTTTGAACCTTTTTTTTTTTTCAAAGTGGGAGGATGGAAAGAGGAGGTAGCAGAGAACAATAAAGAATGACTTTTGAAGTCAAAGTTGGAGTTTGGCCTTACAGTAGCTCTTAATTTCTTGGCTTCTGTGTGCTTAAAAACAGAGCCTTAAAAATCACATAAATGTGTCTTGTTCTTGGTAATTGACATTAACGACCAGACTGAATCACAGGCATAAATCAGGGTAGTGCTGTGGAAACTGGAGCTCTACCTAGTGCCACAATGAAAGCCTAATGCTTTGTTCCTTGCATTTTATTTTGGGGGAACAAACTAGCCACCATATACTTTTCCAATTGCTGATACAGTCATTTTGCCAGGCATAAAATGCTACTGTCTTTTTTGTGGGGAAGATTATTTTGGAATTTCTGTAAATGACTTGGGACTACAGTCTGGTCACAATCAAAATCCTTGTGAGTTAAAGGAAATCAACAGTGATTGGTTGTAACAACTTAGATTAGCTGTTACATAAATATTTACTAAATGAGCACAGAGATTGAGAAAAAAACATTCAAACTCATGTTTAGACATTACCTATTGTTACTTGACTGAGAAGGGGAGTTGCCATGTGACTATATAGAAACACATTTTCATACGGACTCAGAATAACAAATTTCTGAAACATTCACGGAATTCTTTTATTCTTCCCTTTCCCCTTTCGGTACAGGAGCTGCTTTAATTTGATGGGACCAGACAGGTATTAGTATAAATCTATGCAGAATACTGATAAGGAGCTAATCTAAGGATTGCAGATCCCATCTAATGGTGCATGGGGAGGAGAAGGAGTTTGTGCCTTTTAACACATTTATAGAAATAATTTTGAAAAAATATGTTCATATCTAGTTTATTGGAGAAGTGAAACAACAACTCTGTGTGTATGTGTGCGATAGGGAGAGAGAAGGAGGGAAGAAGAGGTAGAGAGAGAAAGGAGGGAGGGAGGGAAATTGGGTGGCTTGTCATGTAAATGATCTCTGAATGAAACACTAGAAATATTCTTTTTCCAATTACGGATTTTCCTAGCAGCCGGCTTCTTTGTCAATCATAATTCAAAAGGAGTTCTCACCTCCCACTCCTACCCCCACTACCACTCAAACATAGGCCTCCAGCTTTCTTCTTCTTTTGTGATCAACAATTTGAGTTGTAATGACTCTCCTCTGTACCTCTGCAGGCTCCTTTAGTAATGGCCATAGCAGACTTATAAGTAACCTTCCAATCTTCTTCCAATTTCTGCATGTATTTAATCATAGATACATAATACATAAATAAAAGATAAAGCTTAAACATGAAGGTATCAATATCAACTTATTGGGCACTCACGATATAACCCATTCTGAGCCTTCTAATGATATAATCACTAATGTGAATGTACACATTCATATGGTTCTAGACATAAAGATAGCTAGGTGTTACAGGGCAGGTCATTTAACCTCTGTGTGGCTGAGGGAGTGCCCTGAGATTTCGCTATTAAGACACAGATTGCAGCTGCCTCAGAGGTGGAAAGGCTTCCCATACTGGGACTTCCTCTTTCCACAAAATCATAGACCTCTGTATTTACATATGATTGTAGGTATTATATCTGCAGATGCTCTTGAGTTTTTCCATTTCACAGTTTTTCATATATATTTAACATATTTAAATAGATCACATCAACATCTCCCCCCTTTTTTGTAAATACATTTTAAAACAACCAGTATAGGTCCTGAAAAGAGCCCTGAATTCTTTCCTGGGTAGAGACAGGAATAGCAGTATATATGTTTCTATTTTTCCATCATCATAAATGTCACTATAGTGTGACCATTCTGGCATTTTTCTAGGCCAGTGTTAGAGTAACTAATTGCTTAGGATTTTCTTCCTCCCCCCATCAGCTTGTATTTAATGTACTTTAGATTTATTCTTTCTCTCTCTCTCTCTTTATATACATATATATATATATTTTTCTTTCTCTAAATACTTATGTATATACACACACACATATTTGTTGTCCCTCATCCTCATTAGAACGTTAGCTCCTTGTGACCAGGGACTATTACATTCTTTATATTTCTAGAATGGTGCCTGGCACTTAGAAGATCCTTCACTAATGCTTGTTGATAATATATTTTTTAATTTCATTAAAATTTTCTAATTACATGTAAATTTTTTAACATTTATTTTAAAAAATTTTGAGTTCCAAATATTCTACCTCTCTGTTGCCAATCCCCCACTCCTTGAGAAGGCAAGGACTAATATTGATTATACATGTGAATTATGCAGAGCACATTTCCATATTAGCCATGTTGCAAAAGAAAACACACAAAAAACCCCAAGAAAAATAAAGAAAGTAAAAAAAAAAAGTATAATGCTTGTTGATTGATGCATTGCCTAGAAAAGGGTTGGAATTGGTGGAAACAAACCGCGAAATGAAAGAGAACTATTATTTTCTTAAGCCAAGAGTAAAGTGCTTTAAAAAGACTATGGAAGGTAGAAGCTCAGGGAATTTGGGTTCTTGGTACATCAGGGGCAATTAAACCTAGAGGTTAGCTGCCAATGCTATCAGTGCCACATAACACAATGAATGAGAACACTACCATGCCCCTTCCTGCATCCTCTTTTTTCTCTTCCTCCTAATCCCCTTCTGCTGTATGGATCTCCTTGCAAATCCCTTTTCTTTAGCAGTCTCTCTGTCTCTCTGACTGTGTGTCTATCTCTTTCCCTCTGCTTCCTATAGAAGTCCTACCCTCATGCCTCACTATAGCAAGGAAGCAACTGGCTCTGGATTCTTGAAGGCAGAGCACAAGGTTGAGTTTCCAGCACTAGAAAGGTTGTGTATAGGCTCAGAAATATACTTATAAATATTACTGTTGTCTAGGAATCAGCCTAATAGAACCTAGAGAATCTCATCACTAGATTGACAACAGGGTGAGGATATTTTTCCCTTTTGGTCACAGCAACTCTGGAAGATCATCTACTAAGTCACAGAGGGGTCACCATCTTGATCAGGGGAGGGAACGTCAACACTGACCAAAGTACATATCCCTGAAGTGTTAATGAAGTGTTGACAATCTCTTGCTTTGGGTCTTTCACCAACATTACTGGAAGCACTCAAGACTAAAGAATTCACTAATGTCTGCTTGTTGTGTCCTCATATTTTCCTAAGGCCTGTCTTTAGAAACAGAAGTAAATCAACCTTACTCAAGGACATCTGAGTTCTGGGGGCTGAACAGAGTTTTGATTACAATATTCTGAATCTTGGTTTTGGAAACAATAACATTCATACAGTTATGATACTCATAGGGCTAATTAAGTTCAAATTAAATTGTACAGTTGTGGATCTTTCTCTTGATAGTCTGAAAGTTTGATAAATGAATGCCCAATTATTGCTGCTCCATCAGATGTACTTACTAAAACAGTCAGGTTGTTGCGACTTCCTGAAGTAATTCCTCTAGTTCCTTCTCCTTCTTCCATTTCTGCACCTATGTTCTCTTGTCCCTAACAAACTGGATTTTCTTTACAGACTCTCTGACCTAAACAATGTGGGTATGAATTCCAATCCATCCGTGCCCTTTCATTCTGTGTAATTCTTATCCATATTTTACATGCATCTTTGACAGAGGACCTGTCCAGGATGCTGGAGATCTTTCCCTGAGTCTTTCAACATCTCCCAAACACTGGTCCAACACCTGAGCTGTCCTACTGTCATGTTCCTTGTTCTCACTTTAAGACTGTTCCAAGTTGTTTTTTTTTCCCAGTCAGATCATCTTCCATGATGTCTTTTATGCCACTGAATGCATGTAAGTCATCAATGGCTATGTGCTTCAGCCTATCTGTAATCCTTATGCATCTTTTAATTGCCCTTTAGGTCATCTGCAGTTTTAAATCTTCCTAGATTGTGTTATTCCATGATTTGCAGTCATATGGTATGACCAAAAGAATAGTGATGTTAAAAAGATGAGCTCTGGCAGCAGTGAGTGTCCCATGAAATAGTGACAAACTGAATTGAGACACATTTTATATCTTTTGCTTTAAATCTCAATTCAACTGATAATAGAGACCAGATTCTAGTTGGTAAGAAACCAAAGACTCCCTGTAGAAAAGTAACTGGTTAAGTATGACTTAATCTGGGTTTGTTTTACTTTTCAGGATTCAAAGCTAAAACATTAGGTGGCAACTGGAATCACAAATATGTGATCACAATGGGCTAGTGAGATGATTTGTTTGGACCATGACCCAGGGGAACGGCAGCAAAACCTCAGGAAAATGACTGTGAGATCAGCTCCAGGACAAGAGTCAGTTCAGCAAGCCTTGTACTAGTAGGATCAGCTTAATGTGGCAAGTTGAGAAATAATTAGCACATGTTGAAGAGAGATTTATCTCTGGGTGGTGGCTTCAGCTTTTTGCACTAAGGTTCTCCACCAGGCCGTTCCTTTATACGGCATAACCACTCCTAGGCTGCCATTTCAAGAGTCCATCTAAATGCTGGGGCTCACCTTTCTCTTTTAGGCTGTATGGCAGCAAGGACCACAGGCCATTCCCTCTTGTAGTGTAACGACAGCTGTATTTGGAAAGTCCTCAGTGATGCAGAGATATCTCTCTTAACCTCTTTTTTTCTGCCCCATATGAAAAATTTCCTACTTATACTCTGGCATAAGTTTCATGATCTTTGTGAGTTGCCGCTATGTGGTTCTAATGATTGGTGGTTGTGAATCAAATTGGTTGTGGCCACTGCTCTCATTTATCTTGCTCCTGATTATGCACACCTGGATTTGGGCTCAGACTAAAAAACAAAACTGCTCAGCATTCCTACAGAATCTGCTTTGAAGATACATATCTGAGCATACATGTACTAACTTTTATCCTCTTGCTTAGAAAACCAGTCACAAGAGTATAGAAATAGATGAAAGTGACTATGTCATATGAAACACAATTTATACAAGAACTATAAGGAAATGAAAGTCCCTGGCCACGGAAGAACAAAAGATGGCTACCCTCGCATATTTACCAGATGGAGGATCTAAGGCATAATGATGGGGAGCACATGTTTATACCTTTAGAGCAGCATATTCATACATAGTGTTACTAATTTGTCCAGCTGCAGGAGGAGACAGTTGTTATCTAAGCATAAGTTCCCCAACACACCTGGCCAGGGGACCACCACTGGTGGAAATTTGGAGCAACTTATATATTGCAGTTCCTCCTCAGACATTCAGAGGTGGGGAGTGGAGGAGAGGCCAAGTACTGGGGAGAGACGATGACTAAAATCTGCTGAAAACTAACATCATTTAATAAGGAGTGGCTTCCAGGAAGCAAGATCAACAGAATGCAAAAATTCATCCATGTATGCCCAGAATGAAATTTGAACAAAAATGATTTAAAAGAGGCTTAAGCTTCAGCAATAAAATAAAATATGTAGTACCCTGACTTGGAGTCATTTCCTCACCTCCTTCTCTATTCCCACCCACTGCTACCTTCTGTTTCCCTTGCTTTTTTCCCCTATTATTACATAGATTCCCTGGAGGTGCTCTGAAGGGACAGACACTTCTTTACAGAGATTATGCAGGTCAGTTCCAGAAATGTTTTTTGAATTAAGATGGTTTATTTAAAGCAATAAGAAGCTGCCACAGAATAGCCAAAATTATAGATATTAGAGATGGAAAAGACCTATTAGATCATTGAGACTGTCCCTCAGGACCAATGCCGGAGAAGCAATTGAAATAAAACTATCTGCTCACTCCAAGTTCTCTCCCTGGTTAGTAAGACTAAATATACTCCTACAGGAATCAGACTTGGAAGGTCATGACTGAACTGCAAAACTTTCTTATTTTAATTCTTCTTGCTGCTTTGGCAGTCAGAGTCTGGGGACACTAAGCTTAGTCTAAATCCTATGAATAGGCTTCCCACAATGCTTCTGCTTTGGAGGGTGGGGTAAATATGAAGATATGGAGCTGCTGTCAAGTCACAGCTTTTTTGCTCATCTCCTAGGAGCACCAAAATGCTGAGACTCAGAGTCTATACTCTATTAACTCATTTCCTGGTACATTTCAAATCGCCGCCAAGACATCCTTGTGTGTAAGCTGCCCCTGAAGACCAAGCCACACTAGACAGGGGCCAGCCAGAATGGGAAATCTATGAGCTGCAGGGAATACAAGTGGGACATAGCACTGGGGGTTGATTCTCTGAGGATTCTGGAATGTAGACAAGGGTCCTATGTCAAGTGGCACATGATACGTGTGGAAGTTTATAACCACAAAACTATCCCAGAGATCAACAGAAAAAAGTCGATTTCTGAAGGAATTTTCTCTGGGGAAAAAACATAGGTTGAAAGATGACCTTCAAAATACTTCAGATATGAATTAAAACTTTAAAGAAATTATGTCAATTTTCAAGTATATTTCTAATCTACACTCCTTGTGTTTTTCATAGAATGGAAGAATTAGGAAATTAGTCAGATCTTTCCCTTTCAGGGTTTCAACAAAGGAAAAAAAAAATGTATATTTTTAACAGAGATTATACCAGGGTCCTGTTTTCAACCTCAAATTAGTCACCTTGAATAAAATACGTAAAAAGGACTATAGATTTAGAGGTGAAAGAAACCTTGACCTGCACCTAGTACAACCCTTTAATTTTAGAAATGATACTTACAAAAATGTGTTGTGTGTGTGTGCATGTACATGCATATGTATGTATGTACGTTTTTCTGTGTCCTTGTAGATTGAAATTCTGGCAAAGGGTTTTGGGGCAAACTTTCAAATCACCACTTAAGGGAATTTTTATATGTTATTCCTGGGTTTTATCAAAACCTAACTACTGACAAAGTACAACAAAAATTTCTATCCTGTTTGTTTCCTATAAATATCAAAATGGGGGTAGGGGAAAGGGCACAAAGTATACTGAGAAATATATTCTTTGGCCCATGTGAGTTAAGGAGAATTAGGCTGAGAGGTTGTGAGTTAAGATCTAACTCTACTCTCACCTTAGAGAGGAAAAGATTGAGAAACAGTGGGCAACTCCCCTAACCTTCAATGAGTTATACACTAATGTGGGAAGGGAAGTCACATCTATTGATCCCTAATGCAGTACTTATTTTTATCCAAGAGAAAACAATTTCTGGAACTCTGTGACCTTACAGTCAAGTCCACCTGGACTCACAAAGCATAAAATTCCCCAAAATTTAATGAGAAGGGGGAACCTTGCAGAGATGCTCCAGCTGACAAGGGTGTGTGCAAGCCCTCTATTTCAAATTTTCCATGGAGGTAATGAGGGCATCAATGACACTGCAGAGTTAGTTGCCCCAGAGGACATGAATTCTGGTAAGCTAGAATGGATTTACAATTTGCATGCTCCTGTGTAGCTTTTAAATGCAACAAGTAATATTGATGTTTCTTGTGCAGCTCATGCCTCTTGCCACTGGACTTTTATTGCCTGAAACCTGAACCTCACCAGCATCTCATCAGCAATCTGCTCACATTTTATTAATCTCTGCTTTTGAACCTTTGTCCATCTATGACACTGTGTCCTATCTCTGAGTCTTTTCAGCTAACCTACCAATCTACCCAGCTCTCATGTTCAAGATTGTTCCACATTTCCAAATCCCTATCCTACCTCCCCTAGGGACAGAAGGTGACTTGATCTGTAACATGGACCCTGCCCAGTCTCAGTCTTCATACTATCAAGATATAGGGCAGTATGGGGAAAAAAAGGTTTATAAGAAACAACATAAGTAAAGAGACTGGTGGCATCTAAGCAGGTAGAATGAACTGATGGAAAAACAACCAAGGTATTTAAAAAATAAAGATATATACAGGATAAATTGGGTATAATCTGAGAGGGAAGGTGCTAAGATAAAGGACTAGCAAAGGCTTCTTGTTAAAGGTGGAAGCCAAGGAAGCCTGAAGGAGAAGATGAGGAAGAGAGTTCTAGGCATGGTGGAAAGCCAGTGAGAGCTTGCTGCAGTCAATCCTCATTGCACAGAAAAGGACCATGTTTCAGCCTTCTGATAGTTCTAGTTTCATGACTATTACAGGGACTCAAACTTCAATCAGAGAACAATCAAGAGATAACATTCAGGATTGCTGCTGGGTCAGATGCAACTACGGTCATCAAAGTCAAAGCCAAAAATAAACAAACAAAAAACACACCACAGTCCAATGCCATTAAGTATCCCCAGCTTTGGTGATGAAATGCCAGTCTTTGTACTGACCATCTACTATGACAAAGTGTTTATTAAGATCCTACTGTGTAAAGAGATCAGGGAAAATGACATATATAAAAATATTTAAGGGGAGGGAAGTGTTTACCCCAGTTAAGTCTTTCCTCCCATTATCTGATCGTGGACACAGAAGACTATCAAAAAGCAGCAAAGCATTTACAACCGAAATGAATCTTGCTCAGTATGACGACTGAAACCCTTCATTCTGTCTGCCACTACTCCTACTCAAACTGATTGTCTTTTAATAGCTTCAATGAAGGTTGTTTAAGGAAATAATATACCACATCCTCAGTTCTCCAGGGAATAATATGGCCAGTCCTAGAGGAAAGCAGGCCATAGCTGAATCTGCTACTTTATGAGTAAAACAGGAAGTTCAGACCCCCTTTTATTGTACCTTTTTCATTTTTGAAAAGGTGCCCAAACAATTCCAAGTCAAGTCAAAGCAAAGTTATTAATGTCAAGAAGCCAAGATCTTTCTCCATGGTTTGCTGAATGAGGAAGGAAGAAAACTGTTTGTACTCGGCTGTCCTCTGCTGCTCTGGCTTTAACCAACTGAAGCAGAAAAGGCAAAGAGATGAATTAGTGAAAGGGGATGATGTTTATCTTTTGGCTCAATCTAAAATCACAACGTTCTGCTCTCAGCTCTAGCAGCCCAAAGTGGCTGTTGTATCTTTAAGACAGATAGTCTCTTCTCCTAGAGACGACAGACTAATTATAGTCCTTCTGCCAGAGGGAACTCACACATGCAAGCCATTATGTAAAATATAATTTTTTTCTTTAAGAATGCTCAAGATCATTAGACATGGTTTCTTCAATGCTAGAAAATCAGGCCAAAAATGAAAATAAACAGTTTCAAGAATTTGCAACATAATTCCCTCATGAATTTATGGAAATATAGTAGAAGGCCCTAAAATGTGGTTTGACATTTCATACGGTGCTGTTTTTCTATTTTTCCAATTCTCTAACATTTGCCCTCTTGTCCGAGATCATTTCAGTTACACTGGATTTCATGGGTTTGAATGGCAACAGCTCTGGCTATTCCCAAATCCCAGAGCTTTGGTAAAAGGGGGAGGTCGAGGGGGGAGAGCTAATGAACAACAGGAAGCAACCCAGGCACTTTCTTGTAAATTAAACAAACTCCTTGTAAATTAAGTTTGGTAACACAGGGGCACAAATGTACAGCTTTGGAAACATGCCGGAGCCTCTGACAAAGGCCATTCCAAACACAGCTATGCTTTCCCTAACGATGTGCTATGCTAATTGAAAGCTAAGGTGATGATTCCGTTGATTTAACAGTTCAACATGGTGCTCTTATAAAGGATAATAAAGTTTGCAATAAATAAGTCATGGAAATGTCGGCATTCATGTGAATAGCATTAGAGGCATTCTTGTAAGGGAAAGGAAATATATTTCACGTCAATCAGCTTCCATATCAGAAAGCCAGTAACAAACAGGTTGCCAGGCCTCATAATTCATGTCAGCAGACACTGATTAAGCATCTCTATGTTCTGTTTTAAATGGTGGGAAGAAAATCAAGTAAAACCAAACAGTAGGCCTTCTAGGAGACTACAATCTACTCTAGGATAATAAGAATTCCTCTTTCAACAGTGCTTCAAATCACAAAGTGTTTCCTCACAACAACCCTCTAAGATGAGCTGTATATTCCCATTTTTTATAGGATTTTCAGATTTGGAGCTGGAAGGGCTCTTAGGGATCTTCTAGTCTAACTCCTTAATTTAACAGATGAGGAAACTGATGAGGACAGAGAGATTACAGTGCATTTTAACTTGTGTCCTAGAGGGACTGGGATGGTGGGGAGAAGCTACTAAACTGATACTTGTTCAGTGCAGTTCTCATTGTCTCCATCCTGCTCAAGAAGTTTCAATGATTCCCTATTACCTCTTCTAGGATAAAATGCCAACTCCTCTGACACTCACAGCCCTTCCCAGCTAGTTCCACGCTTACACTTCTTGATTTCATTGGTGCCCTTGCTCTTCTGTGTGCATGACATTCCATCTCCTGCCTCCCCAAGGGCCTTCACACAAACTGCCTCCCAAGCCTGGAACGCTCTCCCTCCTCCCTTCTGCCTCAAGGCTTAGCTTAAGCCACCTCCTCCTTCATAAGCCCCCTTCTGACCTCTCTGTCTCCTGCACTTTGTTAGTGTTGTAACCCTCCTTAAAATTAGTGTTCAAACCCTCCCTAAAATTACTTTATATTTAATTGGAAATATATTGTATTTGGGAGACATCATGGAGTGGCTGAAAAAGAGCCATCCTCAGAGTCAGGAAGACCTGGGTTCCAATCTTGCTTTTAACACATTTCAACATATTTAACACTTATATAACACAACAACATAACACAGTATATATAACATTTGGACTTCGTGACCAAGTTACTTAACCTCCAATTAACCCAGGCAACTCTTTGAGTTGATGTGCAGTGGTCCAAGGAGTTTCTTCATGGTAGCTCCCTGCTCCAACAGAATCTTACTGAGAGCTTAAATCAAAATAACTAAATAAAAAATAGAACTGTAAGGAATCTTAGAGATCACAGCATCATGGAAGAAGGGCTAGAAAGGATCTTCTTAAAAATTACAACTTCACCAGGAGGCAATTTTGTAAATTATTTCATTCCTTTATATTTTCTCCAATTAATATTCAATCTGTACTATTTATGATTCTTTGATCATAAATCACACATGAACCATCACTTTTTGCCTGTAGTGCAGAAATGAGAGAGCTGGAAAGGACCTTAGAGGTCATCTGTTCCTAACTCTGATTTTACAGGGAGGAACACTTGAGGCCCAGAGAAGGGAAATTACTTGAATAAGTTGGCATAGATAGCAATTTGGTATAGCCAAATCTTGAACCCAGATTCTTTGACTCCAAAGACAGCCCTCCTTCTACACTGCTATGTATGCTGCTTTCTAATTATTTCAGACTGGGAAAAACTTAGCCTTTGATGAGCCAGATAAAGAGACACTCCAGCAGAAAAGAGAGTGTAATGAAATGTGTTATTACATGTTATTTATTAGTACCGTGTAGATCATGAGGTTTATTTTTAAACAGTTGTTCACATTTCTACAATGCTTTAAAACTTACAAAGTGTATTCCCTACAAACTCTCAAAAATACATACGTTAAAATCCCTGTTTTGCAGATAAGGAAACTGAAGCACAAAGAGGTAAGGAACATTCCCAAGGTCACAGAACTAATAAGTTTCAGCTAGGATTTGAATCCAAGTCTCTGGATTCTTAAGAGCAGCGTGCCTTCATATTACACCATGGTACTTCTCAAAATTTCTTTTGGCTTAATTGGACCAATTATTCTGTTTAGTTTAACCCCATTAGCTTACAGTCCTTGCTGTAGAACAACTCTACATAAACAAAAATATTATACATTTAAAAGGGACTGCCTAAAAGATTTTGTTTAAATGAATAACTATATTGCTATAAATCAAATCCCTATCCTGCAGGATCTAGAAGTGAAATACTCATCCTCTCTGTGATGTACTCACAAGTACAAAAAGCACTTTGAACCTCAGGAGAGGACAGAGTGCTACTGTGTGCCTCTGAACAGCACTGCATAGCTCCTCGTGATCTCATACATGCACCTTGTCTTCTGACTCTCAGTTTAGTTGTGCACTACTTTGTTTCACTGAGTATTTTATAAGCTCCATAATTTGGAGGGATTGGAGGAATGAAAAGTAGTACCTCCCGGCTGATCATCTGACTGTGCCTACCATCTCCCAATGCACTAGCCTTCAGTCCAGTCCCTCAGCGTCTTTGGGAAGCGGAATGACACTCTCCACTCTGATGAATATTCTCACATGTGGTTCTACCTTTTGTACCCAGTGATTCTGAATCCCTGTAGATCATCCAAATCCCACTCACCACTCCTACCTCCCAATCACTTATTCTCATCCCCCTACAAACATACCCCTATCTCCTCCATCCTGAAAACATGCTTGCTTGATCCTTCCATCTCTAATAACTCTAATCTACGTTTCCTTTGCCCTTTGTAGCTAAACTCCTCAAAAAAGCCATCTACAATCTGTGCTTCCACTTTCTCTCTTTACTCTTCTTAAGCCCTTACAATCCAGCTTTTGATTTTATCATTCCATCCAAACTGCTCTCTCCAAAGTAATCAATGATCTCCTAATTGCCAAATCTAATGGCGTTTCTCCAGTCCTTGTTTGCCTTGACCTCTCGGTGGCCATTAACACCATTAATCACTCCCTCCTCCTTGACACTATCTTCTCTCCAGGTTTTCAGGGCACCACTTTCTCCTGATCCCCCTCCTGCTTATGTGACTACTTGGTTTCCTTTGCTGGACTCTCTTTCAGGTCATATCCTCTAACTGTAGATGTTCTTTCTAGGGCCCCTCTTTTCTTCTCCCTTTGTACTACTTGGTGATCTCATCAGCTCCCAAGGATTTAGTTACCATCTCTATGCTGATGCCTTTTGGATCTATCTTGTCCCAACCTCCCTGCTGACTTCCAATCTTGCATCTCCAATTGCTTTTTTCAGATACCTCAAACTTGATGTTCAGTAAACATCTCAAACTCAACATGTCCACAGTGGAACTCACTATTTCCCCTCATAAACCCTCCCCTCTTTCTACTGTCCCTACTACTATAGAAGGCATCACCAGCATCAGTCCCTCAGCCTTGCAGCCTAGGAGTCCTTTTGGACTCCTTACTGCCTTTCACACTGCACTCTCCCCAATATTCAATCCACTGATAAGGCCCATCATTTCACCTTTCAGCATCACTCAACAATCTCCCTTTCTTTCCTCTGATAAATGTCCTCATCACCTCACACCTGCACTACTGCAATAGCCTCTGGTGGGTCTATCTGCCTCAAGTCTCTCCCCACTCCAATCCATCTTCTATTCAACCAACAAAGTGATTTTGGGAAGGTGAATGTCTGATCATGTCTGTCCTCTACTCAATAAGCCCCAATGGCTTCCCATTGCCTCCAGGATCAAATACAAAATGTTCTACTTGGCATTTAAAGCCTTTCATAGCCTAGTCCTCTCCCTACCTTTCCCCCCAACGTACTCTTCCATCCAGTTACACTGGCCTCCTGGTTGTTTTACAAACAAAATACTCTAATCTACTGGTTCTGGGCATTTTCTCTGGCAGTCCCCCACACCTGGAATGTTTTCCCATCTTTGATACCACCTGACATCCCTGACTTCTTTTAAGTCCCAATTCAAACACGTCCCTTCTTCTACACGAAGCCTTTCCCAACTCTTCTTGACTTGAGTGCCTTCCCTCTGTTATTAATTTCTTATTTATCCTGTATCTAGCCTACATGTACATTATCTGTTTACAGGTTGTTTCCATAATTACACAGTAAGAAGGAAAGGACTGTGTTTTGGCCCCCCTCTTTTTTAAACCCCCAGCACTCAGCTCAGCGTGTGGCCCATTGTAGGAGCTCAGTAGATGTTTAGTGATTGGTCAGCACAACACGATGACAAGAATGCTGGCCTTGGGAGACTGGAGCATCTGGATTCAAATACTGTCTCTGGTACTTCTAAACTGGGTGATGGCTTGCAAGTCTTTTAATCTCTTTGAGCCTTAGTTTCCTCATCTGTAAAATGCTAACAATAGTATTTACCTAGCTCCCAGGGTCGCTGTGAAAATAAAATGAGATAATGAATGTGAAGCCCTTTGAAAATGCTCGTGTTATATAAATTATTATTACTATAATAAATTTCAATGATTTGTATTTAGCAGTCAGAGGAATCTGAGGTGGAAAAGGTAACAGCAGTTAGCAAGTGCTAATTATCAAATATAATAATCACAGAACAAAAGTGTAAGCCACTGAATCACAAGCTGTACCCTCCTCCACTACTATCTAAAACTGTACCAATGGAAATGTTTATTTCTTTATGGAGAATGAGGATTGAATGGACGGGGACCAAAAAAATCATAGAATGTCAAAGTTAGAAGAGACCTTGGATCTTATTTGTCAAACCCTCTCATTTTATAGAGGAAGAATCTGTGGTATAAGGAGGTTAAGTGATTTGTTCAAGGCTACATAGTAAGTAGCTATTCTGAGACTTTAACTTAGGTTTCTGGGCCTATTATGTTCTTCTCACTACCCATATTTGTTATACAGGATTATTCCTTACATAAAATTCCTTATAACTAAATCAACAAAACTTCCCTTCTATGAGTCTTTGAAACACTCTTGTTGTAATGGATTTATTTGTGTAAATTAGGAATCAAAGAGAAATTAAGTCAGTAATAACCAATTTTTCTTTAGTTTTAGCTTACACAATGATATAAAGCCCAAAAAGGAAAAAAAAAATTCTGAGTTAAAAATGATGTAAATTTTCCAGCTTCTAGCACTTCTGGAATCTTGCTGGGGTTAATTTGGGTCTAGGTATTTCAAAGTTTGTATGGCTCTAACTTTAATTTGATGAAGTCCCAAAAGTAAACTTTGTAACAGAGGCAAAAATATTCCATACAATTCAACACAACTGACAGTCTGTTCTCAAGGCAGCCAGGACTGAATTAGAATGTTTTATTTGTCTTACTCCAGAAGAGGGTGGTGCTGTGTCTCTTAGTAAAAGTTATTTGTGACAGAAATACCTTACAGGTCAGTCCAAAGCCAGGTAAGGGGTGTAGGCAGGAGTATAGAACTTGTTTTAGAACATTTTTTAGGGTTATACTGGTAATTTTTATTTTGAAATCCACAAGTGCGACAATTCTAAGTCATGCTAAATTTTTACATAAAAAGTTCCAGTATGAAGATTAATAATTTTAAGCTTCACCTATTTACAGCAAAGACTTCCTTTCTTCCATCTTTCCTTCCTCCCTTCCTCCTTCCCTACCTTTCTTCCTTCCATCCTTTCTCCATCCCTCCCTCCCTTCCTTCCCTCCTCCCTCCTTTCCTTTCTTCCTATCTGCCTTCCCCCCTTACTTTCTTCCTCCTTTCCTCCCTTTTTCATCCCTCTTGTCTTTCTAGATATACTTCTTCATTTCTTTCCTTTCTTTTCTCTGTCCTGAGAGTGTTATACCCTGGCTCCTGAAATACAGGACTCTTGTGTAGTAAGGCTATCTCACTATTCCACTCAAATGTGTTGCTAATGAGGTTAGTACTTAATAGAACCATAGAAAGACCTTGGGAAAAAAAAAAAAAGAAAATAGCCTGACAAATGTGTTGATCAAGGAATGCCAACAACCCTCCCAGGGTCCTGACTGAATTTCAAGGATTCTAAAAAAATGCAAAAATGGACTTTTGTGCTTGGTGAAAAATCATAACATTGAAACATAAGTCCATTTATCTTTTAACTATTTTTCCAGTCCTCTTCCAAAATTTTGCTGGTTATTAAAACATGGCTGTGTAAATAGAAATGTTCTGCTTTATAACTTACCCCCTCTTTCTCCTCCTTATGCCTACAATGCAGACATTGTTCATTCTATCACAGGCATTCTCCCGGCAACAGGCCTTGATGTCAGACTGGTTCATGACTTCATAGTGGCACAGTAAGGAAGAACTTCTCAAAAATAACATTAAGAACTGATTTGCTGTAGCTCCCATGGAAGTAATCCAAGATCTTGAGAAATATGGTTTCTCTTGTTTTTCAAATAGGGGCAGAGACATCAAGCAATACCAACAGGATTTCTCCAAGAGTGTACAAATCAGTGATAAAGCCATAGTTAGTATGGCACCTGAACTAGTCTAAGTCTTCAAACAGAAATACACACCATAGAATTTGAAATCATTTCAGTAAGTAACATCCTCTCCAAGCATCTGTACGCTTTAACTGTTATACACATGGCAGGGAAAAGGGACATGAGGAA
The DNA here is from genome assembly GCA_028646575.1 of Pseudocheirus occidentalis. Taxonomy (NCBI): domain Eukaryota; kingdom Metazoa; phylum Chordata; class Mammalia; order Diprotodontia; family Pseudocheiridae; genus Pseudocheirus; species Pseudocheirus occidentalis. The sequence continues at coordinate 204,090,088 of CM053593.1, read as the reverse complement.
TAAATTCTCCAATTACTATCTGAGAGCCACTGGAGAAGTTGCCTCACTTCTAAGTACTTTGCTTTTCCTTATCTCCAAAAACTAGGTTGAACTAGATCATTTCTAGGGTTTTTTCCAGCTCTAAAATTCTAGGATATGGCCCTGTATCTAATCCAAGGTATTAACATGTGAGTCATCCTGAGTCAAAGAATCAAGGAATGTCTAATTTGACAGGAACCTTAGGGATCTTGTGGAGTCACTACGCCATAAAGATGTATTCATTAAAAAATAATAATAATAATAATAATAAAAATTCATAATCAATCTACTAAGCATTTACTAAATATCTACTATAAGTCAGATACTATGCTAGGCTCTGTGAATAAAGTTATGAAAGTGAAACATTCCTTGTGCTTCAAGAGATGACATTTAAGATAGTAGGTAGAAAGCTACAGAATGGTGGGTATGGCATGAAGATCTGGCTTCACATCCTGTCTCAAGCCATTGAATATGTAACCTTGACAAGTTAGTTGTTCTCTCTGAGTCTGTTTTCTCATCTATAAAATGGGGATAATCATAGCACCTACCCAAACCTTAAAACATTATAGAAATATCATATGTTATTATTATAATGTTATTTTTAAGAGGCGGTGTGATGCGGTAGTCACAGGGTTTCACACATTCCAGTTGTCTGATGAGAGGCAAATTACTTACTTCTCAGTGCCTTCAGGTTATATTCTAAAATGCTAAATTATAGAGTAGATTTTTCACACTGTGAATTCTTCTCTAATGAAAGAAAACACAAGTCTGCACCCAATCCCCCATAAGTGTGTATTTGTATGTATGCACATGTATATATACACGTATATATGCATATATATTCCATTTGAAGACAGACTACTTCAGATGCTATATACACGTGTGTTTAGCACCTGAAGCAGTCTTTTAAGTTTTTTTTGTGTGTGTATGTGTCTATAGCACCTGCTTCAAATGGAAATACATGCTTCAGAATTTGAACTCATTGCAGTATTAAACATCTCCTAACATCTATACTCTTTAACTGTTATACATGAGGCAGAGAAAAGGTATGTGAGAAATACATGTGTGTATACACACATACATACACATATATGCAAAAAATATGTACATCCATATACATGAACACATATATACTGTATGTGCATGTTTATGTGTATTCAATCAGTCCCCTAGTAGGTATCCCATCAGGGAATCTTAATTTTATTTGGGTATTGGATTCCACATCCAGAAAGGGAAGGTAAAAGGTGAAACGCTACATTATATGCTCAAATGATACCAGGGACAGAAACGGGAAGGTGGCAAGAAGGCTGGATTTGGAGTCAAAGGATTTGAGGTGGAAATTTAGGCTCCGCTACTTCTGTGTCATTGGGCAGGTCACTTGCTCTTTCTGGGACTTATCTTCCACATCTCCATAATGAGGGGCTGTCTAGATGCTCCCTAAGGTCTTGTCCAACTCAGATCCTACAATCTTTCATTTTACACATAAGAAAACCAAGTCCCAGAGAAGGGAAATGACTCACTTGAAGTCTCACCATAAGTAGCAAAACAGGAACTTCATTGCAGGATTTTTCTACTGCTTTATGAATCTTAGAACTCGTTACAAAAATCCCAAAAAAACAAAGAATATCAAACATTTTTAATCTATGTGCCCATTGCCACAGATTTTGTACACAGTAAAATACAAACAATGACGAGGACCTCTTCTAGGATATACTGTTCAGACAAGGTCAACAAGTTCATAATTTACTAGTGTGTAACAGAAAGGGATTTCACAGAGAACACAAATTCCTTGAATTTCCTTCAAGGAAAATCCCGTTGTATTCAGTTCCCAAGAGATCAACTTTGATAAATATCAGCAGGTGTTCTTTAGAAGATGTGAGTAGGCAAAGCAAAAGAGAGGCTCTAGCTAGGACCCTCACTGACCCTTATAAATTCAAGCACTCACCCAGAATGGGACTCCAATTTGGATTCTGGAAGCAGGTGTAAAATGCGGAAAATTAGTTCTACGTTGAATATCTTTTTTATGCTTCATTTATTATAGGTGCATAAGGAAGAGGCAAAGGTTGCTGATAAAGTTATTCAGAATGTAGTGCAGTGGATAAGGCACTGATCACTAGAGTCAGGAAATCATGAATTCAAATCTGACCTCGGGTGCTGTGTGACCCTGCGCAAGTCACATAACCCTTGTTTGCCTCAGTGTCACCATCTGTAAAAATGTGTTGGAGAAGGAAATAGCAAATCATTCTAATTATCTGTGCCAAGATAATCCCAAATGGGGTCACAAAAGTTCAGACACAACTGAAAAATGACTAAGTAACAACAACAACATGAAACAATATATTTGCTGGGGCTTCTTGTTCCAGTGGCAGGATGGTGTGGAGCATTCCACAGGATTTCTTAGGACATGGTAGGGGAATGAAGAAAGGTGGGAAGGGATTGTAAGATTAGGCTTCCATCCTGGCACTGAGCTGTGTGGCACTGGGAAAGCCATCTGCCCCTTCTGGGTCTCAGTTTTCCTCAAGGGGGATTTAGCCCAGATGATCTCTTAGTTCCCTTCCAGCGATAACAGCTTATGTCACAAGTCCCAAATAATATAAGTTTGTGATTTATAACAAGTCACAAACATTCATAATACTAGCATATGAAGCAAATCAATTACTTTAATAATGATTATTTCTTGGTTCAAACCATACCACTCTAAGTGTGTTTTACTTCAAATAAAAAAAATTATAGGAAAATGCAAATTACAAAGGAGATCTATGGGGACTTTATTTAATCTAAGCATTTAAATACTTATTTAAATATAGAGAGATATCTGTGGTATAGTGGAAAGGGCTACAGATTAAATATTACAGGAATATGGGTCCAAGTCCTAGTTCTATTAGCTACTTGGTCAATTTATTCAATTTACTTGGGCTTTAGTTTCCTCATGCATAAACTGAAGGAGAGGTTTTAAAGGACCCTTCCGGCTTTCTATGCTGTGAACTGGCACAAGTCTTTACTTACATAGTGTCAGCTAGTGCTGGTGGAGTGGGAACTGGGCAGAGATCCTCAAAGCTTCCCTGTAAGAGCAACTGTCTATTAAAGATCAATCAGAAGGGAAGAAAAAAGGCAATGGAAAAAGAATATGGGATTTACACACAACTTTCTAATAACTCACATTCAGAGAAGTCATCAATTGCCATTGTGTAGGAAGATAAAAGGGAGCAGACAATTTAAAACAGATTCTGTCAGTCAGTCAACAAGCATTTATTACCACGTACCATGTGCCATGCACTGTATTTTTTTCACTTTAAATTTGGACTATTAAACTCATCCATGATTAAGAAAGCAAATATCTGCAGATAATGAAATAAAAAAAATAGGTGGGCTAGTTTTACTGGGTTGGTCCCTCCCCCCACTTATTACAAAGAATTGCTTCTGGGACGGCATGGGGGCCAAATTACTTTAGGAAATTTAGGTAATGTGAACATAAAAGATATCAATAAAATTTTATTTAAAAAGTAAAGTGAAGAAACAGAATTCCAAAGTTCCAAGTCCTTCTAACCCAAGACTATGCAGTGTCTTAAGAAGTGGGGACTGAACAAAAACGTTATTTGACTGCTTTGGGATCATTAAGCTTACTGATCACTTTCCTCTCAAAAGAGTTAACACTATCAACTGTCCCCATTTTACTCTGCAGGAATCATCCTTCTTCCTCCTCTTTATCCCATTCTACAGGGAATAGGTATTCAGGACTCTGGGGAGGACTTGATTCTTTCTTTTTTTTTTTAAAAAAAATTCTTTTATTAATTTATATTAAATTTAAATACTAAAAAAGACACAATAAGAAAAGAAAAAGGAACATTATAAACTTAAATACTAAAGCTTAAATACCAAATAAGAAAAGAAAAATGCATTGCCCATGTGCAGAGCAGAATGCAAGAGAAGATTCAAAATGTATAGCAATAAATTTCCATTTCAAGAAAGCCTATATAATAAATACTACATACACATTGTGTTAAGAGCTGCCCATATTTTCTTTGCTTCCTTGTAAGTTTTCTTTTGTTCTCTGCTGTGTACTTTTTACTCTGTCCTTTTTTCCCCCTTCCTCTGCACCCCCCCCATTTCCCCAACAAGGCTACAATTGAGCACGGGTGTGTATATATATATATGTATATATGTATATACGTGTACACACACATAAACACACATGTACATACATATACTTTGATACCTATAAGCATACTCATAGTCTAGTAATATACATTCATATGAATCTATGTAAGACCATACTATATACCTGCCTGTTCTTTGTTTCTCTGAGAGTGGATTAACCTCTTCCTTCATAAGTCCTAGATTTTTGATATTTTTCTAAGTCTACCAACTCACCATTTCCTACACCACAGCAATACTGGTTCAAACTTATATTGTCTAGTTGTTTTAAATGGTCTAAAATAATATTGATTAATATGGCTGATAGAGTGCAGTCTCCCTATTTTTAGGACTTGTTTATTTCTGAAGAAAATCATTAAGCTAGATTTTTGGGGTGGGGTGGAGGTAGAGGGATTGATTATGTGAAGCTTGGAGGTGATATTTCCAGTTCTTAAACAAAGTAAGAGCTAATTTTAGTTTGTATTAATTTATACTTAGGTGTTCAGCACTAGTGGATAGCAAGGTCTCAAACAAAGACAGATTTTTGTAGGGAAGTTCTTCATTGTTATTTAAAACAAAACTCAATAATCCTAGTGGGGGGCCTAAGGGATTTAGTTCCTTAATATTCAGCATATCCTAGCACTTTAAATGGTTTTGAACTTTGATCATGTGTTATTAAATGATAGGGCAGAGATAATTTTTCATATTTTGCTGTTCAATATCATGTATCTTATCTGAATGCCAAACATCACAGCTTGATGCTGTAAGAGAAATATGTTGGTGAAGGGAGGATCTTTAGCCATATACTATAGAATTCCTAACACTTAGATGCATTTGCTTTTATTTATTTATTTTGAAATGGTCAAAAATGTCTACTGAGAAAAGGTACCATTCATATTATTATCTTCTAGGGTACACAACAATGGAAAAAAGGTTTATGAGAACTTGTTAGTGAAAACTAAAAACATTAAATTCCGCCATACAGTCTACCTATTTTATATTAAGAACTATCTGTAACTTTGATGTTTGAGAAACTTTGTGAGTGAGTGGGTGGAGAGACAGAAAGCTGAACAGTTGTATGAAGTTTTTGAGAGCTACAAAGTGGTGTTGGAGTCACATGAAAATCCAGTAGAGAAAAGGATCTCAGAGACAAGACTGACGTTATACCAAAACCCAGGCCAAAAAGAGCAACTTTAACTATTCCAAAGGCTGTTCCAAATCCCAAGATTTTACAAAAGAAAACATTAAAGCATTTTTTTAAAGACTTGAATAGCCAGGGGGAGGTGAGAAACTTGCTCATGGACATTTGACCCCTTCTGTGCATGTACATTTAAATGATCATATCACATTAAGCTATTGTGGGCCTACAGAGCTGAACACTAGTCACCTTTCATCTTCATTTGTAGTCTTCTCGCTCTCTCTTTTTTTTTGCTTTTTTTTTTGGAGGGGAGAAGGCAGGGCAATTGGGGTTAAGTGACTTGCCCATGGTCACACGGCTAGTAAGTGTTAAAAGTGTTTGAGGCTGGATTTGAACTCAGTTCCTCCTGAGTGGCAGGCCGGTGCTCTGTTCACTGTGCCTCCTAGTCTTCCCTCTTAAATTTGACTTTTATATTCCTCCCGAGAAAGCCTCAAGGCTGTTCTTAGGTTGGGTACTTTTAAGTGTGAAATAATTTATTTGCCATATAAAATACTGAGTTTCCATTGCCATTTAATTTTTCTTTTTTAGAACCCCTCACTTATATTTAAATAAAATGAATTTCAATATATAAAAATGTTACCACTTTTCATCCAGTCCTAAGGCTCCATCAAGTTTCTCTGTTTGACTATTCATTCCCTTTCACTTTTCCTTTTACATGATGGTTCTCCTTCTGTCTCCTTGGATCACTTAACAAAGGTCTTTACAGATTAAAATTTTTTTTTCATATTGATCAATCTGAATTGTATTATAGTAATCCAGTACATTAATGCACTATGAATATTTAATATTAGGTGGTGCTCAGAAGGGTGAGGGGGAGGACATAGGAGAAAGCAGATTGGGGGAGGGGTTATACAGTGAGACGGCTGTTATGAGGTGTTGGATAGGGGAAAGATGGGGAGAAAATTTGTAACTCAAAATCTCATGGAAATGAATGACATATACAAGAAAATAAATTAATTTATTAAAAAAAAATAATATTCATATCCCTTAAAAAATAAAAAAAACCATTTAGGTGGTGCTGTGGAAGGATTGTTAGGCTTGGAATCAGGAAGACAATGTCAAAATCTGGGCAAGTCAATTCGCCTCTCTTGGCCTCAGTTTTCTTATCTGTCAAACGGGGATGATAATAGTACCTACCTCTCAAGGCTACTGTAAAGATCAAATGAGATAACATATAGAAAGAACTCTGCAAATCTTAAAGTGCTATATAAATGCTAGCTAGCTATTAATTTAGTTTCCCCTTTCACCCCACAATAACAAATGTTATAAAAAAATCTTTGAAAAGAATTCTTTTTTCCCTTTTGATAGTATCCTTAGGATAGATTTTCAACAACTAACTAATGGGATTAAAGGGTATGACTATTTTTGTAGTTTTTACTGGGTACTATTAGATTGCTTTTCTGTTAGAATGAGTAAACCTGGATCTCTGCAACTCTGCCAGTAATGGGTTTCTTGCTTATAATTATTTTGCCTAAACTGATGGTATAGGAGTATAGATTGCATTAGGATTTCATGCATTTCCAGTTAAAACCCCTTGATATTTGGATTGGTATTTTTTTTATGGTTTTTAAAGTTACTGTAAATAACATTTCTTTTTTATGTTTTCTTGATCTTTATTGCTATAATGATGTTTGTTGATATATTTCTATATCCTTAACTTATATCCTGTGAATTTAAGAAATTGTTACCTGCAAATAGCTCTTTTTATGTTTTTGTTTCTTGTTAACCTCTGTCTTTTTCCTGTCTTGTACAATTGCTAGCTTTTCTAATAACTTGTCACACAGAAGTGATAAAAGTAGGTACCTTTGTTTTATAGCCTTTTTAGTAGGAATGTTTCTAATACTTTTGGGGGAGGCATATTATAATGACTCTTGGTTAGCGCCTTTTATTTAGTCAAGGAAAAATATCTTCTCTTCTTTTTTTGTGTGAAATTAATATTGGATTGTTTTTTTAATAATCCAGTAAAAAATTCTCTTTTCCCTTCAGTTTTTTTGGGCTTATAGTTGTTAATGTTTTATATGTTAATTATATGTTAACGTTTTATAGTATTGCCTCATATTTGCCTCCAGGTATAAAATCTGCTGGGTCGTGATGCCAGATCTTAAAAATTATTGCTTTATTCTGTTGGCTAATATTTGATTTAGTATTTTTCATCTATGTTCATTATAAAAATTGGTTTATATTTTTCTGTTTTAGTGGTATTGTTGCCAAGTTTTAAAATAAATATATTTTCCTCATAAAAGGTCCCGAGTACTACTCTAGCTTTCTCTAAGTTTCTGAATAATCTATACACTATAGAGATTATTTGTTATTGGGAAGATTTTAAAGCATTCACCTATAAATCTATGTGAGACAGGTATCTATTTGTGGGAAAATTCATTTATAATTTGTCTTATATCCTCCTCTTAGATTGGTCTATTTAAGTGATTAATTTCTTGTCATGTCACTTTTGATAGTTACTATCTTTTGAAGATAGTCATCTATTTCCTTTAACATCTCTGGTATTCCAAAATGACATCCTTAACTTATTTGTCTAAATTATTTCTCTTTTTTCATTTATAAATTTGTTGATTTGTAGTTTTAGCAATTATTTATAATGCTATTTGCTAATGGGTTAAATTTATTGGTCCAATAAAAAGGAAGGTCCTGCTTAAAAAAAATTAGTTGTTCTTTCTTCTTGTATTGCTATTACCCCTTCTTTCATGAATTTTAATGTAAAATTGTTCAATGCATGAAAATTACTATATAGTTGTCTTCCAAAATTTCTAGGTATTATTTCCAGGTCAAACAAGTCACAGATATACCAAAATGCTTACCATTCCACTCAACAGAATTACTGTATTCTGGTCTAGTATACTGAAGATTTTGATGACTACCTTTTCTTAACTATCAGTGAGATAATATCTGTAAAGTACTTCATAAGCCTTAGAGTACTATGTAAATGCCATGTATTATTATTTCTCTACTGAAATCATTTCAGTCTCTACACTGCCTGACCAAAGGATACCCAGTGAATATATTCAATGGAATCAGTGTTGCTCTATCACCATCTCTTCCTTGGAAATAGGATTCCCTTCATCCAGAATAAAATGAAAAAAGATACCACAATCTTTTCTAGTTTAAATTATTTCCTGGATAATCCATTTTGTTATTTAAACTCATATATTTGAGTAGACTTCTAAGGCAAATACATAATGAAGCTTTCATAAATATGAATTTAAGACTTTTGTTTTTATAACACATTCTACTTATCCAGTTAAATATTCATTTTAGATGAATGTAATATGAAGTCTTTGGTATGTTTGTTATTTACAGGAAAGACCACAGTGGCTTCTTACAATGCAGAGTCATTTTTGGGTAAATATTTTAAGAATAAGTGCATGTTATTTAATCCAATAAATATGGACTACAGGGCAAGGGCCATATGTATTTCAGTATGTGCATTATTCAACACAGTTAACTGCTTTTTTTTCTGAGTATATTTAAGTTGTCACTTTCTGAAGATTCATATAGTATCCATCATACGCCATAGTATTTACATTATGACACAGTATTTTTAAAGAGACGTTTCCATCTCATTCCTCCATAGTATAGGTATTCATGAATTATACTGACCATAAACATCAGACTTCAAAAACATTTTTACTTTAGTACTCTGAAGATCTTTGATCATACTGTGCGAGTAATCATTGCACCAACATAGATTACATCTCTACAAAAGAGCAACGGTGTCAGAGAACGTGGGTTCAAATTATGCTACTGCTAGTTGTTAAGATACGTGATCTTGGGCTGACTTCTATATCTCAGTTTCTTCTCTTATACAATGAGGTGCTGGACTAGATTAATCCTAAGAGCTCCTAAATCCTGAGGGCTCTTAAATCTTTAAAATCTATCATTCTATTACTTGGGAGGCAGTTTTCAAGAGTTGTCATGGCCTGAAAATTCATCACCCTACAGCCAACCTGGTGATGCATCTCTGAATTTAATTAGGCATGTCATTCATTCCTAGTCCCATACGACTAATAATAAAACAACAACAATAATGGTAACTGGCATTTTTATAGCACTTTAAGGTATACAAAGTGCTTTATAAATATTATCTCATATTTGAAGCTTTTTCATTTTTGTAAGAGTAGGTTTTGTTAGTATGGTCTCTGAGGTCCCAGAATCACTTCCATGCCCCAATGAGGAATTTGGAATAGGATTTTAGCAAGGTAAGGTAAGAATACTGTGAAGTAATAATACTCCTGTGTCTCAGTAAGGGCCAAGATTAATTTACCACTCTCTGATCTTTTTTTGGCCACAGTTAATACTGTGACTTCATGGTCGCTCAGAGACAGCAGACAGGAAAAAACAGGTCAGAGAACAGTGTCAGTCCTAAGATGAAAACTCATCAATATTGTTTTTTAGTATGGTTCCTCCTCACTCTTGGTCTTCTTGAACTCTGGCCGGTTCTTCCCTACCTAGAGCACTGCTTTTTCTTTTAATCCTAATCTTTTTAATCCTTTTAATCTTAAATGTTGTAGCCATTAAATAACAAGGATGATTTCTATATAGTAAATGGCCTAGTTATTTTATAGTCATACAAAAATGTGGCTATATTATCTTTGGAAAAATTTTAAAGAAAGGGCTATTCTAATGAAGTCTTACTATTTATCTTAAATTTAAGAATGGAAAAAAATGACCAAAGTTGATTAGAAAAAAGTACCTCAAATCATATAAAGATAATGCTAATTATTAACTGAATATATAATTTAAATTATTAATAATTGATAAATATAAATTGAATATAATTTTAATTTTTAAAAAAAGATGCTATTTTGGAATTTAGAAATAAATAGGAAACCCAGAACCTCTAGGCTAAAGAGAAAAATTTTGTTAAAACATTTCTCTAAAGCATCTTTGAAGGACAAAGACAAAGTTGATCAAACAATTCTTTTTGCATAAACATTTAAAAATTATTATTGTGAGCTGAGCTAAATTAAGAAACAAGTCTCAACAAAGAACAAACTTTATGATATGCTATCAGAGAAAGGGGTAAGTCTATTTAGTAAGAACAACAGTCTACTTAAAAGCTATTATGAAACTCCTCTCAAAGAAACTGGAAAAGCTTGACTTAAAAACAAAACAACACGATAAAACCAACCAGAAATTGTAATCAGAAAATATTTCTTGTGCAATTATCATGCTAGTTAAAGTATTTCTTAACCACTTTTATCTCATGATATACCCTCTAGTAGAGTAAGCTTTTTAATAATATACTAAGTTGGAGTGCGGAGGAGAGGATGCCTTAGAACAAAATTTGGCCAGGATTTGTGTGCAATTTGGTGGAACAATTGGTGGGAATGAAGGAAATGAGAGAAGATAGGAAAGAGGAAGGAAAAGGAAAGAAATAGGGAACCAGAGACAATAAAGGGAAAGAAGGAAAAAGGAAATGAGAGAGGTGGGAAAAGAGAATATAGAGGAGAGACAAGAAGGAGAAGGATCCCAAGATTTAAACCTGGAAGCAAACTTAGACATCACCTAGTCCAACATCTGTAGTATATATATTCAAAATTGAAAGTCCAGAGAGTTATTTTTCTTGTGCTGGGATATGAATTTACTACTTTTGAATCCAAATTCAGTGTTCTTTACATTGCACTATGAGAAGATAACAGAAAAGAGGGGAGAGAATGAATGGAGCAAAGGAGAAATGAAAAGAGGGGGAACAGGAAGGGAGGAATGAGGTGAGAGAGAAAAGAAGGAAGAAATGAGGAGAAAAGAGAGAGGTATAATGATAATAAGCTACATTTATTTAGCACTTTTTTGATTTACAGAGTACTTTCCTTGCAAGAACCCTGTAGAATAGGTAGTGTCAATAATTATTTCTATTTTATAGAAAGGAAAATTGAATCTTGCAGAAAACCTTGACTTGCTCAAGGTTACCCAGGTACTTAAGTGCTGGAGGTAGGACTCACATCTGGGCTTTCTGACTCCAGATCCAGGGGGTGCCACAGTCACTGCAGTGTGTCACTTATGATGGAGAAGATGCAGTGGAGCTGGCACTGCTGGCCTCCAACATTGGCCAACCACTTTTAAGGCAACATACTTGAAGGGTCAAAGAGGCAGCATTCACTCCCTCCTCTCCCTGGAGCTATTTATAATTTCTCATCTAGGGATAAATTTGGAAGGGAAACTTGGAGGGAGAGTCCAGTCTAGAACCTGATCCTTTCCTCCTTTTCTGGGGCCCCCAACTGTCCTCACACTTGTTTCCTATGGACTTGTTTGGTTAACAAGGTTAGGTGAACAGTTAGGACAGTTCCAGCTTTAAATATTCTGTTTTGATCTTACTTCAAGGAGATATAATTTTGATTGTACTGGTAATCTGTTCACCGATAATAATAATAATAATAATAACAGTAGTAGTAGTAATAATAATAATAATAATAATAATAATAACTAGCATCTATATGCTGTATAAGGTTTGCAGAACACTACAGGTATTATTTCATTTTATCCCCACAGGTAGATGTTTTATTATTCCTATATTATTGATGGGGAAGTTGAGACCGAGGGTGACTTGCCTCAGGTTACCCAGCTTAGTTAAGTGTCCAAGGGCAGATCTGAGCTCAGGTCTCCCTGACTCCTGGTCCAGCACTCTTTCTATTATGCCTAGCTAGCTGCCCTCACACGTGCTGCTCACAAGCCCTCTGTAACTTAAGTCTTTGTAAGCAAGTTTGTGATGGGCTTTGTACAAAGCAGAGAAAAAATTATCTTCCATCTCTCCCTATGTCTCGATTTTTTGTTTAAAAAAAAAAATACTGTTCCCTACCGGGGGGGGGGGTCCTTTTAGACTCTCCTGCCTCTGTTTTCAGAGGCTGACAGTCTCTTCTGGTGGATCATATATGGGACAGGACTGGTCCTTCTCCACTTAAATGCCACTTCTAGCCTTATATCTGCATTCTTTTCACTGCTCTTGGATCAGAGAATATGGTCGGGGAGGAAAACAACCAGGATTCCAAGAGAGACCCATTTTCCAAAAACTAGGCTGGGAAGGAATGTTAGGGTTCACACCTGTGACACTTTGTCAACAAATCAAAATAGTATCACTAGAGAGACAACTGAATATTTGCTTATTTTAAAATAAGAATTTTAACAAGTGATAATAGTAATGATAGTATTTGTGGAGTGTTTTAAGGTTTGTAGAGTTCCTTGGGTGTTTGTTCCTCATTTGTTCCTCACAGCCCTGAGAGATACTCATTATTTTCCTTGTTTTACAGAGGAAGAAACTGAGGCTAAGAGAAGCTTAAGTGACTTGCTCAGGGTCATAGAGTTAGTGAGTTTCTGAAACTGATCTGAGTTTATGTCTCCTGACTTCAGATTTATCTCATTACCCACTCTGCCACCCAGCTGCCTAACTACTAGTAAAAGGAAATATCTAAAGAAAAATCAATGAATGCAGACAGAAATATTCTGTTAGGTCTGGGGGAAAGACACACTGTGTCCTTTCTCTTACCTTATCTATCCATTTTTATCTAGAGGAAGATCAGGCAATCTTAAAGGGGAAAATAAGACATGACAAGGAAATGCAAAAGTCACGCATGAATAGCCTGGGGGGAGATGGAAGACAAGATCCTGCTTTGGAGACAGTAAAGACGTTGATAGCTTTTTTGTTTCTAGCTCTTTTTTGTTTATTTGTTTTCATCTCTATTTAATTTAGGCCCCAACTGGTCAAATCACACATTTCTCTCCCAATCTGGTGGTGCAGTACCTGGAGTAATTGTCTTCATTTGCTTACTCCAGGGATGGCACTGGTCCTGGCTATTTAATATAGGAGAGTATTTGGTGGTGGTTGTGCTGGAAGTTCTGAATTATTCATGGGATTGGGAAAAGATTAGCTCATCATCTGGCAGGCCAGACAGTGTAAATTAAAGCAGTATAAAACACAAACCACCACGAAAGACTCTTCTTAAGTCAGGGAAGCAGCACATTGAATAGATGAGGGTTCTTTCCGAAGTATAAATAACCCCTGGAACATACATAGAAGAAACTAGCAGCTGCATTAGCAAGTTACTTGAATAAATTTATGAAGTGGCATGAATGAGAGAGGGGCCTGTCGTTCTGCTTTCCATTCGTACATCAAAATGACAACTAGAAGAGAAATATTTCCTTTTTCTCATTTGAATGGAGCACTGAAAAGGCCCACTTATAGACAGGTGTCTATGCTACAAACTAAAGATGAGGATTTTGGCTCCAACTGCTTTATCAACCCAGATAAAGAAAAAGCAGTGGATCCAGATTCTACAACCGCATGAAAGAGGACCATAAGATTTGGAGCTGAAGGGGTCTTGGAGGCTATTTAATCTGACACCCCGGTTTTATGGATGAGGACATTGGGGCCTAGAGAGGTTCACGGACTTGCCCCAGGTCATGAAGGAAGTAATTAGCAGAGCTTGAACTTGAACTCAGGTATTCAAATCCAGTACTCTTTCCTTTGGAAAGTCCTGCCTCTCACATTTTAGAAAGGGAACTTTGTATAGTTCGGTCTAAAAGGAAGATGCAGAAGATTTTCCCAGAAATTGAATGAGTAGCTCACATTTACAACAGGCTTTCCTCACACTCTGTGAAGCAAAGATACATTAAATGGATACTACATACCTGATTTTCCTCTCAAGACAGTATTAACTGAATATTTTTCTACAATCAAATTGTATGAGTTACTGAAAGATTCTGACATTACAATGTTGATTTTTTTTCCACTTCGTTTTTCTTAATAAAAATTTTAAAACTTTTTTGGGGGTTGATAAGTAGTCCACCCCCAAATTCTGATTCAAAATCATGACTTGAACATGCAGGCCAACAATGAATGTACATGACACATGGTACAATCTCATTGGTTCACACCCCAGCAAAACCACAAACCCCCAAACTCCCAAGAAAGCCTCTTACCTAAGTGCACATTAGCTGTTGGCTTCAGCACTTTGTGTGACATGGCACCCCCCCAACCCCCCCAATGGGCAGACGTACCATAGCAAGGCACTTATTAAGCTATCGGGTTACTTTCCAGTAACCATTCAAGTACATTCTTCAAGGGACCATAAAGTATGCTTGTGGGGGGCTGGATCTTTGATTCTTCTCTCCACCCTTCCAACCCCAACTTAACCCCATGCCTTTTGGGGGGAGGGAAGAAGGTTATTTGTTAGTATGCTAGCAAAGTCACAAAAACTCAGTAATTCTCAATGGGTCGCTCAGTCATTAGTGCAAATTAGTGAGGTTTTACTCTATATGGTCAGACTTGATTTGCCAAGTTCTTTTCCCGTTAAGGTTTTAAACCCATGTGTATTTCAAAGGAAATCTAATTTGTAGGTTTCAGATTCATTTACACTCAACTCACAAATGTTGTTTTGTGAAAGCTACAGTAGTTGGTGTACAAGAAGCCACAGGAGTTTTTTTTTTCCTTTCCTTTTTACAAGTTCTTGTTAGAGCGTTTGCTTTGAAGTAGGTATTTAGGCCTTTTTGGCAGAAAATAGAACTCAACCCCAGAAAAATTTAAAGATTCAACAACCAAGTTAGAAAATAATTTTTTGCTCTCCCAATACTGACTTCATGGTTTGGGGTGCAAATGTGTTTAAAATTCAAAAGATGTAACAATCTGTCTAAGTCTTTAGGGAAGTACAAAGAAATAGGTGGATGGGTTACCTATCAAAGGCCTGATAGTAGGCATGAGGAATAGCTCCTTCTAGGAGGGGGATGAGAATGATGACTTGCAAGTGGGTGGCCTTGTACTGGTTCTGCCACTGCCCACTCCACTCTGCTTCTCCACCTCTCATGTTCAGCCCCTGGCTGGGATTTGTGTACAATGCTGGGTGAGTAGGGGGTGGGACTGAGAGAAGAAAGGGAAGAGGAAGGAAGAAGGAAGCAAGGGAGGAGCTACAGACATGAAAGAAAAGAGAGAGAAGAGAAATCAGAGAAGTGAGAAAAGAGAATAGGGAAAGGAAGAGAAAGAGAAGGATCTCGGAAGGATTTAAAGCTGGAAGCAAACTTAGACATCAATGAGCCCAGCACCTGTACCGTAATGGATACAAAAACAGAGGCCCAGAGAATTGCTTGTCTTGAGTTGGGATTTGAACTCACAATTTCCAATTCCAAACATATTTTTCCTGAGTCCCTGAATGGAATATGTCTATACCCAGCTCCCGAGGATGGTCAGGAGTGAAGTGCTAATGAAATGTAAGGGGGGCAACCCTGTTTCACTCACCTGGAGCAAGGTGGGGAGCCTGGGTAGCAATTACACAGGGGAGCAAATCATTTCAAAGTAGTCCCAGCTCTCTGTCCAGTGGAAACAATTTTCAATGCCTGGGACATTCTAGTCTGTCAGTCTTATAGTGGCAATTCAGACAGAGCCTTATTAGAGACAGAACCTGTTATTCTCGATCCACGGGCTCAAATGTAATAGATATACAATAGACAATTCATGTTTATTGATTTAAGGTTTATAAGCACTTCCATTCTGACAGTTCTGTGAGATCAGGAAGTAGTGCAAGTATAATCACCCATTTTAAAGATGAGAAAATTGAGGAACAGAGAAATTAAAGACTTGTCCAGAAAGTAGAAAAGTCAGTATTTCTTGACTCTTTAAGTTTAGTGCTCTTTGCCCTTACAACCCTCCTTAAGAGGCAGCAGCATGAGGGGTATCTTCCTGCCAACTTTCTTCTGGCAGTAAGTCACAATTCTAGGGCTGGGAGTTAAAATCAAGAGACTTTTGGGAAGAGTGGCCGGGTTGACGCTAATTGCTACGGTGATTCATTGAGGCTGAGGCAAACTTTCATAGAACCAAAACTTAAACCACTAAGAGGTTTACTAAGACCCTGTGGATTCAGATATCCTCTCATCAACCCTATGCTACAATTCCAGGAGTTCAGAGCAAATCAAATACCAATTCACTAGTGAACAGAAGAATTAATGCTGTCCAAATATACTACTGACAACCTCAGCACATTTGCACCAGTGTGTGTGTGTGTGTGTGTGTGTGTGTGTGTGTGGCCATGTCATGCCAGAGAATTTGCAGTTGTCATGGTCCCTAGGAATAATCAAGTCTAACCCTCTCATTTTCTAGATGAAGAGAGTGAGGCCCACACAGGAAGCAACTTTTCTGAGGTCACCGAGGTATCTATTAATCAATCAATCAACATTTATCAAGAGACTACTTTGTGTTAAGCACTGGGGACACAACAGACAATCTTTGTGCTCAAGGAGCTCACAATATAATGGGAAAGGCAACAAATAAGCAAATGTCTTACCAATAAACTATTGTACAGGTTAAGTAGGAAACAACCTAAGGAAACAATAGGAAGACACTAGAATTAAGAGAGACTGGGAGGGGCTTTCTGGGGATTTTAGCTGAGGGGATTTTAGCTGAGCCTCACAAGGAAGCCTTGGAAGGCAGCAAAGGTCTGGCTTCCCTTCTGCTTCTGATGTCCACTAGTTGTGTAACCATGGACTAATCACTTCTCAGTTCTCTAGATCATTCTTGAAGACTACAAATTACCAATGAGCTGAAAACCTGGATTAGTGGAAGGAAGTTCTATCACTTTCTGCCTTCCCTCATCTTCCCAATGAGTACTCAAAAAGGAACTGGAGTGGTACAAACCAGGGTGAGAGCAGAGGCTCAGGTATAGCCATGGGGTCTAAAAGTCATTGGATCTCCTATCTGGATTGCAGTGGAGCTTACAAGCCATCTCCTCTGACCACCCCCATTATAGAGATGAGGAATTCAAGGCCCAGGCAGGATAAATTGACTTGTCCAAAGCTACACAGGCAGCAGCAAGTTTCAGAAGCAAGATCTGAGCTGAGGGCCTTTGACTTCAGAGACATCACTCTCCATTGCACCACACTGACTTCTTCAAGGCGTTTAGGATACAGATATGATTTTTCTGAGATAAAGATAAAAATGCGTTCCCTCTCCCCCTCTGTTTTGTAGATATTTTTAAAATAACACCTTAAAAATAGTAAACTTAAAAAACAAATGGGGAAATAGTCTTAAAGTAAGTTTTTAAAGAAAAATGTCAAGGTGCAACTTGGAGGGAAAGGTTAACTTAGCCAGATGGGATAACTAACACACTGGATTAACAGAAACAGGATCCCAAAACATCTCAACCAATACTAGGTTGAATCTAATAAGGTATATTCTAATTAGGTGTGCACTTGGCTCAAAAAATCAACTTAACAAGTACACTATGGCAGATAAAAAAATTAGACAACTGTTCATTTGATAAAAATTTGGGGATTTTTGATAACTTAATGAGTTACCAACATGATATGGCCAAAAAAAGTCATGTGGTTTTTATGCTACATAGGGAAAGCCACAGAATCTAGGAGAGATGAATGTCTTTTTATAAAGTCCCCTGTTAAAAACACATCTGGAATATTATGCTCAATTTGGGGAGCCATATTTTAGGAAAAATAATGGAAGAGTGCCTGGACGAGGCTGAGCAGAACAATGAAGGACCCCAGAAAGATGTGAAGATCATTTGAAGGAACTGGGTTAATTTGAAGAAGAGAAAACTTAGGTGGTTTATGAGAATTAACTTCAAGTTTCTAAAGGACTTCATATGGAAGAATGATTAGACTTGTTTTTCTTGGCCCCATAAGGTAAAACTAAAATTGACAAGTAGAAGTTGTAATGTGACAAATTTAGTCTTGATGTAAGGAAAACTTTCTTAACTATTAGACCTCTCCCAACGTGGGATAGGCTGCCCTTTGAGGCAGAGGGCTCTCCTTTGGCAGGGTGGAGAAAGGAAGCAGAGTACGGCCACACAGCTCAGTGGCACAGAGCACAGTGTCAGGCCTGGAGTCGGGAAGGCTTATCTTGTGGAGTTCAAATCTAGTTTCAGACATTTCCTAACTGTGTGACCCTGGGCAAGTCACTTACTGTTTGCTTTAGTTTCCTCATCTGTAAAAGCAGGAGAAGGAAATGGCAAAGCACTCCAGTATCTTTGCCAAGGAAACCCCAAATAGGGTCACCAAGAGTCAGATGCAACTAAAATACTGAACAACAACTACACATCTACTGTGCTGAGTGCTGTAAACACAGAGAAGGAGCA
Organism: Pseudocheirus occidentalis; assembly: GCA_028646575.1. Lineage (NCBI taxonomy): Eukaryota > Metazoa > Chordata > Mammalia > Diprotodontia > Pseudocheiridae > Pseudocheirus > Pseudocheirus occidentalis. Next base: position 204,071,656 of record CM053593.1, on the reverse strand, counting down.
AAAACAGTTTCTGTTCTCAAGGAATTTACATTTTAAGGAGGGAGGCAACATGTAAATGACTAGGGACATAACGAATGCCTAAGGAGCAGATGGAAGGCAATATTGGTGAGGAGAACAGGGAAAGGCCTCCCTATTGAGGGAGATGGTGTTTGAGCCCGGTCTTAAAAGGAGCCAGAGATTCTAAGAGGCAGATGAGAAAATAAGAGTACTATAGGGACGAGGAACAGACAGCGCACAATGCATGGAGACAGGAGAGAGTGCAGAGCATGACGAACAGTGGTACATATGGTAGTATGGCTACTTGTATGTGGGAGACAATGTGAAAAGGCTGGCAAGACAAGAAGGGCCCAGGTTGTAATGACCTTTAAATGCCAAACAGAAAAGTAACATGGAACCATTATGGTCTATTGCATGGTTAGGGTGGTGGAGTTTGTATGGTCACATCTACTATTAAAGAAAATTACTTTGGGAGCACAGGATGGAATGGGCTGGGGAGAAGCTCAGGACAGGGAGTCCAAATAGAAAGTGTGGTCATTATCCAGGTGAAAGGGAATGAGGGCCTAAATTAGGGTGGTTGTTATGTGAGTGGAGCGAGGAACTTATGAGAGAGATGGTGCAGAGAAAGAAATGAGAAGATTTGGCAAATCATTAGTTCTGTCAGGGGAGGGAAAGTGAAGAGCTGGAAATGCCCTAAGGCTCAGAGCCTGGGTGACTGGAGGGATGGTGGTTTCTGAGAAAGTGAAAGGGGAGTTTGTAAAAAGGAATGGGTTTTGGGGTAAAGGTGAGTTCTGTTCTGGACATACTAAGTTTGAAATTTCTTTAGTACATCTCATTCTAAATGTTTCACACTTTTTTGGTGACATGGAAGGACAGCCCTGGAGAGAGATTAGGGCCTGTAACAACAGATCAGGGAATTACTTTCATAGAGATAATTGAACCCAAGGGAGCTGATAAAATCACCAGGATAGAGATTATAGAGTAAAAAGAGAAGAGATGCTTGAACAGAGCCTTAGGGAGCCCTCATACTGGAGTAATAACAGGGAGATTTCAGCAGTGTAAACTTAGGATAGTCAGACAGATAGGAGAACCAAGAGAGAGCAGAGTTATGAAAAACAAGTAAAATAAAAACTCTGCAAAGGTTATTTACCATAGGATCAAAGATTTATAGCTAGAAGGGACATTAGATGACATCTTGTCTGACCTTCCACTCCCATTTTTCACATAGAAGGAAATGACTTGCCCAAAATCACACAGGTAAATAAAGAGCAGATACACTCAAGTCCTCTGGATCCAAACTTAGCATTGTACCCATAGCCCCTTGCTGGTGAGGGACTGTAAAGAAAGAATGCACATACTCGCAGAGACACTAATAGATCTTGTAAGGCAATGTTTCTGAGACTCAGAAATCTTTCTTCCCAACAGCTGCTTATTATAATATATGTAAAGCAATATTTGAAAAATAATAAAATATATTAGTTTTCCAAATTAGTAATTTACAGTCTAATTTAGTAGAGGATTAGATCTTTATAAAATTTTAAATATCCATTTTGATAAAACATCCCCATAAACAGATCGAGAAATCAGGGTAACAAGCATCTGTTGCTACAAAGTTTCATGGGGCAATAAAATAATAGTTTTTTTAAATAACATTTAAAAACAATCTACACTATTAAAAGTGAAAACTATTTTTAAAATGCTCACAGCATAGTTTTATTTCACTTTTCCACTATGTAAATTTATGGTATATTAAAAGTAATAAATACCTTTATTGGTGGTGATGTAATGGAAATGTGCCCACAACATTCAGAGAATGGCAATGACCTATTATTGCTACAACAAAAATGAGGAGTGCTATTGATTCTTTCCTGTATATTCTCTTGCATTTAGGCTGTATCTTTATATAGCCAGCAAGCAGACCATGGAATAGCCTGCATTAGCATTTTGGGGATTTTTTCCATGATAAAGAAAAATGTAAAAACTGAATCTACAGCTCTATGGTGCAGTTATGTCTAGCAACCTGTCTAATTTGCTATGAATGAGGAGATGTGGAATCTTTCACATCTACAGATTTTAAAGGCAGTTTCAAAGAGGAATTCTTCAAAGAGGAATAAAAAAATGTTTTGAGTAATGGCAATTTGAGAATACAAACTGGAAGGGCATTAGAGATGATCTCTTCTAATCCCATCAATTTACAGAGCAGGAAACTGAGGCTCATGAAGAAGTTACTTGCTCATGGTCACATAGGCAGCAAGTGTCACAGTTTGATTCAAAGTCAGGCCTCTTTCCATCACACCAACAATCCCTTTACCGTTCTTGGAATTTATAGATACTTAAAAAAATACTTAAAATCTGTAGTCTGAGCTAAAATTATGTAGCATTTTCAAGTTGGCAAAGCATTTTGCATATATAATCTCATATGGACCTCACAATGGAACTAGGGTAAACATCTGAGTTAGGTATATAGCAAGTATTATAAGACTGACCAAAGTCAAGACGATAAGTGATGGCCACTTTACAGATGGAGAAACAGACTGAGAAAACTTCAATGATTTGCCCTTGGTCACACTGCCAGTAAATGCGGAAGGCAAGCCTGAATCCACATCTTCCAAATTCAAAGTCCAAAACTCTACCTAATAATCCATACTTTATCACAATGGTACCTAAGTTGCCTGGTAATTAAGAAAAATAATGTATGGCTTTCCTGAGTGATTGCTTTGAAGGGCAACATTCCTTTAGTTGCATAAGTCCTGGTATGTCTGCACAAGTTCCCTGTTTTTCTCCAATTCTTTTTGCTCCTTTACAACTCAAACCTGTATTTTAAAGATGCCTTAAGTAACATGAATTGTGCCCCAGTAATTGTGCTACAGTCTACACAGACAGCCTTAGAGAGCATACAGATGAATGTACTAAGGTGTACATTTAAAATGAAATGGAACTCTGCTTAGATAAATACAATAGAAAGCCACAGTCAGTGGTGAAGAATAGATGACAATGTATTTCAAAGTCAAACCATAATACTGATGCCTTAAAATGTCACACCCTGAAACACAAAATTCAATTTTTCCATTCAAATAATTAAGAAATAATGTGGAGACATTTATTGCTAAGGTGGGTAAAATGACTAATTAAAAAAAAAGCAAGCAAAACCAAAGCAGCCCGGACAATCCAATGAGTCTGAGGAAAATCAGCATTTATTTCCCCTGTGTTTCCATAGATCAAATGAGGCTTCCTTCATTTTGAAGAAGGCAAGCACTCTCTTGAAGTCCCTCCAGAGTGCACTAGGGACAGGCAGTCATAATGATGATTTCCAAGTACTTTTCAATTATCTGTTACAAGCTGTTGGAAACTACAGAATGGCTCAACTATGGAGCCATTTAGATGCCATCATAACTGACCACATTCTCTACTTTAGATATGAAAGGTTAAAAAACAATGAATATATGAATTCACAAGACAGCTGGAAGGAACCTTGGTGCTCTTCTCATCTTAACTCCTCATTTTAGTGAGAACAGTAAAGCTCACCAATGGGAAGCTGGTGGATGCTAAAGCTCGAGTCAGATTTCAGGCTCTCACATCTATATTCAAGAACTTTTTTTAGGTATTCTCTCATTCACCTTGATGGTATTCCTGATGTAGAAGGAAAGGGGTCATTACTACATTTTTGCAATCTGAAAAACGAAGGCACTGAAAAGTGAAATGTTTCTAAATCACCCCAGTCCTTAGTCTAGTTAGGGACAGTATGCAGGTCTCTAGATAGTCTTATGGTCCATCCACATTTTACTAAATGGCTTAAATCTTCTAGAATAAGAAGCTACGTCTGAACTGCAAACAATGCCTGAGGTCTGAACAATGTAGACTTTCTGGAGTCAGAGCTTCAAATCCCAGTAGGTTGACTCAACCCTGATGTCTAAAAAGGAGGATAAATGGAAGACTATGTGGATTATTTAGTATGCGTTATGGATGAGACACTGGAAACTGAGATCTTGTTTTTCCTGTAAGGACATTATAGACCCCAAAGTACTCTTTTGGAGAGCAGGGGTTTACCCTAATTCTATGAGCCAGAATCTATGGATCATTTGCCAAAATGGATTCAGAAAAAAACAATGGGATAACCGCTAAGCCAACTTACCCGGTAGTATATTAGTCACCCAATTAAAGTTAAATGTTAAAAAAATGTTAACTTATTAAAGTCTGGCTAAAAAAAAAGTGTGTCTGTACCTTCCAAACCTCAGCTGTTACTTCACTAACTACTGAATCAAAATTTCCAAATTTAAAATCACCGGTGAAAGCAGTAGTGCTATGAACTCCTAATTATTTACAGTAATAGAGAGGAACAGAGGGATCTATAACCCCCAAACATTTACTTTTGGCTTCTGAAGATACTCTTGGCCTCACATCTGAATACAGATGCATCAGGTATTCTAGGAATTCATGGCAAACAAAACAATGAAGCCATTCTGGGAAGACCTGACTCAGGAGAAGCTTAAAAAAAAAGGTCCAAATTTCTTAGCCTGCTTCGCTTTTCCCTTCCTTAATCCAACTGCTGCAACAGACCATTCACAAAGATCAACAATCTGAAAACAGTCTTTTGTTGAAAGAGTGCTTGCTGCTGTTGGGAGTTAAAAGACCAGAGCCCATGTGATGATTCTGCCATTTTGTTGTCTGAACCTAGAAAATTCACATAACTTCTTAGAGTCTCATTTTTCTCATCTATAAATTGGGGATAATAATACTTATACTATCTGCTTAACAGAATTGTTGGGAGGAAAACTTTTTGTAAACCTTTAAATGCTATTATTAGAAAGATAAATAGAAAGCCTAATAAATACTCCTATATTCCAAGAACTAATATGAGTGATAAATGCTATTATTCTGTCTATTCTAGAATGGAAACCACTGGTTAAGTGCTGATTTAAAGGGCAATGATTGATAGGATGCAGTGTAAGAACCATTAGAGTTTAAAAACTATTCATTAACAGTGAAGTGATATTACTACAGAAGAAATTAAACAAAGTAGTAAGTTGCTGTCACTAAACTAGTAAGCAACATCTTCCTGTCTAATTATGGTACTGTTATAGGCTCCATACAAAGCAAGTTTTTAAAAAAACAAGCTTCTCAAGAAGCTTGGAGTCTCACAGGGGAGACAACATGCAAGCAACTCTGTATAAAAAAGCTATATATATTGTAGGTGTTGTAAATGACCAACAGAGGAAAAGGTTCTAGAATGAGGAGGGATTGGAAAAGGATTCCCATAAAAGACGGGATTTTAACTGGGACTTGAAGGAAGCCAGGAAGCAGAAAGGATGGGGAGCATTCCAGGTATAGAGGACAGTCAGTGAAAATACCTGTAAGACCAAAAAACAAAATGCTTTTCCAATTTCCAAAAAAAGGAAGAGCATCAAGTCTTCAACTATAGTTCAGTTAGCTTGAATTTATTATTAAAATATATTGTTAAAGGAAAAATTATTAAACATATAGGAAGCAGTGATAAAAAGACAATATTAGTTTCTTTAGAACAAGCAATTTCCAATTATTCTTATTTTCTTTATTGCTTTTTTTAAAACAAGGCGACTAGGCTGGCAGATGAGAAATATTACAGATATAGCTTACTGAGACACTACCAATGAGTTTGACATAATATATCACTTTTTTGTGGAAAATACGGACTGCATCATATGGCACATGGGTTGAATGACTGGACTCAAAGAGTAATCATTAGCGTTTTAAAGTTAGCTTAGAAGGAGGTCTTCAGCGTAGTACATTAGGGATCTGGGCTTGATCCTTTTTTTTTCCCTAACATTTTTATCATTTACTTGGATAAAGGCATTAATGGAATGATTATCAAATTTGCAAATGACAAAAAGCTAGGAGGGTTAGTTAATGTCATAGAGATAGGATCCATAAAGGTTATGACAGGCAAATCTAATAGGGTAAAGCTTAATGGGTATAAATGTATAAACTGTATATATAATTAGGTTAAAAAATCCACTTCATAAATATAAAATAGTTGGGGAATATCAAGATAGTCGTTCGTTTGAAAAAGATCCTGGGATTTTAGTGAACTTTAAGGTCAGTATGACTCAACAGGGATATGACAGCCAATGAAGCTAAGAGTACATTAAGCCAGGCACAGATACTAGGAATGAGCAGGGTTGAGAATCCTGTTTCACTCTGCCTAGTCAGCTCACATCTGAAGCACTGTCTTCTGGCTAGACTGTATTTTAGGAAAGACATTGATATATTGTAGAGATCCAGGAGGGCAACCAGGCAACCAAAAGATGTCTGAAATCATATCATAAGATACTTAGTTGAAGAAAATGGATTGTTTAACCTGGAGATGAGAAGACTTGGGAAGGATATGATATGTCTTAGGGTATTTGAAGAGCTGCCACTCAGAAGATGGATTAGATTTGTTTTGCTTGGTCCCAGAGGCATAAATTGCAGAGACAGAGATTATGGATCAATAATAAGAAAAAAATTATGTTCCTTATCAACTATACTTATACATGGAATAATTTCTCTCAATCTTTACAATACACACCTAAGAGTCTTACAATCAAACCATCATTGACAATGCTACTGCAATCAACACTTGGCTCAAATATAAAACAGATACCACTTAATGTTGCTAATTACCTTTATTAAGGCATTACTTTAGGTGATACAATATTGCAGGGGACAGTTGCTTTGGAAACAAATAGCCAAAAAAAAGTTATGTATATAGGTGGTGACAGCTCATTTCCCTGTAAGAATGGAACTGTGTGATGCTCTCATGCAGCTGAGGGTGGGAGGGGGGTTATTTAGAACTAAGGTCTTGTTGTTTAGGAGACAAATTTTATTGACTCTCCTTCCCTCCTCTAGCCACTGGTAGTATAGGTCAACCCATAGGAGAATAAGAATGAACCTAACAAAGATGAACTTAAAGTTTTAAAAACTTAAGATTTGTTTTGTTTTCTTTCTTTGTGTACCTGAAGTGAGGAGGTGGAACCACTAATTTGGTGCCTCTTGGTTGAGAAGAGACCTACTACTTATCAGTGGACTGTTTGAATAAGATCTGTAACATTTTTCTATGATATTTCACAACACAAGTGAAGAACCAAGACTTAAACTAGACAGAGGGCTTCAACAAGTTTATCTCTGGGGATTGAATGCAGGATTTTATAGGCCAACTGTGATTTTATAGTTTAGTTACGACATAAGTTACAATTGGTCGCACAGTTTCTTGGTATGGTGTACCCTTTCTCATCTGTACTGAGCCTTCAAATAAGTGCCCTTGGAACCTGACCAGCTTAGTGCTTGGCACAGAGTAGGCCCTTAATAAATCTTAAATGAATTACTGACCACTCATTGTCCTACACTAAAGTGTGGTACCACAATTCCACAGGTAAATGACTACTCTGCACTGAACCTTAGTTATGTTTAACACCATAGCTCAATACTAAGATTTTACATTTCAGTTATAAGTCTAGGGATATACTCAGTTTTGACGAGGTCACTGAAAAATGCCATGGTTCTGCCCATTTGTTAGGGACTTGTATTAAGCTGTGAATTAGCCTAGATGGCCTCTGAGATCCTTTAAAACTTTTACTGTATGTGTGTGTGTGTGTGTGTGTGTGTGTGTATGAGTGTGTGTATCGGTAGATATCTTAATTTGCCTCAAAGTCAGAAGCCCATGTTTTAATGAAACAGATCTTTCAATGTGCTAAGAATTCTTTATGCTGAATTTAATTGCTATCAGACCTATTATGGGTTATACTCAACCTGGAAAACACTCACTATAAACAGAGTAGCAACTGGATCTTTTGTTCAAATAATAACATCACAAAGGAATGGGAGGGCACATATATCCTTGTTGTCCTGTCTCTTATTGGAGTTATCTCAAAGATGTTTTCAGTCAGTTTGCAAAGATGAACTTAGATCTCAATATTTTCATTCAACCATAAAAGTAGGCATTTTATCCACCTATATAATGGTCAACAGAACATTAAACATAGATGAATAATGGCAGGACAGCATATTCCTTTGCTGTTGGTCAGTCACCTCAGTTGTGTCCAGCTCTTCATGACCCCATTTAGGTTTTCTTAGTAAAGATGCTGGAGTGGTTTGCCATTTCCTTATCCAGCTCATTTTAAGATGAGGAAACTGAAGCAAACAGGGTTAAGTGACTTGCCCAGGGTCACACAGTTAATAAGTATCTGAGGTCATATTTGAACTCAGGAAGATTTGAACTCAGGCCTGCTAACGTCAGGCCTGACACTCTAACCCCTGTGCCACCTAGCTACTTCCATGATTCCTTCAGTTATTCTATCTGAACTTGACTGAAAAAGATTCTACAAGTATTTATTAAGTATCTAATTATGTACCAGTTGTAGTGAGACAGAGTAAGCTGAAGTTAGTTCTTAATAGCTCGATAGCTAAAAAGACCTAAGCTATGAAGGACTTGCTGTCACTCAATGCTCCCTTAAGTATTAGTTATGTTACTGATCTTGGCCAGGCCTGACTTAGACCAGTCTGATATTGTCTGAACTAACTTTCTACCTCGTCTGCCTAAATTCTCTCCTCATTTATTCTAATTCTTTTAAACAAAGTTTTTTTTTTTAAAAACTAAAAGTTCTAGTAAAATATATCTTAAACTTAAGGGATGAAAACCATATTCATGTCCCAGATTTTTGACTAAAAGAGGGTTGAGGAAAAAGAGCCAGCATGTAATTACTGAACTGTCACCTCCATGAATTTTCTTTCTGTTATATACTAGCCTGTTCAGTCTTGGTAACTGGGTAACTATACACCAGGCATCTCTGAGGTCTTCTGTAACACCACCCTCACTTGTGATCTGATCATAGATTATTCTTTTCCCAAAGACCTTTGGCCTATTTGGTTTTCTATGATTAAGAGAGGCCAAAGTCCCAAAGTGATTCTCCTTCAAACATAAAGCCATAGTCATGAAACCAATGATAGCACAGCATGTTGTTACCACTGATTAGGGCTGCAGTAACAGACTGAGTTGAATCATGATACTCTGATTTATTTTTGCTTATTGTTGACTTTTTTTCAGGGCTATCACACTGTTCACAATGATCATACTGCTTTATCACATCATCAAAAAAAGAAAGAAATGCCTCATGGTTGCTTTCACCATTTCTCTTAATATTGGTCACATAGGATGGCAAACTTCACATTCTTCTAAAAGCCATAGAGACATTCACACACTGGTGATCTTAATTCCCTCCTCTCCATGTCAAATTTAAACAAAAGTTGTTTACATTTTTTTTGGATATGACTTTTGTTATAGATACAATTTCACTAGGAAAATGAAACTGAAACACTTTAGACGCCCAACAAGAGGCACATTTTTCCTTGCTGAGGGCCTTTGCCACAAGAAAACCCCCCCCACCAACATCCAATATGGGCAAAAGATATTATTTAACTAGATAAAAACACTATAAGATCTCCAGAATGTTCATTTTTTAAAAACCGGGCCTCGGGCACTAGATTTCAATTCTAAACAGACAGATGGACAAACACACATGCACACACACACCACCACCACCACCTCCACCACCACCATCACCTGTGAATCCATGGAACTTGCCTGTCTGCCAGTAGTTTGATATTTTACACTAATGCTATGGGAAAAACATTCAAAGGGGCTGCCAACTACGGAGCTCTGCTCCTTGCGTTAGACCCACTTTGCAGAATGGGGGGAAAACCGTGTTAAGCTTCACACAGCTCATTTCTACTTAGTGAGTATTAATCTAGAGCTTGCTATGTGCCTACCACTGTGCTAGGGACTACAGCAGCATGGGTTTATGAAAATACTGATTGATTTTGTGATGAATTCTATGATTCATTCCTCTGTATGTGTATATGTATTAATCCCACTTCTGCTCCCAAAAGGTGAATACTTTTAAAAAAACAAGAGTTAGAACAATTTTTTTGGTATTGCTGGCCCCTTTGGTAGCCTGGTTAAGTCTGTAGACCCCTTCTCAGAATATTTAATAAATACATAAAATACAATAATAAATAGGATTATAAAGGAAACCAATTATAACATCTCCTGCACAAAGAATCTGGTCAGAATGATGGTAACACTCATTTAAGTATAGCTCTCAATTTTCTTGGATCAATATTTAAATGGGGATTAGCTTTAAGATTCCTTCATTCTGTAGTTTTACAATACTTCCAAACTCTGTGGAGGCCTTTGGAATTTATGAGGCACCTTCACAATGTTATTTTTTTGTAGCTCCTTGCAGCACCTCTCACAAGATTTTCTAAGCAGAACATTTCACCAAAACTGAACCTGGATTCTTTTTGCTGGTTTAGTTCACAAAGATACAGTGGAGACCAAGATTCTTACAAGTGATGAACTTTTGGAGAAAGAATGGAACTCTGGAAGAAATCGGGATTCCAGGTAGCTCCTTCAACTGCTCTCATGCTTATACAATTAGGTATACATTCATACAAAATAGTATGTACTTAAGAGTTTGCTGAGGGAATAATGATGCTTACCCCAATTCTGAGAAGTAGGCAAGTCAGGTGGCCCTATCCTGATGCTTCAGAAACTGCTTAGTGTCACACAGCTGACACATACACCTGGGATTTCTACCCAGGTCCTTCCATCACAACAAGGCTATAGACTGTTTATGGACCTGATTTAGCTGTATGGTACCCAGACACTGCGGTGACTCCCAATCTTTTAACTAATGGTGGCATCAGAGTCTAAGCCTTCTTTCCTCTGTCAGAGAAGAAAGAGTTAGACAGCAATCTTTATGATCATTTTAAGCACTAAATCTATACTCTTTATTTCTTATTACTTCCAACAGCTCATCTTCCACTCTCACTAGATCTGTCTCTTCACATTACTGAATATCTCATGCTCATCTCACTTGCCTTGGCTTACACAGTCATCTTGTGTGGAACACCCCTCTCTTTCTTCATTCAGAAGAAAGCTCATTCAGAGTTCTCTCTCTCTCCCTCTCCCTCCCTCCTTCTCTCTCTATTTTTCTCTCTGTCTCTCTCTCACACCCCTGCCTCTGTCTCTCTCTCCTCTCTGTCTCTGTTTCTCTCTCCCTTCCCTCCCTTCTCATCAGTTCTCATGTGTTCAACTATTACATCAATGCATATGTCTCCCAGATTTATATCTCCATCCTTAGCCTTTCTCTCCTGAGCTCCAGTCCCATATCACCAAATGGACATTCTTTCGTCTGTCTGCAAGAGAACTAATTAGCTTTCCTCCTAAAGACACTTATCTTAACTTCCCCATGTTTGTGGAGTGTACCACTAACATCCTGGAGTCATTCTCAACTCCTCTTTCTCTGATGCCCTATATCCATTCAGTTTCCAAATATTGTCAAGTCTACCTCCATAACATCTCTCATAGGTCTCCTTCATTTCTTACTACAATACTTCTCATCCAAACTATTGAAACAATCTCCAGATCAGTCTCTGTGCATCCAATTTCTCCTCTTTCCAAGCTGTCATTTGCACAGCTGACAAGCTGATACTTGTAAGGCACAGATCTGACCGTGTTATTCTCCTGAGTTCATGAAGTTTCAGTAGTTTCTTCTTGTTACTAGGATAAAATATGGACTCCTCCATGTAGTTTTTGTTGTTGTTGTTTGTCTTTTTGGATGGGGGAAGGCAGGGCAATTGGGGTTAAGTGACTTGCCCAAGGCCACACAGCTAGTGTCAAGTGTCTGAGGCTGGATCTGAACTCAGGTCCTCCTGACTCCAGAGCTGGTGCTCTATTCACTGCACCACTTCACCGTCCCTCCTCCATGTAGTTTTAAAGCCCTTCACAATCTGGCTGTACCTGTTTTTCTAAACCGATCACACGTTACCCTCTACCAAGTACTGTGCTCTCCAGACAAACTAGCAGGCTTGTTGTTCTCTCTACATCTCCCATGCTGCAACCTCTACACAAGTTTAGTTGCAGAATGACCTTTCCCTTCTCACCTCTGTCTTGTATAACCCCTTGCTTTCTTCAAAGTTCTTCTGAAGTGTCCACTTGCACAGAAGCCTAAGCTGATCCTTCCATGAAAAGGTCAGTACCCTCCCACTAAATGCCCTGCATTTGCCCTGTGTATGTTTTGTAGTTCCTTATCTTTGTGCATGTTGGCCTCTTGCCTGTCCTGCTCCCTTAAAGAGCAAGTATTTTGAAAGCAAGGACTATTTTATTTTTGTCCAGCCAAGTCTGCTAGCATTTATTAAGCAACTACTCTGTGCCAGGCACCGTTCTAAGCATAGGGAATACAAAGAAAGGCAAAAAACAGTACCTGCTCTTAAGAAGCTCATGGTCCAATGGTGGAGACATCTTGGAAATAGCTACATACAAACAAGCTAGGTGGCACAGTGTACAGATAGAGCGCTGGGCCTGGAGTCAGGAAGACTCATCTTCCTGAGTTCAGATCTGGCCTCAGACACTTACTAGCTGTGTGACCCTGGGCAAGTCACTTACTGTTTGCCTTAGTTTTCTCATCTGTAAAATGAGCTGGAAAAGGAAATACATGGCAAACCACTCTAGTATCTCTGCCAAGAAAAACCCAAATGGAGACATGAAGAGTAAGATACAATTGAAACACAACCGAATGACAAACAAGCTACAGATAGGATAAATTAGACATCATCTCCAAGGGAAGGCACTAAGACTAAGGAGGACTTGGAAAGTCCTCCTTCAACTTCTGAAAGAAGTTGGCTTTAAGGAAGCCAGGGAAGCCAGGAGAAGGAAAGGAGGAGGGAGAGCATCTCAGGCATGGAAATCAGCCAGTGTGGGGAGGTGGAGATTTCTGAATCACACAGAATATGTAGTCAAGTATAAGAAGACTTGAAAGATAGGAAGGGGCTGCGTTATGAAGGATGTACAAAACCAACCAGAGGATTTTATATGTGGTCCTGGAGGTGACAGGGAGTGAGTGAAGTTTACTGAATAGGTGTTGATACGGTCAGACCTGGGCTTTAGGAAGAAAAGTAGAGGATGGACTGGAATAGGGGCAAGGAGACCAAGCGGCAAGTGACTGCAACAGTCCAGGTGTGAGGGGTTGAGGTCTGGCCCGTGATGGCTGCAGCATCACCGCAGAGGAGAGGGAGAAAACGCAAGATGATACAAAGGTGGAAACAACAAGACTTGCCAGCTGCCTGGCTATGGGGATGAGAGAGTGAGGAATCAGGGATGACCCCCAGGTTGTGAGCCTGAATGGCTGGAAGGATGGTGCTACCCTCGACAGTAAAATGGAGACTGGGAAGAGGGGAGGGTTTGGGGGAGAAGATAGCGAGCTCAGTTTTGGATATATTGAGTTTAAATGTTAATAGGACATCAAATTTGACATGTTTAATAAGCAACTGAAGATGTGAGATTGGATATGGGAGAGACAGAAAGAGAAAGAGAGAGAGAGAGAAAGAGAGAGAGAGATCAGGGTTGAACAAGCAGTTTTAAGAGTCATCTGCATAGAGATAAAGAGATCACCAAATGAAACAGAAAGAGAAGACAGCCCAGGACAAAGCATTTTGGGAGATCCCTGTGCTTAGCAGGCATGACATTGGTGAAAATCTAGCAATGAAGGTAGAGAAGAGGCAGTCAGATACTAGCTGAAGAACCAAGAAAACAATGTCATGAAAACCTAGAGCAATGAGAATATCAAAGAGAAAAAACTGATAGTATCAAAGGCAGTCAAAAAAAGGATGAGGACTAAAAAAAAGTTTATTCAATCAGCAATTAAGAAATTATTTAGGTTAAATGATGCGGTCAGAAGCCAGACTGCAAAGAGTTAAAAAAGGGAGCAGAAAGGAAGTTGTCTTCCTATCCCCAACACCTAGGTACAGTATTGGCACATAGCAGGCACTTAACTTCTACCATTAGAACCATGCAGTTTAGCACTGCTTTGTATATAATTTTTCTAGGTGGGTATGTGCTATGTCCCCAACTAGACAGTGAGCTCCTTGAGGGGAGGAATTATTATAATTTGATATCTTTATCTAGATAGCTCCTAGTGCTAGGCAGATACTAGGTACTCAGTAAATACTTGGTGATTAATTGGAAAATGCATCCCTCCTAACAGAGTATTTTATTTCAATTAACAATGTGCCTAATTCTTACCTAAGTACCAGAAAATACATGATCATTCAATGAAGACCAAGAGTCTCCGGTGGAGAATTCAGGTCAATGTTTCAGACAAATTCAGACAAACATTTATTAGTAATCAATGCCTGACTATGTATGAATCATGCTCCTAGCCTATATTATACAATATTCCTTAGTATTTTTTTGGCTTTTGCATTTTTGCTCCAACACGGGGAGAACATGGCTATCCTTCCTGTGGGAACTAGGATTATAGCATCCTTCCGATGAAGTACGGGGCAAATAAAGGATGAACCTCCCCACCTACCTTTCCAGAAGGAAACATGTGTATCCCTGTCTTCACACCACATATTTCCATTTTCCTAAATTTAGATGACTGGAATAAAATATTATATTTCAAAAATTTATTTCTTAATGATACAAGAGAAAAGTTACCCTCTAAGAATGAGAAACAATTAGAATTTGCATTAAAACCTGACATATTTCACGATAGAATGTGAGGCTGTTATTCAAGAGGGGAACAGCTCGACCAAATTTGAAAACACGATGTCTAGACTGCTTTCCTAATTGATGGCAATGCATATGCTCACAAAAATTTCTCTGAAATGATACAGAAGTCTACCAATAACACAGACTCATTGACCAGCAAATTAGATTGTGTCTATATAACTGAAAGAACATCTGGCAAATGGAAATGTCTTAACATCCCAGTCTTTCCACTGTGGTGGTGGTGATGTGTATGTGTTTTTTAAACCTTATTTTCCGAATGGTTGTTTCTGGTGTCTGAAGCCTCTAGCAAGGATATCAATGAGTCAGTTTCATAAGTCTGCCACATCTAGCTTGCTATTCTTATATAATTTCAGAATTATCATTATTGTTGCATATAATATGTAACAAAAAGAATAACAATATTAGCAGGAAAAATGAATATTTACTTAGCTCTCCCTCATTGTTAATACCTCCTGAAATAGAGGTGAACTTGGGGCTATGTTAGCAAAATACAAAATGTGGAAATATTCTGAGTATGCCCCACACACTGTGTGCCCTTCTCCTCTCTCCCATCTTCTCCTAGGAAAAAAATCTTGCCCAAAGAACTAACAGCATCTAAGAATTTGACACAAATGCAGATAAACTATAGGAGACAATATTTTATCTGGCAGCCTTTTCTCTATTGCTCCTTCCATTGTAGAGTGATTGTGTGTGTGTGTGTGTGTGTGTGTGTGTGTGTGTTTGTGCGCGTGCTTCCTAGGACCCAAATTCTACTTGTATCTATAAAATGCTTCTTCCAGAGCAAGGCTCACTGAATAGCTAGGACTCATGTACTTGTCCTGGTATTCACCAGTTCATTCAACTATAGACTCTTCTCATGCTCCTTTAATCACTCCCTTTCATCCACATACATGGTGAATCCCTTTAATATCAGAACACCCCCCAATCAAACTATACAGCTTGCTCTAGTATAAATGCTAGCTTTTCAAGCCACATTCCTTCCTTCACCAGACAGGATATTATCACTAGCAACAAGACCTAGTATTTACATAGCATTTATGGTTTACAGGGTACTTTAATAAATATTATCTTATCCTCACCACAATCCTAGGGGCCATTATTACGGGATGAGAACACTGAGGTAGACACAGGTTAAGGATTTGCCCTGAGTCACACAGGTAATAAGTTTTTGAGGCTGGATTTGAACTTAGGTTCCCCTGACTGCTCATTCAGCACTTTTTATTCACTACATCACTTATCTGCCTACAAGCCAACGTAGGATCACTTCACAACCAGCAACAGTTCTAAACCCACATTCTGTGGCTCTTAAAAAGAACTAAGGAACAGTAAACATGTTTTTCCCTTTAGCCTCCTCCCACAAGCAGCTGTTTTCATCCTTCCTGGGCCTTATGATGTACTCAGTGTGTTACATATATCTTTTCTCTGACTCTTGTCTATCTAGTAGTCATTCTATATAATGAATATGTACATATATGTAACAGCAACACTGTTTGCAGCTGCTGCAGGGGGCATAAGAACAATAACACCAGCACACAGGAGAGTGGCTAGTACAGGTTCTTTGATCTGCTTTTCTAAAGGAAAGACAGCTCCAAAGGGGTTGACAATCTTACTTTAATCAAACATAGATATCATTTACTTACTTCAGGGGAAAAATGTCAACACCTTGACCTTCAGAGAAAACAAACAGAAATTACAAGCAGAAATAATAGCATAAAGACCAACAGACAGGGCTTCTAACCATCTGACCAAACAGTATGCACATCACAAATCAACAGCAGACAGATCTAGCTGTCTGACCACTACATACATACATAGTTACCAGAGAGAGAAACACCAACATCTGGGTTTTCAAAGCCGGGAGCTTCCCGAAAGGCTACCCAGCATCTCATCTGGCTACATCACACGGACACTCTTCCCATCAGTAAGCTCCAAAGTGTATATATGTGTGTGTGTGTGTGTGTGTGTGTGTATGTGTGTGTGTGTGTGTATGTGTGTATGTGTGTGTATATGTATGTAAATATATAAATATATATATATATATATGTATGTATACACACACACACTTCTTCAGGGTCAGAGGGCATCACAACCCTCTGTGACCCACTAATTACAAAGCAACAAAAGGTGTGGGCCTTCCTGAAAAACAAGCCTCCCCTAATAAAGCTTCTCTTACTGGGCTCCAGGTGAGGCCTATTAATGGGCAGGGAAGATCTTCAACTCCCATTAAAATTAGAGTATATATTATATAAATCACTGTAATATGCTATTATATTACATAAATATTTAAAATTATATTGTATAATAGCCAGCTGAACTCATTACAAGTCTAATGTTCCATAAGCTTGATGAACATTTAATAAGTGCCTGTTGTATGCAAAGCATGATGCTGTTGTTTGTCCTTCATTCTTAAAGAGGATCATGACATCAGGAAGGCAATGCCATGACATACAAGTGAATTTGGATTTAAGTGAGGGAGCACTGTGCAAAGTCACCAGCTTCACTTTCTCCTCTGGAGCTATCTGGATCAAGTGGTAAGATACAGATCAGGATGACTGGAGGTGGCCCTGGACACAGTGGGAGACCTATGCTAGGAATGAGTGATACAAGGATCATATGTGACATGTTTTCACCCCCACAAAGTTTACAGTCTAGTAGAGAGATGATACACGTGCAAATATGAATACAACATAGGATCATAGATTTGGAGCTGGAAAGAATGCTAGACAGAGGTCATCAATCCTTTTCTAGAGATCTATTCCCTTCCCATTTTTCAGGTGAAGAAAGAACAGAGAAGTGAACTGACTTGCCTACTGTCACCCGAAGGAAGTGGAAGTTAATATGATGAGTGCATCAGAGAGGTGCAAATAAAATGCTATGTGAACTCAGAGGTGGAAAAGGCCAGAGGGTGGGTGGAGGAACATGAAAGGCTATATGAAGGAGTTAGGCTTAAAAAGACATAGAAGAATTCTATAGATGGAAGAGGTGAGAAAAAAAAGCATTTCAAGCAATGAAAACCAAGTGAAGTTTTGAAGCAGGCAAATTCAGTAGTTTTGCAAGGGATGTTCAACAGTTCATTTTGGTGGGACATAGAGTACATAGACAGAAGTTGTAAGAGCTAAGGCTAGAAGTGGAGCTCAGAGCCTAATTATGGAGGAACTTCGAAAGCCAAGCCTAGGAGTTTGAAGTTTTCTTGGAGCCAACAGGGAACCTCTGAATGGCTCTAACTAGAGGAATGACATGACTAATTCTCTGCTTAAGTTAGATTAATTTGGTAGTGGTATGATGTATGGATTTTTTCTTTTTTTCTTGGGGTGAGTGGCAGTGGGTAAGAAACACAGAGGTGGGAAGGCACATTGTGAGGCTATTTAAATAGTACAAATGGATGGTAGCAGTGGGAACAGAGAGGAAAGGACAGAGAAAGAATCTTCAGGACTTGATTCTGAATTCTAGATGCCACTGTTTAGTAACCAGGATACTGAAGAATCTTGTCTCCATGCCATGTTAGAACTGGTAATGCGTAGTCTGGGGAAGATTTGGAGGAACATAAGCACTATCTTCAAATACTTGAAGGGCTGTATTGTGGAAAGGGATTAGACTGTTCTGCTTGACCCCAAAGAGTAAAAACAGAAACAATGAATGGAAATCGCAGAGAGGTAGATTTAGGCTTAATTTCAAGAAAAACATGTAACAATTAGCTACAAGATAAGAATGGGTCACCTTTGATTGGGGTAAATGGTTACTGAGGTCCATTTAGCTCTAAATTCTGGAGATTCTGAAGTGACTGGATAGTTGAGAGAAAGGTCCAAAGATAATTCCCAGGTTTCACATACTGGAGGTTGGGTGAATTATCATGTGACAACAGAAATATTTAAATGTCCAAACACCTACCAAAACACAACATGCAAACACATTCTAGTCTGGAAGGTAATGTTTGCCTAGCACCTCCCATCTTCCCTCTGGATCATAACTCTTCTTTTCACTTGCTAATCCAATGGCAAGCTTTCATGTCATAAAATCATAGAATCTTATACAGAGCAGGAACATTAGACATAATTGAATACAGCTCCCTACCTGATGCATAAATCTTTAATGGCTTCACACTGGGAATGTGAGTTCTAGTAATGTACTCATCTGAGGAAAATTTCATCGCAACCAAACAAGCTGGATTCAGTTCAACTAAACAAACCTCTATTAAGGACATATTAAATGCAAGGTGCCGTGCTGTACCTACTGTAATGAAGCAGTTAAAGATCTCTATGTCTTTTCTTTGGTTTAGGGTTGCAAACTGACACTTGAATGCATGCAGCTGTCTCCTTTCATGTATTAGAATCTGTCTCCTCTGGGGAAATAGTGTGACATGTGCAGAGGTGAGAGACACACAAAAAATTGCTCTCATAAATTTGGAAGTGGAAGAAAATCATTTTTAACTTATCCAGGACAAGTACAGTTTGACCCAAATTATTGAGGTAATCCAGGGAAATGCTAGAGAGCCCTTGAAATTTAAGGCTGAAGGACTAAATAAATGTCCCAAACCAAGTGAGGATCTAACTTGGCCATTCCAAGGAAGGAAAGGTTCAAGGGATCCTGTTTACGGTTGATTGTGTTGAGCAATGCTTAGCCCCCCCACCCCCAATGAGAGGGAATTCCCTCAGATCACAAATCCACTACAAGTACTGAAACATAGTGCTTTTCTGCACTAAAGAAACAATGAGAAAAGTTTAAATAAAAAAAAAGGCTTTCTGAGACTGTAGGTATAAACTATTAGAATGCCTTACTTATAGAGATTATAGAATTCTTTATCCTGGATTTGCTGTTGTTTGTTTTTTTTTAAAGCAAGTGCTTAACTAGAAGTATTATAAAGAGTGCTAGATTTGGAGTCCAAGGATCTGAATCCCCATATTGGCTCTCATGCTTAATACTAGTATGATCTTTTTGGACAAGTAACTTAGTCCAAGAAACAAGGACTCAGTTTCTTATCTGAGTTCAATAAGGGGTTGAAATAGAAGGCCTCTAGGGCCACTTCTAACTCTGAAGCTATGATCCTGTGCACTACCTAAGACGGTTTAAGTAGTGGAGTAGAAAGAACAACCGATTGGAAATCAGTTTGAATTCCAGCTTGGTTACTTAATGCTTATGAGACCTTGGACAAGTCACTTTCTCCGTTCAGGACCTCAGTTTCTTTCTTTGTAAAATGAAGGGGTTGATCTAGATGACATTTAAGATCTCTTTTAGCTATAAATTCCATGAATCAATGACGAGAGGGACTTCTTTAAGGAACTAGGGGAATAGACTGAATGATTTCTTAGATTATTTTTATTCCTATGATTTTATAAATCTCTTCAATTTAAAGCGAGCTTCAGGAAGAAGGAAGCGAAGAAGCATTTATACAGCACTTATTACATGCTGGGTATTGCACTTAAGGTTTTACAAATATTATTTCATTTGAATTTTAACAGTTTTATTGAACTGTGCTTTTTCTCACTCAGTTATTTTGCCAGCCAAAATTTCTGTCTTCCTTGGAGATAGGACCTCATTTATTTGTGTCTTAAAAAACAAACCTCCCCAAAAGCAGCTTATGGTTTTCTCCTAGCCTTTACTCCCAGAGAAGTTGCAGTTTGCCGGCAGCCACACTCTGCAACCCACAACCTCTGTGGCTTTTTGCCTTCTCAAGCTGACTTTCCTGCATATAAGCCTCATTCCCCAGATGTGGTCAGTATCACTACCACCATCTCCATCACTATCATCATCATTATCACCTCTGGAAGTAAAATAGCCCTTCGCTTGCGCCTTACTTGTCCACACAATGAACAGGAACATTTTTCAGCACCATGTGCTTAGGAGAGATGTGAGGGCTAGAAAGCAATCCTCCTCCACTCACCAGATCTCAAGCACTTTGATATTTTCTACCACGAACACAATGTTATTCATGTTATGCACATGGAAAGCATGATGCAAAGAAGATTAGGTGGTTTACCAAAAGCTGTTACGAAGCAAGTGAAGTCCAGCTCCGCTACTTACAAGCCGTGTGACTTGGAGCAGTCACTTTATATCTCTTAGCCTCGGTTTCCTCATCTGTAAAATGAAAAGGTTGGACCAGATGGTCTCAAAAGTCTATTCTAGCTCTAAATCTAAGTGATCCTAAATCAGTGGCAGGTTTCTAGACCCTAAATTTAGATCACTTTTATAGTACTTTAAGAAAATGACTGGTAATTAGCATAAATAATCTGCTTTCTGAGGTTACTGAGAAGGACATAGTATATTCTCTCTATTTAAAAGTGAAAATTAGGAACAGGCATCAAAAGGAAGGAAGACAACAGTGAAATAAGTTAAATTTGTATCTTATCTAGTCTGTCCTGAAGAATCAGGACAGGTTCTGTTGCAGAGAAATCAATATGTTAAAATAAGGGGTAAAATACTTATGCAAATTAAATGAGCATTTTCCCCTTCAGAGCAATTACATATACATACTGAAGAACAGTTCTGTAAAGAGGAATTCTAATTCCTCTCCAGGATGCTCTTCTTCCACCAGGTCTCAGCTCTTCCTTTCAGAGGCTCCCTCTGGCCCTGGAATTCCCACATTGGAAGGACCTTGGGACCCTGAGGCACCTTCTGATCTAATGACTCCTCCTAAAATTTCCTTTCCTCTTCAAGCTAACTCTAGATTTCTTCCATTCTAGCTCCAGTCCATTGTATAGCTCCATGCTGAGCATCCCGTATCCCCAAGATTTAAGTTTCCTTTTATATATGGTCTTCTTCCAGCAGACTGTAAACTCCTTGAGGGTAGGGACTAACTTGCACCTCTTTTTGTATTCACAGCACTGTGTATGGTGCCTGGCACACAGCAGGTGCTTATCTGGATTGATTTCCTACTTCCTTTTGTATTCCTACCATTTTGCAACATAGTGCTTAGCAAATAGTAGGTGCTTAATAGATGTTCCCTGAGGCAGAAACAATTGAGCAAAGGGGTGCAGAGAACAGCTCAAAAAGGGTGCCGCTACATTGGCAGAGGGGACAGTGACCCCTCAAGGAGCATAACTTGTATTCTCATGGACATTGAGGGAGAAAGTGGGCCCTGGCAGAGGCCCTGGGGAAGTGGTGACCCAGGGCCAAGTAATCGCAGGGAGTGGGGTTTGTAACTACAGTGCAGGCCAGTGGCTTCTGGACCACTCCGGACTGGAAATGTGTGTGCTGTTCAGACAGATACCAGGCCTGAGAAAGGGTCCTAGCCTTCTCTCCCTGGTGACTACTCTACGAAAAACCATTTTCAAACAGGGCATCAACATCATTGGTCATAAAATCTCTGACTGACTTAGTATCACCTGTCTGGTCCAGTGAAGTGATCTTCTGTGATTGACTAAACAATGGACGAAAAAAAGTTATTTCCCTTAGAGTACAGATGTTCACAAGACAGTTGTGGATGCTTAGTTATGACAGCATGCAGCTCCTTCTTAGACAACTGTTTTGAAAAATAGGGCTTTTTGGGCCATTCTGTACAAACATCTTTGGGCCAGGTCATACTTTGGAAGCTTAGAAGTGCTCTAGCCTGCACAGTGTACTACAATGTGTGTAATGTGTTATGTGCTATGACACTAATGTCTCTGTAATCCCAAATGTTAAATGCCTCCCCACCATAACAAACACAACCAAGCCCTCTCATAAATACTTTCCCCACACCATACTCAACAAGAAGAGAGAGCAATTCTTTTCCAACTGAGCTCTGATGACATGTTTGAGTAATCTAAAAAATACTTTAAAATTATCTCGGCAATTCCACTTTTTATCAGCACCGTCTATTTGTTACCTCATTACCAAATTCTCTTTGAGTGTTAAGGTTACCCCCGGTAGAGACAGCTGGAAAACTGCAGCAGCAAGTCAAACAGCATGTTTAATGACCAACGAACTCCTGGAAATTTAGCCCAAAAGGATACATCATTGTGTCAGACACTCTTAAGCAATATGCTCTTTGGTCTCTCCCTTTAGAAATATGAAACCCCTTGAAACCGCTACCACAAATAAGTGAACCTTTTAAATAACTGCCAAGCCACCTGCTTTTCTCCTGGAACTATCATAAAACCCCCCATGTTAGCAAAGCTTACAAAAACTCCATCCTCCTAAAAAAGTTTACGTATTTTGTTGCAGAGAATTTACTTACTGGGTTCTTTCAAACTGAAGAAAGAACTCTGTAAGTTACATTCTGTTCGAGAGATATATGCTTTTGCAAACTAAAGGCTCAGAACTGAGGCCCGTGCCAAAGAACCATTCTTTATCTCTTTAATCTTTAGCTGGCACAACATTTCAGATGGGATTCATTTAGAATAAAGAGACGGACGACATAACTTGTCCAATCCTCCTCCTTAAGCAACTCTACTGGAGGTGGGTAAGGGCAGTGGGATATAAATGTGGCTGTCTGTAGGCAGCCAAAAACATACCAACTCATCTTGGAGTAATTTACCCAATAAGATGATTTAAAGGACAGTTCAGTGGCACCACTTTTGGAAGGCAGAAGCAGGGGAGAAGGAATATAAATCAAAGGTGACTGGCAGGTAAAGGATACAGGCAGCAATCAGCCAAACCATGTGCGTGCACCCTGGCATACATTCAATAAGATCATTTATAAAAAATTTAAGTCAGTACACAAAAGGGGGTCTGGTGCTAACTAAATCCACAGATAGCTTACATGCCACTGAAATAAACACTTCCAGATGCTGGTGCACAAAAACCTTTTGCAGAAAGAAATGTTTTCTTTCATAAATCTGAAAGGAAGGACTCAGTGGGGAAGGGAAGAGAGTTCCAGGCTGAGACTTGATTCTGCAGAGAATGCCTGTGCTTGCTGGAGTACAAGGATAGGCTGGCAGCGACTTTTTTCATCAGTGGCACAGAGCAAGAGAAGGAGAACTGTCACTTGGCCACTCTGGATCTCACTTTCCTCTTCTGTAAAACTGGGACTAAAATACTAACAGTATGTAAATCACTCAAAGAGGCTTGGGAGGAGACTACTGCAAACCATAAAGCATCATACAATTGTGAACTATTTTTGTATTTTATTAAATACACGGAATAAACTTTAATTTAATCCCCTAGGATTTAGGTTTGGGAGAGTCTAGAGAGCACTTTGTCCAACATTTCTAGATCAGGAAACTGAGATCTTCGGAATACTTTTCTGAAGTAAAATAAGCATAAAAATAAGAGCTGGGATTCATGCCCACAACCTTTGCCATGAAATCCAATGCTCTGTCCACCATGTTATGCTATCACACTGCCTTTGAAGAAGTGATTTCCGTGTATTAAAATGGCCCATCAACAACCAGGAAAAAATGCTAATATGTCAAAAGGGCATTGATAATATCCAGCTTCAGTTTTTACAGAGATAATTGGCTTAACTTTCCAATTATTTTGCAGAAGTAGTTGCTTAGTGCTTTCTTTTCTATTATTTTTAGGGTGGCAGGTTCATATAGAGATGGATCTGTCTTTCCTCCATAAGTAATAAATAATACATTCTCCCCTATGCTCCCTCTATCCTTCTCTGATATTTCTATTTTTATAATACATTGCCTTGTACTTCTTAACAAAAAGATTTCTTTCCATATTCTAGAAGATAATCATTTTGGTAGTAACCAGGCATAGCAAGGAAGCTAACCATATTCTAGAAAATCTGAGCTTTACCAATCAACATCTGTACTGATTTATCTCAGTAATATCTTTATGTGATTGAAATTTTAAAGATATCAGAAAGCTCCCTGAGGGCAGAGACTATTTCATTTTTATCTCTATATCCCTAGAAACTTATGATAGCTTATAAGCAGTAAGGATAGGAACTACACATGTAATTTCACTGGCACAGGGAATATCTGGGTGAGGAAGTCCATGTACCAATGAAAACTGGAACCTTCTTTGCAACTCCTAGACGGTTGTTTTTAACAGTAGAAGCTTAAGCGAATGGCCCAGCATCTTGCAGCCAATATGTGTCAAAAGTGGTATGAATCCACATCCTCTGATTGCTAAACTATGCATGGTGCCAACACTGCCTTCTACAAATAGCAGGTGCCTAATAAATGCTTGTGGGATTAGATTTAATGGTAATCTCTCAAGAATGTGTCATCAGCCTTATGGTCATATATAAATTCTATAAATTACATAAGAGTTTCCAGTTTATAAAGCATCATTTTCACATTAGTCCTGTGAGGCAGGTAGTACATTATCTTCATGTTACAGACAACCTGATTAAATGAGGTTGTGATTTGCCGATCTACAAACACAAAATTAATAGGCATTAGAGTTGTGATTTTCAGACTCTTAAGTTCCGGGCTCTCTAAGATACCACGCCAGCCCTCTAAAAACTTCTGTTTGTATGGTGCTTTATAGTTTATAAAGTACTTGTCTGGTAATTAACTTCTGGACACTTTAAATTTGACGTCACAGTAGACGTGTCCAAAACAGAAATTACCATCTTCCCTCCTAAATCTCCACCTACTCCCCTACTTTCCTATGACTGCTGAAGACATGGCCACCCTTCTGGTTCCTCGGCTCTGTAACCTTGGTGTGCTTTTCAGCTGCTCACCCTCACCCCTCCCACAAATCCATCCCTCCTCAGATCCTATTGCTTCTACTTTGCAGTATCCCTTGTAAGAGTCTCTTTCCCCAACTTTAGGCCCTAATCACCTCTTGTCTGAACTGTTGCAATAGCCCCCTAACCGGACTTCCTGCCTCACAACTCTACCTGTTCCACCTGACCTTCCATTTAGCTGCCAAGATAATTTTTCTAAAGCAAGAGCCTGACCGCGCCATCAATGGGCGTTAGTGGCTCCCCGTTATTTTTAGGATCAAGTAATGTGGCTTTTAAAACTATCCATAACCTGGTCCTTTCCTGCCTTTCCAGTCTATGCTCTTCTTTCCTTCATGCATCCCACGATGTGGTTCCACCGGCCTTCTCCTTCCTCACGGCAGCACTCTGCCTCCCCCATCACTGCTCTGCCGGTGCCCGGAATGCTCTCCCCCTCACCTCCACTTTTTAAGCTTCCCTGTTTGCTTCGACTCAGATCCTGCCTCTTGCAGGAGGCCTTTTCCTGTCCCCCCATATTGGTGCTTTCCCTTGTAAGACTGCCTTCTTTCTACTCTGTGTATGTATGTCTTGTTTATATCTAGCCATTTACTCCTTTTCTCACCTGTTAAAATGTAAACCCTAGAGGGAATGGAATGTTTTTGCCTTTATTTGCAACCTTTGGGGCTTAGCTTAAGACTACTTTTTGACTGTTTGATCTCTGTATTCAAATGATGGCTAAATCATGGTTAAATAAAACAGAGAAATACCTGATGAACTGAATTTATATCCCAACACAACTCCAACAAGGACCCTTCCACTCTGATTTGACCACCATTTATAGATGCTTACCCTACATGTGGGCAGTTAGGTGGAGCAGTGGATACAGCCCCGGGCCCCTGAGTTCAAATCTGGACTGAGCAAGTCACTTAACTGCTTGCCTTAGTTTCCACATCTGTAAAATGAGCTGGAGAAGGAAATGGCAAATCCTTCCAGTATCTCTGCCAAGAAACACCCGAATGGAGTTATGAAGAATCGAACATAACTGAAATGACTGATCAACACCATATGTAAGGTACTGTGACGGAGGCAAGGAATGAAAAAAATCATAGTCAGTCCTCCAGGAACTTCTAATCCAGGCAGGACAATGGCATGTACTTAAACAGCACCCTAAAGCAGAATGCCAAAGTTCATGTGAGGTGCAGAAATGCTAGGAAGTTTCAGAGGTAGGAGGGGTAATTTCTGGGTTTGGGGATAGATATTAAAAGTGGTTTCTCTTTTCACTCTTAGATCACACAGACTATGTCTGATAACTTGTAGGTTCTCCCACACTTACCATGACTAGTAGGAATTGATTAGCTTAAATGTGACTTCCCAGTGTTCTTGGTCTGGGTGTCCTCCTCTCTATAAATCACTGTGTACTTGGACTTGTTTTACATCTCTCTTGTGTATTCTTTCATTAACATGTTTTTATCCTTATAGTCTGTTAGTTCCTTCAAGTCAGGGACCATCTCATGCGTATATTTATACTTCATGCCTAGAAGAACACTGCCAAGAATATAGAAGGCATTTAATAAAAGCCTGTTAATTATTATGTTAATTATTCATTTTCCATATAAAAGTGATGCTGCCAGTCACTAGTAGTGTTGATGGACTTGTCCTGATCTATCTTATTATCTCTAGTCAGATAATCATTAACGACAGCTGACATTTATATAACACTTTAAGGTTCACAAACTATGCTGCATATATTATCTCATTTGATCATTTTAACAGCCTTGGGAGGTAAGTAATATAGGACATATTGTCATTTTGCAGATTAAGAAATTCAGGCTGGGAGAGGATTCTGGGAAGAGGGTGGAGTAGGTCAGATAATTCCAAGCTCTCAAGATTTTCCCCTACAAGAGTTAAAATAGCACCTCAGCGCAAACAAAGTATGGGTGTAGATAATTAAAAATAGAGGCATAACCAGGGTCTTCCTGGGACAGTTTGAGAAGATGGGAAGAAAAATCCCAGGACAAGGTTTAGTCCCAATGAAGAGTAAACACCTCCTGGGTACGTTCTGTTTTAACAATTGGGGGGGTGGGGGTGGAGCCAAGATGGCAGCATAGAAGAAGCAAGATTCCGCAGCTCCCACACAGCCACCCTAACTACCCATAAAATATGACCCCAAACAAATTCTAGGCTCTCAAACTAAAAAGAAAATACAGAAAACACATCTCTCCCTGAAGGCAGCTCGGCAGGAAGGACTCATCACGGCATGATGCCAGTGGAGGCCAGCCCAGCCCATAACCAAAACGTGGCCAGGCCCCAGGGAATCGGGAAGAGCCAGCCTCCCAAGCCGCAGGGTGAGTCTACCCTGGGGAGCAGATCTACAGCACCTGGAGGGATCTTCACATCTAGCAAGACAGGATTAGAGAAAGTCAGTGAAAGTGAAATTTTGAAGCTAAATTTGGGGGAGGAAAAGCAGTTTGGCCAATCTGCCCCCAGGGCAAGGAAGCAGTGGGGGAAGGGCAGGAACTGCTGTAACCCCCGGCTGCCCCCACTGGGCTGCTTCAGAGCCCCTGGCCTGTGGACCCCGCAGGGGGGCTGAGTCCATTGATCAGGGCTAAGTGCTCTTGTGTTGAGGGCCTGGATATGGCTCACGGTCTTGGGTGGTGGTCCTGGGGTGCGCTCTCAGCAAGCCAAAGCTGGGGAGGCTGCAACACCCCCCTAATAACTCCGGCAGCTGGGAAAACCCCAGCGATTTGGAACAGAGCTTTCCTCCCTGGAAGCAGAGTTTCACAGAGCTAAAAAAACCAACCAATTAATTGACTGGCCAACATGAGGAAAAGGAAGCATAATAAGAACAGCAATAAAACTCTAGAATCTTTTTTGTGGACAAAAAGGATCAAAGCATGGAACGGTAGGAAGACAACACAGTC
>CM053593.1:204020229-204043111 GCA_028646575.1 Pseudocheirus occidentalis | reverse complement strand
CAGAAAGCCAATGAGGAGAAGAATGCCTTAAAAAGTCGAATTTCCCAGATGGAAAAAGAATCTCAAAAGCATTCTGAAGAGAATAATTCCTTCAGAATTAGAGTGGAGCAAGTAGAAGCTAATGACTTTATGAGAAACCAAGATACTATTAAACAGTTACAAAGAAATGAAAAAATAGAAAGCAATGTGAAATATCTCCTGGAAAAAAACACTGACCTGGAAAATAGATCCAGGAGAGACAATTTGGAAATTATTGGTCTACCTGAAACCCATGACCAGAAAAAGAACTTGGAAAGCATCCTTCAAGAAATCCTCAAAGAAAATTGCCCTGATGCTTTTAGAATCAAAGGGCAAAATAGAACTTGAAAGAATTCACCGATCACCTCTTCAAAAAGATCCCCAAAAGAAAACAATTAGCTTCAAGTGCTGGGGGTTAGTTGGTTTAAGAGGCTGCATCACCCCAGCCACCATAACTTTTACCCCCAGGATAGTGCTTGAGTCTGAGAAGACTGGGAACCTCTGCTGATAAGGAACACCAGAGCTGGCTGTGCTGCAAAGAGCACTGGGGGCAAGAAAGAACCAGCACATGCCTGGTGACTGCAGAAGCAGTGGGGCAGAAAGCCCCTAGCTGTGGTCACTTACAGGAGGTTGGGATTTGGTTTTGATTCCAGGTTAGAGGGGAGAACTGAAGATCTGGGATAAGAGGCACCGTTTCTTACACCCCAGGGCTAGAGGTGATTACAAAATTAATTTATTACCACAAAAAATGCACAGGCAAAGGAGAAAGAATCCAACCACAGAAAGCTATTGTGGGAATAGAGATGACCAGGGTTCATCTTCAGAGGAAGATACTGAAGTAAAGAATCCCCCCAAAAGTAACGTCAAATGGACACCTGCCCCAAAAGAGTTAATAGAAGATCTTTAAAAAGACTTAAAAAAAAGGAAAAAATCCAAGAAAAACAAGAAGGGTATAAAAGGAAAACCAACCAATTAGAAGAGGAGATCCAGAGTCTTAAGGAAGAAAATGACACCTTGAAAATTAGAATTGGGCAAAGTGAAGCCAGTGAAATTACAAGAGACCAAGAAATGATCAAACAAAATATAAATAATGAAAACAAGGAGGAAAAAATATAAAAATAATGAGACTAAGGGAAAGTTATGATCAAAAAAAGAATCTTGACACAATAATACAAGAAATAATTAAAGAAAATTTTCCTGAAGCATTAAAACAAGTAGGGAAAGTAGAAATAGAAAAAATCCATCAATCACCACTTAAAAGAGATCCTATGAGGAAAACTCATAGGAATATCATAGTCAAATTCTGAAACTCTCAGCTCTAGGAAAAATTAGTAAAAACATCAAGATTAAAACAATTTAAATGTAATGGTGCCACAATCAGAACTACACAAGACCTAGCAGCAGAGACGTTAAAGGACTGCAGGTCTTGGAATGCAACATATAAAGGAGCAAAAGAACTGGGGTTCTGGCCAAAAATATGATACCCTGTAAAATTAAGGATTTTCCTGAATAAAAAAATGGACATTCGATAAACTCTAAGACTTTTAAGGCTTTGTTTTAAAAAATCCTGAATTTAACAGAAGATTCAACATACAAAAATCAAGAGAATTATAATGCGCATAACAACGACTGATGATAAAGGATCCATAAGGACAGACTATTTTTAAATATGTAAAATGCAAAATATATGTCTAAGATTCTTATCAATAATTGGGTAGTTCATAAGAAAGACTGGGGTAAACCTGAGTATGATATGAATTTTAAAAGTAAAACCATTTAGGAACAAATGAGGTACAAGAGGAAGAATTGATACAGAGGAATTAGATGGGGGAGGAGGGCTGGTAGTTCTGGTAACTTTAATCAGGAATTGATTTAGGAGGGAACAATACATATATATTTAGAAGAGTATAAAAGTCTTTTAAATTCAAAAGAAATAAAATGGTAGGGACATAGGGAAGGGGGAGAAGACAAGGGAGAGATCTTTAGAGGGGAGGGTGAGGGAATAGGTAAAATAGGGGTATAGAAGGGTGTTTAGATTTGTGGGAATGGGAAGATAGGGAAGGGAACCTTGGAGCGGGGTAGGCAAGTCATAGGAGGGCAAGGTAGTGGGGAGAAGTAAAGTAGAGGAGGCAGGAGGTATAGAAATCAAGAGATATGCATATATATAAAAATTAAGATTAGGAGGTGAATAGGTTTGGGAAAGTATAAGTTTTATATAAGTACGTATATATGTATATATCTATACCTACAGAGAAATATATCTAAACTTTATTATAGTCTTCTGGGGAGGGTTAGGAGAAGTGAAAAAAGAACAAAGTAAAAATGTGCACAGCAGAGAACAAAAGAAAACTCAAAAGGAAGCAAAAAAAAGATGGACAATTCTCAATGCAACATGTATTATTTATCGTATAGGCTTTCTTGAAATGAAAATTTATCATTACATATTTTGAATCTTCTCATGTTCTGCTCTGCACATGACATGCTTTTTCCCCCCTTTCTAACTTTGCATTTAAGTTCTGATATTTCAGTTTATGATACGCGTTTGTTTCTTTTCTCTATTCTGTATTTGTGTCCTGGAGTTTGAGTCTAAAATAAAATTTTGGAATTAAAAAAAAAAAGAAATTGAGCTGAGAAGCTAAGCGATTAGCCCATGACAACCTAGCTAGTAAGTATCAGGATTTAAAACCAGCTCTCTCTTGACCCCAAGTTGCCACTATTATGAAGACTTGCCAGGGTTAGGGGTACAGAATAAAGCAACCTAGCTTTGGACAGGCAGGATGGTATGGCGGAAATAGACAGGATGCGCAATGAGAGGATATGGCTTTGCATCCCAGCTCTGCTCCTTACTTCCTGTATCATCAATTCAAGTCGCTATCTCTTCAGACCTCGGTTTCCTCATCTGTAAAATGCAGGGACTGTAGAAGATAATCTTTAGAGCTTCCTTCTGACTCTTGGTCTTGTGGAATTCTGTGAGTTCAGTGCTTTCATCAGCTGAGTTTAACTTGCTATAAAGATTTTCCTAAAAGGACATGAGCTCTTTTCCAGACTCAGTTGTTGAGTCATTTTTTATTCATGTCCAAATCTTCATGACCCCACTGGCAGTTTTCTTGGCAAAGAGACTGGAATGGTTTGTCATTTCCTTCTTCAGTTAATTTTTACAGATAAGGAAACTGAGGTAAATAAGGGTAAGTGATTTGCCCAGGGTCACACAGTTCACAAGTATCTGAGGCCAGACTTGAACTCAGGATTCAGGAAGATTAATCCTCTTGACTCCAGGCCTGTGACTCTGTCCATTGTGTCACCTGGCTGCCCCAAGACTCAAAGTAGTGAAATTAAACACTAGTTTATATGCAAGGTACTACAGATACAAACTTAGTTTTTAAACACTCAGAACCTGCTGGATCAAATATGCTAAAAATGTAATCTTTTTCCCACACAGTTTTTATCAATTCACTCATCTAAATGAAGTGGTTTAGGTTAGATCAGGCTTATCAAATTAATACTAGGCTAGGAATTGTTGGCATCTGTAAAAGCTGGTCTACTATAGAACTAGGTTACACAGATGTTCAGCTGGCTGATGTGATTTTTTGAGCCAGTTAGCCCAAACATTCTTTCATTCAGTCAGTGCACAGCTCTTGCCTCTTCCTTGCCCAAATGTACCAGTGTATGTGCGTCTGACTCTAGGATCTGGGCTCTTGACTCTTGATCCCAAGAGGGTCAATAGGCCAATATGTTCTCTAGTAAACAGAATTCCCATTTTGGGGACATTCCAAAAACTATGTGCACATTCTAATTAAGTAGGGAGAGCCCTAACCAGGTAATGAAACAAGAAATCATCCATATTCTATATCTAGCTATCAATGGCATAGCTATCAAAGGACTCAGGTCTTCAGTGTTCATAACCTGTGCATAGATTTTAAATGTTTTTTTCCCTTTAAATACTAGTCAGAAAGACAAAGATCTCTTAGGTTTTTTTTTAAACTATGAAGTCTATTTCTATTTTTGGGATAGGCAGATTTTACCTTAATGCCTTTCTCTTTGTGTCTGAGTTTGATTTCACATTGATGATACTTACAATTCACAACTCAGAAACAGCAGGTGTTGATTTCATATATTTTAACTCATCAAAAATAATCAGGTATTTTCATTTTCTTTTTTCTAAGATAAATTTTATACTTACAACAGAACAGAATCATACCTTGATGACATTATACACATTAACTGATCAAATACACTTGTGAAATTGCAATTGCTGGGAGGACAGCCATCTAAAAATTTACAGGTGTGTGGGGGGAAGGGTACTTCTATTCCACTCTGTTAGGAAGACAATATTAATCAAAGATAATGCATATACATTGTTTCATAAAATATATCTTCTGCTTATTTTCTTAAGCAATACATTTTTAGACACTGAAGTATTTAGTAGAATAAATATTTTAGTAATTTTGGTCAGTAATATGAAGTTTATAAAAAATAAAATCTGATTACCATATTGGACTAACCATACTTTTTCTCCAATTTGGCTTGCACAAAAACTTGAGTGTAGCCTATAACGATGCTTTTAGCAACAAATAAAAATTGCAATAATGAAGAAAATAGTAATAACAAATGAAATATCTTCATTTGAATAGAAATAAGTGTAAATCAATTAATAATGAAAAATTACATGGCATTTTTGTGTAATTGTTCTTTAAGAGAATGCCTGCATTTTTTTTCTCTTTCAAAGAGGTCTTATTTTAGGTAAGCAGACTATATTAAGCCTAATAAGGTACTTCAGTAAGGTCAAGATAAGCCACTTAGGCTAGTAAGAAAGGCACTATTCTAATTTATTTTATTTTTATTTTTATTATTTTTGCTTTTTGGAGGGCAGTTGGGGTTAAGTGACTTGCCCAAGGTCACACGGCTAGTTTTTTTGTGTTAAGTGTCTGAGGTCGGATTTGAACTCCAGGGCCGTTGCTCTATTCACTGCGCCACCTAGCCGCCCCTATTCTCATTTATTTTAGTGCCTCAACAATTTCTCATTTCAGAAAGAAAGCAGGCAAGGTAGAAATTAAAACACTGTTAAATAGTATCAATTAGTTTTCTCAATTTTCAGAAATCATCTATAAAAGACTCTATGAAAATTCCATAAGAATGGGTTACTAACATAATGCACAGACAACTATAACTCTAAAGAGGTGACCTGAATGTGTTGTTTCAAAGACTATATAGTTTAAATCAGTTGATAGATATTTAAGTTTTAAATTACAATGATAAAATACCTTTCTATAGAATTTTAAGAATCAAAAGGGGAAATAAACCCCCCAAATTTGTCTAAAATCTAGTTTATGGATGTAAAAAAAATGTCATTGATTGGTTCCTTCAAATGAATGTTCAGAAAAACCTACAGCAAGCTTAAATTCTTGCTATTGGCATGTATAGTTGGTTAACAAGCTGATCTCTGGTTTATTTTTTCATTATAATAAAATGTACTCAAAATAAGAGTTTTGAGTTGAGCTAAGAATTCAAAATAGAAAAAAATTACATCATTGGGCTGGGTGCTTTTGCTCTTTTACATAATCAAATGAGTCTATAGCTAACTTCTATAAATGAAAATCTTTAATAATATTTATCTGGAATGAAGAAATTCTGGCCTGAGAGCCAGGACCAGTCCTAAGCTTTATTTACCCTTCTCTGTGAAGTGAGATTACTCTGAATGCTGTCATTACAAGTCATATAACAATTTTTCTAACAACAGGCTTCTGGGGTTATAGTTTTCATAAGAGAACCCCTAAAGACTTAAGGATAAAAGCAGACAAAGAGACACGAACAGAGAATAAACAATTTCAGAGGGCATCATCAAAAGGAATAGCTGGAATCCTAAAGCCCAAGAGTATACCAGGGCATAAAAGAGGTAGTTTGCCTCAAATAATACTCATCTAACTGACTTTCTTTTATTCCTTGTAACTTTTTCTTGTTTAATAATGAATTGTACTACAGATCTTAGCATTTGTTGAAAAAAGTCCTACATCTCTTACCTACAATTAAAAAAAATGAATTTAATGCTTTATGTTTCTTAAAAGAAAAAAAACAAGATTTTCCTCCCTTATACATGATTATAAAAGAATTCTACTGTTTCAAATGATGAGCAATACTTGAAATAATTTTTTTAAGGTTCGTTATATGTATGGAATTTTTTTCCCCTACAACAACGAAGAATCATAGACAAAGACCTAGAAGGGACTTTCAGGGTTATTTAGTATAACTCCTCAATTTTACAGATGAAGACACAGGAACTCAGAGAAATTAAGTCACTTGCCCAAGTTCATATACTTACATGTAAGGTGGCTGGGATTGAAACTTTGGACCTCTGACTCTGAACTCAATACTCTTTCCAATGTACTAAAGTGCCTTTGAATGTGTTGTATTATAGACCTGCTTCCACAAACTCTTTCAATGACATCTGATATAGGTGGAATTGACTTTTCTTGAAGGCTAGGCTAACAGAATGTGTTCTCTGGAGGGTTCAACCAAGCTGGAAAGACTCTAAATATGCCACTGGTACAGACTGTCTACTTTTTGAGCAATAGTTATAACTAATCCAATAAAAGTTTATTAAGTTCCTGCTATGGGCAGGGAACTCTGCTAAGAGCCAGGGATATGATTTTTTTTTTTTTTTTGCTTTTTGGAGGGCAGTTGGGGTTAAGCGACTTGCCCAAGGTCACACGGCTAGATTTTTGTGTTAAGTGTCTGAGGTCGGATTTGAACTCAGGTACTCCTGACTCCAGGGCCAGTGCTCTATTCACTGCGCCACCTAGCCGCCCCTCAGGGATATGATTAATAAAAAGAAAAACAGTCTCTTCCCTCAAGGAGCTTACAATCTAACAGATGGAGACAGTGCACAAAAGGAGGACAACATACAGAAGTGTAGAGAAGTTAAGTAGGCAGCCTACTTGATGATAATTTCTTTGGTCGTGGAAACCCAGAAAATGATGAAAAAGTAAAAAATAGCTCTCAGTTTGGTGTTGTCCTTTCCACTTCTGCAGTGATTGTCAAAGGTTGCTAAAAAATCATAGTTTTTAGATTGTACATGAACGTTAACTTAGCTGTCAGATTCTAAGTGTGAGATCCTTGTCTATGGACTGAATGGACAAACTATGAAAGCAACTAAATGACAATATATCTTTGTAATTGGACCAAAATAATTAAATTTATTGACTTGTGCAATAAGCTTTGCATGAAATACACCACTAAAAATCACATCAATACATTATCATTGCAAAATAAACTGAAGGACTCAACAAAATTCTTCAAGTAAAATCACCATATAATTCAATACTTATTAACTTCAATGCAAGACATGTATAA
Source organism: Pseudocheirus occidentalis (assembly GCA_028646575.1). NCBI lineage: Eukaryota > Metazoa > Chordata > Mammalia > Diprotodontia > Pseudocheiridae > Pseudocheirus > Pseudocheirus occidentalis. The sequence goes on along the minus strand of CM053593.1, from coordinate 204,035,746 downwards.
GGGATGATGGCAAAAAATGTGTTAGAAAATATAGTTTAGGAGGAAGAAATAGATACACACACACTATACATATATGTTTTGTGCCTATATATGATGTATACTTTCTTTTAGGAAAGAGTCAGGAGTCACTGGACATGGTAAACATTAAATAAAATCACAAAACATGGAATTAATTATATGTTAACAGATGGAAAATGACTGGTTACCATAGTGGGATTCATTTTCCATATAGCTGGATATATATAGTCAGGTCATCATCTTGTTAGAGCAAAGATCAAAATCAGTATGAAATTGGAAGAATAAAAATGACAAGTTAGGGCATACAATTAAAACATTATCTATTTAAACAGTCATATATGCTAGAAAATGGGAAATGGATAAAAGAACAAACATTGACTATAGATAAAAATTTTCTAAAAAAGTTTATCTGGCAGAGCTCAGTCATCATTACAAGGAGATTAAAAGCACCTAGAAACCACCTCAGTCAAAAAACAACTTGCTCTCCTTGTCAACTGGAAAGAGATGTCAGTCAAGGACACCAGTAGTTTATAGCATAAAATCAGTTGTAAAATCTTATAGGGGAGGATGTTGTATGATTACGAGCAGTACTGGCTCATACAATATCAGAGGTGGAGAATAAACAAGTTAAAAGAAAATGGTAAGAGATACAATTAAGCAAAATCACTAAGGGTGAAACTGGAAAGAGAACACGGAATAGACAAAAAATGTAATAATTCCATCAAGATGTATATACAAAAACTCTCAACCAATGAGAGAGGTGCCAATACATTAGCACCCTACCATCACAGTCTCAGATGTGGCATATGAGGAAACAAATGGCACTAAAGAAAAGGTGGGAAGAGCAGCTAGATTAGACCAAACCTACACATAGGAATTCTTTGATGGAGGTCACACAATTCTGAGAATGTTGACAACAGATTTTTGAGATTCATTTTGTCTATATGCAATAAATATCTATTAGGTACCTGCTGTGTGTCCAGCACTGTGTATACAATGACAAAAAGAAAATAACAGGAAGACTAAGCTATAGGGATAGTCTAGGCAAGCAGTGACGAACACTTGTACTGGGATAGAAGCTCTAAGTGGGAAGAAGGGGAAGGATTTGAGATATGTTATAGAGACAGGATCAAATTCTTGCAAAAAATGATTGCCCCCCAAAAAGGTGACAGAGAAAATATCTATTAACTCATATAGATTTCCCCATCTCTATAAAATATTTAATAGAATAATCCACATCTATGTTCAGAGCATTTCTGATGAAGGTATGAGAAAAAACTAAGAAGTCTTTCAGTTTTCTATACTGACACAATTGACTGAAAGGTAAAGCAAATGCAGGACCCCATTGTGCTCATTATTTGCTAACAATTTAAAAATATAACCTAGTAAAGCAAAATTCTACCTTAAAAGGTCTTCCTTCAATAAAGTTCTCTCCCCCCATATGTCAAAATCATATAAGATGTAAAAACATAAGTGATGTTGCTTGACAGTTCTCTGATTGTGAATGTCCAGTGAGGAAGAAAGTTGGGAGCTCTGCACTCACCAAAGGTCTTTCCATGGTCATAGAGGATATTAATACAGAGACCAAACAAAAGAGGACTGCGGATTAGATGATAAGGTTTTCCACATGTTCTTGTTAGCAAATGATATGCATTTTTTATCAAGTCCCAGAGTAATGCAGAACCTTTCAAATGAGATCCATAATAACTCAAAAGACTTCGGCCTAATTTTATACATAAGAAAGTACAAAAGTACCGTCTACACCAGGATAAGCAGCTATTATGTACAACTCTGCTACCTGTCAGACTGATGACAAGGGTGGGCAGTCTTTGAGAAAAGGGATATTTGTCTGTGTTACAGTTTAATGATCTTATCGCCACGATTGGCTAATATTTATCATCTATTAATCACTGCAACTAGTCTAATGTATTGACCATTGGGTGAGCACCTTTACTTGTTGGTAGTGTATTATATCTGTAGCTAGGCGGCAGAGTGGAGCGGAGGGAATGATGGGCCCACAGTCAGGAAGACTGGAGTTCAAATCTAGTCTCAGACAGTTAATAGCTGTTTGATCTGAGACAAGTCATTTAACCTCTGCCTCAGTTTCCTCAACTGCAAAATAGGGACAATAATAGCACCTACTTGCAGAGCTGCTGTGAGGATCTGATAATATCTATGAGGTCCTTAGCACAGTACCTGGCACAGAGTAGGCACTATATAAAAGCTAGCTATTACTGTCACCATCACCATTACCACTGCCTCCACCACCATCATCATAACTGCGGCAGATCACATCTCATGACCTAAAAGGCTATATTTTAACCCCTGTCCATACTGCCAAGCAGGGGTGGTCTGTACAATCCAGGCGTGGGCAGCCAGACTGTTTAAACAGCCTATACTTGGGAGCAAGTTCTGGCAGGAATTTGCCATTGCTGCTGTCTGGTGGACTACGCAGGAAAAGAGAAATAACTCGAAACTTCCAGTCACCAGGTCTGTTCCTGATGACAGGAAATTTGGTTTTGCTCCTGGAAATGGCCTAGACCTCAGTGCTTGTTAATGAGTACCCAGAAGCAGGCTACTTCTGCTGAGAGCAAGTGTCTCCCACTTGGTTTGGGGTGTAGTGAAACGTATCTCTATCTTCCCTGCTTAATGAGGAAGGTGGCTGTTGGCAGTAAGGTTTTGTCACTTGCTGGCAGCTATCTACCCATAAAAATTTTATATCCCTTTATAGGGATATTTCCTCCACCTATGTACTTTGAGATTGTGCAAGCCGTTTTATAAGATTTCACACCCAACTGTAGGTGAACTATTAATACTATGGCCACAAACCCTCTCAATTTACTAGTAACTTGTGCCTTATAGATTAATTTGGTCATTGGTACAAATATATAAGGTGGGCATTTGAGTCACTTGACAGGGTTCTGCACCTACCAGCTGTCAGGATCCCTTGTCCTCTGCCCAAGGAGAGAGCAAAGTGATCAGAAGCTGCTCATGAAGGAAGCAGCTCTCTCCAATACAGGGATATCATTGTAACAGTGATATCATTCTCTTGGGGGTATTCTGTGCCTAAGAGCTCAAGAAAATTCTTGTACAGACCAATAAATATAACTTTATTCAGAGTCACGCACACAAAGGAAAAGGCACCTAGGGAACTGGACTCCCCAGAATTATACCATTCTTCTACTTATAGCTTTATCTGACACTCCTGCTCTCCCTCTAGCTAAACAAACCCATCATCAAATTCACTGTATAGAAGCCCTTTTAAGAATAACAAGCCCAGAAACCTGGGCCATGTCTGCTTTCATAAGTCTCCTATAGGTAGTCTCAGGGTAAATAAGGGGGGTACCTTTATTAGGGCTACTGTCTGCAGCTGCTTTCTTTCTAATATGGGTTACAATGTCAGTCTCTACAGCATTTGAATACCCCATAGGACCAATACCACCATAATAGTAGGAACCCAGAACACTCCATATGGCAAGACTGTATAGCAAGGGTTGAAAATAGTATTTCACTCCCTAATCAACAGTAATAGGCAGGAATATTTGCAAATATCAAGGATGAATTAAAGTAAAATGCTTAATAGTAGTGGGCTCAAAGTTTAAGAATATAATTAGTATTATAGTCCAAGAACAAATGAGTTCAATGTCAAGTGAGTTCAAAATCACAATCTTTTTTTCTGAAATTATTAACAATTTTGGCACATAAGAATCTCTGTATGCTAGTTTTTTCCAATATTTTAAAATATATATATGTAAAACTATACATTAATTGAAATTGTGGTAACTTTTATACATTTTATTCAGTCCCATATTTGTTTTCTAAATTTCTCTTTTGTTAGAAAAAATAAAACCGGAGATACTACATGACAATACAGTGGAGTCACTTGGGATACTTGAATGTTTATTCAGTTTAAGTCAAAAAACATTTCGTGACATTTATGGCTAAGAAGTAATTATGAATGCTGCAAACATTATTAATCCAGGGAGGGGGGGGGTCACCGTTAATTTTACCCCTGGGAATGATGGACTCTGAGTGAGACTTAGTCGTAGAAAATACCCTGTACAATCAAGATCCCTGTGAGGAAGGGATGGGGAGCTCACACTACCATTCAGGATTTCCCTCTGTGTATACAAGAAGGCCAAAGGGATTAAAGAGGAGAGTACTGGTTAAGGTTAAGGTTAGGTTAGCCCTAACTTTAACCCTAGATTCATTTCTAACACTAACCCTGGAAATATACAGATGTTTTTAGGAAAAGATGTGGGTTTGATTTTAATTCTCAGTGTTTTCCAATTGTTATTCTCTCGATCTCTCTGTAGTCTTTGACATTGTGGAGCACCTTCTCCCTGTTGCTACTTCCTTTTCTAGGTTTTTGGGATACCACCTGGTTTTGGTTCTTCTCCTACTTATCTGACTGCTCCTTCTCAGTCTCCTTTGCTAGATTCTCATCCAGGACACACCTTCTAACCCTGTCCCACAGGGTTCTGTCCTAGGCTCACTTCTCTTCTCCCTCTATACTACTTCACTTGGTGATCTTATCAACTCCCATGAACTTAATTACCATCTCCCTGCTGCTGAGTCTCACATCCATCTATACTGTCCCTACTTCTCTGGGACCCTTAATTTCACATCTCCAATTGCCTTTCAGATATCTTGAACTGGATGTCCAATAAATATCTTAAAACTGAACATGTTCAAAATGGGACTCACTTTTCTCCATAAACACTCTCCTCACTCCTACCTTTCCTATTTCTGTAGAGTACAACATAGCCCTCCCAAGTCCCTAAGGTTTGGACCCTAGGGATTACCCTCAACTCCTCTCTATTTCTCACTCCCCATATCCAGCTTGTTGCCAAGTCCTGTCAATTTTACAATATCTTTTGAATATGACCCCTTCATTTCTATGACACTACCACCACCCTGGTGTGGGCCCTCATCTAGTGGGATTTGGATGGCAAAGTGAGATGGCCCCTAATGAACAGAGCTGAAGTCCTACCTAGATGTCAAGTATTTTATCCTTGCTAATGAGATGTTTTCTAATGGTTACTAATATATTGTAATAATTTGGATATTAAAAGCATTACACAGAAATGAATAATCAGTTTTCACAAACTCCTTATTTTCAGAACGAGACCCTGTTTGCATGCTAAAATATATTGTTCACAGTTAATTTACCTCCTCCCAGTTGGACTATTTCAATAGCCTGCTGGTGGAACTACCCGCGTAAGATCTCTCTGCACTCCAATCCATGCTCATTTCAGCCTCTAAAGTGATTTTCCTGATGCACATGTCTGACCTTGTCACTCCCTTAGTCAATAAACTCAGTAGTTCCCTATTGCCTCTGGGATCAAATACAAATACAAAGTGGTCTGTGTGGCTTTCAAAGCCCTTCATAACCTAGCTACCTCTTACTTTTTCAGTCTTCTTACACACTTTCCTACCCGACACATACCCTTCAACGCAGTAACACTGGCCTCCTGGCTGTTTCACTCCCTCTCTCAGCTCTGGGTTATTTCTCACACCTTGAATCCTCTCCCTCCTCACCTCCATCTGCTGCCTTCCCTGACTTCCCTTAAGTTATACCTAATAATCCATCTTCTACAGGAAGTTTTTCCTATCCCCTCTATCAAAATGTCTTCTCTCCGGGAATTTTTTCCCATTTATTCTATATATAGCTTGTTTGCTTGTTGTCTCTCCTATTAGACTGCAAGGTCCTTGAAGGCAGGGGCTGTCTTTGGTCCCTTTCTGGATTCTCAGGGCTTAGCACAGTCCTGGCACATAGTAGGTATTTAATAATTGTTTATTGACTGACTGAATTCTTATCCAAAAATCTATTTTAAAAAATGTCATCACATGGATTCATCTACTGTGAAAGAAAAAAAAAAGAAACAAAAACTCTAATAAAAGCCAATGTAATGCATGGTATATGTATAGCTTACTTTGATATTTACAAAGCACTTCACATTTAGTATCTACTACTAAAAACAATCTTCTGCAAGAATTATTTTATCCTTTGTGCAAATGTTATCATCTCCACTTTATAGATGAGGAAACTGAGGTCCAAAGAGTCAAGGTCACTTATCTAAGGCCACACAATTAGTAGATGCACAAATCAGGCCTCAAACTCAGGTCTTCCCCCTCCACGTTCAGTGTTCTGTCTCCTCTACTGTGCCATTTTGCATAAACTCCCTGATGGAGCCGATTCAGACTGTCAGAGGCCATGGAATGGTGCAATATTAAGAATATAGCAAAATGAAGGGATATAAAATAAATGTGGAAAGAGTTTCACTGATAGGTATGTGATTGTAAATGGATGAATATTGATAAAGATATTTGTATTATGTATCAGTTTGGATGACTGTAAATAAGCATGAGGATGGTCATAGAAAACTGCATGTGAGAGGAAGTCTAGGAGAAAACAAAAGTAAATGTGAAAATTGCTTCACTAATAGGCATGTGAGTGTGTATGTGAGTGTGTGAGTGTGTGTGGGTAGTGTTGTAGATATAGGCATGAGGATGCTTGCACATGGTCATTTTATTTCTGTATGAAGGTGAGTTTTATGGTATTAAAGAAAAGCAGGGGTGGGAGTCAATTGACTGTGGTCCTGGTTCTCTATATGCCATCATTCTCATCAGTTTTCTCATCTTCTAAATCAGCAGTTCTCAACCTGTTACTTTATGTTCAATTTGTAACAATGAATACATCCTGCGTTTCGGATATTTACATTATGATTCATAACAGTAGCAAAATTCCAGTTATGAAGTAGCAATGAAAATAATTTTATGGTTGGGGGTCACCACAACCTGAGGAACTGTATTAAAGGGTCACAGCATTAGGAAGGTTGAGAACCACTGTTCTAAATGAAGATAATCTTTACCCTACACAATCTGTAAAGGTGTCATACAGATAAAATAGTACCTTAGAACTGGATAGTTTTAAAAGAAGTTTTACACATCTCAGCGTATTTAACCTTCATAACAGCCATGTGACTTCACATACTGGTTGGTTGTTAACCTTCGTTCTCAAAGAGGATCAAAATGATGTCACTGTGGTGAGGTCAAGGTACAGCGTGTTTGACTCTGGCTGATCCGAACAATATGAGCTCAGAAGGCTGTACCACAAGCCTGGCCATGAGACCCCAGAAGTGAATTGCTCTCTGTCTACTTTACATTTGTGGCTGGCAGGTTAAAAGTTTATTTCAAAATCAATTTTAGGAAACTCACAGAACGTTAGGGCCATAAGGAACTTTGGAAATCTCATCCTTCTCATTTCATAGAGAACATGAGAGTGGGGAAACAATGTGCTCAAGGTCACCTAAGTCACTGTCAGAACCAATACTAGAATCCTGGACCATGTGATTTACAGTACACCATGATGCTACACAATCTGTGCAAGGGAACGTTATCTAAGATTCTTTCTAGCTCTAGACTCTATTATCCAAAGATCTTGCTTTGTGACAAAGTGAGTAGGGTTAGAAGAAGAGGAAGAAATCTTGGAGCACCAGCAGCTCCTTTCTCCTTTGTAATCTAGAAAAATATCAGTGAACTTCCCAGGTCCCTGACTATATATTCCATTCTCCAATGAGATACTTTGATGTGAGCTATTTAAAATTACTTTACTTCAGTAGGCATTTTTATAAGCCCAAATAAATTGGCTATGTGGTGTAACAGAATTCAGCTCAATACCTCTGAACCTAGATTTAAGTATGTTTCCCAAATAAATGCCATTCCTATGATACAAAGCTTTACACTGAGTGCTGAAACAACCTCATGATGAGATTATAACTAATGATCAGAGAATCATTTAGTCTAGGTCAGAAATGGAAAAAAAAATGATGAGGTCACATCTATGAGGTTTGCTTAAGTCCCTAGTTCAGTTTTTTTTTTTTTTTAAATCTTGACCACTGTTACCGCTCCCTTTTGTGGCAGTCTTAACAACTCCATGATTAGGAAGTTCCCCCCTTGTATTAGGTATTCTCTTTTACTTAATCCCATCCATTACTCCTAGTTCCCATCTTAGGTCACCTCTCAAAAATCTCCTCTCCTTGGTTCCTATACCCTTCAATTACTTGTAGATTATTATCATAATTGGTTGTTTGCCTTTTCTGCCTTAAACTCATCTCATTGCACCAACCTCTTAGTCACAATTTGGCCAAACTACAAATTTTATATTTTTAATCTTTCCCTCAACTTCATCAACTATTTAGGTCTTCTTCCCAGTGATCCTGAGCTTGTTTACATCTCCATCTGGGCTTTGGCAGAGCTGACTATGCGGCTCTTCCTAAGTCAGGTCTCCTTTTGCAACAGAAGCAGAGTTTTCATTTAATTTTTTGCTATTCAATGAAGAGAATATCAAACTGTGCCCAGTGCAGGAAATAAATTGTCCCCGTGTAAAAAGATGTATCACACTCACAAACAGCATCACAATTGTGAGTGTAGGAGGGAGAGAATATAGTCCTGTTATATATAATAAAAGCATTTACAATCACAAAGGTAGCAGAACAACTGTAGTTATATATGGAAGAACTTGTTCTCATCAACACATTAAGATCTTGTATAATGAATAATGAATTAACTGGATCAAGAAAGGGAAAGAAAGTCTTATCAGTAAATGATGTGAAAAATGATCTTATGAGGCAGTAAGGTCCTATTCTATGAGTTACTTCAACATATAATTTTTCCTCTAAACAGGGGAAATCTCAAAACAAAGGCTTCCCATAGTGCCAGGTTAAGAGACAAGTCCCCAGATGACTTAAAAATAATACTATTTGTTAGGTGGGTGAATTAACAAGCCTTTAATTTTCAACAAAAAAAAGTGCTTGGTCTAAACTTGAGAGCTGTACAGCTTGAGTACCCTTTAGCTTAGTTTGAAGCTGGTCAAGAAAAAAATCTTTTCTTTTTCCAGAATGAAGTCTATCACTTGGGAATAGGACATTTGACAGGAGTGATTATCTCTAATCTGATTTATTTTAGAATATAAAGCATCTCAGGCAATATTTGGATACATATAATTTTGGGGGAAAACACCCTATAAAACTAAGCTTTGAGAAACAGAAAATTTGAGCCTCACAAAAAACATAATTTGTAATTGAAAGAAAATAATATTTAAAAGAAAAAAAACTTTTTTGTCCTTCCAAAAAGAGACAAAAATGACTAAGTTTTTTTCCCAAGAGAATTATGCCACTTTTATACAAGAAAATTACAGTCGCCACAAATTGCTCTCAACAATTCCAGCGCTTCTTCATTTGACCACTTGAAAATCAAAGTTCTTTCAGATTATAAATATAACTTTTTATAACTCTGTTATTACGTACTGTGAATGGGGAAACGGGGCCAATCTTGTGGCCATAGCGTCGAATGGCCTCTCTGATGTGGCTAGGCTGGATGGCATCGCTTTGAGTCTCAATACCACAGGCTGCCGTGCTCTGCAACAGAAAAACACCGAAAATGTTACTAAATCAAAAACACACAACAGACCTACAGTGCATAAAATATGAAAATAAACCTTTATCAAATGGACTACTTTTTTTCCCCTTAGGACACACATCATTGCTGCCACACACCATACCCCCCCCCAAAGTTCCATTAACAAATCAACGATGACTTTTATATGACCTCTTCCTAACAGACCCACCAAAAACTATTTTTATGCTCTTAATATTTCACCTAGGACCAAATGTCAAAGTGCAGAAGAATGAACAGCAGCCACTTGCACTCAGATGAAAAAGTATCACTGGAGGCCTGCTGAGAGAGCCGCAGGAAATGGCTTTTTAAACGTTTTAAACTTTTGTTATTGTAATGATAGGGGGAAACAGTCCCTATTTTCTCGGGGATGTTTCAAAATTTGGGCAGACCTTTGACATAATTTCAGTCCAGTCAAAATTAAAGTAAAAACTAAAATATTTTTTAGGTGTGGTAAACCCAAAAGTATACTTTCAGGGATTGCTATTAAACTGTTGTTAATGCTCTTTGCCTATCTGCCTCATCTGTAAAGTGGGGAGATGAAAGATATAGGAAAATCACAAAGGAACCTGATTTCAAGCAATGCTGGCAGCAAACTATGTAACAGAGAGCCAGACTTGGAGACAGGAAGGTGTTTAAACCCTGCCTCAGACACTCATTAGCTATGTGCACTGGGAAAATCCATGAACTGCTTTGTTCCTCAGTTTCCTATTCTGTAAAACACGGACAAAAATGGCACCTCCTTCATACGGTGGTTGTAGCAAATGAGTGAACATATGCAAAGCACTTTGCAAAACTTAAAACACTATATAAATGCTAATTAGTAATGAAGGATTAGAAAAATCTTACAATTGGTGCAAGAAGAGCAACAAATATTGCACACATAATCAAACATGATTTGTTAATGGAGGGTTCATATTAAATAACGCTGAACTGAATTTGTGAATGTTCAAATGCCAAACTGTACCATGATGAATAATAAAAATCAGGATATAAACCTTTTTATATTTTTTGTAATGATAACACCATGTACTAATGTACAGGTGACTAGCTCTTTAATAGAATATAAAATGCTGACTTAATGGTAGTAGTTGTTCTGCTAAATCTGAAATTTTAGGTTTCATTCTCATTTTTAAAAGCTGCCATCTGCCCAAAAAGCCTGTCTCCTTTACATAAATATTCCACTAGTGCTGATGCTATATGTCTGCAAATTATGGAATGCCATGACCCCCAATGAATCAAAATCACAGGTGACTTAGAGAGCAAATGGAGGGACTCGATGGGTATCAATAAGCCACAGAATGCTACCAAGAATGACTTTTGAATGAGAAGTGGTATAAAAGATGTCACTGAGGCCATGTATGACTGGAAAGGGAGGTGGGCTGGTCACATAAAGAGAGTAAGAGACAATATATTTATAGCCTGAGTGTTGTACTGGTATGCAGTAAAATGTGAAAAGAACCAGACAAAGGTCTCCACAACCCTGCAATACACACAAGATATAGGGCAAAAGAGATGGAAAGAGTAGATTGATTGCCATTTTCACTAGCAAAGGAAATGAATACCCACACTATTGAGATTACAGATCTACTGAAGGATAAAAGGAGAGGAAAAAAAAAAGTATTTTCAAAATGCCTCAAGAATTTGCATATATTAACTGCAAATAAAAAGGCCATATTAATTCATTTATTGAGGCAAGTGCTTTTCATGATAGATTCTTGGGCTTCTGTTGCATGAGCTCCTTCTTCAAAATCTCTGGATTGCATTCCCCATTCTGTCTTCTTTTGCACCAATTTCTTACAAAAAGGAGGCCCTCCCCCTCATCAAGAAAAATACTTCAACTAGTGATCCTCATCCCTTCCCCTCGCCTCCCCTATCCTCTGGCAGTCTGTCACCACCACCACCACCATTGTCATCACCGTCATCAGCTCCTCTTCTGTATGTCTATCCAGTATTTTAAACTTTTCCCTCTCTACCAGTTCCTTCCTTGATGCCAACATGTCCACAGCTCCCTCATTTTAAAAAAATACCTTCATTTTCCCCTTTTACCTCCTCACTCCATCATTTTTACACTAGTTCTTTTTTAACAGATGAACTCCCAGAAAAAGATACCAACACTCACTGCCTCAATTTCTTTTCTTCCTACTGATTATTGATTTCTTTTTTTTTTTTTGTCTTTTTGGAGGGTGGAAGGCAGGGCAATTGGGGTTAAGTGACTTGCACAAGGTCACACAGCTAGTATGTGTTAAGTATCTGTATCCAGATTTGAACTCAGGTCCTCCTGACTCCAGGGCTGGTGCTCTACTCACTGAACCACCTAGCCGCCCTTATCACTGACTTCTTAACACTTTTAAATCTGGATTCTGACTGTATCACTCAAACTGACTCTTCCCTTTCCTAGATTACCAAGGTTCTTTCATTGCTAAATCTAAAATTCTGTTCTCAGTCCTCATCTTTCTTGCCATCTTGGTAGCATCTGACATTATTGTACAGGATTCTCCTCTTGGACAGTCTCCCTGGTTTTGTGGCTACCATTTGCCTACTTGTCTGATTTCTTCTATGTCTTGCTTCCTAACTGTGAGTGTCCCTTCAAAGCTTTGCCCCCTCCCTTGGTGATGTTATCAGCTTCCATAGGTTCAGTGATTTTTTCTATATATCTAGCCCTAGCCTCTCTTGTTGGGCATCTAACTACTAATAATGACAGCAACCGACTGTTAATACTGAATTAAAGTTATAAAGCATTTTACAAAACATCATTTCATTTAACTCTCATACCAACCTGTGATGTAGATCATGTAGGTATTATTATATCTTCCCTTTGGGTCAACAGTCCAAAACAGAACTAGTTGTCTTTCCACTTAAATGTGTTCCTCCTCCAAACTTCCTTATTTCTGTTGAGGCCAATACTAACCAACCTTTAGCCACCCAGGTATTCAATTGTCTCCTTCCAAACCCCTATTGTCAATCAGCTGTCAAATCTTGCTGAGTGTGCTTCCGCAACATCTTTTATATCTATTCTAATTACTCTATGTATCTGAAAATGATATAACTATATTTCTTTGAATTAGAGAATTTTGTTTGCAATGAAAAGAAAGTAAGAATGTATACCTGAAAGAAAATGAATTTTACTTATAGAAGAGACTTACTACCATGACTCTGTCATAAAGGGCTGGAAAGGAAGGCTTGAAAAAGAAGTCTGGATGGAGAAGTAAATGGGTATTAACAATAACAACAGCAAAAAAAGCATTCTCTAAGAGAGACAGGAGGTAGCATATGCCAGGAAGGTCAATCACCTCAAAGCCTAGGACCCTGAGCACAAGAGCCTCAGGAATATTAGTACCTACTCCCACCCTGACCACTGACCCTGCTTCTACCACAGCCCTAGCAGCCACCACTGAAGGGAGCGTCCTTTGTGGAGAAGGGGCCCACTATCCTCATCATCATCCATCAACAGTAGCACCTAGGGACTAATTGCTGCTGGACAGTGAAGCTTAAAAGCACTTGGACTAGTAATCTTCCCTCTTTCCTCCACCCACCAGCCCTGTTTCCAGCCTGGCCTCCATAGGCACGGCTCAGGGAAGCAGCTGTGCAGAGGTGCAAACTGGAACTTCTGCAGATGCTACAGTCCTCACTTTCTCAGCAGCTACAGCTACTGAAGACCCACCAAAGTCGTAGGCATTGTCAAAAAGTTAAAGGCAAGGAACTGGTATGGTTACATCAATAGAAAAGACATTAAAGAAGACACTATACCATTTGCTTTGCTCTTGCACTCTAAGGACCACAGGACACCATCCATTTGACTTGTAGCTGAATTCGCACCTCTAACAGAACATAAGTTTTTGAGGGCAGGTACTAGACTGAACTTCTGTTTTATCTCCAGTACTGAGTGTAGTGCTTTCCACATAGGAAGTACTTGATTTTTCATTTTTAAATTCATTCAGATTGCTCATTTGCTTCAGAAAATCTCAACTATGGCACACAATAGAGTATCTTCTTTGCAGGTCTAATTTACTCTGGTCATTTGATTTAGACATTTCGAGTCTAGGGAATCATCTTGTTTAAAAGGCTCACTTTATACTTCTGGAATTTGAGACCTATAAAAGGGAAGTGATTTGTTTAAGGTCTTACAGGTGACAAAGTTGAAATTTGAATTAAGGTCTTCTAACTCCAAATTCAGGGCAATGGCCAATACACAGGGCTGCCTCTGTTTAACTGACCTTCTTCCTCTTCCTTTGCTTTGTTTTAGCCGAGTCTTGTCCAACATTCCCATTCCCAAAAGTCCCTGATTGGTTTTTCCCTGGGTGTTGTGGTCCAGATGTTGGAGCAGTTGGTGTAGGAGGCGGCGTGTTTTCAGGGGAATCAGGGCTGGATTTCATGCCAAAACTTGACCCGAAGAGATGTGGCTGTAAAATCAAGAGACCAAGCTGGATGCTTAAGGAGATTCAGCAAAATGATTTATGAATTTGATGGTAAATTAATCTAAAAATGAAAAGATATGATTTATTTTCATATACGTATTCTCAAGATATTTCTATTATTTAAAGCAGGAAATGATGCCCTAGGCAAGTCTATGGATGTTAACTTTTAAGTCTGGAGAAAAGATCAGGATTGTTCTAAAACTGCTTTTAGTGCTTCAAGGGAAGGATGGACCTCTACGTGGAAGTCCTGAAATGGCTTAGAACTGCCTAAAACTCAGTATGGCTAAAGCTGAATTCACTTCCTCAGTTCTGCCCCCTGTTAAAATTAAGCTTCTTTTGAACATTTTCCTCCTTTTGTCAGTGTTATAAATTATATTATTCTCCTAGTGATTTAAGTGGTGCAGTGAATAGAGTACTGAATCGAGAAGACTCATCTTCCTGAGTTCAAACTTGGTCTCAGTTACTTATTAGCTGTGAGGCCCTGGGCAGGTCACTTGGCCCTGCTTGCCTCAGTTTCCTCATCCGTAAAATGGGTTGGAGAAGGAAATAGCAAACCAAGGAAACCCAAAATGGGGTCACAAAGAACTGTACAGGATTGAAATGGCTGAACAACAACAACAAAAAGCAATTCAGACTTAAAATCCTGCAGTGACAGCTATCTAGCTCAAAGGTATCTAGACATTATCTGTGCTAACATCCTTCTATCCCCCAGATCCTTTTTATATGCAGAACGTTCTTAATTTCTTTTTGCTCCATAGCTACTCTGCTGTCAAGTCCTGTTGATTGCTTTTTCCATAAGGACCCTTGCAGACTTCCTTCCCTTTCTATTTCTACTATCATCCCACTAGCACTGGTCCTTTTTAGCCTCATGTCTAGACTGCTGCAATAATCTTCCTAACTGCTTGACTCCACTATCTCACTGCTCTAATGTAAACTTTCAGAATGTCAGAAATGGAAGAGACTTCAGAGACCATCAAATTTAACCTGTACTCCAAAAGCAATTTCTTCTACGATATCCCTGACAAGGGGTCTGGACTCTGTCTTTGCTTGAAGACCTCCAGTGATAGGGAACTCATTAGCTTTTAAGACACCCCATTCCACACCCTGCTAGATTAAATTTCTTATAACACCATTTTCTCATTATTCCCATCAAAATCTTTCAATGGCTGACTACCATACACGAAATAAAGTTTAAATTCCCATGGACCATTCATTTCAGTCAAACTGGCCTACTTTCCCCCAAATTTCTAGATCTCACTCTCATTTCTGAATCTTTGAACACAAGCAGGCTTTTTTACTGGGGAGAATTGTCAAGGTATGTGCTCCAACTCTTGTATGAGATACATATTCCTGACCCACTGCAGCCTACTATTCTGTTCAGAATTCCCTTATCACTTACTGTGTATATGATTCTCTGTCTCAGAGGATTATAGTAAATAAATGTGAGCTGTTATTAATTATTCAGCAGGCATTTATTAAGCATCTACTCTATGCCAGTTGGTTTGCTAGGTTCTATGAATATTCATGGAAAAATGAAACAGTCTCACCCAGCTCTGAAGGGGTGTGTGTGTGTGTGTGTGTGTGTGTGTGTGTGTGTACGAGAGAGGGAGGGAGGGAGGGAG
>CM053593.1:203992009-204020129 GCA_028646575.1 Pseudocheirus occidentalis | reverse complement strand
GGCATATGAGCTAAACTTTGAAGGAGGCTATGATTATAAGTGAGAAGGTGGAAGTGAGAAGGGAGCATATTCCAGGACTGGGAAATATTCCAGGACTGTGCAAAGAGAGACAGAAATAGGAAATTAAATGTTGTACACAGGGAAGAGCAAGGGGCAGTTCATCATTATCATCAATGGATATATTTTATTTAATACTATTATTTAGTCTTTTATGTATGTGTCCTATTTCTCCAACCAGGCTGTCCACAGGGATTAGTCCAGCATATAGCATACTACAGGAGGCCAATAGATGTTTGCTTGATTATGGTGGCCGGTTCCTGCTAGTGACTTAGCACTGGGGTCTGAGTGGGAAGAAGCACTCTGGTTCTCTGTACAACATTCTCTCAGTCAACAACAGTAATTAAAAACCAGGGCAAAGAAGAACCTTGGTGAGGTGGGTATTCCATTACTAATGGGATTCAGCTATAGTGCTCCTTGATCCTTATGTCCTTGCTTCTCAGAAAGCCCACACTCCATGCCTTGAAAATCAGCCTGCAGAGGGAAGCTTTTATCAGCTGCTGAGTAGCTGGAAACAGTTGCTGTGGTAATTCCCTAGGGCAGCTTGGCTTATGGCTGGCTGGCCACCTTGGAGAATCAAGAAAGGAGAAAAAATGAAGGTCTGTCTTTAGCATTTTCTTGGATGCAAAGTAGAGAATGTTATGTACACTACATCTCTTCAATTATAAATGTTATAACATATTGGTATGATGTTAATGAAAAACATACTTATGCATTTATTCATAGGGCATACATATATCAAAGACATTTTAAGGGGTGTTTATTGACATCAAAATTGTGTTTTTTAACATCACCAAAATTAATGCTATTCAAGCAAGCAGGCAAGATTTAGGGTGCTCTTCAAATGCATTGACTAAGATATGCTTAGTAGAGTTTTTTCCAAGAAAAAAAAATAGACTTTCAAGGGATTTGATCTGTGATCCAAATTATTAACTTAAATCCAGTTACTGGATTTTTCCTCAACCAGATTTTCTGAGGAGCATAAACGTCCTATACAGTTTGGGGGCATTCCTAAAGTGTAGCAAGAGCAGGTATTACTTCATAGTTTTAAAGTACCCTGGGGAATAGCTGAGCTTCTCATAGTTACCATCCTCAAGCCGGAATTTGTGCTGGGATGTAGACATGGCATGGGCTAAGGCTAACCTTGACATGTTCATGATGGGTTTTTTGGTTTTCTGACCCATGTCTTTCACTTTGCCTAACACGGGAAATTAATGTGACCCTCGACTGTTGACACACTTAGCTCTGAAGTAGCCAGGAAGAGGGATTTAGTTGTTCCACAAGCAGATAGGCTTCCAATACTCCAGATGCATCTACTACAATAGGAAGGCCCTCAAAACTACTAAAAAGATGAGGGTTTATTGATGCATGGCAAGAACCAAGGTTTGTTGCTAATTCCCCAAGAACAAACGTAACTGTTAGAAATTAATCAGCTCAAAGCAAAAAAATTCCACAAAAAATAAACAAAGCACCTACCATGTGCTAGGCACCATGCTATGTGCTGTACTAAAGAATATCCACATCCCCATTAACCCAAATTTGAGTATTTGCGTTGGGGATGTGTAGGAAAAAAAACAACTTTAACATTAAATCCAAAGACCTTGATAGTTAACAACAAAGACAAATAGCGTGTACCCAGTGTACGAAGACTATTATGCCATGTGTCGGGAAAAATGTAAGGGTGGGACCTGTTCTAATGGAGCATAATAGTTAATAATAATATTAGCTAACATTCATTAAAGCATTTCATGTACGATACCTCCTTTGATCCTCAAAATAATCCCAAAGCACTAAAACTCCCAGATCTTTTCCATAGGAACTATTGTCTATCCAAACCCTCTCCATCTTTTATTTGTGAAATCAATTCTTTAAAATATAGTTATCCCTAGTGAATATGGATTTGGCCCTATTGTAATTTAGTTTGTAATTTTATATAGGCTCTGCCACCCTATGTGATGGCTATTTCTTCAAGCTTCATGTCATCTGCAAGTTAGATAAGGAAACTACCTATCCCTCAGACAAGACAAGGATAAAAATGTATATCACTGAGGAAATGTGAAATTCAAATACTTTTCGGCTAAAATATTCTCTTGATTTAACAATCTACTTAAGTTGCCTGTCAATAAGGGAAATGAAGTTAATCTGGCATGACTTGTTTTTGACGATTTCATGTTAGCTCTTAGTGATGACTGCTTTCCTAAGTGATCACAAACCACTTCCTTCTAATGTGTTCTAGAATTTTGCCAGAAACTGAAGTCGGATTTTCTGGCCTAGATTTTGAGAGTCCACCTTCTTCCTATCCCCCTGGAACACTGGTACAACATTTGCATTTTTCCATTCCAGTTGCACCTCTCCTGTTTCTGAGATCTTTCCAAGATGACCACCAGTAAAGACTGAATCACAGTTACCAGTTCTTTCAGTACTTTGGGGTGAAGTTCATCGGAGTCTGAACACATGGAGGGCAGCAAGGTACTGACTACATCTTCACTTAACTTGGGTTTCTACTTTCTGTGTAACATATTTTTCTATCTTTCTAAAGATCCCTCTTCTTAGTAAAATAAGGTAAATGTAAACAGTTGAGCTTTTTCAGCATTGTAAATTATCATCATCCCATCACACTGAGGATAGTATATCTTGTAAAATTATCTTCATGTTCTCCAAATCAACTTTATTACATTTATTTCACACTTATTCTTTCTGAATAAATGGGCAGTGCTCCCTTCATTGAGTATCCCCAAATCAACTTTAAAAAAAAGCGCCACCTCTTTCCTTTGTCCTCAGCTTTACGGCCCATGTTACCCTTTTCTGTTATCCTTGCTCGCATCTTCTTTTGTTTTTCAATGATTTTTATTTTTAGATGAACAAACATCAAATGAAATGGACATTTTCATAAATAAAGTAGAACAGGAAAAAATGACTGCACACCAAACTGAAGCTCTTTCCTATGTACAAATTGCTTTTCTTTTGAAGTACATAATAAATTCAACTCACAGCTTTCAAAACTGTCCCAGTTGTCATTACTTTTTAGACTTTCTCCTGTTCTCTCGATTAAAAAAATTCTACTGATTCTTTTCCTTTTACCCCTCTCTTTATTTTATTTTTTGCCCCCTTTTCCTATTCCATTTCATCTTCCCAACCTTGCTGAGAGGAAAATAAAACACTCTTGAAACA
Source organism: Pseudocheirus occidentalis (assembly GCA_028646575.1). Taxonomy (NCBI): domain Eukaryota; kingdom Metazoa; phylum Chordata; class Mammalia; order Diprotodontia; family Pseudocheiridae; genus Pseudocheirus; species Pseudocheirus occidentalis. The sequence continues at coordinate 204,016,901 of CM053593.1, read as the reverse complement.
AACATGTTTCTATAGAATATAGTCACTTGCTTCCACCTTCCACATATGCCTTTCTTAAATATGACTGGCTTTCTTTATGAGTTCCCTGTATTTCCATATTATTCTATTTTGATACCTCCATGTTCCTCTTCCTCTTCAGAATTTAGCATTTCAGAGCTCTCCTTCCTTGTTCAACTGGCTTTTGCTTTCAAAGTATTAGACTGTTGGTTCTCTGAGCACTCTGAAGTCTCATCTCTAATGGAGGCTTCATGTCAAGACAGCTTTCCTTTTATTCCTCTATTACAAATTCTTGGATGGAATGGTCTCTTTGTTCCAAGGTTCCCATCATTTCCACTTTAGCAACCAATTCTTCTTTATTGGTCAGAATCAAACCCAGAAGAACAGTTCTCCTGTTCACTTCCTCCCCTTGTTAAAGAATGAAATTATAGTTAAGGTAAATTATAAATTTACTAGCTGCTCTGCTTTTGACAAAGAGAATGTCAATAGACAGACATTAGACTTAGACAATTCAAGTGTCCTAATGAGACAATATCAGGCTTTTACACCAGGGTTAGCATCTATTTCTCTTTCCTACTTGAAGTGTGTTACAGTGGAAAGAGTGCTGGATTTGGAGTCAGAAGACCTGAGTTCAAATCCTGGTATGCCACTTACCAGCTATGTGACTTCTGGTAAATTGCTTAACCTCCTGATGTCAGTTTCCTCATCTGCCAAATGAGGAGCTTTGATCAGGTGATTTCTGAGGTCCCTTCCAATTCTAGATTTATGATCCTATGACTAAAATGACCAGTAAGATCCCTTTGAGCTCTATATGGTCCCCATGTGGTCTGTAGTGTATGCCTACTGACCTCTAATGATTTTCACCCTGCTTTACTGCCATGTTTTGCTCCCTTGGGCTCTGGGAAGTCTTTTCTTTTTTCGTTCTAAGTGTCTTCAGTACTACTTCATCCTCCCACCTTTTATCTATCCTGTTACTTTTGAATAAGGTCTGCTCCTCCAGAACAAAATTCTAGTCATATATCTTGTTCCAAGTTTCAGCGACACCTGTGAGGTCAAATTTGTTACCTTGCTTTACCTTGTTCTCCCATCCTCAGTCAATTTCTTAGCCATATATCCACTTAATAAATCTGAAAATCATATGAGATACTCTGGATCCCCAGGGCCTTAAAGACATTTTTGTTCAGGACCTCATACTTCCTAGTAATGCTTTTCAAAATAAAATATAAACTCAGCTATTATTTTTAGCAGTTATTCTGATGGTATCACTTTTTCATACACAAAATCAGCAGAAGTGATAGTCACCTTCTTGTTTGACAGTTCTTAGGAAGCTCTCTTTCCCCATATCCATGGCCTGGGAAGAAAGCAAGCTTCCCCGTTCTTTACATAAGGTCAACATACTACGCTTTAGCCAGCTCCAGAGAATCACTGGTGCCCTTTATTCTACTCCACCTCTTTCTGCTGAACATGGGAAGATCATCCACCTCAGGGAGCTGGTAAAGCCCCATCAGAATTTCTTGAAGTACAAGAAGTTGCTTCCTACAGAAACTGTTCAACTGGTTGTGCACAGCTGTTGGCAGGTTGTTTCCTTCATTAGACCACATGTGAGTTCCCTGACAACAGTTTTTGGCTCTGCTTGTATACCCCGTGACTGGCCCAGAGTGGGTGCTTGATAAATGTTACTGATTAATCAACTCTACATAAGAATCTTTACCTATTATTTACCTCCAATTGTTCAGTGTATTTTTTCCCCTTCTTTCTTTATGTCCCTTCCCACCTTCTGCCTGGGACAAATATTTCCCTTTGCCTCTTTTCATGCTGCTTCTTTTTTGTTTCTTTCTTTAAAGCACTTCTGCCATCCTTTAATATTTTAAAAAATTTACCTTTTAAAATTTTTTAGTTTTTTTCTTTCTAAAAATTCACTGTCATTTCCCAATGACTTTACTTAACTAAACCCCTAATAATAAATAAATACAGTCAGTAAAACAAATAAATATATTAGTCACATTTGAAAAGTCACACTTTCTTCCATATCTATTGTCTACTACCTATTTTCTGCTGAGGGCATGAAATATATGGCACCACTAAGGCCTTAGAAATCATGACTGGGCACTACACTGATCAGAGTTCCAAAGTCTATTGTTCCTAGTAATAATAGGGGCATTGTTGACCTAGTTTGGCTAATTTTACTTCACTTTGTCTCTTTTATAAATAACTGGGTTCTTTGTATGCATCATTTCTTTTTGGGGGGGTTAAGGAGGAAGGCAAGACAATTGGGGTTAAGTGACTTGCCCAAGGTCACACAACTAGCTAAATGTCGAGTGTCTGAGGCCAAATTTGAACTCAGGTCATTCTGACTCCAGAGCCAGTGTTCTATTCATAGTTCCACCTAGCTGCCCCTGCATCATTTCTTATGGTACAGTAATGTTTTATTACATTTATGTCGCCTATTTTGTTCAGCTATTCTCCAAATGGTAGGTACCGCTTTCTTTTCAGTTTGTTACCATAAAATGTGTTGTTATTAGCATTTTTATAGACCAAGTATGGTGGTATACAACCATAATACTAGCAACAGGGGAGGATGGAGTCCTGGAGTCCTAATCTGCAGTAGGTTAGTCATTTGGGTGTACAAAGGACATTCAACATCAGGATGATGAACCCCTGGGATTGGGGGTCACTAGGTTGCCAAAGGAGGGGCTAACCAGCCCAGGTGAGAAATGGAGCAGATAAAAGTTCCCATGCTGATTAGTTGGGTAGTAATTGCTCCTACACACCAGGCCTGGGCAAGACAGAGAGACCCAGCCCCTAAAAAAAATGTAATATAGATGTATAAATGCAATATATAGATAAACACTAGTATACTCACACATATAATTCATATAAGTATTTTTTCTAGATATAGGAGCTTTACAATTATGCCTTTCAGTGGTTATCACAAAGTCACAAAGCTGCAAGGTTCAACATTTTTAGTAAAATTCTTTTTTGCTTTTTTTTTTGGAGGGCACTTGGGGTTAAGTGACTTGCCCAAGGTCACACGGCTAGTTTTTTTTTTGTGTTAAGTGTCTGAGGCCGGCTTTGAACTCAGGTCCTCCTGACTCCAGGGCCGGTGCTCTATTCACTGTGCCACCTAGCCGCCCCTAAAATTCTTAATTGTCTCCTCTACTGGCTGGATTAATTCACAGCTCTCCCAACTGTCCATTTTTATTATTTTTAATCTTTACAAATCTAAGGGGTGTGATATGAAACCTCAGAGTAATCTTAATTTACATTTCTTTTTATTGTGATTTGGACCATTCTTTGGCTGTGTAAAGATTACATTTCCATTTTGGAGAAGTTTCTGTTCACAGTCTTTGATCATTTAACCATTAGGGAATGGTTCTTACACATCTTTATCAATTCTCTATGTAGCTATAATAATAACAATAATAAAAATATGTGATATTTTATTTATATGGAATTTTAAAGTTTGCATAAGGCTGTGTATACATTATCTCATGTGCTCCTCACAACAACCCTGTGAAGTAGATGCTGTTATTATTCCCATCTCAATGATCAGGAAACTGAACTCAAGGAGATGAGGGAGATGCTCAAGTCACACAGATATTAAGCTTTGAAGTCAGCACTGACTTATTCCAAACTATGAACTCTATCAACTATACCACTAAACTGCCACTTCAGAGAAATTTGCTACCACGTATCTCCTACCCGTACTCCCCCATCAACCACTCTTCTCTAGGTAGCGCACTAGATAGAATACCAGTGCAGGAGTCAGGAAGACCTGAGCTCAGAACTAAACTTAGATGCTAACAAGGTGTGTCTAAGTCACTTAATACCTGTTTGCCTTAGTACCCTCATCTGTAAAAATGGGAGCAATAATAGCACCTGCCTCCCAGGGTTGTTATGAGGATCAACAGAGATAAGAATTGAAAAAGGCTTAGCACAGCGTAGTAACCACTATATAAATGTTAGCTATAATCATTATTATTGTTATTTTTATATGCACTGTTTCTGCAAAATCTTTGTAATTTTGTGTAACTGAAATTATCCAATTTGTCCTCTATATTAAAATCTATTTCTTGGTTATTTAAAATTTTCTTCCCTTAGCCATAACTGCAAACTATTTCCTTCCATTTTCCTCTAAATTTTTAATGATATGACTCTTCATTGTTTAGTCATATAATCACCTGGAACTTACTGTGTTATATGGTATAAGAGGTTGATCGAAACTTAAATTTTGCTAACTGCTTTCCACTTCCCCCAGCAGTTTTTATTTCTAGAGAGCTCTTACCCCAGTAGTTGATATCTTTGGATTTACCAAAATTAGGATACTATGTTTGTTTCCAGGTCTTTCTTATTCCAATGGTCAATTTATAAGTTTCTTAGCCAACATAAAATAGCTTTGATGATTAATGTTTTATAGTACAATTTCAGATCTCATAATGCCAGGTAGTCCCCCTACCCCTTTCATTACTATTTTTTCTTGTTCTTCCATATGGATTGTTTTATTTTGTCTAATTCTATGGGGTAGCCTGATTGACATAGTATTAAATCTATAAATTAGTTTAGGCAATGCAACATCATTTTTTATATCACTTTTACCGTTCCTTCAATAAATAAATCACTCTCCCTGATAACTTAATGAGAAAAAATGCATTCCTCAAGCACTTTCAGTTTCTCCTCTAGGATAAAGCTCAAATTGTAAATGCATAAATGACTATGGTATAGTCAGAAAATAAACCTAGACTACTCTCTTAAGTTCAATCAATCAGCAAACATTTATTAAACTCTTATTACGTGCCAGGCATAGAGGACACAAAGAAAGGCAAAAACATTTCCTGTTCTCAAAGGGCTTATGTTCTATTAAGGAAGACAACCTGTAAATAACTAAGTACATAAAATATACAGACTGGAGGCAGAATGATCTCAGAAGGGAAGGCATTAGCAGCCAGGAGGACAGAAAAATTTGCTACCCTCACTCCCCCCATTAACCAGTTTTCTCTAGGTAGCGCACTAGATAGAATACCAGCACAGGAGTCAGGAAGACCTGAGCTCAAAACTAAACTTAGATGCTTACTAGGTGTGTGTAAGTCACTTAATACCTGTTTGCCTTAGTATCCTCATTTGCAGAAATGGGGACTATAATAGTACCTACCTCTCATGTCTCAATTTTGGGGTAAAGTATAACGCAATTTACTCAGCAGGGAATGCTGGGGGTATGGAGTAGAATGGGAGGCTGAAGTCGAAAAAGAAAAGGTTTGGGATAGTCCCTGTAGTGAGTGGGATATGGAATCAATTAGAAGAATCAAGTAGGAATGCCCTTCTTCAGCGAGGTCCCAGTTGGAATTAGTAAGTATAAATTTTGTTGTGGATCCAAGCCAATTCAGTCACAATTCTCATTTTCCTTACTTGTTTAAAACAAATTTTACAGTAATTTGACCTAGTTCTTTAGTTATCCCTTTTGACTAACTTCTGTCAAAAATAGTCTGTTCACTAAATATGAAACTCCAGTGTAGACTCCCTCCACATCTTTGGATGGTAAGCTCTCTAGAACCAACTAGGGTTGAGACTTATAGACAAGACACAAACACACAGGACCCAAGACATAATGAAATTCTTTAATGACACTGAAACACCTGGTTTTACCTTGTTATTACTCTCTAGAACCTTCCTTCTCCTTTTCTGGAAACTAGGCTGAATAGTCAAGAAAATGAAGGGGCAATTATAGACTAAGTTATTTGCACTGAAGAATAGATCTTCTGATGTCTTTTGTAAGATAAGATGGATACAGATATTGGTCTACAAAGAAAGCATGTAGAACACTTTTCCTGTTGTTAAAGGAAGACAACCATTGATAGGCCAAATAAAATGAATCATTATTTTTATACTTTACTTCAGTCTTTCAAAATATCCACGTTTTCACGTGTGTGGGTACTTCCCCTATCAATGCTAGTGTAACCACATCCATATCTTAGTGAATGATTTCAGGTATTCTCATGACCAGAGAAGTCCATTACATTATATCCATCCCTTGGAGCTGAATCACTCTGGCCTAAGCTAGCCTGTTCCTTGGAAAACAGATGTAGTCTATTCCTGGGCCCACCCTCAAAGCCTTTCTCTCAGAGGTTGTGCCTTAGCTAAAGGTATTGAGTCACCTTTGTATTCCCATAAGGTGCTGGAAAAAGATCTTTGCATCGCTAGAATGAAAATTCTTTTGGGGAATTCTTTTATTTCTTTTGTATTTTCCTTGATACAGTGCTTTATATTATGTATTAGGTTTTTCTTCACTTACCTCAAAAAAGAGCTGTGCTATCATCTATACGGGTACTTTTTCTACTAATAAAGATTTCAGCCCCTGCTAAGTCATTTTAGCAAAATGTTTCATGACTTGCAGGGACCAAAATAGTGCCATAATTTGGTAGCCAACCCTGTGTGATGAGTTTCTGTAAACTCATTAGCTAGTTAGCTAGTCTGGTGTATGGATGAGAGAGACCTAGTCTACTGCAGGGTTCATACACAAAGGCCCAGCTTGGGTGGACCTCCCAGAGCTTACAGATGAGAAAACTAGGACCTGGGGAGGCTAAGGTCACACAGATACTAAGTGTCAGAGTCAGGATTTGAACTCAGATCATCTGAGCCAGTATTCTTTCCTTCTTTCCCTTCAACACTCTGCTTGAAAAGTCTTAAAGAACCCAGGGTTATTTTCACATCACAATAGAGTACTGGAGTAGGGCTTAAGTCGATTTAAACATTACCTCAGCAGAAGCGTGGTGCTGTATGAAAGTAGCAGAAATGGCATGGCTGAAGGGGTCACCTGCTTTGGGTGCCATATCTTGTCTAACCAGAAGAGCTAGATCCACCAACTAGAAGAGAATAATGGAGAAAAAAAATGTAGAAGCTGGAGCTGATCCCTGAGTCTATGGGATCATCATCATCATCATCATCATCATCATCATCATCATCATCATCATCACCACCACCATCACACACACACACACACACACACACACACACACACTCTCTCTCTCTCTCTCTCACAGAGATAAGATTCCAATGTGAACACTACTGCAGTCCCATTTTCTACTTGCTCTAGGGACTATAGAGGCCTAAAAGACAACATTTCTAGCCTTCTGTGCTACATGGTGTTCTGAATGGTCTCAACGAGTCTCATAAAATTATCCCTCTAGTCTCCCAATGCATTCAATTTTAAAATCCATATTAAAACACAGATATATACATATTTTAAATTAAATATATATACACACTTAAATTATTTGCAATACATACCACTTTCTTGGCAAGAGAAAGTGAGCAGTAGAAATATGGGTTCAAAATAATAAAAATAGTGGTAGTCCATACTTTAAGGTTTACAAAGCATTCAATATACAAGTGATATAAGTGTTGCTCTTCCCCATAATGAAAAATGCTATCCACCTCCAGAGAGAGAACTGATGAACTCTGAAGCACATATTGAAACATGCTTTTTGTACTTTCTTTTTCTTTTTTTTCTCTATGTTTTCTTTTGCAACTTGGATATGGTTTAACACAACTTCACACGTATAATGGATATAAAATTGCTTGCTTTCTCAAGCAAGAGGGAGGAAATTTGGAACTCAAAATTTTAAAGAATTAATGTAAATTTTTTTACACATAGCTGCAAAATAGTTACTGAAATAAATAAAAAATAATTTTAAAACAAGTGTTGCTGTTTCCATTTTAGAGGTGAGAAAATGGAGGCTTGGAAAGAGATGAAGCAATTTGCTTCAGGCAACACATTTAGAGAATGATGTAACAAGGGACTAGAAGCTCCTTGAAGGCGAGGGATATTTTTTTGTTTTGTTTTGGTAGCCCATGAATTGGTACATATACTAAATTATTCATAAATGTTTTTTACCTTAAATTGAATAGATTATGCTACATATGGTTGAGACATTACAGTCCATTCATAGTTAGAAATCAGCATTCTGGAAAACTGAATTCATAAGCAATATTTTTATACACACACTCCAAATGATCAATAAACCACCAAGTATTTATTAGGTGCTTGCTAAGTGCCAGACACTGTGTGGTTACTAAAGATACAAATACAAGAACAGAAAGAGCCTTCACCCTCAAGAAGTTTACATTTTATCAAAGAAAATAAAACTTGTATACATATAAGCACAGACAAATATATAATAAATTGATACAAGAGGATGGTGAGCACTAACAGCTAGTAGGATCAGGAAGGTCTCCAGTAGAAGCTGATGCTTTAGTAGAGCTTTGAATGAAGTTAAGGAGTCTAAGAGACATGGGAGAAAGCCTATACAAAAGTAGAGAGGGAGGCAAGAGGTGAAATATTGTGTGTGAAGAAGAAAAAGGCCTGTTTGGTTGGAGTTCACAAAACTACAGGCCCCCTGCTGAAAGATACTTTCAGACTGCTAAGTCTAGAGGTAGAATACAAAGGTCAGCTTAAACGGTAGCTTCCCTGTTCAAGAAAACCTTCCACTAGGGGTTTTAGGAAAAGAGAATCTATTTGTTAAGCTTTTACTTCTCTTGAATTTTTCAACTTCAAAAAAATCAAAGAACTGAGCAAGTCAAGAGGAATTGGTACAGTCATTCTGGAAAGAAATTTAAAACTGTGTCCTCATATTTACTAAATTATGCATATCTTCTCACTCAGGGACACTAATATTAGATCTATATCCCAAAGATATCAAAGAAAGGAGAAAAAAATGTACAAAAAATATTTAGCTCCATATCCACATAGATATATCTATATATATACACACATACATATATACACACACTGTGTGTGTGTGTGTGTGTGTGTCAAAATCAGCACAAGATAGTTATGGAAACCTCAGAGAGAAAGGGCACTAGTAATTGGTGGATCGGGAAAGGTTTCATATTGATGGAGCAACTAAGAACTAACTAACTATGTGGGGTAAGGGAAGGTGAGGAGTAGAGGACAACATGAGAATTACAAATCTTGGAGAATGGAAGAACCATGGTATATTTAATAGAAATTGGGAAGTTTGGGAGAAAGGTAGGTTTTTTGGGGAAAGGTAGTGAACTCTGTTTTGGACTTGTTGAGATAACATGTTTCTAGAACACTGACTTTGTCCCAAAAATCAGTTGGTAATGCAAGCTTCAAGCTTAGGGAGAGACTTGACATATAAATTAGTAAGCAATCTGCACAGATTTGATAGTTAAGCCCATGTGAGCCGATTAAGGGCACTGATAGTGTGTAGAGAGAGAGAAAAGGTCTTGGGACAGAGACCTGGGGAATACCAACAGTTAAGAGACATGACATTAGATGATGAGTCAATAAAGTAAACTCAGAAGAAGTGGTAAGACAGGTAGGAAGAGAATGAATTGAAAAGAGCATCATGAAAACTCAGAGAGGAAGTATGTAGAAGGAAGTAGAAAAAGACAATAGCATGATTTTTGGTTGGCAAATATAGAAATAACAATGGTTGATTCAGGTTGGCTCTTTTTTCTGGCCTGTATCCAGGGAAATATAAAGAAGAGGTCTTGATGAAGGACCCAGGAATTTCAGGGCAGGTGTCAGCAAACTAGGGCCAATGGAACAAACATGAGCCACAGCCTGATGGGCCATACAAAAACAAGGCTGTGGGCCAGATTTGGCTGATGGGCCATAGTTTGATGACTTCTGCATTTAAGAAGCAGAACCCTGTGCTTAGTGCAGTGTTTTGCATGTATTAAGTGCTCAATAAATGACTTTTCATTGACTTACTAACAAACTATGTAAAGCACTTTTTTGGATTTTAACATAGCACATAAATATTAAGTATTATTATCCTTTAAAAATGCAACAAGTAGTATTGTTGGTATTTATTCTCAGTTGGTTTCTTTTTGTTTAGTTGTTTCAATGAGGATTTCTACTTTTTAATTTTTGAAAATTACTTCTAAATGGGGAAGCATGTTCTTTTCTTTTAGTCAGCTACATCTATGGGAAGCCTAGCTAACTGGGACCATGATTCTGTAATTCATCTGGTGGAATTACATCCAAATTGTAGGTAAAGTCCCAAGGCAAAAATAAGCAGTCTTAACTTCTGTTTTGTAAGATCATATCTATAAAGTAAAAGTATAGGAATCATCTTAGAAAATTATGATTTGTATAGATCTTTAAATTAAAACTATTTTTGGGTTCAGGTTGCTTAGATTTCAGTGAGATGATATTTAAGAAGCATTCTGAAAAAGAGGGAGATGGTTAAAAAGACTGGACATAGAAGACTGTTTAAAATATGGGGAAAGGCAAACAAGGGACACAGTTGAAAACTGGAGAATGGAATGAAAGAGAAAATCTGTCTTATTCCAACAGCAAAGTATAATGAAAATTAGGGAAGCAACTAAAACCAGCACCCAAAGAAAATGATAACTAATAGAAGATTTAAGGTCTGAAGTCATATCCGGTAGGCATCATTTAGGATCCTTCGAAGAAGGAACAAAGCATGGAATATTATACTATTCTCATGTTTTGTTATTAGATTCTAGGCCTCCAGGAGAAATATCATTGTGCCTACAAAGTCCTTTTAATATTAACACAATTTTCTACTCTACCAACATGTTATTCAATTAGTGTGTGTTAGGTGAATTAAAGCAAGTATGAGAAATCACTGTTCCTGGCCTCAAGGAGCTTATAGTCTACCTGGTGAAGGCATGTATGGTTTACAAAAGGCTTTTACATATATCATTTTAATAGATTCTCTTTACAATCCTGTGAGGGGGAAGGCTGACCACATTAGCATAAATATCAGCATGTATGATCACTGTATGCAAAGTTAAGTGCTTTCTATACTTCTCACACCAACTCATAAAGCTTCATTTCTCATGAGGCATCATCTGGTTTTTGGCAAAGTTTCCCTACAAGTCTCACAGTTTCACAGTTAAGAAGACAGACACAGAAGGCAGTCGAGTAGATGGCCTCAGGTCATGGTAAAACATAGAAGAATATTGATCAAAAAAAGATGTCTGGTTTCCAGTGTTCGGCTCCCAAATAAAGACTCTATCACTTTCATGTTCAAATCTTCTAGGAGTTCTCAACCTTTAAAAATTTTACTATTTTATTTTTTTAACATTAATTTTTTAAAAAAATTTAAGTTCCAGATTCTCTTTCTCTCCAGTCCCTTCCCTGCCCACTTGGAAAGCAAGCACTATAATATCCATTACACATGTGAAGTCATGCAAGATATATTTCTCTATTAGCCATGTTGCAAAAAAAAAACTCCAAGAAAAACAAAGTGAAAAACAATATACTTCAGTCTACACTCAGAGCTCATGAGCTCTCTTTCTGGAGGTGGCTAAAATTTTTCATCACGAGTCTTTTGGCATTTTCTTGGATCACTGTATTGATCAGAGTAGTTAAGTATTTCACAGTGGATCATTGTTACAATATTGCTGTTACTGTGTGCAATGTTCTCCTGGTTCTGTTAATTTCACTTTGCATCAGTTCATGTAAGTCTTCCCAGGTTTTTCTGAAGCCATTCTGCTCATCATTTCTTATAGCACAATAGTATTCTATCACAATCATATACCAAAGCTTGTTCACCCATCCTCCAATAGATGAGCATTCTTTCATTGTCTAATTCTTTGCTATAACAAAAAAGGTAATACAAATATAAATCTCTTTTTAGAGATTCAATTTATAGATCCAATTTAAGCTGGGAGTGTGTGAGCCCACCTGTACTAATATTCCCTCCCTCAGAACCATTTTTACTTCTTTTTTGCAATTAGGACAACAGGTGAAAATATGTGGACTGTGTCAAGATCTAACAAAAGGATATAGAGTTCTTCAAAACTACGTTTCTTCTTTCATGGGGCTTTACCCTGGAAGACCTGTTAAAATTTCTCTCTGAGATCCACATAAATGGAAATATAATGTCTTACCTGGGCCACCGTCTCATATGCTAAATAGGCCAAAATCTCCATGGCAATAACATTTGGCTTGATTTCCATACTGCTACAATCTAACCAGTCTCGGAACTTGGAAGCTTTTTTGGCTGTTCAATAAAAATAGAACACAGAATTTAACTTTTAATGACTCAGTATTACACATCAACTTCAATGCTGAAAAACAAGTGCTTTGCTTGAGAATTTCATATGGAATGATGTAATAAATATGAAACTTAGTGTTTTGGACATCAGTCAATTTGTAGAAACTCTAATCCCAAGGAGCCCATATTTGGCCATATATCAGAGGGCAACACACTTGCTAAGAAATGTTTTAGTACTCAGCTGTTTGGGTCTTGTGATATGTAGCCTCAGCTTCACTGCAGACACTGTTTGGCAACTAATGTGACTTACTAAAACTATTTGTGTATTCTGTATATTACCTCAGTGTAAATGATGACTAGTCACATTTGTTCCTTCATTCAGCATTCAATTTGGTGGGAAAGAATTTGTGGTAGAAGAGAGGGCATTCCAGGGCAGGTCATATTGTAAGAATCTTCAAAATGTCTAAATTAGTGTTTGTTTACTCTTTTTATAGGATAAAGTCCAAATTCTTCACTTTGGCATTCAAAATTCTCTAAAATCTTTTTTCCAGCTGACTTTTCTAATTTTGTTATTCAGTATTTCCTAACTAATTCAAAAGTACAAGTCTACTTGCTTTATGTAGTTGTCTCTTTTTGTTAATACTGTTCCCTCTTTCACTCCCCATTTAGAATGTTCCCTACAACTTCTTTATTTTATCTGAATCTTACCCACTATTATGGACCCAGGTAGAGTTTTATCTCCTTGACCAATCAAGCTGTCTTTCCCAACCCTGAGAGCATCCCTTGTTTAAAATACTAATTTGGTATGAAACATAAAACAAACTACACCAATAGTCAGTGAAATTTTAAGCTTGTTGAAGATTATGCCATAACTTATGCCTTTTTTGCATCTCCCTCAATGCCTATCAGAGTCCCCTGAACATTTTGGGTGCTTGATACATACTGGTTGAAGATTTTTATCCGAATCTGGCTTTTTATGCTCAGACTATAAACTTCTCTCATCTTAGACTGCATTTAATTTCATAAGGCTATATTCCTTAACCACTACTAGTATGATTGCTATTTTTACTAGTAAATTAGAAGAAAAAAGCTTGATAGTAAAGCTATTACTGAATCCAAGAGATATTAATTGCTAAAAAAAATCACTGCTTACTTTCCTGATGAATCTATACTCAGGCCCATAAAATATAAAACTACAATTCAAAATGAAGGACTTTGATCACTATAGACTCTTCATGGATTCCATGTAAGACAGTTTTCATTTAAATAAATCATAGAAGACATTAAGTCTTGCTACAGAAATAAGCATCCAAAGCTGACAAGTATGGTAGAAATTATTATAATGCCTTTTAAAGCTATCTCCCTAAAGTCACCAATCATCTGGATACTCCCTGACATGAAGCCATTCCATTTAGTCAGTATGCTGCAACTGCTCATGAACACTTGTTTAACATCTGTGGAATACTTTTGAACTTAGATCTAACAGGCATCAATTGTCTCAGTCAGTAAAATGCACTTGGGAAACTTTTTTCTCTGACTGATGGCAGTAATATAACAACAGACATTATGTGACAGTCCCCAAGAGAATTTGTTATAGGACAGTGTGTGTGTGTGTGTGTGTGTGTGTGTGTGTAGGGGGAAGGGTAGGAATTAGTTGAGCATTCAATCAAATTCACCTTAGTTATAACTAAGTTAAAAATTTCCTTCTTGAAGAACAGGGTAGAGACATACAATCTCGATAATTTTTGTCTTTCCTACATCATTCTAATTTTTATAGGACTGAGCTCTTGTGGAGAGCAAGACACACTGGAGAAAAAGGCAAATGAAAGTGAAGGGATGTATACAGGATGACTGGAAGGGAAAGGGAGAAGAAAACAAGGAAATTTAGGCAATAAGATCAATAAAAATAATGTTTTTAAGGAGTGAAAGAATATAAATAAAGTAGGTACTGCATAGATGATTTGAATGGAGAAAAGGAGGAGGAACCTTTAAATTTTAAGTATGAACTTAGTTTTGAGCTACTTGAAAGTCCATTTGGTCTTCGACTTTCTCTCAATCCACTCCTGAAACCACCACTAGTGTCCCTCAGTGCCTGATGCCTAGACTACCCACCATGCTGGCCTCCTTATTTCACCAGTGAGTTCCTTCTAGGGCCTCCATTTTGGTGATAGGCTCAGGTTGGCCATATTTCATTTCCTACCCCACACCCCAGTTGTGCTGCTGACTCTATAGACTGCCATCGTGCTCTAGCCAAATGACCCTTGCTTTTCAGTTCCTTTTTATGCAGTGGTTTCCCCCTTTAGAGGGTAAGCTCTTTGAGAGCAATGACTTTCTTGCTTTTGCTTTTATGTTTCCCCAGTGCTTAGCACAAAGCCTGGCACATAGCAAGAGCTTAATAAATGATTGTAGCCTACTGTCATTTGCCTGACTGGAAGAATCTTTCTTATGCAAATGTCAGGCCATTCATCTACTCAAAATTCTTCCAGAGCTCTCTGATGACTATCAAGTGAAGTCCAAATTCCACTGGCATGTCATTTAAGATCCTTTGTAGAATGGTGTTATACTGCATTCCTAAACTGATGTCCCCACTCCATGCTTCAGTCAAGCTAGAACAATCTTTATCCCCTGAACAAGTGCTGTATTTTCTTGCTCATCTTTTTCGCTATTCCTGGAATATCTTGCTTCCTCTTCTTCACTGAATTCAAATATCATTTTCTCCCCATTGGCAATCACTTCATTCAGACTTTACATGACATTGCTTAGACACTCCTTAATATACAATATTTTATATTGTAGTTATCTGTATTTATGTCTTATCTCATTATTATATGAGATATAATGGTCCATGAAGGCTGCCTTCTCAAGACTTTGTATTGGGTATTTAATATCTGATGAATGAATGCATATAATCAATCTTGTTAACTGTGCGACAATGTATAGATTAAAATAATTAGAAGTAAATTCTCTCAAGCATCTTATTGAACAGACTAAACCTGGTCTCCATGAAATTTTTTTTATCACAATCAATAATAAGAAAATTGATTTGATTGGTTGTGGTTTATTCTCTCTTCTTTCCTACAGCTAATTCTTCTTTGTCTAAAACTCTGTTCAAGGCATACAATCCACAAGGCATTATTGACCTGCTTCTATTTGACTCTTACCATTCCAATATACCTTCTATATCTTTACCCTCACATGACTAGTTTATATAATCCCTTCCTTCCTCTCCTCCTGATGTGCTTTTTCTTTTCTTTGAAAATTTATGCCTGTCACTTTCTTAAAGCCCCATCTATATACCTAGACTTTAAAAGAATATATACTAATAAGTTCAAGGATAGGATAGGATGATCCTACAGTGTGAGATTCTAAAAGGGAAACAAGCTCAAGAGGAATGGGAGGACTTCATGAATGAAATTCCAATGACAATACTGAAGTAGATTCCAATAAAGAAGAAGAGATAGCATCTAAAAAAGACTGAGGTTTTATGGGAACTTTAATAAGAAACTTAGGTTTGAAAGGGCTACATACAAGAGACAGAGATAAGGAGAAGTAACTAATGACCAATATAAGAGAACGGCAAGAACAGTGTCAGGAAAGTTGCAGTCTAGCATGAACTGGATCTATTAATAAATGCTAATGAAGTAAAAAGGAATTTTGACAGTGGGCAATAGGAATATAAACGAAAGGACAGTCTGTCCCTGCTCTGACTGGACCGGAAGATGATAATAGATAATGGAATTATTCAACTTTTATTTTGTTTCTGTTTTTTCTATCAAAGAGGATAATCTTTGAATTGGGAAGGATAGACTAGATTTGAACAACAGGAAATTAAAGGTCCACTTCTCTTATGGTTTTGGGCAATTTTTTTCTAGGTTGTTATGCTCCGTCTTTGTTGTCTTCTAAAGCCTCATATTCCAAGTTTTCCACTCCTATGAAATGATAGCTGCTAAAGCCTGTGTGATCTTGATTGTGTGGCTCCTCGGTACTTACATCAGTCCTTTCTGACTGCTTGTGGTACTACTTCTTTGACCCAGAAACTCTAGGTGTTGGCCATAATATTCTTGGGAGTTTTCATTTTAGGGTTCTTTTAAGAGGTAATTGGTAGATAGATTCTATTTCTATTTTGCTCTCTGGTTCTAAGAGATCCAGGTAGTTTTATGATTCTATGATTTCTAGGCTTTTTGGCGAGAGAGGAGTATCGAGGCTTTTAAGTAGTCCGATTCTTAAGTTGTCTTTCCCTTATCTGTTTTCCAGGTCAGTTGTTTTTGCAGTTAGATACTTCACACTTTCTTCTATTTTTTCAGTCTTTTGACTTTGTTTTTAACATTTCTAGTTATCCCATAGAGTCATTACTTTGTATTTGGTCAACTCTAATGTTCAGGGAAGCATTTTTCCTTGGGCAAGTTTTATCTCTCATTACAAGCTGTTAACACTCTTTCCAACATTTTTACCTCGAATAAAAATGTCTGATCTCTTCCAAGAATTCTAATTAAGCTTGTATCCAAGCTGCATTTTTCTTTGAGGCTTTGCTTGAAGATATTTTGGAGTCATTCTGCTCTTTTGGGTTTGTATCTTGAGCATCTTGCTGACAAACTGGCTCTTTATGGTTTGATTCTTTTTGTTTGTTTGGTTACTTGTTTGCTCATTTTTCCAGCCTATGTCCAGATTTCACACTTTATGTTAGGGTTGAACTCTGTATACTTCTGGGGTACAGGGGATATCTGAGATGAGATTTTTGTCCTCTTGGATTCTTCTGTTGCTTTTTTAGGATGTTGAGTGTTGGGTTACTCTCAGATCTTGGGGAGAACTCAGGTTGAGGGCCTGTAAGCTTTCAGTGCTCCCAAAATGGTATGCTACAAGTCAAAATCTGATCAGCGCCTTCCTGGTTTGACCTCTGTAAGTTCCTGATCTGGGTATGAGTCTCTGCAACACTCCTGTTGGCTTGTCCCTGCTTAGAAGTTTTACCAGACTACTGCTAGACTCAGCTACTATAAGACAACTATAAAATCGTGCTGGTTCAGGGTGACAAAACTGCAGGTTCCTCTTTCGTGTGGGATTTCTATTGTGGTTATTTTTCTGTAGGCTACAAATTGGGCTAGAGGTTGGAAGTGAGACCCTATTAACTTCCTGGGGTCAGAGCCACATGGCTACTGTTGGATTCCAGACTTGTTTTTAACTCAGTATATAGCCTAGGGGATGTGACCATTCTTCACTCTGGAATGCTACCTCTAGGTACAAATCTCTCCTCTATTCCCCTTAGATCTGTGACCTGGGACACAGTAACAGTGAGTGACAGAGTTGTCAGTTGGCACTTGTTCCTGTAGCCTAAACAATGTCAAAATCCCCCTTTATGGCTCTGGTACCACTTCTTGCTCTAATGCACAGCCACAGTCCTTTTTCTGTTCATGCATGTTGGAAATGTGACCTGGGCTACAGTGTGTTAACAGTATCTACATACCTCTCTGTCTTTCTATGTAGACCTAAGATGGACAGATATTTCAATGTGTTTTTTTCCTTTATATTTCTTAATAAAGACTCAAGTCTGGAGAATTTTCTAGATCTGTGTGGAAGAGTTTTGTGGAAGGAATTGAGCTTTACTTTCTGTTACTCTAACATCTTGGCTCTGCACAATAGCAGGGAACTGCATCCCTAGATAAGTGAGGCAATGGTAAGAGGCCTTCAATGAGTCTTAGACACCTGATCTCAATCAGCTATATCATAGGATACTGAAAGAACCTGTAAATGTGATTACTGAATCCTGTAAGTGAGCTTTGAGGACATACAATGAACTAGAGAATAAGCACAGGGCTGAAGATGGACAAATACTATTCCTATTTTCCTATATTCTTTCTTTCTTTTTTTTTGCTTTTTTGGAGAAAGAAAGGTAGGGTAATTGGGGTTAAGTGACTTGCCCAAGGTCACACGGCTAGTTTTTTTTGTATGTTGTGTCTGAGATCAAATTTGAAATCAGGTCCTCTTGACTCCAAGACGGTGCTCTTCTCACTGTGCCACCTAGCTTCCCCTGTTTCCGATTTTCAAAAACAATAGAAGGCATATATTTCAAACTATAAGCCAATGAGTTTAATATCAATTCCTGGTAAAATTCTAGAATTTTAATATGAAATCTAAAATTCTAGATTATTAAAGGTATGCTTTGAAATCTCAGAACAGGAGTAGTTAGGGTCCTCTAAGGGACAGCACAAATTTATTGCGAACAAGTCATGTGAGCCTAACCTCACTTTCCTTTAAAAATAGCTATTAGGTAGGAGTGGCTAAGTGGTTCAGTGAATAGAGCACTGGTCCTGAAGTCAGGAGTACCTGAGTTCAAATCTGGCCTCAGACACTTAACACACACACACACACACACACACACACACACACACACACACACACACTAGCTATGTGACCTTGGGCAAGTCACTTAACCCCAACTGCCCTAACTTTCCCCTTCAAAAAACCAAAAAAAAAAAAAAAAGGTATTGGGGAAGGCTAGATGGTACAGTGAATAGAGCACTGGCTCTGGAGTCAGGAGGACCTAAGTTCAAATTTGGCCTCAGATACTTGACATTTACCAGCTGTGTGACTTTGGGCAAGTCACTTAACCCCAACTGCTCTGCCTTCCCCCTCTAAAAACAAAACTACAACAACAAAAAAACCCAATAAAACACTTGTTAGAACAGGGGAACATTATGGACATATATCTGAATTTTACCAAAGCATTTAACAAAGTCTCTTACCAGAAAAAAATAAGGAAAATTGATTAGATTATAGTAGTTATAGATGGGTTAGAGACTAGTTCAATGTCTGGATCTAAAAAAGATGAATTAATGGGTCCATGACAAACTGAAGGAGGTCCTTAGTGGAATGCTATAGGGCTCTATTGTTAGCCCTGTTATCTTAAAAATTTGTGCCACTGAGTTGGCTTTTCCCCGGTTGTTTGTAGATGATGGGAAGCTGGGATACAGCTTTCAATACATCTGATGACTGAAGTGAAATTCAAAAAGATCTTGACATGCTGGAACAATGCAAATATATGAGGAGATGGTAAAGTCCTGGAATGGGATTTTTTAAAAATCAAGTATATACATAAAAAGAGACATAGATCTAAAAAGTAGTCCATGCAAAAAAGACTTTAGGGGTCTTGTGAACTTCAAGTGCAGGAGCAATAGGCTGGAGGATGTATTTGCCTCCAAAGCTAACACTGTCTGATTTTTGATTGTTTGTTTTTTTTGGGGGGGGTGAAGTGAGGAGAAGAAGGTCTGACAGCCTGCCCATAGTCTCCTAGGCAGTATGCACCAGAGCACGCATTAATAGAAGCATGGTATCCAGAGGAAGGGAGGTGATAATCCCATTGGACTTTGTCTTGATTGTATCTGCAATATTCTGTCCAGTACATACAGAATGGGATGATCTGGTTGATGAAGCAAGCTGAAGCTACATTATAAGGACTGGTTGAAGGAACAAGGGATGAGAACAAAAAAAAAACTAGAATGAACAAGAAGGGGGTATAAATACTGGAATGGTAGTTATGTTACAAGTTGTGTTATGCTTGGCTCCAAGAGGCAAAATTAAGACCAATGCAAAGAAGTAAATGCAGCAGATTTTTAAAAAAGAAAGTCCTCTAGGAAAGGTGTAGGAGGAAGAATCATGGGGGAAATATCTATAAAGGCACATAATAAGAAAAATATCTGATCTTCCCTCAGCTATCAACACTTCCTCTGCTAGAGATATGGGGAGTCTTTGATCAATTTCTATACTATACTCTTAGAGTCCAAAGATTTCATGGAAGGCTGACCTTCCTAACGGAGCAACTAATGAGTCAAAATTTTGATCAGAGATTCAAGGGAAACATGTTTGATAAGATACCAGTTCTTACAGTTTGATGCATCAAAAAGGCAGGGGAAAAATGAGTCCACCTCTTCCCTGGGAAAGGTTTCTGGATTTGCTAACACACTTGGATGACAGCATTCCTAATCACAACATGTTAAAATACAGCACAGATTCTCTCAGGTTTTCACAAATTTGACATTTTTAAAAGGCATACACACACAGACTAAACCTGATCTAATCCAAGAGAGAATAAACACAGCATCCAGTTTTATACCATTATTTAATAGATGTTTTCTTTTCTAAAAACTGGCATTTCAGCACTATAGTTTAAAATTCTATTTTATTTTAAAAATTATTTACTCATACTTTAATTGTTAACGACAGGCACAATTCAATTCATTCTAACAAACATTTATTAAACATTCACTCTATGCATGGCACTTTGTAAATTTTGGGTTTCTAATCTACTAGCCAAATGTAATGGTAGATTAATTTCTCTAGTGAATTAAACTCTAACTGTGATTTTTAAAAGTATAGCTCAGTAGCATTCAATGGTATTTTATAAATTTAAGATTTATACTTGTACCAAGCCTGGATTATAATTTTGGGGCTTAAAATGGCATTATCAAAAATCTCTCGTATGCTCAAATTGCCATAATCTGAAGTGCTGCTGACTTGGTGCTTCACAGATGTGGGATGCCAAATTATAACTCAGATAGGAAAGTGTATTAAAGTAGAAAAAAAGAAATGCTTGCTCCCAAAACATGTTTTTCCTACATTTTGCTGACATTTATATAAGCTATTACTGGTGATGTGTCATTTATTTGCACTTTATGATCCATAAATGAAGCACTCATTGCTCCAAATAAAATACATCATTATTGTCAACTACATAATTGCTTCTTATTTAAAGACACCATTGTTTATAATCCTTCATTGTTGGGTCATGTGCTATTTTGTCATGTTTTTAAAAGGACCTTTGATCACATGCTCTTTTTGACCTTTAACCCATAGTCTTAGTCATCACTGAACTGTTGCCATACTGATGTTTTGCTACATGATCTAGCTCATTAATTTAGAACGATTTTTTGTCATGCGCCACAAGTTGCTCTAGTAAGTTGGTGTTCATTGCTGGGAAAGTCCTAATTCTTTCTCTATGTTATTAATGTTCCCATGACATGGACTAACAAATTTGGCTAATGCTGAATAAGTTCCACAGTAGGAGGTTACTTGGTGAAATTGGAAAGATGCTTAGCAATGTCTGTGGGCACAAAAAACAAAGGGAAAAGCTTAAAAGTACATTAGCTAATTTTAGATGCTTTCAAAGGCACTGACTATGCTCTGATAGCACAGCATGAATCAACGGCATGTATGGCAACACTGGAATAAAACAGAAAAAGCTGATGTGAAAGAAGGATAAAGATAAAGATGGGAACATGAAGAAAAACCTATTGTTTTCTGATCTTAAAGTAATACACTCATACTTTATAAGGACCTGTGCTTTATATTCTTCTTTCTTGTTTTCATTTGTTTATCCATCCTTTCTTTCATCCCTTCCTTCTCTTAATTTATTAATTAAACAATAACTTACAAAGGACTTACTGTGTGTACAGTGCTATGCTAGACCCTGGGGACATTCACTAAGACATATTCTATACCTTCATGGTGTTTATACTTGAGAAAGAAAAAAACACAAAATACAGGTGACTATAATCTCTAACTATGCATCTATATAATCTCTAACTCTCTATTGATCACAAAGCAAATATATTTGTAATTTGAGAGAAATGGGTGGGATGGTGAATTTCTTTTATTGGCTTTTCAACAACCTAGATTATTTGGTTGATGATAATAAAATGATTTTGGCAGTATATCTGCATGAAACCAGAGATAGAGAGAAGCAAGGTAGGCTGTTCCCCAGAAGGTGAAAGAGAAGTGCTATAAGTGATACTTTTTAATATTATATTTTTGTAAATGCACTTATTTTTATTGCTATAAAAATCTCACTTTCCAAACTAGGCATTTACTTATTTTGAAATAACCCATTATGTATACTATCATGAAGGCTCAAAGTCTCTGGCAGTCTAGTAATACACTGGGGATACAAATTTCAAACATGGTAGATGTGATTTTCAAATGTTGCAGAAGACCAAATGATTTGCTGGAGTTCTGAATCCCTGGACATCTAAGGAGTAGTCTATGTAATATGCTAATATGCAATATGCTAATACATACCCTAGCAAATATTGATATATGATCATCCATCTATTAGCAGGCACAGTTAGATATTTATTATATATCACTTACAGAAGCTTAACTGTCGACTTTCACAAAATTCTGCATATTGAGCGGCATCCATCACTCGAGTCTGTCTTTCTGCTCGCTAAAAAAGAAGTCAGAGAATTATTAGAAATGTTGAAGTAGCAATATTTTATGGAGGTAATGGACTATACAGGATTCTTTTGAAGTTAAGTGCCATTTATATTTCAATTTTCCAAATTCAATTTGCAAAACTGTAAATTTAAAAAGGTTTTTTTTAAAGGAAAATGGATTCTTACTTACAATATTAACATGTAGTTTTCCCCAAAGTGGTTGTTTTGACTTGGTTGTCCATGTAATTCTAGTTACCATGATAAATAACAGTGGATATGTTATCTCTCACTTCCTTTTTTTTAAGGATGGTGCATGAAACATTAGGGTTTATTTTTTTGGGACTCCTGTGTTGAAACTGTTAGCTAAAATCAGTCTATATTTACTGCTACTAAAGGAGAAGAGTCAAGCAAAGAATGTCCCTGTTTAAATTCCAGATTCATCTTACCTGTGCTATTCTGTTTAAGAAGTAGAAGAAAACTGTGGGGTAAGAGAGGCAGTGTGAAATACAATAGAATGAATAGGCAGCTACTTGGTGACTATTGCTGTCCATTGGTTCTGATGCTATAATTTTCCCATTTTAAAATGGGAGCCAGCCAACAGCATCCATATATTTTTCCTTCATTAGAACTCAGAGCCAGAGCTAACAATTCCACATTTTTAAACCAGGAAGAAAACAAAGAAAAAGGTAAACACAGTGCAGTTCCTTTCATCAGAGTCCAGGTATGATTCACAGCCTGGTACAGTTTCATTTGTGGGGTTTTTTTGGATGCCATTTAGCAGATGTTTGCTACTTCACCGTCCCACAAGAGGTAGGATAATTATAATTCACTCATAGTATGGTGGGAAAGAAGATGACCACTTCCGCTTCCATGGTAAGAAAGGCATTCTGAAATGAGACATGCCGCTGTTATTTGGTCTGACTTATCAGCCAATGTAAAGAAAACACTCCCTGATATTATAGCTTTGCTTTGCAAAGGAAAGGTACTGGACAAGTTCTCTTTATCACTGTCATTGCAGCACATAAGTACCATCACCACAGCTTCTCTTATGATTTCTTTACATTTTGTACTGGATTTTTTTTCTTTTTGTTTGACTTTGGAAACTGTCTTGATTCCACTGATGTGTCTGGAAACAGGATAAATGATAGTTATACCATCTGAAGCTCAATCTGTATGTTGGTAATAAGCTAAACAGAAAATGCTAATGACCTGTGGTTCCTTCTGTGACTACCATTCTGCCTGGGTACTCATTTTATTTCAACCACCTATACATCTTAACCACTTTGACAATACCAATCAACATTTATTTTGTGCCTACTATATGAAGAGTACTAACACTAAAGCTTAGATAAGACAGGGTGAATGCCATCAGGTCCTTTCTACTCCCTCCCAGTCATGCTCTCTCTTATCTATTCCCTTCACTTATTCTCTCCTACCCACTGATGTGCATCTCCTTTTAGCTATCTAAATACATTCACTTAGATCTCTGAGCATCTCCATGTTTCTCCTGGTATATAAATCTTTGTGTGCATATATTTCTCTCAACTTTAATATACACATATCTCAGTTTAGGAATGTGTAACTTGTCTGTTGGATTGCTGCAATGATGCTTTCAGTCTAAATTCTCATAAGAAAATTTTGAAAGAGTCATCATGGTAGAGACAGCACTGACACAGAGGATAATGTCAAGAAGATCAGGGTTTGAAAATCACCTCAGACACATCATGAAGCATGTGAAACAATGGGTCATTTCATTTTTCTTAACCTCAGTCTCATCACCTGTGAAATAGGGACATTAATACCAATAATACTGACTTTTCAGGTTTTTCTGAGGCTCAAAAAGAAGAAATGAATGTACAGTGTTTTGCAAAGCTTAAAATGCATGTAAACGGTATTTCTTGTTATTTCATTCTCATCTTTTTTGATGGAGTTCATATAGAAATGCCTCAGGCACAAGTCACTTTGTTCTATTCTATTTTGTGTTCTGTGGATTATTGATAGTGGATAAAGTAACCTCTTTTTGTAATTAAATAAAAATTGAGATGTATGCTCGTCTTCTAGGGACTTGGTGAAAGCATCTTCAGTACAATTTTAACAGCAGACAGGATAAGGACCACACCTATGATTTCTTTGGTATTGGAAACTTCCAGGTGAGGAAACTCTTGTCTACTAATGTAGGATTGTACCTCCTTTGCAATTTATAATTGCAGTTAAGTCACCTAAAGCAGTGGTGTCAAACTCAAAGAAAAACAAGGATAGTAAACAGTATATAAGAATCCCTGTGGGCTCCGTGTTGGCTTATGCTAAATGTTATTTACACTTCACTGACTTTTATTTGTTTTATGAAATATTTCCCAATCACATTTTAATCTGGTTCACGTTAGGTCTTACTCAGGAGTGTTGTGGGTGAGCAGCATTTTTGACCTTTCTATTCAATAGCACTGAGAGGTTAACGGTGAATTGTCTAGTATCACAAATCCAACATGTTAGAAGTGGGGCATGAGCCCGGGTCTTCCTAACTTTGGAGGTAGTTTCCTATCCTCTGTGCCACATTGTATTTCCAGTAGACAAGATGATGAGGGTAATAATTTTTATTCCCATAAGGTTTTTTAAAATTTATTTTTTATTTGTTTTCTTGTTTATATTATTCATTTTCATTACATTTTTGAATTACACATTTTCTCCCCATCTTGCCCCTGT
>CM053593.1:203913436-203991509 GCA_028646575.1 Pseudocheirus occidentalis | reverse complement strand
TGATTGACTGCTAGACGAGTGACAAATTAAGTTAATGGTTACCCCATGAGTGGAAGATTGATATATTGTGAATTGATTGACTAAATGATTAAGTGTGAAGGGTTTCCCCCTTAGGGAAACCAAGCGATTACTCTTTTGTTAATTGATTGATTGAATCTTTAACTTAGAAGGATTTCCCCCTTAGGGAAACCAGGTGATCCTTCTTTTGTTCCTTGTTCTAAATATTGTAGCCACTGTAGTGAAAATTGTGTGGCCATTCTAATGTTAAGCTGTTATGAACACTATATTGTGACTTTCTGTAATAAGATGTAATATTGAGAATATTATATTGTGAATATTGTACTGAACCTTGATCCGTAATGGAATAAACAGAGTGTTCACTATTACTGTGTAATCCAAATCTTAAAAGCTGTTCACAGTAGCATTCTTTTGGGAATCTGCTGGTGCTTGGCTTTACAGGGATGGAGAAAGCTGCATGGAGGAAATATCACTTAAGATGGGTCTTAAAAATAAGAGAAGGATTTCAAAAGGGAGAGTAAAGTAACCATGCCCAGCCTAACCTTACTGCATGTCTACTAGGCCAGCATTTCTCAAACTTTCTGGTTTCAGGACTCTTTTACATTCCTAAAAGTTATTGAGGACTCTTTACCCTTAAAAAATTACTTAATATCCTAAAGATCTTTTGTTCATTTGAGTTATATCTACTGATATTTACCCTATTAGAAATGAAAAGATTTTTAAAATTTTTATTAATTCATTTAAAATACAATAATGAACCCACTAGATATTAACATAAACAGTGTTTTAGACAGGATTAATAGGAGAAAGCTAGATTCTCCATTTTGCTTCTTCATTGTGATACGCTGTACTAGTCGAAGTATATGCAAAAAAATATGGCCTCACATACATATGTAGTTGGAAAAAGAGGGGGAGTACTTTAAATAGGAAAACTATGTCTTAGTATTATTATTGCTATCATGGGCCCCCTAAAAGAATCTAGGGGACCACAGAAGTCCATAGACCATTAAGATTCACTGACATAAACCAATGCACAGAAGCAAGAGATAGCTGGAAAAGATACTGAAGAATGCTAAATAGTCTAATTTGACAAACTGCATAAAAGGGGTTAGTGCAAAATATTGTACAAAGGCAGATTGTAATCTCATTATGGAGGGCCTTGAATATCATAATGAAGAATTTGTATGCTGTATTATAGGCAGTGGGTAGCTACTAAAGGTAGGTCTTTGAATTTTTAGGATAAATGCCTGAATTATACCACCAAATTGTTAATAAAATGAAGACTACTTGAGTGTGCCTAAGTTCTTACAAGTGAACTTACTTTTAAAACCAGTCCTTACGCATAGTTGTTTTGGGTCTAAGAAATGAGGTATTCAGATATTCTGTGTTTAAACCAGAGAGAAGGAAAAAGAGGAGTAGGAGCAACAGATTATCTTTCTATATAAGGAAAAAGTGAAAAGTGGATGCCAGTTAGTATGACAACATAGTATTCTCCTCTCTCCTTCTCTCCATATCCCCTCTTATCCCACGCTGTTTAAATGTCTCATGTTTTTCACTGAAACATGGAGATATGACCTAAGAGAGGGGAAAGGGGGGTAGGGAAAAGGAATCAAGCTTAATATGAAGCCTGAGAATCTAGAAACCCCATTCTGCCCCTAGGTTCTATAAATACCCTTTGCCTAGACACACAGCCATCCTGTCACCATCTGTAATACCACCCTATAGTCTATGATGTTACTTGTGATGATTATAGATAGAATAAAACAACATGGTTCTGTATCATTACCCAAGTAGAGAACCAAACAAAATCCAGTAGAACTCTCAAGTAGAAAGATACAAAGCAGACTACAAATTTGGGGTGCATTTTGCTACATTAATAAAACTTAGGGAAAAAAATGTTCTGTCAGATAAGAGAAGAGGACCTAAGAAAGATGAAGCCCTAGTTTTCTGACACTGGTTTGCAAAACAGGGGTTAACTGTTAAGACCTTTGCAAACTTGTATAATTTCCCCTCCATTGGTTATTTTAATTCCCTGTACACCTTCCTGTAGTATTAAGTAGTAAAATTATTAAGACAACTAAAAGATGTATTGTATGCTCTTTTTAGGTAGTCTGGAAAGAGAAAGAAAAATCTATGTCTTCTCCCAACACAAAAATGAATGAGGAGGAATTCGTGCAAAAGGAAAAGAACAGTATGGCTCAGCAATAAGTAAGTTGCCATACCGTTCTCAAAGATAAGTTAATCACATAGAGGCTTCAAAAAAACAATGAAATGGATTTATTGATGAGTTAATTTTTTGAATGAATGAATGAAAAGCATGTAAGTACTGTGCTCTGCTCTGGATATACAAATATTAAAGGGAGATAATAATTCAATCAAACAACATAAATAAAATGTCATCGGTGTGTGTCTTGTGCTGTGAGAAGACAGAGCTAAATAAAACATGTTCTTTACTCTAATGGATTTTATGGCCTAGTAGAAGATCTGACTATCTAAGACAATGCACTGCTTGCCTTCCTATTTTCTTCCTCCAAAAGACAGTTAGGAAAATAGAGCTAGTAATATAGGTCTAGAGTCAGAAAGACCCGAGTCCAAAACTGGCTTCAGGCATTTACTAGCTGTGTGAATCTGAGTGAATCAACCTTGTACTGTCTCAGTTTTTTCAAGTGTAACAGCACCTACCTCAGAGGCTTCCGAGGACTGAATGATATATTTGTCAAGTGTTTACCATAGTGCCTGACATATAGTAGGCACTAGATAAATGATCCTTTTTTCTCCCAGCCATTCTCTAGGGTTCAACTTTAATGTCATTTACTAAATGACCCAATCAGTAATGATCTTTCCTTATTCGGTAATGGAATGGACTTGGCAGGTCACTTACAGACTTATCAAGTTTCCATAGTATTATGATTATTGCATTGTTGTTACTGTTACTCATCCTTCATTCTTGAAGAGGACCAATGACATCAGGAGGGTGATGTCTTGACTTGCGTGTAAACTGATTTTAAGTGAGGCAGAGCTGTGCAAAGGTTTTGTCAAACTCACTCTCTCCTCCAGTCATTGCAGCCTTGTGGCAAGACAAAAGTATGTGTGCTGACCTCTTCACTACACCTTCCATAAAGACAAGTGTGAATTACTTAATTTTCTGTTGTGCAAACAGACTTAAAACATTTTTTTAAAAGAGAGGGAAAACTGAATTGTCAATTCATTACAAACAATGAAAGGAAAACTAGTTTTTTTCCCCCTTGTATAATGAAGGTTTGGTGGGGCCAGATATGGAGCAAATCTTTATAGATTTCTTCATATAAGCATTACTGAAAAGCTAGTCATTAACTGGTAAAAATGAACAAACAAATCCTATCACATCCACTATTAAAATGTAGTAAGATTTGGTTGGCTCATAACACTTTAAAGAAGGCATTATGTAGGAAAACAAACACTGATCCTGGAAAATTAAAGTTAGTATTGGGTTTCAAAGTAGTTGGCAAGAATGTAGAATCAAATTTGTCAAGTATACTGAAAATATTATATAATATTATTTCCTTAAGTAATATAATATTTAAAACAATTATGCTTGAAGAAATGCTTTGTTGAAAACTTTAAAAATTTGCAGCAAAAATATTTCATACAAGAGATCAATTTTTATTATTTTATTTTTCTCTCATTGTTCCTAATGTTCTTTACTCAAACTTACTAAGACTTTTTTTTTGCTTTTACTTCCTTTCATTAGCAACTTTTCAGTCAAATAATTTTCAAGAAAACTTGAGAGCAATCTGTGATGTTTACCCAAGAAAACTGAGCCAGCTAATGACAATAATAAAAAATATTTTAAGAAATGAACTTCTGGTAGGAAAAGATGATTGCTGAGCTTTCCAGCCAAGCAACATAAGTCACAGTTAAATGTATTTTTTTCAATCAAATTAGCCTTTATAGAAATTTCAACTATCATCAATAAAATAGACTGTAATTGAACTAATAAGCCTGAGGTGTCGGCCAGTGCAACTTCTTCTTCCCAAGGATAAGGGAACTTTGTTTTGCCCCTAGGAAAAGAAACAGTATAGAATAGTTTCATGTGATCAATCAGCTATTTATTATAATATTGATTATATACATTTATATAACCTTACAATAAAGTGTTATATTACATGGTTAAGGAATCTGGTCATTAAGTCATAGAATTCTAGACCCCAGAGATCATCTAGTCCAAATCTTTCATTCCACAGAAGAGATAACTGAGATACAAAGAGACAGTCTCATTTATAACATTTTTAAAGAAAATAATCACCATTATCTCTCATGTGTTTATTGAGAAGTATCAAAGGATCAGAATATTTTATGTACATATACAGGCACATACATAAATACATATCTCTTGAACATAATTTAGTCTTTGATGACTCAGAAAGTACTTTAGGACCTTATCATTGTCATGAACCCCAATTATCAGAGTATTATACAACTCTGTAGAAGAGCCAGTTGATAAAGAACTCATCCTCTTGAAAAAAATAACTTCTATTGTAATTAAACTGTGGACCTAGTGATGTAACTACTAGGTATATAACACAAGGGGATCAAAGACAGTGGCAAAGTTCCCATAGATACCAAAATATTTGTAGCAGGCCATTTTGTGATAGCAAAACAAAAGGGGAGCATTATTTGGAGAATAATTGAATTGTGACATATTAATATTATTGTGCCCTAAGAAATAATTAATATGAGGAATTCACAAGATTAAAGATTTAAAAATCACTCTACATCTTCATCAAATCTCTTCCCCAGGAAAAAACCAACTCTTCTTTGTTATTATCTTTAATAACATCATTATAATTGGACATGAGATAAGAACTGTGGATTATTTTCAGCAAAACATATTCTCTAGCTTATTTTAAAGGTTCTAACTTTAGCCTAAATTCACTATAGTTCTAGAAGAAATGGGATTGAGATGGCATTTGTTAAGCATATTCTAAATGGTTTACAAGTTTTCTTGAAGATTTCTATAGCCTCAGAGAACTCACAATTCACTAAATAATACTATATAATATAACATATAACAGCTACCCTGTCATCGTTTATATGTAAAAGGACATGTGTCTCATAAAAGTGGATAAAATTATTTTAAATAATACCATTTGACATTGATAGGAAAATTTGTTAAATGATCTGATGAATCCTAAAGTTGAGTGAGAATTGCAAGGGAATGAAATTCACGTCACTGACAAAGGCTACTTATCTCTCTTTGGTTATATTAAATTAAAATCTAAGTCTTCATAATAATTTTCTAATCATTTGAAAAGTTTCAACAGCAATATAAGGATACAACTGTAGGATTGCATTTTCCATTACAAAATGTCATGTGAAATGTGAAAAGTGCTAAAGACAAAACAAATCCCCCCCCCCAAATGTCAGTTTATTTACTTCTTCACTGAAAGGGGTTTTTTAAAAAGGGAAAATCAGGTCATTTTCATTGTACTGCTTGTAATGACCTGGATTTTGTGGCCTCAAAGAATAATTTTACTGAGATTCAACTGTGATACCTATTAGTACCAAGTATACATGAAGGAACACTGCACAGAGAGTCACTATCTAGAACAAAAAAATTGTGCAACTCATCTCTCTCTGTCTCTCTCTGTTTCTCTGTCTCTCTGTCTCTGTCTGTCTGTCTGTCTGTCTCTCTCTCTCTCTCACACACACACACACACACATTCACAGTTTCCATTTCTACATGTTATCAATATTCTAAAGGAAGCCCCATTTTAAATAACAGATGAGTTCTTAAAAGTTTCTCATTTAAATAAAATTTTTCATAAATTAAGTCATTTTAAATGATTTTTATGAACATGCTAATGGTTTCTCTTGTGAAGTTTCTATTTCTAATGTGTAGAATGATTTTTTGGTTTTTGGAAGTTTTGAATATTTTAATGGTAGCTTTTCTTTATTGGTTTTTTAAAACTCTGAGTATTTCAATGGCAGCTTTTCTTAACAGAAGCCGTACTGTACTCTTTTTTCCTTTGTCCTCTAATCAAAACCAACGAACTTTTCCCACTAACTGAGGTAGCTGGGCATAGATAATGTTTCAGTTCGGACATTTCAAATTAAGATTGATTGGAAGTTTTTGTAAAGATAATAGAATGGTAGGATGCTGGCCTTTGAATTGAAACCCTAGATTCAATGTCTTGCCTCTGAGGACTAACTGTGTAACCCTAGGCAAATCACTTCAACTTTCGGCAACTCTTTACATTTTTTTAAAATTAAAAAAATACTTTTTATTTCTTTTAATCAGCCCAGATCTGCATTCTCTCCTTCCAGTCCTCCACTCTCTATAAGTAATATAAGAAAAACAATTTCATTACGAACATGTATAGTCAATCAAAACAAATTTCCACATTGGTCATGACCAAAAATCATATTTATCTTGTTCTTCATTCTGCATCCTTCACCTCTCTCTATCAGGAGTTGGGTAGCAGGTTTCATCATTAGTTCTCTGGAATCTTGGTTGGTCATCATACTGATAAGAGTTCTGCACAATGGTATTCCATTCCCAGATATATATCATTATATATCATAACTTGTTCATGTGTCCTCCAATTTACAGGTTGTCCTCAAATTCCCTTTGTCACTTCAAAAAGACCTATAAATGTTTTAGTACATTAATAGATTTTGTTTTGCTTGGGACTAATCTCTCTCTTATCCTACTTTCCTCCTAAATCCCCCTCCTTCCTCTTTCTTTTCTATTTCCATTTTGAGTTAAATGTCTTTCTATATCCAACTCTGTGTGTGTATGTGTATATTCTTCTTTCTTTTTACCAGTTCAGATGAAATTGACATTTAAGTGTAAGATATTCTCCCCCATTCCCTCCTCCTTGTTTGTTTTAATAACTATTATGCACCTTGATTGCAGGAGATAATTTCCTCTGATCTTTTCCTTTTCTACCCTCCTCCCAATGTATTAGCCTTACCTTTTCTTTCTATCATTTTCTTTCTTTCTTTTTTTTTTGGAAGGCAATCGGGTTAAGTGACTTGCCCAAGGTCACATGGCTAGTTTTGGGGTTAAGTGTCTGAGGTCACATTTGAACTCAGGTCCTTCTGACTCCAGGGCTGGTACTCTATTCACTGTGCCACCTAGCCACCCCTCTATCATTTTCTTAAGATCATCAAGACTTAAAGGAAACCTTCACAGGCCTTGTTTAGACTGGATTCCTTCTATTAACCCTGAGGATGACAGAGTTCAGAGTAGACACATATTATCATCTCCCCATATCTGAATGCAAGCAGTTTATCCTTGTTTAATGCTTAATATTTGCTCACTCATGTTTACCTTTTTGTGTTTCTCTTCATTCCTGTGTTTGAAGTTTTTCTATAGTTCTGATCTTTTTTATCAGGAATACTTAGAAGTTTTCTATTTCATTAAAGATCCATTTTTTTCTTTCTCCTTAAGCATTGTATACTCAGTTTTGCTTGGTCAATTATCCTTTTTCATAAGGCCATCTTTTTTTCCCTTTTGGAATGTTGTATTGCATTTTCTCTGCTTCATTATAGCAGTAGCTGCTAAGCTGTGTGTGATCCTGACTTGGTACCTGGATTCCTGTTTTCTGGCTGCCTGCAGCATTTTCTTCTCTGACCTGGAAGCTTTGATCACGATGTTACTGGGAGTTTCTTCCTGGGCCTTCTTTTAGTAGCTAAAGAACAGATACTCTCTATTTCTTCTATGTCCTCTACTTCTAAGATAGCCTATGCAGTTTTATTTTAATATTTCTTGAAAAATCATGTCTTTTTTTGGGTTATAGCATTCAGAGTCAATGAGTCTTCAATGTTTTTCCTCCAGGTATTTCCCAGGTCAGTTGTTTTTGTTTTACCTTTTTTTTTCTGGTTTTTTTTTTTGGACTTTTGACTTTGTTTTAATATTTCTTGTTCCTTATGAAGGAACTGGATTTTATTTGTTCCATTCTAATTTTTCAGGGAGCTTGTTCCTTGTACAAGGTTTTGTTGATTCCCTTCCTAAATTTTTTCTTTCATAAATCTTAATTCTTTTCTAAATTTTCCAAGAGTTTTCATTCCATTTATACAAATATTTTAAAACTCTTCCTTTTATCTCTGCTAGAAATTCTAGTTGAGCTTATGCACAAGCTGTGTTTTCCTCTGAGGTATTGTTTGGAGATGTTTTGGAGTCATTCTCATCTCCTGCATCTGTGTCTTCCCTGTCCCTGCCTGTCACTATATATAACAGCTTCTTACGGTGGGGATTCTTCTTTGTTTTGTTTTCTTCTCATTCCCCAGTCTATCTCCTGACTTGGGATCTGATGTCAGGTGGCAGAGCTCTATGGCATTTCTGGATGGAGGGTTTGGGCTGGTCCTGTTGTTTGCTTGGAGGTATTTGTAGTGTTGTTCCAGGATCTCAGTGATGGGCTGGGGACCTGCAAGTTTTTAGTGTTCCCAGAGTGGTCTGATCCAGAGCAAAGTCTGACTGCTGCCCCCAGGCCTGGATACTAGAGTGCTTTGTAGGGGTGGGCTCCTGGCCTAATCCCAGTCCTAGTGTTTGCAGTCTCTGTGTCTATTTCCCTACACTGCTGGCCTAGACAAAGGACTCACTGGAATGCTTTCTGTATTTCTTCATCAGAATTTGGTCTGGTGCACTTCTGGGTCAGTTTTGAGGAATTCGTGGACAGGAGCTCATCACATCACTTCCTTTTACTCCTCCATCTTGCCTCTATGGCTACCAGCCCTTCCTTCTCCTTCCTCAAGTTTCTAAGGTACAGATGAGATACAGATCTACAAGGATAGATTTTTTTTTCCATATTGAGAGTTCCTCACATCAATGAAATCATTGGTCCTGACTAAAGCAAATAGAATTAAATAACAAAATGGCTGAAGTTCTTTGGCATTTTGTGCCATTTGATTATTACCTTGGGAATCCAAAGTTTACTATGCAGTCAAGATGACATCCCCATTCTCTCCCCTCCTTTCAGCAGTCTATCTCTCTACTCTGGAACATGCACAGTGCTGTCCTAGATGGGATCCCAATGCGGGGCAAAGAAAGGCCAACAGTGGAGTATCGTAGGTCACCATATCTTCTACTGAACCATAAAATCCATAAGGGAAAGGGACCGTGTCTTATTTAGCTCTGCCTTCTTATAGCATAGGGCATACAACAGGCAATTAATTGGTTGAATGAATGGCAAAGAAAATGAACAAAGGAAGAGTCAGCATTAACTGAATGGAAATAAAGGTATAAAAATTATTTACCATTTTAATGGGACCAAGACTATATTTAAGGATTTCAATTCTATAAACTGACCAGCGCTCTTAGGGAGATAACAATTTTAAAAATTTGTATTATTATAAGTGACTTGTGTATTCAAGTTCTGCTCAATATTTAAAAAAATATATTATGAGACCTGGAATATGCAGAGCACTTTACTTTCTATCAGTAGCAACAATAAGAACTGAATTAAAGCTAGTTCTTCATCATGGAAAGAAGAGAACAGAGATACATGGTGGAAGAAGACAGGGATCAAAAGGGAGCCAGCTCAGAGAAGTACAGAGCTGAGCTTCACAGTGCAGAGTCTGGGAGGGAATGATGAGGAGAAGCTTCTGCAGACAGCTGAGTAACACTAAAATCACCCAGTGCTCTTCAGCATTTCTTTCAGTGCGGGGCGGAGAACCTGTGGCCTCAAAGTAACATGTGACTTTCTAGGTTCCTGGATGCAGCCTTTTGACTGAGTCCAAATTTTACAGAACAAATCCTTTTATTAGAGGACCACTGGTCTGCTTTGGGACGTTACAACTAGATACAAGACAACTATAAAGAACTGTGCTGGGTTTCAAGGTTTACCGCTAGAAATTCAGGATAAGAAAAATAAAATGTTTCTGTAAGAAGCAAAAGCAAATCTACTGGAATTTCCAACAGCCAAAATACACCCATAGTGACTTTGCCATGGATTTAAAAAGTACTAGAATTCTGATTATTTTGGAAGTCCAAAATGTCAAAATTAGACAATGCGGCTGTGAGAAGAAAAAAAAACTTTAATATAATTATAGAAAAGTCAATTGCTGTAGAAAATTCCTGGAGCAATCAAAGCACTAAGTAACTAGAAAACAATAGGAATGGCAATAAAGAATGTTTAATACAAACTGCTCATAAAAGTATATCATGCAATTGAAAAATCCTTTATGTAAACACTTTGTGAGTTGGAAGTAATGCCTGCGTTTATCATTATCTACATAACAAACTCCAAATCTCTCCCCAAATAGATTAGTAACAATTACACTTAACATGAACAAAGCAATGACATCTGAGATCATGGGATTTTGAACTAGATGGGACCTTAAAGACTCATCTGCTCTAAGGTAATCATTTTGAAGTTGATTTTTTGAAGAAAATATCTATTTTGGCTTGAGGAGAATAATATTATAACTAAAGAACTGCCAGCTACAGAAAAAATTCACAGATATTTATACAGATCAGGATATTAAAGGTTTAGGGATAATCAATTATTTAAGAAAAATATTTAATTATTTAAGAAAAAAAAGCCCAAAATTCAAGTACGAGAATGTTATATAGCTAGAAGATATCTTAGAAAAAAAACAAAACAAAACATTTTAAGCAAATATTTTATTTTACATGTTAGGAAACTGATGAGATGTGGCAAGTTTCTGGTTTTGCCCAAGGTCTTAAAGTTAGGACAAAAGGTGGCTAATGGACCTGGGTCTTCTTTGTCCCAGGGCAGTATTCTTTTCACTACAACATGTTTGCTTACTACACAAAGGTTAAGAGACAGGCCACAGTTTTCAAATTCTAAATAAAACATACCTGAACATAAGAGATGAGTAGTTTAACAAAACTGATATAATTTGCTGATAGAGGATGTTTTGCTACACAGCAGTAGGAACAGTAACAATAAGCCTAAAAGCAGGTTCCTATCAGAAAAATAAATGAATGAACAGGATAAAACTATCAGTGGTAGGTGAGAACTTATTTGTAAATGAGTTAAATTGCATTAAACATGTTGAAATATAAAAAAAAATACAAAAAGTTTGGTT
The DNA here is from genome assembly GCA_028646575.1 of Pseudocheirus occidentalis. Lineage (NCBI taxonomy): Eukaryota > Metazoa > Chordata > Mammalia > Diprotodontia > Pseudocheiridae > Pseudocheirus > Pseudocheirus occidentalis. The sequence continues at coordinate 203,980,454 of CM053593.1, read as the reverse complement.
CAGAACACACTTTTGTTTCTATTTAGAAGTGCCAAAATGTTGAGATGAAAATAACAAAGATAAAGAAAAATTTGACTATATAGCCACAATCTGCCTACCTCCTCTGGGGAATGTGGTGAGAGAGGAAAAGAATGGAGAAATGTGAGCCATCAAGTATTCACGGAAAAATATTTTGGTTATTACAACTACCACAATTTGAGAACTATAAATGTGAAATGTAAATTGGTGGTAATTCCTGTGGTATTCCCAAATTAGATATTTTTAAACTGCTCCCTGCCAAGGTGTTTCTATAAACATGCGAGTGGATTGATATCTGAGAAAAACCCAGAATTGTATATTTACTAGTGGAGGTATCATTAAGAAAAACAAATTGAAATATTTGGAAAGGGTAATATTGATTGATCCAATGATAAACAACTTCTCCTGGAAAAGTCAGACGAGCATTTATCACTGCAATTCTAGAACAGAAGGCCTTCAGCATGTGTGGATTCAGGATTTGTTCTGAATATTTGCACTGAGCTGTGCCAGCCCATGCCCTCTCTCTGAACAGTTCCTCTTTGCTTTATCAAATCCCATGGGGGCACAAAGTTCCTTGCAAAGGCAAGAAAAGTATTTATATGGGCATGGGATAGGAGGGGAGGGTGGTGGATGGCATGAAGTTAAAAAATTGATACCATGTATTTTATCCATGGCAGCCTCATTTAGTGGAAATAGGAGAAGGTAGCTATCAGGTAGGTCAGGAGATGATCCTAATAACTCCAAAATCTGAGAGGAGGCACACACACACACACACACACACACACACACACACACACACGAGAAAAACATCAATTAACATGTTCTTCTTTGAAAGTGCAAATGTCTCTTTGAAAGGTTATGCCTAATTCATACCTAAGTATAAGTGACTTTAATCTTAATTAGACCAGCAGAATTCAAGAAATAAGATTTCTAATGTCAGAGAACGGGGGAAAACCTGGGAGCAAAATGTAGTCTGGATTGTGAGAGAGTCCTTTAGATAGCCAGAGGTAGGTCTGAGGCATCAGAAAGACAGAAATATTTCAGAAATGGAAAAAGATGAGTAGGAGAATAACTGTGTTATCAGAACTCTTCATTTACTAATGGAGAAAGGGAATGACTTGCCATTCATTACTGCATGTGCAAAGCATTTTTTTCTTATGTAAAGCCTACAAATAAGGAATGTCAAGAATAGGGGATAGGGCAATGACAGGGAAAGGGAGATGCATAATTAATCCATCAACCAACAAGCATTTATTAAGTGTCTATTGTGATACTACGTGCCAAATACTATGCTAATCACTAGGGATACAAAGACATAATATTGTCTGTAGAGTGTCAGGACTGATTTCTGGTCTATGGGAGAATCTGGGCCTTTGACACTTTGGAAGGTGGAACTTTTTGTGTAAAAGCTGAGTAATTAGTTTTACTGTAGAGTCACTTTGGGTAGACAGTGTCTAGAAACACCTTCAGGGACCCTGGGCTGTGAAGTAACAAACATATACACATGCACATGTGCGTGCACATACACACACACACACACTCCAAAGCATGCCTCAGCCTTAGGAAGTAGGGCACTGACATAGGAAGAGAGAATCTGTGTCTATGCTAACAAGTGGTTTCTAGCTGATACTGCTTTCTGGGGTATGAGGGCTCCTTAAGGTGGTGAAGTTGTAGGCTAACACAGATACCTTATTTCTGACATAATAGTTTCATGCATTGGGATTACTGACAAAGAGCAATATTTGCGAAGATGAATTATAATTATTTTGGTTAAAGAGATAAGACTTTCTCGGATGTCTGTAAGAGTTTAGAACAAGTAAACCCTCTGGTTCGTGAGACATGAAGTATTTGATTGACACTTGGTTTCAGACACTGGGGACCTGGTATCAGTTTAAATAAAGAGGTTGAGAATTTAAGTTTCACCCAAAAGAGAGAACCAGGTTTAACTAGAAGCTAGTAAACCTTCTTAAATCAAAATAACTGGGACAGAAAGGAACAAGGCAAAGGCAAGATAGGACTCTGAAGGACTCAGAGTAATAAAAATGTCTCAGAAGGTAAAGGAAGTTTCTGTTATGTCACTCACTGAAGGAAGGTTTGAAATCTAGGGAAGACTTAAAGGGAAGGATGTCTCTTCACTGAAGAGTAAGACACGAGGCGAGGACCACAAAAGGACCCAGAACCACTGAAAATTTCAAGAATATCAGAGATACTCCCTTTAGTGCAAAAAGACCCAAAGCCCAGGCATCTAAAAGCCAGTGTCTGGAGATTGTTCTGAGCTGCAGATTCTAAAAGTATCAGCCTTGGCCATCTGAATTTCCTCTGGTTAGAATCACTTTTATACAACATCTAACTTACACTGTAATAGAGCTGAGACTCCAAGGAGAAGATCTGGATGAAGGCTTTGGCTGGGGCATAGCAAGAAGTTAAGACTAAGAAAGATTGAAGACTATTTCTTCTTATATCTTACAGAGATAGACAAAGGCAGATGTTTAAGAACTCTTTAACTTTGAAATTTTTCCTTATAAATTTTTTTAATAGCTGGATTTATAGATCACCTACAGTGATAAGGAGGGCCAGTGAAACAGGGATGTCTTAAAAACAGATACAATGGTTATGTGCAATCTTTTGGGATAGCCTTATAAGGGAAGGAGGAAGATCTCCTTATCTCTCCACATAACAGGCTGGGAGAGAAAAGTCTAGTTTTGAGGTTGTAATTTAGCTCAACACAACACATTACTCAACACCTCATATAAGTTACTTTGATGATCATGACTAAACAGAAGTGGGTATTACAGGCATACATTTGTTTGTTTTAACTATTTCTCTTATCACTCATAAACACAATATGTACCATGATTAAAACACACTGATTCTGTCAACCACAGGTTTTAGTACAATACCACATTTGGTGGTGCCACATGCCAAATTTCACAGAAATCTGTTAAAAATTACAGAAGAAATGCTATTTGCAAACGTCTGTTAACGATCATTTTGTTTCAAGATGCATATAATTGGGGACACAAATCAAACTTGAGGGATATCCTAAGAGTCTTTAATAAATCAACACATTTTATCACAAAGCAGCTCCTTGAAGAGGAAGGGCAAAGCAGATATGCAGAAAAAAAATCTGTAAAGCTAAATAAACAAAATGAAAATCGATCTTGCAGTGCACTAAAACTTTCAGAACTTTTTCAGACAGTTGTTTCCTAACTATTCCTTCCTTATCTTATTCTTGTGGAATTCATTTTGGTATCCAAGAATATGATTTTTACACTTGTATCTGCTGAATTTCATTCTTATTGGGTTCAACTTAATCTTCTATTGATCTTTTTGCTTCTAGATTCTGTCAATCAATGTATTAGCTGACCTTCTAAGGCTGATGTCATCTGCAACTTTGATGAGCATGCCATCTATGCTTTTATCTAAAGTCATTGATAAAAATGTTAAAAAACACAACCTCAAGGACTGATTCTTGGTGTCCTCCAGGGAGATCTATATTTGTATTAAAACAGAATGATAAACCATTTGAGTCTGGCCATCTGACTGGTTTGGAATCCATCTAATTGTCTAAGTCCACATTTCTCTATTTCCCCTCCCCCAAGACTAATGAAGATACTTTATCAAAAGACTTTAGTCACTATTTTCAAATTTTCAAATCCTGTAGTTACTTGCTCTCTGCTGGCAGAATCTCTGAAATATTATGGATAAACCAGGGATTTCCAATATCACATGATTAAGCACTGGAGGAAGATTTCAGTGTGGACCAATATTCTCAAAAGTATGGGCCATGGACCCCTAGGGATTCCCAAGAGTCTTCGAGGGGTCTTCTGGATCAAAACTTTTTTTTCATGTTAATACTAAGACATATTTGCCTATTAAAATGCTCCTCCCTCCCCCAGCTACATCACTGTGTGAGGTCACATTTTCTTCATATAATTCAACCAAAATAACATATTGCAACAGAACTGAATGCAGAAGCAGATATGAGAATCCAGCTGTCTTCTATTAAACCAGGCATTAGAGAGATTTGCAAAAATATGTAAAACGATGCCACTTCTTTTCACTACATTTTTTTTTCATTTTGGAAAATAGTTATTTTTAAAAATAAAATATGTAGGTGTAGGGCATATAATAGGTTCATTATTGTTATTTTTAATGAATTAATATTTTTAAATGCATAGACTTAAATTTTAATACAGCAAATATTGATAAATAAAATACATATAACAAAAGCTCTTTGCAACCTCAATAACCTTTGAGAATATAAAGAAGTCTTGAAACCAAAAAGTTTGAGATATGTTAATGTAGGTAAATACTCAATAAATGTTTACTGAATTACTATTGCATTGAATGCAATGTGGTTGAGCAGGGAGGGAACTAGATTTGCAGTTAGAAGACCAAGGTTCAAGTCTCATCATTGTTTCTTTAATGCACATAATAATAGCTGGTTTTACATAGTGTTTTAAAATATATAAAATGTGATACAGAGACCTCATTTTAGTCTCACAATAATTCATGTGAAAAAGCTACTAAAGCATTATTACCATTTTATAGACAAGGAAATTCAAATCAAGAGGTACATTGACCTATCCATGATTACTTGGATAGGAATTAAGAAGTAAAATTCAAACCCAGGGCCCTCCTGACTCCATGTCTAGCATACCTGCTACTATATCGTACTCCACAAGTAAACAAAGAGCTTGCTTATTGGCTGTGTGGAACAGCTAGGTGCTACAGTGGATAGAGTGCTGGACCTGGAGTTGAGAAGACCTGAATCAAATTGAGTCTCAGACACTTACTTACTAGCTGTGTGACCCTGGGCAAGTCACTGAACTCTGTTTGTCTCAGTTTCCTGATGTGTATTATGAGCTGAAGAAGGGAATGGCAAACCACTCCAGTATCTTTACCAGGAAAACCCCAGGGGTGGCTAGGTGGTGCAGTGAATAGAGCACTGGCCCTGGAGTCAGGAGGACCTGAGTTCAAATTCAGCCCCAGACACTTAACACTTATTAGTCATGTGACCTTGGACAAGTCACTTAACCCCAATTGCCCTGCCTTCCTCCCTGAAAAACAAAACAAAATGAAGAAAACCCCCAAATGAGGTCCCAAAGAATCAGACACAACTGAACAACAAAAATTAACTATCTTCTTTTCTCAGCTTCTGTTTCCTTATTTGTAAAAAGGAGCTGCTGAACTCTACCTCCAAAGTCTCTTCTAGTCCTAACATCCTATAACCTAGATATATTCAGGATGCTGGTGAGTATACTACAAGTAGAACACCAATACTCAAAGAATGAGAAAATTATAAAATATAATTAACACTCAACCCATAGTTAATATAATAGTTTTCTTTGGAGTTTTGATTCAAGCCTTCAGTGACATCTCCAGTGGGCCAAGCACTGTGCTGGGTACTGTGGATACAAAACCACAAATGAAACAAGTCCCATCATCAACATGCACACAGACAAGTCCATACAAAGTATATACAAGCTGGCAGATGTGGTGGAAGCAGGAAACACGAGAGGGTCAAGTAAAGTCTGCTACAGAGACCTTGAGAAGATTGTAAGAGGCAGAGGTATGCAGGGCATATTCTAGATATGGGGGAGTGCCTGTGCTAAGACAAAGAGACAAGAGATGAAATGCTAAGTTTGGGGAGAAGCCAGTACGGAGAATGTGTGTGAGAATGAGCAATGTAAGATTAAGTCAGGAAAGACAGGCTGGAGAATGAGCATTTTAAATCTCAAATCTTACAGGTCAGAGGGAGTCACAGTAGCTTCTTGAGCAGGGAAGTGACATGGTCACATCTATACTTTAGGAATATAATTTGGCAGCTGTATGAAGGATAGATTTGATACAGAGAAGCTGGAGTCAGGGAGAATTAAGAGGCAACTACAAAAGTAGCAGGTGAGAAGTGATGAGGCCTGAACTTGCCTCAGTTACATGAGTGGAGGAAAGGGGATAGTTGTACAAGATGTAAGGGAGATGAAATAAAAAAGACTTGGCCACCTATTGTGGGTAGCAGGGAAGAAAAATCAAAGAATCAAGGGTAACTCTAAGGTTACAAACCTGTCTGACTGGAAGGATGGTGGTTCTTCCAGCCAAAACAGAAAAGTTAGGAAGAAGGGTAGGATTTCATTTATTTATTCATTTATTTAGCATGGAGGGGAATGTAAATTCTCTTCTGGACATTTTGAGTCTAAGATTCCAAAGAGACTTGGTTGAATGGAAAAAGCATTTATTGAGCACTTTATCTTGGAGACTGCTAAGTACTAATTGCTGGGGATAACATTTAAGAAAGCAATGCAGCCCCTGTCTTTAAGCCGCTTACATTCTGATGGGAAATGGTGAACAATGCACAGAGTGGCATCAGGAGGAGGGACGACATACATGCACAGCATGGTTTGGAAGTGGAATAGAGGCCAGTTCTGGGCAAAAATAAGACAAAAATCCACTTATCAGAGGCCAAAATCTCAGGGGCAGTCTGTGATCCAGTGGGAGGGGGATGGGAGTGGTCTGAATGCATCTACACAGAGATATGTGGTAGGGATTTGGCAATGTAAGACTGGACCCCAGGAGAAATGACAGGACTGGACATTTCGATTTGGGGAGCATCTGCATTGAGATGATCACTGAAAAGATGATGAGAGCACCAAGAGGGAAGAGTACACAGAGAGAAGAATCCAGAGACTGAGTCTTGGACATGAAGTGGGGATGGGGGGATGGGGATGGAGGATGAATGGTGATCCAGTAAAGGAGATGGAAGGGAATAGTTAGATGGTAGGAGAACAAGGAAAGAGGAGTAATATGAAAATCCAGGGTGGAGAGAGCATGCAGGAGGAGACGGTCAGCATTCGTGAGTAAACATCCATAAGAGATCAAGAAGTATAAGAACTAAGAAAAGACCATCGGATTCAGCAGTTAAGAGACTATGGATAGCCATGGAAAGGGAGTTTCAAGTGCGTGGTGGGGCCAGAAGCCAGGCTGAAAGACTAGGAATGTTGAGGAAGAACAGGAGTAGTGGATGATGTCAAGGAAATGGTATGAAAAGAAGATGAGCTTGTGTTGTTGTGAGAGTGAGGAAGGCTTTCAACATATTCTGTAGTCCCCTTGTGGGGAACTTTTGTGAGCATCTAGATGAGAAGAGCACAGGTTGGGCAGGAATGGACAGATTGCAACCTGCATCATTGTGGGAACTCCTGAATCAGTCAAGGAGATCACATATGTTTGAGCATTTTGAGTAAATTTGTAGTGGACCCAGTCAGCATGTCTGTGAAATCAAATCAGCAAGTACATTAAGTATCTGCTTTAGGTTAGGTGCTACAATGGGCTCTGGCTCTGGGGATTACAAAGAAAGGCAAAAACAGCTCCAGCTCAAAGATCCTGCAGTCCAATAAGGGGAAACAACTTGCAAACGACTATGTAAAACAAGAGCATTTAAGGGACAACTGGAAAATTATTTCAGAGAAAAGCAAGGAGGCAGAAACAGGGAGGGGGAGCATTCCAGGCATGAAGGACAGACAGTGAAAACACTAGGAGTTGTCTCCATCCCCCTCCCTCTAACCTGAGGCTCTTTAATCAGCAACTGCCAGAGCCTCCTGAACCACCCCATACCCTGTCATGGAGCCATGGGACAACCCAGAGTTGGTTCCTGCACTGGCATGTGCCCTCTCCTGTTTCTTTGGAGTTATCTGCTGCTGCTTCGGCTGCCAATGCTTCAAGGCAGTGATGCTCCTGTCTGGGCTGCTTTCAGGAGCCTTGGTAATCTTCTTGCTCTGCCACAAAGAACGGGTGTTGGAGACTCAACTGAGCATGGAGGTGAGCTCAGGCATCACATGGGCATTGGCCTCCTCTGTGGACTGATCACCATGCTGGTCTGAAGCGTGGGACTCTTCCTGACTGGTCTCCTGCTTAGCCTGACTCTGGGGGCAGTTGCCCTACTAGGCACTGAACCCATCTACCAACTACTGTCAGCCTGGGTGCCAACAGGGGGCCTGGTGGAACTGGCACTTCTAGGTACCCTACTTACCCTATGCTGGCCTGGACCTTTCACCACGTTAGGCACAGCCCTGTTGGAGGCAGCCATACTGGTGGAATGTGCAGACTACTTTCTGGAGGGGATGGCGTAAGGTGGGTGTCTGGGTCAGTGACTTCAGGCATTGCCTGCCCTACTTCCACTCTGCTGGTACAGCTGGGTCCTGCTGGGTGCCTGGCCCACCCTGAGGGCACTTGGGGCCCTTGCTCAGTAGAGACTCACAGCTAAGGGACACAGAGGCCACGATAATGGGGTTTTGAGCCATCGGCTGAAGGGCCTCCAGCTTCTTAGAATCTGCCAGCAGGAGGCTAAGTGGCAGCAGAATTCTGGGGCAACAGCCAGTGAGGGCTGCTACTGTCACCAGGTCCCACACTGAGCCCAGAGACCAGCTGACAGCCTGGCGCCAAGTTATCTCCAGAGTCTCCAGAATCGACAGCTGGGGCCATGCACTATGGGTACTCCCCATCATGCCATCCTGGACCTAGATTCTGACTGTGGTTCCACCGTGCCCCTCATGGCACCCCCTCACTACAACCAAATCTGAGCCTCTACACATGTGCGCACACACACACACACAGATACACACACACATCTTAGAGAGAAGAGTCAGCACTAGGTGGGCAATGCTTGAGCAGAAGAAGCAGAATTTCCCACTGATAACCGTAGACAGAAACACACATTGCCTCTTCTTCTCCTCAGCTGTTAGACTGGCTGTGGAAGGAGAGGGTATGAAATGTATTCTAGCCCAGCCCTGAGAGAGAATGTGCCAGGGTGGAGCTGGGGACAGCTGGACAGAGACTGCAGGAGGAAGGTGGTGGAAGAACTGAATTTTCACCTCTGCACAAAGATATCCTTATTATTCCTGGAATTCTTTGTCACCCCTAAACTCAGTCCTACTGCCCAACCAACCATGACCCCAAGCCTGGAAGGACCCTTCTGCCTTCTACAACAGGACTGCCTTTTGTATCACCCACATCCTATGCCACAAGATGGGAAAATGGGATTATGGTTTTTGAAGATCCTACAAAAAAGCATAACTCATTTTGGGGAAGAAGAGAGAGGATCTCTTTTGGGTCCCCCTGACACCTCAAGTCTCAAGTTAATGAAGGGGAGTGGGTTATAACACCCAGTATTCTTTTCTCCCACACACCTCCAGTGCCTGAGCCCCATTCCTACCTCATTTGCAGACTCTGTCCTCCCTGGTGCTTTCCCCTTTTCCTCCTCTCAGGCTTGTGGTGTATGCTGGAGCAGAGTCCACGCACAGTCCACTCATACCCCTACCCCTTGCTGGCTCCTTGTGAAAAGAGGGCAGCTCAGGGTATAATGGTGGCAGAATGGGAGATGGACAGATGCCAGCACCTTCTCTGCTTTTCAGCCCTGTAGGATACTAACATTCTAACCTCGCCTCCACTCCAGCCATTAACCCTGGCCTAATATATTACTCTAGCCCTACTCCAGAATCCATAAACTCTCTCACTGGAGTAAAGGAATACACATGGATATAAAGGCAGAGGGAGGGAAGACACTGATGGTATGTAAATAAAATGACATTGAAGATTAAAAAAAAAAAAGAAACCACTACGAGTCTGGAGATGGAGAATTTTGTGCAAGGAAATCCCAGGAGCCTGGTGTCACCAGATCATAAAGTACATGGACAGGAGTTAGGTGTAAGAAAGGGTCATGTTATGAAGAGCTTTAATGCCAAGCATATGATTTATATTTGATCCTGGATGTTAGAGAGCCCCTGTGATCTGCTGAACAGAGCATGACACAGTCAGCTGTACATATTAGATGAGTGGAGGACACATTGGAGAGAGGAGAAGCTAGTGGCTGGGAGACATTCCCAGAATAATTTCTTCATTAGCCACATTACTAGACAAAAACAATGACAATCTAATCACTGCCAAGAGAAGCAACAACAACAAAACCCTGAAATTGTCATGATTACTTGAAACATGTTCCACTATTGTCCTAAGTGTACACTATGGCTTTGGATGATAAGCCATGATAACCTTTTTTTTTCTTAAAAGTCATTTCTTTTTGCTTAAAATAAAGTGGGTCACCTATAAAAACTTCTATATCTTTACCCTTAAAAAAAACCCAAAACCAAAACTAGAAAAAGAAATAGAATTTTAACTTGCAAGAACTGGTTGATATCAAGGAAGATGGAAATTTACTAACTGGAATTCAACAAAAATTTTTTGCAGACTTGATAGATAGATTTGAAAAATGAGTACCATAGTTTAGTAATTATTTCCTTCATTGGAAATCCACATCTCTTTGAGAGGTCCCTTTTTTAGCCATGACAGCAATTGAAACTAATATAAAAATAAACTGAATTTAGAACTCGACCTTCAACTAGCTCTATCACTAAATCCTGAACCAAGATTGAAAAAATAATGAAGTATACTGTTCTCACTAAAAACAGTATTATTGATTATTTTAGTCAGCAAACTTTTTGTACCACTAACAAATAATTATTTTAAAAATCTTATTTCAGTTTTCTTTTTGAAAAACGTCTGTTTTCATAAGGTTTATAATACAAAAAGAATAGTGATTTAGTAGCACATGTATTTCATAAATAATCATATGGATGTATACATACACATATATACACATATATTAGGGAGGTATATGCTCAAAAAACTTTCAGTGATAAGGATATACATTCAAAAACCCAATTCTAGCTGATGAAGCCTTATCTGTCCTTTACAACTCTGCTGAAATATCACCTTTTCCCATACATGAATAAAGAATTTACTAAGTAATTACTATTTACAAAACAAAGTAAGACAGTCCCTGCTCTCAAGAAGCCCACATTCTAATGACGGTGACAATCAAAGAAAGTCAGAAGTTGACTTTCTCTGCTTGGATCTCTCAAATATATATTATTTATATTTTATTTTGTACTTCATTTGTGGATATATATAATCTCCTTTATTAGACTGTTTCCCTAGTGCCTAAAATATAGGCACTGCACAAGTAAATGCTTAATAAATGTTTTCTGAATTAAAATGAATGTCTTACTTATGCCTAACATCATCTGGTGTTCAATATTAAAAGTTTAGTGAATTAATATAGTAAATTATGAGGAACACACAGAAAATTCATCCTTCATATAAATATGTAGAAAGTAATAGAGAAGACTTAGTTGGTCCAGCATGTCTTCACTAAACTTTTGCAAAATCTAGGCTCTCTTGTGAATTTTTCTTCTATAGAAATTTTTTTCTCTTTTAAATTCTATCATAAAAGAGCAAAAAAAAAAACCAGGAAAAAAATAGGAATAAGCTCTGTTTGCAAATATGCACTGTGTTCATGCAGTCTAGGGGAGAATTTAGTAAACAAAGTTTCTGCAACCATAAGTGATGCTTAAAGGAAAATTAAATCACTGAGTGATGCCAGAACTGATTATTCTACTGCACTTTAAAAGCAAAAGGCTGCCGTCTATGAGCCCAAAGTGGTTTCATATGGACAGCCACAGTTGTGGTTTACTCTTGAAACTGTAACCTGTCAAATTAGAAGCAGGCAATGTCTTAGGCTTTTAACGGTTCCACCTCACCATCTACAGTCAAGTTATGTCTACAAGTTCAGTCTTCCCCAAACGTACCCCCACCCCAGCTATAGTGTTATTTGGACAAGGAGCATCTCAAGACTACTCTTTGTTATCCAGGAAAGAAAGATCCTTAAAATAACAAAGCAAAGTTTCATGAATTGACCAATCTAAATTGCCTTCATTGAGTTGAATTAGTTTTCCATCTACTTAAGACAGTCCTGAGTATGGTGGTTACCATGTCCATAGAGTGTGTGTGTGCGTGTGTGTGTGTGTGTGTGTGTGTGTGTGCGCACGCATGCATGCGCATGCATGCATAAATGCATGCATTAACTGTACACCAAGGCAAAGAACCTTATGTGTGCATTCTTGGTCTTTCTACCCTGTAAATCTGAGCACCATGGGGAGTCCGCTGGCACCTTGTTGACTCATAATTTTCCAGAGTAATAGCACCCATTATCAGGAGTTCAGTGTTTGCTATGGGGATCTCAGGTTTTATCCTTCCTCTGACTGTGGTAGGATGCCCTTCCCAGGCAGTGGGCTTGGTTAACAGAGATTTTCCAGGCAAAACTGAAAAGCTACTTGTTCAATTTTACTAATACTCACAAGTGGTGCTAAACATTCCTTAATACTCAACAGTGAAAAATGAACGTGAAGTAGTATAGAAGCTCAAGACACATTTTGTTGGCTTGAAAATATAATTTAAAAAATGTTTTAAAAATAAAGCATAAACAATATTTTCTTTCTGCATAATGCATCACAAATGAAACCATGCCACTAAACAATCATATCCTGTTTAGGACATAATGACATCAGAAATATGTGTTTATCATCTGCTTTGGACAACTTAGCATGTTTTTGGCTCAAGGCAAAGTGGAACTAAAACCATTTGCAGTTGTCCAAAACCAAGATAACCACACATTTCTGAGGTAATTGATACCTAAAAAGAGCACTGCCTTTAGATCACAGTTCGTGATCTAAGCATACTAATTCTTTAAAGAAGGTTGTTAAAGTTTATAAAGCATGTATGTCTATTGGACTTCCTCCAAAACTTAACGTGGGATAATTATATTCTACTGCACTGAGAAACTATGATAAAGTAGGCAACTTAGCACAATAGCCACCCATCCTTTGGAGGGCTGGAATTATCTTGTTTTCCCACTTAAAAAGGACAAAATCAGTGATTTCTTGAAGGCAAAATTATAATATTAGAATTAACTTTTCTTACATTTGTGAGATGCATCAACAAAATTAATCAAGATAAAATTCCCCTGAGATAGAGAAAAGGAATGTCATCAGCCCATTTTATAGCTGAGAAAACTGAGCAGCAGCTGCCCAGTCATTAAGAGAACAAAATCAAGCCTTCAATTCTGTAGATATGTTGATATTTAGAACTGCTTTTAGCAAATAGCTATCACGAACTTGACATTATAGCAAAATACAATATATAAATCAGAGGAATATGACTGTGTGGTTAATTTCAAATCCTGTCTGAACATTATTTTTTATGCTATAGGCCTATACCTAATGTGATCAAATTTATCTTTGTGTTTTTCTTTTAACTATTAGGTTAAAAAAGTAGATATACATTTGAAAAGTAGTCATTAATGGACTGCAACGCATACTATTCACAGTGATAAGAGAGTAAGTATGTTTTTCTAGGAAAGAAGAATAGGATGGAAGCCCTGACTCCTGGGCCCCTGTTTTCTTTCTGTGTTACCACAGGTCAATCATTTTACCTTTCTAAGCCTCAGTTGCAAATGGGGGTGGGTAGGAAAATGGAAAGCCCTTTCCAGCCCTAATATTTTATGATATCTTTACATTAGCTTTTATATGATTTCTGTTTTTTTAATGGAAAAATGGATAAACTTGTTCAATTGACAAAAAGGACATAGATATAAGAAATGTTTTCTTCAAGACCAGCAGGAGATGTCTCCTATGATTAAAACAAGATCAAAATGCAGTTGTTTTTCATCTAGAGAAATGCGAAAGAGTGAAAATAAGAAAAAAGGGTGAAAAGGGAAAGGGCAAAGTGAGAAGTGAATATAAGTACATCACAGGTTCAATGAAAATATAAATGAAGGCTATGAATAAAAAGAAGACTGAGGCACAGCAAGAATAACTGAAGAAAATAGCAAATGAGAATGCAAGACTGAGACAACTCATAAGGGCAAAAAAGATCATAATGGGAGGAAAAAGTAAACAGGAAGTTTTCTTGATGCAATCTAAAAATAAGATATGAGCAAAATAGAAGTATCAAGGAAAAATAGATACAATCTCAGTACTTCTAAGTCTGTACATGCATATATATATATATACACAAATATATATATATATATATTTATTTATATGACTTTATAAATATAATCTTCAACCATGCTATAAGAACAGACATATGAATGGATATGTGGGGAGGGGAGATATCTACACATTGAAAGAAGGCCTACACATCTATCTGTCTGTCTATCTGTCTGTCTGTCTACCTATATGCTAAGAGTAGACAGAAATATTCTGCTAACTAAATACAGAGCCACCTACATTACTCATATGCACACAGGAAAGGAAAGTAAGCAGTAGTTGACAGAATACATTTTAAATTCTCTTGGAGGCAATTCTTTCCTTTGAAGAAGATAAGCAAAGGGAGTCATTACTTTTCCTTCAGGATGGAATATGGAAAATTAATGACAACACAAAGATGATAAAAGAAATCAGTGAAAAGGAGGGTAAGAAATAAAGAAGAACACGGGTAGGAGGAAAGAGAAGAACAGAGTGCAAACAAGAATGAATATAAATAATCAATTTCTGCATAACATTAGGCCTATCAACACATATACTACAATAGGCTGGACAAAAGGAGTTAAGAAGAGAGAAAATACTGTACCTCCATTCTTTCTTGTTTAATGTCATCAATCTCATCATCTTCAAACATGGCCAAGAGTTCTCCCGTCTGATCAATAGAGTGGAGGAAGTCTTGGGCTATTTTCTGCCTTTTGTTGACATTGCTGCTATTGCTGAATTTGTCTTCAAGTAGAGAAGAAAAGAAAACAAAGATAATTTTGTCAGCATCTCTGAAAAACAAAATCAATTATTCCATATGGAATCTGTACATAATCCTTTTGGAATCAAATCAAATGAATTTTACAACGGAGCTTGCTCTTGTCTTTCTCCTAAATCAGTGACGAGGAATCAAGAGCACTGGCTTGGTTACTTGTTTTATTATCCTCTTACCTTAGGAAAAACACTTGGTGTATTGGATTTTCTATAAAATGCTGACAACATGACCTGCTACCCACTTACCTTACAGGGGTATGAAAATTATTAATTGTATAAGTCTGCAGAATACTTTTGTTCCTTGTTTTTCTGTTGCTGTTATTATTTTGTCTCAATATAATGTCCAGTTCTTACCTATAGAAAAGTCTTTACTGATAAAGTTCCCATAAGTCTGTATATAAATGAAGAATCTACAAGAACATGGAGGTAATGAAAAATATACCCCAGCCTATTTTCAAATTTGATCTGTCTAATCCAAGTTGGGCAGTACAATCAGTTCTGTAACGTTTCACTGCTTTCAAGTCTCAAGGTCATTGGATCATAGAAGCAGAATTAGAAGAGACCTTGGGGAGTTGTGTCTTACCAGCGCCTTACACTGGGTCCATTCATTTAATTGGAAATTAGAAGGCCACTTCAGGCCTCACAGCTGAGGAAATTAGTTAAAACTATCATTTGGATTGTGCTGTTTCCTTCTTAACCCTTTTCTGTTACTGTAGAAAGAAGCAATGTAGGTGGAAATTAAATGAATGTGGTGAAAACTTGAAAAAAATGATAAATTTTAAAATTTATGATTGTGCCACACTTGCTTGTTTTCTGGCTTGGCAAGATAATATTAATACTAAGAAACAGACAGTCCTCTACTTACTAAGTGTCCAGGATTAAAAAGGACATCCACTTCAAAAAAAAAAAAAAAGGACATCCACAATCTGTAAGATAAGGGGAGATAATTCTAAAGAAGCTTTTCCAACTCTACTCTTATGTGGGCTAAAAAAGAATGATAGGTAGCACTTGTAGTGTGACTTAATGATCAATAAAGTACTTTCCTCATAACAACCATGTATGTGTAATATAAGTAACATTCTTATTTTGTAAATTAGGAAACTGAGTCTCTGAGAGGCTAAGAGAAATGCTTCAATGGTCACAAAGTTAGTCTGGGGTAAGATTCAGTCCCTAATTCTTCCTTAAACTAAGTCTGGTGTTTTTCCTCTACAATGTAAATCTATGATTGATCCGTGATCTAGAATAAATTCATTCATTCAAATATATTTTTAAAATCTCTGTCCATGGGTGATATATATGAAGTCTGTTATAACCAGTGTTCACAATTTACTGGCATTTACCAGATTTATGAATTGTTTTTTAACCTGAAGATCTGATCTGTTTTGCTTCAAAGTCAAAATTAGTCATATATGCTGAGAAAAAGAAAACCCTGCATTTCTAATCTTCAGTTTTTCCAATGGCATCTCCTAAGGATGCATTTATCATAAAGACTGACTTATATCTCTTCCATGTGTTGTCCTGTGAATATTTTGTAAAGCAATGAGTAAGGTGGGGCTTGAAGAATGGGACTGAACTCAGTAATCTCTAATGTCCCTTTCATCTCTAAGGTTCCATTATTCAATAATTAAAAGTTAACAAGTGGACAATCTTCACCTTAAATACTGAGCTCAGAGGCTATATATTTAACATCTCTTTGTAAGACTTCTAAGTTAAAAAGATTCACTGTATATCTAATTTACAAGTGGTGACATTTAGAAAAGAAAAACAATGTGATAGGTTTAGAGGAGAATCAACAGTGGATCTCCCTCTACTCATTCTGTAGCAAATTTTTATTCTAAAAGAGAAAGGATGTTAAAAAAAATTGTAAGGGAATGAGAGGAACAGGGAAGTTCCTGGAAGAATTAAAAGGGATAAAATCTGAAGCAAAGGGAAACTTTATATGCATCTAATTTATTTTATGGGGTCTGGGTGGTGAATAGAGTCAGGAAATAGTCAGGCCTAGAGTCAGGAAAACTTAAGTTCAAGTCCGGCCTAAGACACTTATGAGCTGTTACTCTGACAAGTCACTTAACCCTATTTGCCTCTGTTTCCTCATCTGTAAAACGAGCTGGAAATGGAAACTACTCCAGTATCTTTGCCAAGAAAACGCCAAACATGCTCATGAAGACTCAGACATGACTGAAAAAAAAAAAAAACCAAACCCTGAAGTTATTTCAAAGGAGATCAAAAAACATTTGTAAAAAACTGGAAGAGAATCCAGTTATATTTTATTTTACTAGTTCTAAATAATTCAATTTGATTAAAAAACATTTATTAAGTGTTTGCTGTGTCTAAAACACCATTTCAGGGGTATTAAAAATAAAACTTGTCTCATCCCTCAAGAAACTGACATCATACTAGAATGTCAGATTAATTAACAGGAAAACTAATATAAATGAATGGGAATAGAAAGAGCATAAGATTAGAAGTCAGAAGAGAACTGGATACCTCAACAAATTCTGTTGTGAGGTTGTCACTAAATAATGTGACTCCTAGATAAGTTGTAACATCTGTCTGAGCTTCTATATTCTTTCTTTCTTTTTTTTTTGAGGGGTAAAGCAAGGCAGTTGGGGTTAAATGACTTGCCCAAAGTCACACAGATAGTAAGTGTCAAGTGTTTGAGGCCACAGTTGAACTCAGGTCCTCCTGACTCCAGGGCTGTTCTATTCACTGTGCCACCTAGCTGCCCCACTTCTATTTTTTCTATTCTAAAAGAACGATGCTTGATGAGAAGACCTTTAAGGTCCCTTTAGGGCCCAAAGTTCTAAGGTTATATATCAGAATTATTTTTAAAAGCTGGGTTGGAAGCAAGGGGAAAATGGGTGAAGAAAGAAACATGGTGGTATATTTCTGGGATCTCTGCTACAGGCACACTGGGCAGCTCAGTGACTTAGTAGAGAAAATGCTGGGCCTGGAGTTAGGAATACCTGAATTTAAATCAAGTCTCAAATACTTCCTAGCTGTGTAACCCTGAGAAAGTCATTTAATCTCTGTTTGCAAGATGATGATAATAGGACCCATCTCACAGGTTGTTGTAAGAATGAGATGATATTTATAAAAAGTGCTAAACTAAACATGGTAGACATTATATAATTACTTATTACCCTCCCTCCACCCCCTCACCTCTTGCTGGGAATACAAAAGCTGGTGGATTATTTGAGCTTGAGAGTTCTGACCTGCAGTAGGGCTAAAGACAATCAGATATCTACAGTAAATCTGGTACCATGTGGTGGGCACCAGTGGGCCACCAGGATGCTTAAGGAGTGGACTACTGGCTCAGACTAGAAGAACAGAGTAGCTTAAAGTTTCTGTGCTGATCAGCTGTGAGACTGGGCCAATCAGTGGCCATCAGTGAGGGCTGTGCTTGCAGTCTAGGACAAGACACAGAGATCTGGGGAAAGAGAAGAGAAAGAAAGGAAGGGAAGGGAAAGGAGAAGATGGCCCAGGACAGAGAGGGTGGAGAAGAAAGGAGGAGAGGGTAGGGAAGAGGAAGCAGTTATTATTTCCAAGTACATACTATCACACAAAACAATGGCTGACAAAATGCTGCAAATTAGAAAGATTAAATACTTGGTTAGAATGAATAAAGTGGACTTTTGACTGGCATACTAATCTTTTAATATGTTAAAGATGTCATGAAAAGAAAAGTTTTCTTAAATCAATAGTTTTTATGTCTATTTAAAATTCTATTAATTGGTTCAGCATTTCCTTCCCTCCCCATTTAAAAGCATGATTAACACGGAAATGCCAGGTTTAGCATCACCCTCCTTCATGTTTAAATGATCATGGTCTCCAAATTTGCGCTGTTCTACTGAATGAGACTTTTCTACATAGTTTCTTGAGAAAGAAACACATTTTTTTTCTGAGACTGGCTATGGCACAAATTTTCAACGACAAAGTACACTGAGATAACTAGTAGTAAATGTGAATGATGACGTGCATTGGAGAAGAGGGAGAGGAAGATGAAGTAACTGGCACTTTAGTGACAAGGTCACTTCGAGATTCATTGGTTGCCTGCTTCAGATACCAGACAGCTGGAGCTGACAAGCTGGGAGACTCTCAAAAACAGGTGAGTCCCAGAATCAAGGAGAGAGTACTTCATGTGTTATATAAATATTGTTTACATTATATGTTATTTATTCGAGAATGTTGGCAAAAGAGTGTACCTTTCTTAAAGAATTTGGTACTTATGGCTGCTCTAAAAATTCTCTCTCTTTTTTTTTTGAGGGGGAGGGCAGGGCAATTGGGGTTAAGTAACTTGCCCAAGGTCACACAGCTAGTAAATGTTAAGTGTCTGAGGCTGGATTTGAACTCTAGGCCTGTGCTCTATTCACTGCACCACCTAGCCTCCCCCTAAAAATCCTCTTTTTAAAGGAAGTTGAATATTGAATAATTCTCCCTAATAGCAAAAAGGTGGGACACTAGAAGAGAATGCTGAATACATGTCAGATTACATGTTATTGTTTAAGGTTTTTTTTTTAAGTGACCAGTTACAACTCCATCTGAATGGGGAGGAAGGAGAATTGACTTAATGTAAAGACAAAAGGCATCAATAAAATCTAACTTAAAAAAATATACTTTCCAAAAATAAATTATTAAATAACAAAGTGAAAAAAAAGATCTTGCAGCCAAAGAAGAATTAGTTTTATGAAGCAAAAGTTGCTACCAAATGATTTCTTTCAGAGTATGAAATGATCTAATCATTTTCAAAACAGTTCACTTATATGACATAATTTTGCTACCTGATATTCAACTTGACTCATAAAGAAATAATTCCTCAGGATGACTAGGTGGTGCAGTGAATAGAGTACCAGCCCTGGAGTCAGGAGTACCTGAGTTCAAATCCAGCCTCAGACACTGAACACACACACACACACACACACAAAACTAGCTGTGTGACCTTGGGCAAGTCACTGAACCCCAACTGCCCTCCAAAAACCTAAAAAAAAAAAAAAGAAAAAATAATTCCTCATGAATTATGTCAGTTTAGATGAATAAAAAAGTTAAGAATTGTTCAAATCCTTCATTAATTATGAATATTAATCATCTTTACCAAGACTAATTACTTAATTGATAATTTTTACAATTTCTCTTTCATATATATATATAGGAAGGAAGGGTTGATTATATAATCTCATCTGACAGAAAATGTGAGCACTGATAAGATGGAAGCCTATAAACAAGACAATCCTGACAGTATGAAATAATTTCTGCCTTTATCCTAAAATTAGTAAAGCAGATATGAAGCAAGGTGGTATAATGGGAAACACAGTAGACTTAGGAATCAGAAGATATGGTTCTAGCTCTAGCATCAGAGATCTGTCTCTCCAGTCATCACTAGCTGTGTGACTGAGGGTGAGTTTTTTCACTCCCAACCCCCTCATTTTCTCATCTGTGATATAAGAGGGTTGGATAAAATGCCTTTTATTCTTTGGTCCCTTCCAGCTGTCAATCCATGATCCTCCAACTAGATGACCTATAAGATACTCAAGCTTTAAATCTATAATAATAAGATGACTTTAATAACTTATAATTAGGAATACGTCTATTAGATATATCTACTTTTAAATGATTAAACTTAAGAGAATCATGGAGTATTAGATGAAAGGGATCTTTAAGACAATTGAATCTCATCTCTTCATTTTACAGATAAGGAAACTGAGATCCAGAGAAGGAAAAATAATATAGGAGAAGGAGCATTAGATTTGAAGTCTTGGTCAGAACTGAATCAGATTGGGGCAAAGTCCCTTTACACCAAAATTTAAAAATAATGTTTTTTACTCTTTACAAAACATGTTATATTAATATTTTGTCAACACATTTACTCCTTCAGTAGAAGTTCAATAAAACCAAGAAAAAGTCAAGTGAACCTTAATGCTGCATCTAAAAGTGTTCCCCAGAAATAGCTAAGAGGTCACACTGGTAATAAATTGTGGAGCCAAGACTGAAATTCAGACTGTCAGACTCTAGATTCTGTCCCTTTGATTCTCCATTGTTAACTAATTCTAAAGTGTTCTTTAAAATGGAATTGATTTAGTAGGAAGAAAAGTAAATTTAAAAAATTATACCGTATGTATTCTTTTAAAACTTCAAATAGCACCCCAAGAGTATAGCAATCATACATCAGAATTAAGTGATTTTAGAGTCTAGTTATTATGTCCAGTACCGTTGATAAGAAGTTAAATGTTTTTTCAGATAAATTTCAAATGTTTATATGTACGCATTTTTGTTCATCATAGATGTCATGTTAATATTATACATACTGAGATTAATTATACTTTCAATAAATATCAATTTCCTAGTTCCATGAAATTTTGACATAGTCAATTCACTTATCATTTAGAGGGAGAATGGAAATATTTCCTTTTCTGAAGTTTTAAAATCAGGAAATAATAAGTTTAAACTGTTAAGTCAATATTTTGAAGGTTCTTATAGTATTTTAAAGTACATACATATGTATACCATATACATATATTTATAGTACATAACTCATATATTCAAATATATGTGCACAAATCAATGAAATGAAATAATGTATATAAAGCACTTTGAAAGTATAAAGAGCAATTAAATGTCAGCTATTATTATCATTATTGTACGTGGGGGTATATATATGTACATGCATACATAAAGTATATATATAATTACCTTCCAGAAGATCATCTTCCTCTATACCTTTGAGAATCTTAGATTTGTAGTCTCGGAAAAACATGTATTTCAGCAGTCTTTTAAGCTTTTTCTATTAAAGAAAAATATAAACCAATTGGGAAAGATTATACAAAGTATTACATTAATGATTATAAACTATTCAATTCAATTAAAGTAATTACATGTCTGCTATATGCAAAGTGTTTGATATATAAATAAGAAAATGAAATGCTATCAAAACTGTTAAGATTATTAAGATAAATAAAATTAATGAACCTGCATGCAATAATAATTTACAATAATGCACCTGGCTCATTATACATAATGTAAAAGGGTGAAAAAAAGCATTAAAACTTCATCTGTCCTTAAGTGCTAATGATATGGTGGTTTACTTAGAAAATACCAGGAAATTAGCAAAGACACAATTGGGACAATAGGTTCAACAAAGTTACAAGGTACAAAATAAACTCCTCCAAAATAATATCATTTCTATATAGTAATAATAGAACCCAAGAGGCGATAACAGAATGGGAAATCTCACTCTAGATAAGTACAAAATGGATAAAATATGTGGAATAAAAAAAGTTACCAGAGCACACAAAATAATTACATAGATTTAAATACAAAATGCTCCTTACAGAAATAAAGAACAACTTAAAGAGCTAAAGCAATAGTTAGTGATCATGGCTGGGCCATATGAACATAATAAAAACAATACTATCAACATTAATTTAGTTTTAATGGCATACCAATCAAATTATCAAAGGAACACTGAATAGAACTATTTGAACTAAATGAAATAATGAAATTGATTTGGAAAAATTAAAGATCTAGAATACTAAGGGAAATAATGAAAAGAGGTAAGGATAAAGAGGTTCACTTCTAGCATATAGTAATTCTAAATCAGAAAATATATTATAAAACAACAATCATCAAAACCATCTGGTATTGGTTTAAAAAGAGAGGTAGATCAATGAAACAGTAAGCCAAAGGAGAATCTAAAAGAACATAACTCAATAAATCAGTGTTTGATAAGCCCAAAAAACATAAAGTGCTTAGGAAAGAACTTTCAGTTTGATTTAAAAAAAAAACAACTGAAAAAACTAGAAAGCAGATTGGAAGGAATTATGCTTGGCTCAGCACCTTGCCATATTCTACAATATACTGTAATTAGATTCATGACCATAATATTATATTAAAGATTGTACTAGAAAAAATTATGAGAGAAACAGATCGTATACCTTTCATAGCTATGAGTAAGAGACGTATTCTTAACCAAACAAGGGGCAGAGGCAATTAGAAAAAAATAAATAACTTTTATTGCATGAAACTGAAAAAATTCTATACAAAGAAAATGCACCTAAGGAAAGTGGTCAAATGGGGGGAAAACTACTTTTACGTCAAATTTAGCTGATAGTATATCAAAATATATAGACAATTAACATATATATATATATATGTCTCTACTCACAAAGCAAGTCCCCAATAGATAAACAAAGGATCTGAAGAATTGCAAACTACTAAGAACCATATTAAAGAATGCTCCAAATTGCTAATAATTAGAAAAATGCAATTCCAAACAATCCTAAGTTTTCACCTTGCACCTTGAAAATTGGCAAAAATGACAAAAGATGGGAACAATCAATGTGGGGATCTTGTGGAATATAGGCACACAAATGGTGGAACTGTGAATCAACACCACCACTTTGGAAAAAGATTCAAAATTATGCAAATAAATCGACTAAAATATTTGTCCTCTTTGATCCAGAGATTCCATTTTTAGGCTTATACCCCAAAAAAGTAAGTGATACGGACAAAGTCCAAATATACAACAAAATATTTATATTTTTTCGTGGCAGCAAAGAATGGAAATGAATTAGATTCCCATCAATAAGAGAATGCCTAAACAAATTGTGGCACATGAATTTAATGGAATATTACTATATCATACATTATAGACATTAACAGATATGTAGAACTATAGAATTTCAAAGTTATAAGAAATCTTAGGGCCCATCTAGTCCAATCCATTTCCCCTAAAAAGATTCTTTCCATAATTTACCTGAGAAATAATCATGCAGAACTTCAAGTAAAGACAGAATAAGCTTTATCATGAATTAATTCTATAGAACAAATTGGGAATTTTTCTTTCTGTTCCTGCCTGTACCTCTAAGGTTCAAGGCAAATACTTATAAAGATATAGTTTAAGAATTTCCTAGAAAAACTGTCTTTAACCACTATATTTAACTTAGGATTTTATTTTCTTTGTCATCAAGAACCTTTTTCTGCCCTAACTGTATCTTAGAAAAGATTCTAGATGATGATAAAAGTCATAGGAATTATGGTGATCTCTGATGATCACCCAAAGGGCTGAGGAGAGGGGTGGGGTAAGTGTCAACAGGTTGTTACACATTAAAAACAAGTAATCAGATAAATGAAGTAGCATATCATCAAGGAAATGTAAGACTGGCAAAGATGAGCTGGTCACTGTATAAGAATAAAGGGACAATCAATGGATGATCAGTGAGCTTCACTTGGTAAATAAAGAGAAATTGAGAAGATCCAGCATTCTGAATGGACTCCCTGTGATAAAGTAAGGTAGGAACATGGACTAGAGTCACAGAGATGGGCAGGCATGGGTGGGGTACAAGCTGCATCATGTTCACTGAAGGTTATACCCACACGGGAAAGAACTCTGGAGTGCTCTCATATTCTTGTTTAGGAGTACACTCTGTGAGAAGGAACAGGAGAAAAAATAATACAAGCTAAAACTGTGACATGACAGCAAGTTGGTAATAATCTTACATGAAATGTATTTTTGATCTACATAGGCATATGCAAACTTAAAGAATTTGTTAAATGAACTTTACATATTAAAATAAAACTTCCTGAGAAGAAAATGCTGGTCTTCTTGAATCCATTTTTCTTGGTCATTTAGAGAATATATCTACTAAAAGGAAAAATGCAGTAAAAACTACATAGCTCTGTATATCAGTGTGGAAAATCTTTGGCTATACCTATACCTATACCTATACCTATACCTATACCTATACCTATACCTATACCTATACATTTCTGGGTTAAGGCTGGTAAGCTAATAGTCTTCTTTTGGATCTCCATCACTAGTCATTAACTGGCTCAGTACAAGGCATAGTCAACCTGTGTGTGGTTTTAGAAAGCATCATCTTTGGCATCCAATCTATGCATGGCTAATGAAGGGATTTCTGTTCATGACTGCAAATCAGCATTTACAAAGTGTTTTCACACCTACTACCGTAAATAATTCTGGTAACATTCCTAGGAAAAGGGCAGGTATTATTATGACTACACTTTTCTCATAGGAGGGAACAAATGCTCCTAGAGGTTTAAGGGATGTGTCTGGCTAGTGAGCAATGGGATAAGAACTTACAGCTTTCACATCCAGTGTTCCTTTTATGATCCAATGATGCCTGGACGATGCTGTGGTCTCCTGCTTTACAAAAGAGAAGTGGCAGCAGTTTCCAGGTCCTTTGGCATGGATGTTGCATAAAGTAGTTGCTCCATTATTCCAAATGAGAAGAGCTGTACAATTCTAACAACTCATACCATGATGATGAAGATTTTTAAGGTGGAAGGAAGAAATGTTATACACTTTTGGGGATCTTTCTTCAGGGCATGGAGTATGAAGAGGAGATTTCAGAGGTACCAACATCATTAGTCATTTCTAGAAGAAGTATAAGAAATTGGCCACTATCCCAGACCTGCCCTGAACTTCATTGCTTAGTATCCTCTTTTTGGGCAGTGGAAGAACACAGTCCACTGTTCTTGTTTGTCCTTCCTTTTTGAAAAGGACCAAGTCTTCAGGAAGGTGATGTCATGACTTGAAAGTAAATTGGATTTAAGTGAGGAAGGGCTGTGCATAGTCACCAGTCCAATTCTCTCCTCTGGAGCCATCTAAGTGTAGTGGCAAGCTATAGATAGATCAGGATGACTAGAGGTGTCCCAGGATACAGTGAGAGTCCTTGGCCTTTCTAAGCTAGGGGTTTTCCCAGGTCTCAATTTGAGGCAATGCCCATTCAGTGATTAAGCCTAGGTACAAAATAAGGCAAAGAATTCATCTAGTAAAAAAAAAAGTTCAATTCGGGAGGGGAAGACTCTCAGGGTTTCTGGCCAAAACAGAAAAATTGCTATTTATACTCACTCTGAGACAAATAATGACCAAGTGAGGCTTATATTGGTACCCACTGTGAATCAATTAATGAGAGTCAGAGTGATTTGGATTTAAGGCATAGTCCATAAAAAAAATCTATAATATAAACCCCAAGATATCTTGCTAGGTTTCAGTGATCAAAATTTATATTCCTTTGGGTAGAGCACCTGCAGGTAGGGGTATGATTACCTATATAGATAGAGGCAAGAGGATGGGAAGAGGGAGTGGAAGGAAGGAAGGAAGGGAGGGAGGGAGGAAGGAAGGAAGGAAGGAAGGAAGGAAGGAAGGAAGGAAGGAAGGAAGGAAAGAAGGAAGGAAGGAAGGAAGGAAGAAAGGAAGGAAGGAAGGAAGGAAGGAAGGAAGGAAGGAAGGAAGGACTGTGTTGTCCAACTGGAACTGGCCAGCTGGGTACCCAGTGGGGCAGCTACTACTACTAATAGGTAGTTGTTCATCCTTGGTTCTCAAAGAGACCATGATATCAGGCAGGTGATGTCATGACTTGTTAGTGAATTGGGCAGTGGAAGAACTATGTCCACTGCTTTCTCTAAGACGTATACAACTCTGTACAGAATGCACCAACCTTAAAAAAAATATTTAATGCTGCCAGTAGACTTGGACTCTGGCGGCAACTAAATTTGATTGTCTTGAGAAATTCAGCAATATTGTAAGATTTATTGTCATGAGAAGTGGGGAAAGGCATTTGATGGGGAATATCTCTCTAGTAATTAACTTTGGGATTAAATATTCTTCGACTGTAAGTTTGTCAGGATTCTGGATGCTCTTCCTTGGTGAGAGAAATAGTAGTCACTTAAAGAGTGGCCAGTCAGGCAGCTTAAGTGGAGAAAGAGTGACAGATATACAGTTAGGAGAGAGATGGATCAGAATATTGTCTCTCAAACTTCTTAGCCATGTGGTCATGTGCACATCACTTAACTGCTCTGAAGCTCAATTTCCTGATCTGTAAAAAGGGGGAAATTGTACTTAAAATACCCTAACTTGTAGGGTTCTTATGAGAATGTAGAATGCCTTGCACATCAGTGTTTGATAACCTGAACCTTAAAATGACATGTCAATAAATGTCAGGTGTTGCTGTTGTTAATATTAAGTAGAAAGGTGTTTTGGAGAACCAAAGGCTTTTTGCTGTTTGGGAGACTTCCTTATTGGGTATGAGTAAACCTGGTGATATAACCCAAGTGAATGAGGCTGGTTAAGCCTACCAAAGGCCAATCAATCCCAAGGTCCCCTGCAGCTCCAAGATGCAGTTACTTGACACTATAATGACAAAGAAGCATTTTCTTGTTTGAGATCAGGTGGGAGAAAAATGCATAAATACCCTACCAATCAACCGTTTCTTTCCTATCTAGACTTGCACCTTGCTACTTCCCAGAATGGTACCTTCATTCCACTGAGTCAGACCTGCTACCTGCTTTCTACACAAACCCCAGGTATGACTTCAAATTCACTAATGCTATCTCCCTTACCCAAAAGGTTTCCTCTCCTCTTTTCTATTGATCCCCAAAATATTTTTCTTTCTTTTTTCTTTTTGGAAGGGGGAAGGCTGAGCAATTGGGGTTAAATGACTTGCCCAAGGTCACAAAACTAGTAAGTGTTAAGTATCTCAGGCTGGATTTGAATTCAGGTCCTCCTAACTCCAGGGCCCATGCTCTTTTCACTGTACCACCTAGCCACCCCCATATTTTTCTTTTAAGCCTTAGTTCCTTCTAGATATCTTTCAACTAACCTCACACCCCTTTGTAACCTTTGCTTTATACTGTATCCCATCAGCACAAATTAATCAATATGTTCCTTGCACTTAGCACAATCTACAGTATCTAATAGGGGAAGTGAGTACTTCAAAGACTAAGTGTCCTCTATATGCCCGGCACTGTGGTATGCAAGAATTCTCTGAGACCATCCCTTCCTGCCTCAAAAGGACTCAGTGCCATGTGATTTGTACCACACCTTCAGGAGCCTGCCTAGGAATGTCGGAGTTTGAAATGACTGTTCAACTTCTCCAAATCTAGCTTTCTGAACTAGGCTGTGAGAACCTTGCAGGGAGGGGCCCTCTCATGTTCTATTCTTTGTAATCCAATAGTCACTAAGAGAGAGCTTGCTATGCAAGCAGCAGGCAGACATAGAATAAGTTTTTGTTTAGTTGCTTTTTAGTCATGTCTGTGACCCTTCGGGAGTTTTCTTGGCAAAGATACTAGAATGTTTTCCCATTTCCTTCTCCAGCTCATTTTACAAATGAGGACACTGAGGCAAACAGGGTAAAGTGACTTGCATAGGGTCACACAGCTAGGAAGTGTCTGAGGCTGGAGTTG
The DNA here is from genome assembly GCA_028646575.1 of Pseudocheirus occidentalis. Taxonomy (NCBI): domain Eukaryota; kingdom Metazoa; phylum Chordata; class Mammalia; order Diprotodontia; family Pseudocheiridae; genus Pseudocheirus; species Pseudocheirus occidentalis. The sequence continues at coordinate 203,952,603 of CM053593.1, read as the reverse complement.
AATTCCTGGCCTGGCACTCAATCCACTGGACCACCTAGCTGTCTCCATAGAATAAATACGTGTTGAATTAAATTTAGATTCAAATCAGTTTAGCTGATAATTGATGGTTCTTTTGCACATTTCTCACAAACACAGGTAAAATACTGTGTGAAAGGTCTAGTCTTATTTCATCTTAAGTCAGTTCTAATGAAAAGCTTTGTTGGACAGGTAGAGGGACTGAACATGAGAAAGGTGCTAAGCAGACTAGCCTAAAGACTAGACTGCTCTAGAAGAAAGGAGGAAAGGTGGCTGAACAAAAAATGAGTAAGGAGAAAATAGAAACCTGGGAAAAACACAAGGAGTAACTCAGGTTTCTCCAAAGGGTAAAAATTTCCTTTATTAGGATCATACCTATTTTAGTGCACTATGGCTGTTCAGTAAGTATTCATCTATTTCAGTCTTTTAGACAAAATGTTTTATTTGAAATGGTAACACTAGGGATTTTTTTCCACTTAATTGTGTAAGAGGCTTATTTCAAACTACTAAAATCACACATAAATTTATCTTCAAATTATTCAAGGTTGACACAATTTATTATCATGATTAAAAATGAGAAAGAATTAAAGAGATTAAAATTAAGATCATAAGAGCACAGAATTTGAGGTGGGAAGGACCTTAGACAATGTCATCTAGTGTCTCTCATTTTACACAGGAGGAAACCGAGGATCAGAAAGCTAAGTCCAAACTCACACAGAGAATAAGTAGCGACACTAAGAGTCGGGTCAAGGCACTTGAACTATAAATTCAGCATTCTTTCCAGTATATCACACCACCAGAGACAATCCTACAGACATCTGAGCTCTCAAGACACTAACCACTGACTATTTGTTTTCCGTGATTTTATTGACAGTGCATTAGTACCAAAAGAATGCATTGTTGTTAATAGCCAATTGTTATAAGAGGGTCAGTAACAACAGTAATAATGAGGATGATAATATTATGAGAAAAATCGTCCTTATAGCTAGTGAAGACATAGTCACTGACAGTTGCTTGAGAATTCTTGAGCTGGTGCTAAGTAAACATTACTTTAAAGGAAAAGTGAACAGATGATTAAAATTCAATTCAGTTTTTACAGGTGTGTTCAGGAAAGAAAAATCAGGCCACTTAACAATAAGAGCATTTTGTAGGTCAGGTATAACAATGCCTAGAACCTTCTATTTGCCATTGGTAACTTGCCATTGGAAGGAATACTTTAGTGAGAAGATGATTGTTGTATTTACCTTGTCTTTGCGCATCAAAAAAAGAAGGTCTTCAGCAGAAATCACTCTGGCTCCTCGTAGCTGTGAAACTTCAGCTGCTTGCTGCAACTAAAAACAAGAGGGAAACGTGAAACTGACTTCTACAATAAGTGCTTTATTTATTAGGTTAAGATAAAATTAAAGATAAACACAAAGCAGACATGATATCTCAGGAAAGACAAATTCTAACTTCAAAATGTACCAAGAATGAAAAACCTTCGGGGATATTCAGCAAACACATTGTAGCATTTAAAAGCCAAATGTCCTCTGTTTTAGGATGCCAAAAAACGCAATTAGATTAAACTTATGAGCACACCTGCAACACGATACAATAAACAGAAATCTTTGATTTCTTTCATGCAAAAAAAATCTTGACGCTCAGCTTCCTAAATTACATTAATGCACCTGAAAATAATTTTATGAAATTTTATCCTTCATACCCATATGAGCAATGGTTTCACTCAGTATCACTCGTTGAATAAGTATATTATTAATCTGAGCTCCCATGCTGGTATGACTTGAAATAGGCCCATTCAGAAGTTAAAAAGATCAACAAAAACAGTAGCTGTTTCTAATATCCAAAGGAAAAAAAGTACTTTTAGTTTTGGCAAGTCTTCAGTGGGCAAAGGATTCAGTCCATAAATCATAATACTGGACTGCATTAATTTCTTTCCACACTAATCACACGCACACAAAAAGTTAACTGTATCTGGAATGCACAACACAAAACATACTGCATAAAAAGTTACAGATTCCTCCCACCCCCAAATGCTCACTTGGGCCTTTCCTGCTACAGAGACTAGAGTTTTCAGGAATTCAGAAGTCCTAGAAATATAATCTTACTTGAAACTGACCTGGAAAATATAAGAATGTGAAAAATGATAGTTCTATTTTTCTGGCAAAGGCAAAATCAGTTTCTTATTCTGATTAGTTTGAGGGAACATAAAATGCTTATACTTCCATCTGAAAAAAATCAAGATGCTGGAGAAAATGCTACAAAAATGCATCTGTAATTTCTTCCAAATTTGATCATACCATGCTGATTGTACCAAACCAACTCTATCCAATCTGAAATTACTGTAAAAATATTTATATTCAAAAGCTATCCCTGAATGCATCTTTCTGAAAGTAATACATCTAACACACACACTCAACAACATCCTGATGAAAAGCTCTTTAAAAGAGGGTACAATGTTTTTGGTTATCTTACCATTTATATGAGACCAAATAAAATATCTCTGATGAACAAACACTACTCCACAAGTGTTTAAGTTATTTTTCTGACTCAGACTCATTCTTCTTCCACATATACAAACTACAAAATAGATTAAGCTCTCAGGGTGTCAGATAGAGCACTGGCTACTGTGGTTGGCACAAGAACATGATTCTGTCTATATACAGTTAGTTTATTTTTAATCATTAATCATTTAAAAAGAAATCCTGAAAGAAAGGTTAAAAAAGGAGGGGGGTGGAGGGAAGGAGTAGGGGGGAGGGAGAGACAGAGAGACAGAGAGAAATGAGAGAGAGAGAGAGAAATGAGAGAGAGAGAGAGAGAGAGAGAGAGAGAGAGAGGTTGTGAAAGTTTTGAATAGGGTTTTTTTTTAATACTGGGATTGTTTTTAGGTAAAATTGCTTTTAGGTACTCGTGTTTTTGAACAAAAATATTTCTATCCCCATACACAATTCATGCAATCAGTCTGGAAAGGAATATAAGTTGTACATCAATCTTTTGGGCCACACACAGAGTCCCAGGAGGTAGGAATGTCAAGAAACATTTCCTAATACATAGGGTGATGTTCTGAAAATTGGAAAGCACTGTACAAATGAGGTGTCATCCTTGCTGTTAAGAAGGTGTTATAACTATATGACTCAAAATAGTTTCTAAAAATTTAAAACATCATTTCTTACTGTTCACATTTAAATTTCTATATTTCATAACATCCTGACTGGTAGGATCTATTATATTGGCATTTGGTACAGATTTAATAAATATTACTTTCTGGTGTCTAGAATTCTGCGCACAGCTCTCAGGGGATATTAAAAGTTAAGCTAATCTTTGCTCTTAGAGAACCTACAGTCTAATAGGGGCATAAAACAAAAACACAAGTAACTATAATTGTATAGTAATACACATACACACACATACACGCATATATGTACTATATGACCACCTTTGAATCCATGTGACCATGTTACTAATATTATAAGACTACAAAAATGACTATTATAACTACAATAGTCTATAACAAGCAAATTAGAGAGAAATAAAACAAATAGTTATGTGAGCTCTGAGGCCTTTTCTGACCTAAGACTGGGAGGCTGAGGGCAAACAGTCAAGGGAGGCTTCCTGCAGGAGGTGGCTTTGACCTGTGTTTTAAAAAACAGGCAGAAATTCCAGGTGATGATGAGGCAGATAGAGAACATTGGGAACAAGGGGATGAAAGCGTGAAGATACTAGGTATATTCAGGGGACCTTCCAGTTTGACTGAAGTGGCCAATAACATTAGATAAGGCTGAACAGAAGAGTGACTGTTAGATTTCAGAAAGCTCTGAATTGTGGGCATAGGAGTTTGAACTTTACAGGCAGTGGGGAGTCACTGAAAATTTTTGAGCAGAGGAGTGACATGGTCAGCATGAGAGTGAAAATGGTTAGTAGACTAATAGCTTATTAATCATGCTTTCAAATGTGGTTATGTATTTTTAGGGTAAAGGAACTGGACTGTGATTTCCTGCCATGCCCATTCCCCGCTACACCAACTGTTAGGGCCCTCCTGACCCAAATGATCACATATTTATTTTTATTTACATCTTCTTTTAATACTTATTCCTATTCCTTATCTTCCTCATTAAACAGTAAGCTCCTTGCAAATAGGGACTGATTAATTCTTTATATGTGTATTTGCATCATAAATGGACCTTGCACAATGCTGGCACAAAACAGGCACTCAACAAGTGCTTATTGACTAACTGACATAGGAAATTCCCGCTACCAATGCAGAACCACACTTTTTCTGAAATGTATAATCTTAGAGAACTGGCTGGAGCACTCTGAGTTTAAGTGACTTGCCCAGAGTCACAAAACCAGTATGTGTTGGGCAGTGGTTCTCAACCTGTGGGTCATAACCCCTTTGGGGGTCGAACTGTGTTGCATAAGACCATCAGAAAACACATATTTCCGATGGTCTTAGCAACTGAGACACTGCTCCTCTATCTGTCTCCAAGTGAGTCCACCCACATGCAGACACTCCCACATATGAATGTTAAAGGGTTGTAGCATTAGGAAGGTTGAGAACCACAGTGTTAGAGGGAGAGCCATGACTTGAACCAATGTCTTTCCTGGCTTCAGGACCAGCACCATCATCACTATCACCATCACCACCACCACCACCACCATCACTGATCATTACTATCACTATCTATATAGCACTTTAAGGTTTGCAAAGCACTTTACAAGTGTTATCTCAGTAGGACTTCAAAGCAAACCTGGCGCTGTCATTACCCCCAATTTACAAAAGAGGAAACAGAATGAATCATTAAATAATTTGCCCAGGGTCACACAGCTGATAAGTATCTGAAGGACTGGAAACTAAGGTCTTCCTGACTCCAAGCCTAGCTCTCACCCCACACTGTCACCTGGCTGCCTTTATGCATGTACATGCATGTGAATTACTTAAGTTAGTATAGGCATCAGTAATATATGTCAGGAATATACCAAGACTACGAGCAAAACTGCACAGTAGTTTGCTTTAGGGCACCCTCAATTGTAACTCATGATTTAACAAGGGTATATGGTGTAACAGATTTTTCTTTTGTTAACCTTATGAAGAGGGTAATATGAATATTATTATTCTCATTTCACATTTGAAGAAACTGAAGTTCGGGGCAGTTCAGTGACTTACACATGATCACACAGCTAAGTGTTAATGCAAGGATAATAAAAATAACAACCTAAGTTACAGAGCACGTTAAGATTTACAAGACACTTTACACATCTCATACAGTCCTCACAATGACATCAGGTGGGTACTATTCTTATCAGCACTTAAGAGATAAGGAAACTGTTTCTCAAAACTTAAAGCGATTTGCTCACAATGTAAAAGCTGGTAAGGGTCATTTTCATGCTGGTTTGCTGACTCCAAATCTAGTGCTTCTTCTTCTAGACCATGGGCTCTTCTTTATGAATCATTCTGAAACTGTTCCAAAATTACCACCTCTACATCTCATGTAGCTCTTTCTCACCCCATTCCCATCCTAGGCAATGTGCCCAGCATTCCAGAATAACCTCCTATAGTCTGTTACAAGTATTACAATCTAATTATCTAAGTGTTTAAAGTAATTCATACTAGGTATAAGTGACACAGAAACTCAAATTTTCAGGAGTTATTTACATTTTTTTTTAAACAAAAGAGGCTTATTAAGTATCCCTTGCTTACTCCAGGCCACTGCCATCAAAATCCTCTGCCTCTATCCTATCACATCAAGAAGGAAGGTTGGCATCCATCTCTGGAAAGGCTGTTAATCTTTGTGTTAATGCACTTGACTGGGGGAGGTGGGAGAAGAAGTATCATTAACTTAAATGTCCTTGGAGTAGGTGGTGCAGTGGATGGAGCCTACCTTGAGTCAGGAAGAGCTGAGTTCAAATTTGACCTCAGACTCTGGGCAATTTACTTAACCTCTATTTGTCTCAGTCTCCACATCTGTAAAATGAGGTAGCAGTTACCTCCCAGGATTTTTGTGAAGATCAAAAGAGATAACTGTAAAGTGCCTGGCATGGGGCCTGACACTCAGTAAGTTGTACATAAATGTTAGCTACTATTATTATCATTTATCAATTATCTTTATTATTACACGGATAATAAAACTTTCAGAAACAGTGTTCTGAGAACTATTTACTGTTAAGTTCTATATGCCTGAAAATAGGAGACTAGAGGTAGAGATCCTACAACAATAGCCAATAGAGCAAGGTGAATAGTTCTGTTAATAATGAAGAATTAGAGCATTTTACAATTTTGTACATTACGAAGAAAGTAGTATACACTGTAATTGTATTAAAAAGCTAACAAGCAATGACTGGGGAAAATGATATTTTAAGCTTAAGCACTAGTTTAACGACTTTATGAAGTTAACTTTCTTGGCTAGATGGATTAAGGTATATTTAACAGTAACCTTACAGTAATTCTTTTAGCAACTTTAGCAAATTATAGATTTGGTAAAAAGAAGTATTTATTCCACAGTGATTGCAATTCAATTTGCTGAAATTCAGCTTTTGCTTAATAATTTTTCCATTGTTTTCAAAATAAACAAATGGCAATACCCACATTTCAGTAAATGTTTAGCTAAAGGCTAAGAAAAATGTCCACTAACAAACACAAAAATCCCAATTCTTCAAGCATATTTAAAATCTTTAGGGCTTTGTGCTAAAGCATGGGCTCATGCACACACGCACACACACACATACACACACACACCCCTAAATTATCTAGCATAGGGTTCACATCCTAATAAAGATAGCTACGAAGGAATTTACAACAATTAACTGCTCACTTACTTTCCTACGCACCCAAAAAGTACCATCTAAATTGGCAGCTGGGACAGAAGTTTGAGACATATTTTTGCCAGAAGAGCATCTAGTAGGAGGAAAAAAATCTATGGGGCGAGGTAAGGGCAAGTGAAGTTATACCTTTCCTGATGTGTGGCAAGAAGGATTAAGCACAGACTAAATGAAAGCTTTGAACACAATTTCTAAGATCCTAAGTATGCAATCCAGCATGTATCCTAGTAATCAGGAGGGTTAGCATGGCATGACATGCTGAACTTACTGTAAGAAGTTCTGGTTTCAAATCACCCCTCTTTCACTGGTAGGAATAGCAATGTAAGATTTACAAAGAGGTTTCCTGTGAGGAAATAGCACTAATACATTCCTATATTTTTGCAGATGAAGAAACCAATGCTTAGAGAGATATAAAATGAAATACTCATGGCCACAACCAATACATTCTTTAATATATCAAGGACTTATTCTATTTTCACAGTTAACTGGGAGAGTACTGTAGTATGTCTTAAAATCCAGGGCCTTCAAAAATCTGAAAAAAATTCATCCATGTCGTCTTACAATGAAAGAAGCTTCTCTGCAAGGAAAGAAATACTACTATTCTACAAAATAATAGCTCAGGACATTTGAGTAAAGTGGTATAAGGAACTCCAGGTCTACTGAGTTCATTTTAATCACATTTTCCTAAAGAATTAACTTGGACTTAGACTACAAATAGAATCTTGATCTAGCTAAGAGAAAGTGGGATATAATGAGGAGAAAACTGGCCTAGGTATCATAGGACTTGGTTTTTCCTTTCAGCATGGGCACTAACTAGCTATGTGATTCTGAATATGTCACATATCACAATAACTTTAAGATAAAAATAATAATTTTTTCTTAATTTATATTTTCATTTAATTTCTAAAAATTTATTATTTAAACACTTTAAAAAACTGAGTTCCAAATTCTATCCTTCCAACACATTGAGAAGGCATGGGATATGATACCCATTATACATGTGAAATCATACAAAACACATTTCTATATTATCCCTGTTCCAAGAAAAAAAAAGAAAAAGAAATCAAGGGAAAAAATTATACTTCAACTTGCATTCAGAGTGCACCAGTTCTCTGGAGGTAGACAGCATTCTTCATCATGAGTCTTTTGAAATTGTCATAGATCATTTTACTGGTCAAAGTAGCTAAGTCTTTCACAGTTTATGTCTCATCACAATATTGTTGTTACTATATTAATGACTGGTTCTGTTCACTTTACTCTGCATCAGCTCATATAAGTCTTCCCACGTTTTTTCTGAAATCATTCTCCTTGTTATTTCTTATAGCACAGCACAAAAGTATTCCATCACAATCATATGCCACTTGTGGAACAATGATTTAAATGTAAAGAAATTATTAAAAAACTATAGAATAATGGATTTTTATATCTTTCAAGTGATGAAGATGAGTTTTTAACCAACTATGACTTTGATGTCATTTTAGAACAGATAAATTATATAACATAAAAATCAAATTTTTGCAAAACAAAAACACCTATGTCTAGAATGTGAAAAGAAAGAAATAGTGGGAAGAATAGTTAAAATGTTTGTGTTAAATATCTGATAAATGATAAATGATGACTAATAAAAGTTGGACATATAAGACCTTTAAGGAACTGATGCATATTTACTCAAGTAAGAACCTCTCCAAAATGATTAAACATGTTAAAAATGTTCAGCATCACTAATAGTTAGAGAAATGTACATGAAAACCACTTTAAGATTCTAATATTCTAATTCTAAATGGCAAAGATAATAAAATTTGATCTAGTATACCACTGTATAAAATAGATACACTAATGTCCTATTATTAGTGGAGCTATGATTTGGGTTTCTACAAAGCAATCTGTAATTATAAAACAGGACTTACAAAAATATTCATACTCTTGGATATAGGGTTCTGCTACTCAAATTATAACCAAATCAAATTACTGAAAGGGGGGAAAAAAGACTGACATGTTAAAAATCACACACACACATATTACTAGAAATAATATTTATAAGGAAAATATCAAAAGTCCTATAATTCCTCTTCACCACCCCCCGAAAATGACAGATACCCAATGACTGAATAATGACAGAATAAATTGTGGTATATGAAAGCAACGGAGCATTACTGGGTCATAAGAAAAAAAAACAAATATAAAGACTTCAAGATATGTAGGAAAAACTACTTGATATGAAGCTGAATGAAGAAAACAAAACAAAAAAATACACATTAGTATATAATTAACAACTATATAATTAAAGACAATAATAACAGCAACAAATGCATGTTAAATACACAGGAAAAAGAAGCTCAAAAGGGGTTTTGGAAACTAGCAGGAGGATTTGGTTACTAACCATGTTAAATGCAATATACACATTTTGATTTGGGTTTAAAAATTAGTAAATAACAAAAGTGTACAGACACATGGATGATTACAGGATCCTAGGATCATGGATTCAGAGCTGGAAGTAAACCCAGAGGCCAGTGAATCCAACTTCTTCATTTTTAGAGATGAAGAAAAAGAGGCACAGAAAGGTTCAATGGCTTGTTCTGGGTCATAAATCTCCTAAGAGTCTGAGGTGATGTGTGCGGCTGCAATTTTCTGAATCCAAGTCCAGTTCCTCAATCCCCATCTCTGGGGGACCTTAAAAATAGAGCTTTAGATGATACAGTCACAAGGTCATCCTGAAGGCAAAAGGCTTGGTTTTATGGTTCTTTGACCATATACCAATTACTCACACATAAACTTTAAACCAAATTAGATAGCTTTGCAAATGAAACCAAAACTAGGGATGCAGGATCTTAAATTAAATTTCCAAATTCCTTTGTGTATTAAACTGCAATTTTGATGGAATGGTATTTATCATTAAACTAATCTTAGGTCTACATCTCAGCTCCTGGGTCATTTAAAGACATATACATATATATGTATATGAAACTCAGATGTATACATGTGTATATGTATTCTGTGCCTAAGAACATATACATACATGCATCTGCCCTGTATTTTTCCAGGTGTCCCATAAGCATCTGAAATTCAACATGTCCCAAATATTGTCTTTCTACCCAAATTCATCCTTCTAAACCTCCCTGTTCCTATGGAGGGTTCGATTTTTCCAGGCTCCCAAGTCTGCAGCTCTCTTTCCCTTATCTATACCACATCTATCCAACACTTTGTCAAATCATATTGTTCCCTTCTTCACAGTATCGCATGAATCTACCGCTTTCTTCTCCACTCATATAGCCTCTAGCTCAGCTCTTGTCTTCCCCTAGGCTTAGACCATTATAAAAGTCTATGAGTTAGTCTCCCTGCCTCAAGTCTCTCCCAATTCCAATTCATTCTCCATACATCTACTATTATTTTCCTACAATGTAGTTCTGATTATGTCACTAGAACATTACATAAACTCCAATGTCTCTCAAATTACTCTCTCTCTCAAATAAACATAACTTCTACAGTTAAGTAAGCCTTTTGCAGTCTGGACCCAATTTAAGATTCCAGTGTAATCCTCCATTACCATTCTTTCTATGGTCCAGTCAATTGGATTTCTTGCTGTTGCTGACACAAAACTTGAACTCCTATTTCTAATTGTTTGTACTAGCTGTCCTTTATGTCAGACATGGACTCTTTTCTCACCACAATGCCTTTAGAATACCTTGTTTTCTCCAAAATTTTGCTCAAAGGATCTCCCATATGTTAATGGTTTCCTTCCCCCATGACCTTGTGTTTATTTTTTATATATAAGTAAAGATTGTCTTGACAGAATGAAAGTTCCTTGAGGGCAGGATTGTTCTTATCTTTGCTGACTGATTGATTAATTGGGGCTAATGAAGAAAGGTATTGGAGTATATTAGAGAGAATGAAGGGTAAGCAAGTTCAAGAGAGATGTCCCTAATACTGAATGAAAAGCCATATGCTGTGAAGAAATGGGGTGAGGGTAATGTTGTAAACTTAAGAGAAGGAGGTTTGTAATTGTCATCGAAGGGAGTGAAACAGAAAATATGAAAATAACAAAAATGACTGCCACCAAGTAGTGAGGGTCAGGCTGAGATTAGGTATCACCATCTTGTACTAGACTTGATCTTCATAGTTCCATAACTCCTTACATTAGTGATCAGCAGCTCAGGATCAGAAATAGAAAGGCTGGATGATGGGAATGAACCATAGTTGGAGCTTGGCAAACATAAAGAATCCAAGTACAAGAGGGCAAGACAGTCAATGTAATGAGTAGTTCAGATTATAAACTATAGTGTCAAGACTGAAGATAGGAAAGTAAAATCAGAGTAGTGCTGATGATCTGGGAGAAGAGGGCAGATGAGATTTACATTCTGGCTGCATCACTTGAGGACTCTTCTGACTTCTCCACAGTGCACCATGTTTCAGGAACCTCATCACTAGAAAAACTCACTATTCTGTAAGATCCAATAAGTTTTGGTACTCATACTTCATCACTGCTCTCTGCCTCTCTGACTGGAGGGCAAAACCCTGAAACCTGCATTTAAGGAAGGGCTCAGCACAGAAATCTCATTTCTCACCTGGCTCTACTACTTTGGGACTCCTCAGACTTCTCCAACATGCCCTCATATTGGGTACTTTCCTCCCCTACTTCCCAAAGCTTTTCAACTTTCTTTTATGTATTGTTTTTCCCCTTTAGATTCAAAGCTCCTTGAGGACAAAAATTTCCTTCCTTCCTCCCTTCCTCCCTTCCTTCCTTTCTTCCTCCCTCCCTCTCTCTTTCTCTCTCTCTGTTTTTGTATCCCCAATGCTTTAGCAATGCTTGACACATAGTAGCTGCTCAATAAATTATAACTGACTACTGAGGCTGAATTGAAGAAAAGTAGTTTTCAGAAGAATGAGGTGGGAAGAAAAAAATGGCAAAAGATTAACAACAGAAAAGGAAATTACTTTGTTTCAGAGCATAGAGTTGGCAGAGCTTGGCATGATGGTGAGGTCTAAGGTATGACTACCCCTCTGGTTGGCATAGGTCTAATGAAATGAAGTTCAAAGAAGTTGAGTGAGTGGATAAATGGAGAATTCAGGACTTTCAAAGGGCCATCAACATCAGAGGGGTCAAAATCACTTCCTGGGGCTCCAAGTTACTATAATAACTATCAGATTAGAATATAATGGGGAAATACTTAATGAAATAAAATAAAAATATAAAATAGATAATGTTAATTTGTAGTTTTCTAAGTTAATATGCAGTCTACAGGGATGGATCCCTTTCTATTTGAGTTTGACACCACTGATCAATATTAATGTTTAATTTCCCAAGGATGAGAATTCTCTCTACATAGTGCTCAAAGGATTCCCTAAGAGGGGCTGGAACAGAGAGTAAAAAATATGAATCAGGTAATAAGCACCTTGAGAAAGGAGAGAGGTAGCTATCCAGAGGTAGCAAATGTCTGCTATGAGAGTCTGGATATGGTGATAAAGATGAATGGATTGAATCCTAAAGGAGGAGAGAAGCAGCAAGGCATAGCTCATAGAGCACTAGACTTAAAATTAGTAAAAGTTGGGCTCAGATTTTTGTGTGACCTTGGGAAAGTCACTTTGAACCTCAATTTCTTGATCTATAAAAAGAGTGCTTTGTATTGGATGGCCTCTAAGGTTCCTTGCAGCTCTAACTCTATGATTTTATAGATTGCTGAGAGAGGTTGGCAAATGGAGGGTCCCTAAATGGCCATGGAAATGGATGAATGAATGAATGAATGAAGAAATATTTATTAAGCAATGTGTCAAATATTAAGTGTCAAATGTCAGGAATACAAATATATGCAAGAATGGCGATTCCTGCTGAGTTTATATTCCAAAAGAAAAAGATGACCACAATGACTAGTGGCAAGTGGAGAGGGTTTTGATTGGGGAAGTGAGAGAAGAGGGTGATTGGAGTCTTAGGGCACTTGACTGAAATGTCCTCACCAAGAATTGTAGTGTGATTTGTAACACAGTAAGGGATATGCCAACTCCTCTCAAACTCTTTAAATAAGACAGAGACTCTGCCCTGTCTAACAGGAGGGGATAAGAGATGTGACTGACTACCAGAGTAGGACCATAAGTACCAGAAAGAGGTAAGGAAAAAGGAGAGATCCAGGCAAGATGCTGAGAAATCTGAGAGGCAGATTGCTTCTAGTTTGAAGGATTAGTGGAGGCTTTGAGGAGAAGGTGACATCTGAGTTGGACTTTGAAGTAAGCAAGGAAGTACTACAGGCAAAAATAAGACCATTCTAGGTATGGGAAGGCTATAAGGAAAGGCATAGAGACCCAACAAGATAGGAAGAGAGTAAGGGATTGTGAATAGCCTAGTTTGGCTGTAACAGAGATAACTGATGTCTCCTTCAATGTCTCTGGGCATTTTGCCAGCATTTCTTTGAACTTCTGTTACCCATCTTTGCGCGATGATTATTTTGCACTCTTGTATCACCACATTAGACTGTAAGCTCTATGAGAGTTATGTCTGTGACAAATATATCTTTGTATATCTAGTACCAAATATAATCCTTGCCCATAGTAGGTGCTTACCAAATACAAAAAGGAAAAGATAAAGGAAGAGGGAATACATGAAAGAAAATGGTGAGAGATGTAATAGAGTTAAAATGCAGCATTTTGTAAATGTAAAAATCAATTTAGTTTCTTCTACCATATCATCCACTTCTTCTTAGCTGACTAGTATTTCACTGTTTTAGATATCTGAAACAAAACAAGTACACTATGTAAATTGATAAAAGCTGTTTCTAGCATTTTTAGAGTCTCATTTAAATTCCTCTTTTTGGAATGGCAAGTCAAATACAGTTAAGCAGAATTTTGAAGAAGTATGATAAAGCTATAATTATCAGCATCACATGATTCAAAGAATCCATTTTTATTTATGTATTTTTAAAAGAATTACCAAACCACAGCCAATGGAAGCCTGTAAAGCTTATGGAGAGGCCCTATAAACACTGACTATGTATTTACTGTAAGAAGAAAGCGAGCTAGACATGGGACTAATTCTCCAGTTACTCTATTTAAATGTGAAATTAGGAGAAGAACAAACAAGAATCATTTGAATGTTTTCTTTTATCTTGTTTTGTATAAGAGTTATTTACAAGCAGCTTTTAAGTGTAAAAGTATCCAAGTTTTAAAAGTAAGCAAAAATATGCCTTGAAAATAGATTCAAAAGTTGAAATTAAGGTAATAGTATGCGTGAATAAAAAATGTAACATGGAGGTACTCAACTTTTTCGGTGAAAAATACCCCTTTGGCAGTTTGGTGAAACTCATGGACTCCTGAGGATAATGTTTTTAATGTATGAAATGAAATACATAGATTGCAAAGAAAACCGATTATATTGAAATACAGTTCTCATTTACATACTCCAGGGAAAGAATTCATGGTACAGTGCTTTCTATTTAAAATGGAGCAACACATATAAAGAAAAAAAGAATTCCACTTTTATTTTGTTTATATAATGTACCATTTGAACACCCAATAGCTATGAATAATAACTGATTTATGTATGTCCAGGAAGAGGCAGCCTGATATAGTGGAAAGAATGCTGATCATAAAATCTGCAGGTATGGGTTCAAGCACAAATCTAATACTTACTAGTTGTGTGACTCTGGGAAAGTCAGTTAATTTTCGAGCCTCAATTACTCTCATCTGTAAAAAGGCACTCCTTGCTTTAGAGGTGGATGCCGGGAAAATGCTTTGGGCTGCTTATATGAACTAATGCAAAATGAAGAAAATAGACCAAAAGAACAATATAGATGATGGCTGCGATAATATAAAGGAAAATAATAGTAAAAAAACTGGAATCACATAAGCTTCAATGAATAATACTGATCCCAAAGAACAGAAGATATGCCACTCAGATCTCCCTTCATTTAAAAGATCAGAAGCAAAAGGTATAGAATATTGCATATGCCACCAAATTGAGTTGCTTTGTCAGTCAATAGATATCTATTGACTGACTGGCTACATTTAATTGTTTTTCCTTGTTAAAAGGGAAGGTTCAAGGTCGAGGGTATGTGTGTGTGTGTGTGTGTGTGTGTGTGCGCGCGCGCGCGCACACGCACATGATGTGTGTACATATGTGCGTGCATACGCACACGGGCAGAGAACGGGGAAGGGAATTATATCAGAAAGTGACTGATATAGAGAAAACCAAATGAATAGAGGACGAAAAGGAATCAATAAAAAAAAGTCTCTGGCCCCAAAATCTTTTATCAGTCTCCAAAATTTGCACTAATCCTTTTCCATAATAGACAGGCAAGTTTCTTTCTCATTAGGCAGAGAACTAAAACAGTTTATCTCAGCCAACACTCAAAGTTACTGACCAAGACAAAAATCTTTGTGAAAACTTAATAGGCAAAAGACTGGAGAGACAGGGCTATTTTGTGGTAGAACCCAAGACTGGTTTTTCATATGTAAGAAGACTGATTTCATTTTACCCCTTGCCTGATTTTGATGAGGACCAAACACAAAGGCTCCATACTAACATTCTATGTTAATGTATGAGAAACACTTGATTATATTTCACTAAAAACACCCATGTAGAATGATTACAAAAAACACAAACTTGCTTTTGTAATTAAGTCACTATATATTTTCCCACTACTCTCCACTCTTTTATCCTCTGAACGACCCCCCACTGCCCAACCTCACCATATGACAAGGTCTCCAGGGCCTAAGGAGAGAAGGGACCACAAGGAAAGAGAGGTGAGGAGCCATAGCTGCAGCGATGTGCTGCCTTGCAATGGGAGACAGAACAAGCAGGGATGAGTGGGAGGAAGAGGAGAGTGGGGGGAGTCTTAGAGAAACTTCACAATAATGTAATAAATAAATACTGAAAGTAAAATGAGTCTTTTTCTAAACCTACCTCTGATGCTTACCACTCACCCTTTGCTTGCAAAAGCAACTTCATGACTAAATTTTCTCACACAAAAAAATACATCAAAGAGACATAAACATTCTGTGTCCTCAGAATCCTTCCTCAGCTCTAGAAGGGAGAAGTCCAGCTGTGAAAACCCATTCTGGTGCGGTTGTGGCTATGACACAGTTCAGTGGAATAAGCCCCAAGGATTAGGTTATAACAAGGCTTCAGCGCATTTAGACTATTACTTCCATCTAATGGTGTGGCTGAATCCCCAAATGATCTCTTTGTTATTGCTGAACATGAATTCATTTAAATCAGCACATTTTAAGTTCTATTAAATAAGTGACCATTTTGATTGTTTCTATTCCCTTTTCATTAATTATGTAATGTGTATTGTTTGACTCTATGGAGCACAGAAGTTCATATTTGGTTTTCCTATATGCACGTAGTGTTTGTAACACTTTGTTTTTCAGGGTTCTTGTGGACTAACAGGTACACATTCGTGGTACAGATTGTTTGTATAGCTCAATAAAAAGAATATGCCCGTGATAAATAGTCTGTCCTTGAGGCAGAGGACCTGGCTTCAAGAGCTGTCTCTGTCAGTGATTACCTTCGTGACCCTAAGCACATCACTGCTCTTCTCTTGGCATCACTTTCATCATCTGTAAAATGAGGGACTTGGGGAAGGTGAGCTCTAACATCTCTTTTAGATCTAATTTCAATGACCCCATCTTTTCCTCTTACTTTTTTTTTTTTTTTACTGTAGACAGGAGTTTTCTTTTGTTGTTGATTTTTGCTGTTAATATTGGTATCTGCTAGGGACAGACTAAGAAGAAAGAGTCCCGATTCAGATGTGTTTCCCACATTCCCAAAGTCAGATCAACAAGCATTTTTTAAGAGCCTCCTATGTCCCAAGCACTGTGCCTCACACTGGAGATACAAATAAAGGCAAAAAAAACCATACAAAAAACATCCAAAACAAAACAATTCCCTTCCCCTCCCCCCAAAAAACTCAACAATAGCCAAAACAAAAAAACAAATAAACAAACAAAAAAACCCAAACCAAAACAGGCTTTGCTCTCAAGGAACTCAGTCTAATGGAGTGGACGAGATGCAACCAACTATGTACAAATTATGTGCACAATGTATACATCTATAGGATAAGTGGGAAAAGGACAAGCACTAGCATTAGTGGGGATCAGGAAAGGTTTCTTGCAGAAGGTGGTATTTAAAGATGTAGCTACCCGAGGACTGTATGACACTACCAGTCAATGGAAATCACATCAGGGACAGCATTAAGAACTGCCCTCCATAGGTGGTATAAGGACTGTAACAATGAGCTATCTGCATTCAGTCACTCAATCCACAAGCATTTATTAAGCACCTACTATGTGTCAGAGACAGGACATAGGGCAAGGGGAGGGAGGAAGAACTCAGATGTTAAACAGGAACTCATGGGAGACCTAATGGGGGGCTACAATCTGAACAGGAAAGGGTAGAGTTGTCTTCCTTGGGACTTTTGCAGAAAACAAAGAAGCACGCAGTTTAGGGAACCTGGGCTGATTTTAGTAGCTGGGAGAATTTGGGCCTCTGATACCTCATTTGGAAAGTGGAACTATTTTTATATTTGCAAAAGCAAGAAATACAAGAGAACGAAAATGTCTAGGGAGATGGCAAAATAGATATAATTATGCCAAAGAACCACAATAAAACAATATGCACTCCTGGGAGAAAAAGAATTAGAGGGACCATAGTTGGCACTGTCATAATAATAGCTAACCTTTATATAGTACTTTAAAGTTTGCAAAATGCTTTAAAAATCAGATCTCATTCTGAACTCACAACAACCCTAGAAAGTAGATGCTATTGCTGTTGCTACATCATTTCAGTTGTTGTCCCAACTCTTCGTGACCCTGTTTCTTGGTAGATACTGGAGTGGTTTGTCATTTCCTTCTCCAGCTTATTTTACACATGAGGAAGCTGAGGCAAACAGGATTAAGTGACTTGCCCAGGGTCACAGAGCTAGGAAGTGGCTAAGCCTGGATTTGAACTCAGGAAGATGAATCTTCCTGACTCAAGGCCCAGTGCTCTATCCATTGTGTCATCTAATTGTCCCATAGATGCTATTATCATCATCCCTGTTTTACAGATAAGGAAACAGAAGTAGGTGGAAATTAAATGACTTGCCCAGAGCCACACAGCTGGTAAATGCCTGAGGCTAAATTTGAACTCAGGACTTGCTAACTCCAGGTTCCCTGCTCTATTCACCAGCTGCCTCATAACTTTTGAAATCTGCATGTGCCCGCCCAAGGAAGGGGTAGAAAGGGATGGAAGAATATGTGCTACTGCCATGTATTTATGCCCTAGGAGTTGGGATGATAAATCATAGGACCCAGAGCTTGAAGGAACTTTAGACCTTAGCTAGCCCAAGTCTTCATTATACAGAGGAGGAGTAAACTGTGGGCCTGAGAAGTGCAATGATTGACTGAAATCACATGAGTGTAAGTCAATGCAGAATTCCCTACCCAGGCCTCCTGACTGCAAGTTATGAGTCTTTCATAACACAAGGAGTTACTGTGACTTAGTAATATGGAAATGGACCATAGAGATTTAGTCAGGGAGAAGGCAAGTAAGCTGCCAGTGCTGCTCTGACTGCCAAGACTTGTTCTTTTCTGGACTCTCCTATGACTAAGCCAGAGAAGGACAAAGAGAAAACAGGAGCAAGGGCGAGAGCTGCTGCCATGCTATGCTATCCCAGGACTGGGACAGAGAGGGAATTAGGTGTAGCAGGAGGAGATACCAGGCAGGAGGCTTCACACATCTCCCATCCAAATAAAATCCACCCCGAAGTTTCCCTGTGTATCATGCAAACTGGCAAAGAAGAGAAGAGGATGAGATTAGCCTTGCCAAGCTGACATCAAACCATTTTTTAATCCTACCACTAAGCAAGTTTCAAATCTAACTATAGAGCTGTCCATTCTTCTCCGTCTTCTCTACAAGGATGAGAAACTTTAGCAAATGCTTTGATAAAATCTAGGTAAAATACACCTAAAACATTTGCCTGAACTAATAGCTTATTGGCTGTTGAAAATGGAGTCCAGGTTAGACCTGTTCTCGCTGAACTTAAGATGGCTCCTGTGACCGTCATGTCATTTATTGGATGTTCACTAACCAACGCTTAGGGACATGTTCTATATGTTCTAGAATTTTGTCAGAAATTGAAGCTGATCTCACTTGCCTATACAATGCAGACTATTCTCTCCTCCACCCCCACTTTTTAATTTTATTTTTCAAATTGGGACATTTGGCCTCTCCCCAATTTTGTTCATTGTGATCTTTCAAATATCCCTGAAAATAGCTCAGAAATCACATCCACCATTTTTTTTAGTACCCAAGGATGTAGTTTGGCTCAGGTCACTTTAATGCACGAAGGGCCAGCATACACCGTCTTACTGCCTCCTTATTAATAGTGGTCACCAACTCTTTCTTAGTCATTTCTGTCTGGTCCTTTCCAGTACAAAGGCTACTGTCCTTAGAAGAGAAAGCAGAAGTGACATTAGAAGTGAGCATCTCAGCTTTTTCTTTTTTGCAGTTATTATTAGCCCATTTATCCCAAGGATTGGTCCTAATACTTCCTTGATCCTCTTCTTGTCTCCAATGAAACTAAAAACACTCTTCTTGCTTGTTGTCTTGCTGTTCTTACTAGCGTCAGTTTATTCTGAGCTCTAGCACTTTGGATACTATTCTTACAGCACTGTGCCACACTTCTCTATACATTCTCCATCATCTGTCCTTGTTTCCATCGTGTGTGTATGTGTGTATGTGTATGTGTAAATATGTGTGTATATATACATATATATGTATATATGTATGTCTTTTAAAAATAAGTAGGTGGTAAATTCTCAACCCAGCAACCAGTTCTTCTGTTAGTGAGAATCAGTTCCAGAATAAAATTTCTTCTTGTTAGTCCCCTTACTCATTAAGACAAGTCAGGAAGTTATGAGTTGTTCTGCTTGGGCAGATAATAATAATTATGACAATGATAATAATAATACTAATTGGCATTTATATAGTCCTACTATCTGTCAGACACTGTGCTTAGCACTTTATTATTTCATTTAAACCTTACAACAATGCTGGGAGGTAAGTGCTATTTTGAAGCAGAAGAAACTGAGGTCAAGGGCTGATGATTCCTGGATCAATCCCATTTGAGACTAAAGAGGTTTACCTTTTCTTATTCAGGGAGACAGATGCCAAAAAAGACTCTAACAACTTGATGAAATCTCTGAAGCTGAGAGTGGCAAGAGAAAAGAAGCTGGGGGTGGGATGGGGTGAGATGACCCCTGGCTGCCCAATGTTTGCTTTGTCAGGGGGAGGGAAGAATAGGGAAAGGGTGGTGGAACCCAGAGCTAACCTATTCTACCACAATGTTTACCATGGGATGCAAATCAGCAGGTGACATGGATAACTATTCCAGTTTCCCCTCCTAGAATTAAAAACACATTTGAAAGCCAAAGACAGCTGCAAATTAGGATTACGGCAATGTAATTACTAACTGCACAAAGGAGACTAGTTTCTGTCAGCTTCCAATCTGTCTCAGTGCCTCCATCTCATGAAGAACTGTGATCATTTGTTTATGCTTCCTCCTCAGGTTGTCAGAAAAAGTAGTACTCATTCAAATCCTGTATCCAAAGATTGCTTGCATAGGAAAACCAATATGTATTGTATATAGACCTTATCCAGATATGTAAAACTAAAGGGTTTGGTTCCCTGGAATCAGATGTCAGGCTTATATCAAACTATAAAGTTATGGGCAGAGAGACCATGAAGAAGACATAACATACATCATATATAGAAACAATGGATAGTAGAATGATCTTGAAACTTAGACAAAGAAGTAAGGAAATTTGGATTTCAGGCTTACTGCTTTTATTTGCTATTAAATACTTAATAATTACTCATTTTTATGTAGTACTTTAAAGCGTATAAAGGGCTTTCTGTGCTGTGTGCCAAACAGGATGCGTGTAATTACAACATTGCTATTTACTATAGAACATGTTCTAATGTTGAACTACTTTTGTAGAATTGAAAGTCACATGGTTTTTCTGTAAAACAAAAGAATTATAAAATTTTAGAGATGGAAGTGAGTATGACATTAGAGACCATGTAGTCTAATCCTCTGATTTTACAAATGACTAAAGGAGGTCCAAAACAGCGCAGGGCCCGGGCCAAGGGAACATCTTGCTACATAGAAATGGATTGAGAATACAGATCTTTTCATCTCGTGGGATCAGAAGGTCCAAAAAGTGCTAGACCAAGAAATTTAGCCATAGTAGAAAAGTTGGAGGAAAAATTTCAAGACATTTTGTAAGACAGTTAAATTGGTAAAGGGTATTTTAAGCCACTTAAAAAAAATAAGATTTTAAATTGATTTTTTTTGTCAAAACAATTTTTGGTTCACATTTTAAAAAATTACAACCCTATTAAAACAGTTTTAACTTAAAATGTTTCTGCTAAGACTCAGATAATCATCACATAGGGCCTACAGGGCCTAATTCTATATATTTAGACAACAGATAGTCTTTAAAGGGACTACTAGGTTCAGTAAGGCCTCTAGGCTATGATACTATATCTGTGAGATAGTCATATACTATTACATACTGTATCTATGATATGGTATCATAGATTTAAAACCTCATTTTAGAGACAAGGAAATCAAGGTCTTAGAGAATGATTTGTTCAAGGACACACAACTAAGTGTCAAAGACAGGATTCATATTAAATTCCCCTTACTATAAATTCAACACCAAAACAATTTCTGTAAACATAATTGTATTGGAAAGCTATCAGTCAGGCAATGCACAAATATTTATTAAGTGCCTACTATGTGCCTGTGCTGGGAGTACAAAGATGAAAGTAATACCTCTCTGGCTAAAACTGACATAGGTAATTGCTGTGAACCATTGCAGCTAGGAATCTGAGGAACTGAACTGTACTTCTGTTCCATCTGTTGGCCTTGAATCAGAAGAATATGGAGTTTGAAAGATCACATGAGATTTTGGGGCTGGGGACAAGATCCTGTGGCATGTAGAGATTGAAGAAAGAGTATCTGGGGCTGGAAACGGAGCACAGTCAGAAAGAAGTTGCTGGAGAGAGAAAGAGAAGCAGGGTGGGAACTATTCATTAAGGTAGAAAGCAATGGGGCTCCCATGAGGTGACTAGCATCATCACCCAAAGCAGGCAGATAGGAATTCGAGAATCTTAACAGAAAGAGGGCATGAGAGGCAGTGGATTCTCCCCTACTCATCTGTGAAGCCAAGCAGGAAGGTTATCTTCTCTCTCTTCCCTCCTCCATTATATGGGCTCCTGGAGGCCAGGGACCTTTTGTTTTCTTTGCCTTTCTTTGTATCCACAAAATTTAGCACATCAGCACTACCTGGTACATTGCAGGCTTTTGATAAATACTTGTTGGTCGACTGACTGTAAATTTCACTTACATTGAGGTAGAAGAAGTGAGCTCTTCTTGCTCAAATTTCTCATAGTACTTTGATTTTATGACTGATGATCCTATAAATCTAGAATTGGAAAGGACCTTAAAAGCGATTCTGTTCAGCCTCCTTGAGGTTAAGTGACTTGTCCAAAGTCACACTGGCACTAAGTAACAAAAGGGCATTTGAACCCTGATCCTCTGACTCCAAGGTCAGTGAGTTGTTTTTTTTTTCCCTACTGGACTACTCAGCTTCAAAACCAGAAAGGGCCTTAGAAATCATCTAGTGTAAACCCTCCAATTTTATAGGCCACAAGCCATCTTTCTGTCTTTGAGCTATCTGAGAGAAAAGAGACAGTTAATTATTATTTTCCATTGCCTTTTCTTCTTTTCCTATATAGTCAACTACTTAAAAAGCATTTATTAAGCATTTACCATGTACTAGGAAATGTACTGAGGATACAAAGAAAGGCAAAAGCATGAGCTCTGCCTTAAGGAGCTTACATTTTAATAGGGGAGACAACAGCCAAACAACTATGTATACATAAAATCTACAGGAGATACATGGGAAGGGACATCAGGAAAGGCCTCCTGTAAGAGCTGGGATCGGTGTTGAGTCCTGAAGTAAGCCAAAAGCTGGAGGAGTGGAGGGAGAAAATCCCAGACAGAGTGGGGAAAAGACATAAAGTCTGCAGGTGGACTGTAGTGTTCAAGGACAGCAAGAAGGTCCATGTCACTTGTTGGAAGCAAAGATATTCTTTCAGGTTGTTGAGAGGTGCACATGTTAGTATACAAAATGCCAGTAATTGAAGTAAAAGATGTTCTCACTGATTAGTAAGTTGTTCTTGATATTATGCCAGGACAAGTTAGCATTTGGATACTTCAAGAAATTCCCTTCAAAGCAAGCCACACAAAAATCCCAGAGAAATTAACTGATCATATTAACCAATTTAAGGTGACCTGTGAAATGGTTATGATTCATATGAGAATATAAATAGAGTTTTTAAGGGAGCTCTGAAAACTTTTTATGAATATTTCTTTAAGGGTAAACAAAGCCATCAAACCAAGGGAAAACATATTAGCTATTTAAAAAAAAACTGGGAGGAAATTCCTTAGCATAATGGATATAAGCAAAGACACAGGTTTTATCCACAGATTGAAAATGACATTAAGAATTTGATCAATTCATAGTTGCCAAAATGTAAAACTGACATCCTTTCACTTATCTCTGATGAGTACCAGAAGCAAACAAGAAACTTTAACCCGATACAGCTAAGATATATTTAAAGAAAAATTATAGTTGTAGGTATTTAATCACAATCTGACCCCTAACATATGAAAATGATCTTTTTCCACTGAAATGTCACAACGCACTTTCTTTTGTTCTTCTAGGAAACATTTATCATGTAGTACTTTGCATGAGTCATTTTAATTTGCCCTCTTTCCCTATAAGGCTATAAGCTGCATGAGAGTAAGACCCCTACTGTAACTAAGTTTTGTATCTCTCCTAGGACACAGCCAAATGTATTATAAACACTGACGATTTCATCAAACATTTATTTAGCACACAGCTAGCTTTTTGCCTTAAGAAAATGCACATACAAGTTTTTCATGGTCAACTGAGTGGTTTATGAGTAATGTCTACCTCAGGTTACAAGTAAAATTTATGCCAGGACAAGTTAGCAATCATGTATCCTTTACCTAATAATCTTACTGAAACTAATCGTTGATGGAACATTAAAGAATACTAATTAGTAATTCAAGAATATTTAAGATATTCTACAAATATTACTCACTATTCATGGGTACCTTCCCTTTTGGAGATCAAAATTAGTAGTTATACATTATTGATTTCCAAAAGCTGTGATATTCATATTTCACTAGTAACATTTCAAAATTGTTAGTTGTTCCCACAGACTACTGAAAAGAACCAGAAGAAAGTCTATGACATCTTGCTGATCTTCTACTGAGAAATTATATAAAGACAGAAACACGAATTACACCAGTTAAGAAATTATGAAGCCGAAGCCTTATAATATGCACTGATAAAGGGAATACTTAGGGTGATAAGCACATGGATCCATGGAAGAATCAAAGTGTGCTCTTAAGTTCTCTCTTAATTGTTGATGCTTTAAGAGCAACCTTGATAAGTATAGGTAAAAAATATTTTTAAAATTTATTCAAATTCACCCTGACAAAAGTCTTACTACAAAGTGTCATCAGGGCATGGAAATGACCTTGACTTAAGGACTATGTTAGCAGAGCACAAGTTCCCTCTGACTCTGCTAAGCCAGAAGGCTCTAAGTATGATTTCACATTGAGACTACTTTCTATGTAGCAAACCTCTCTAGGTACGGTGAGGTTCATCATTGATAGGTTCAACTCTAAGTGACTACTTCATGGACTGTCATGACTAGAAAATTCAAGATAAATATCATATGACCCTCAGTACTATGTATTCCCCTTTTTCTGCTGCACTGATGATAGTGAGCTGGTGGAAAAAGTAGCAGAAGGTGCTAAGAATGAGTTTTTTTTATCATTTATAAAAATTAATTTAAATAGTGGCACTCTAAATATGAGATCTTTGTCCAACAGTCATCAATTTTATGTATCATCAGAAGAAATGAATCAGTAGTGTTGATATTTTAGCTATAAATGAAACCAGAGGATATAAAGTGATTGCAGCTAAATGGGAGAATGGATTACAGCTGTTCCTTAAAAAAAAAGGCAAATACAAGTTAGTGGAGTTGTTTCAACATGCATCCAAAGGCAATAAGAAACATCATTTCAGGGTGCACTTGGTCATTTCACTTTGTAGTGAGTGCCTGGCACAAAGCAAAACACTTAATAAATATACAAGTGTACATTGAAAAATATAGTTCAGAGCAAAGAAAAAAAGACAGTCCAACATTTTATAGATAACTATGAAGTCTCACACTTACATGTCAATTATACTTTCTTCACTAATCAGACTAATTGTCATTGGTACATGTCAAACAATGAACAATAAGACAAAATATGAAATTGACTATATTTTAACTGCCAGGAAATAATTTATTACTGATGTGGAAAACAGTTCAAAATCAGCTGAATGTTTATAGGAAGCCCCTCCAACTATTTGAAAATTAAAATCAATGACAAATAAGAGATGAAAAGATGGCATATGATTACAATAGTTTCAACCTTACCTCTTTAAAGAAGCTGTTGACATAAAAAAATAAAAGAAAAAGAGAAACAGATAAAGGTTATGACATTTCCCCAAATTATCATTATTTCCTATATAAATTCCATACTTATGAGGCAAAAGAGGCCAAGAGAATCCACAAATAACCTTCAGTAGCAAACCTTTGATCTTGCAAACAGACAGTAGACTATCACTTCACTAAATGCTAAAAGGCAATAGATGCAAAAACAATTCTAAAGAAAAGTAGGCATTAGAACTAAACAAAAGATTATTAAACCCAAGATTACAGATGGAACTGGAAAGAAGACAACAGAAACATGAAAAATGAAATAGATTTGTTACCATTTCTAGAACATTCTTTCATAATTAGTGACAAGACAATGTAAGGACCACATTTAGAAGATAACACATTGTGTTTTTCTCATATCTTACATGAGCAAACAGAAATGAAACTTACGAAGATAAAATTGGGAAAGAACAATTGGATAGGACTAAGTATACAAGGAAGAAATTAATGTTGATGGTAAAAGAAATTTGAAAATATGAGACATTATATAAGATACTGTTGTCGTTCATCCTTTGTTCTCAAAAAGCACCAATGACATCAGGAAGGTGATATCTTGACTTGCAAGTGAACTAGATTTGGGTGAAGCAGAACTGTGCAAAGTCACCATGACTCTCTCCTCCAGAGTCACTGGAGTCCAGCAGGGCGACACAGGTAGGACGACTGGCAATGGTTCTGGATGCAGTGGGAGACCTTGGTCTTTTTAAGCTAGGCCTTTCCCAGGGCTCAGTTTGTCTGAGGAAATGCCCATTTAGTAATTAAAGGCTAGATAAGAATGGAGGCAAAAGATGGTCTAATTTGCTTTCACAACAGTCAATCTGGGAGGGGAAGACCCTCAGAATCTCTAGCCACAACAGAAACAATTGTTTACAGGAGAGAGTGAGGCTGATTACTCTGTACAAAGTAATGATTACTTTGCCTCACTCAAATCCAATTAATTAACCTGCAAGTCAAGACATCACCCTCTTGATGTTATTGGTCCTCTTAAAGAATGAAGGATGAACAACAATCTGTGAATAGTGGTAGTTCCTCCCTCCCCCCCACTCTTCCCCTCTCTTGCCCCCTCCAGGACCCAACCAAACAGCTTCAGTTATGCAATGCTGCTATTTCTTCCTCCTCTCCCTCCTCCTCCCTATTCCCCTTCTCTTCTCCTTCTGTCCATTTAAAGAGTCATACCCTTACATGTGGGTGCTTTGTCCAAAGGAATATAAATTTTGATCACTTATACTTTGCAAGGTATCTTGGTGTTTGGGGGCTATAAGATATATCAAAGAAGGGAATAAAGTAATAAGAACAGAAAAAAATATTACCAAAACTGGGAAAAAAACCCTAGAGATACCAGAAACTATAAAAACATGGTTTATTGTCTAATATTTGTAAAATGTGTGCGAGAATATATGTATAGTGATGAAAATATGAGAAGGGAAGAGTATGGCATTTATTAATTATGCTTTATAACATACCATACCTCCAAAGTCTTAGAAATAATTTGCTAGATTTACCATGCTTATTATTATATTCTGATTACTAAAAAAAAGTATTTGCTTGGTGAGACAACATGCAGCCTCAGATGCTCTCCTGTAGCCAGGAGTCCTTTCCTCATTGAAGATCAAGCATTTATCAAACAATTACTAGTGCTAAGCACTAGAAATGCAAAGAGAAAAAGCAAAATATTTCTTTTCCTCAAGGAGGTTACACTATAAAATGAAGACAAGATGTACATATAAAAGTATAAAGTGCATACATAATAGATACTAAATAAATATAATGAATGAAAAACACATTTATGAAGCACTTATTCTGTACCAAGCTGTATGCTCAATGTTAGGGATACAAATACAGTCTTTTGCTCAAGAACCTTTAGTTCTAATGGGGGACACAACACAAAAAAGTAATGGTGGCCAGGGAGGGAAATTGTGAATTGGAAAGTTACAGGGATGGCAATGGGGTCATAGTTGATTTGATTATGGTGGCATAGAAGGCCAGGTAGTAAAGTGAAGAATGGTTGGAGCCTGGGCCATACGTCAGTGGGCTTATAACCCTAGTGTGTAATTGAGGTAAACACCAATTGAAACTCTAAGTAGTTCGGTGAAGTGTGGGGGTTGTCATGAAAGACTTCATATACGAGAGGGTGATTGAGTTGCATCTTGAAGAAAAACAGGGATTCCAAAAGGGAAAGGGAAGGAAGACTGGCGTTCTAGGCTTAGGGAGCAGTCAATGTAAATCCAGGAAGACATGCAATGTGGGAGGAACATCAGATAGGCTAGTATGGCTAGACTACAGAATGTGTGACGGGGACTGTTAAAATCAGACAAGATTCTCTGATCAATGCCAACAGAGATAAATCTGTTCTAATTATCAATATAAAATAAAGAAGATGTATACTTGCCAACTCTCCAGACCCATGAACACTCAAAAAAGAGCTACCTAATAGTCCATGAGAAAAACCAAATTGATGGAAAACGACTATTGTACATACTGTGATATTCAGTTAATTACTATATCAGCACAGCAAATAAACAATGAGTTGGGCCTGGAATTGAATGGGAGGAAGAAAGCAAGTTTGATTACATCTGGGAAAAGATAGTATTTTCAATTATCTTAAGCTGTTCTTGATACAAAAGTTGAAACTTTTTAAATAATATTCTACCAGGACTATTTTACAAATCATTAAACACCATAGTCTTTGAGGAATGACAGTTGAAGGTGCTACAAAGGTCAATGGACAAATGCTCCTTAGATGTAAGTAGTCTGCAAAATATTTTCAGTGATGCATATTTATGAAAGACGTGGTATAAGGACTATTATCTGGGAAATATATAATTGGAAAAGGAGTAGGGCTGTCCATGTAGCAAGCCTGAGGGAAGATAAATGGAGGCCTATAACTGGAATTCAAGAAATATAAAAGGCCTTCAAGAAATCTTTGAGGACACTGGAAAGTTCTTTCACCAAATATTTCTAAAAGAACATAAATGAGCCTCACAGGTTAGATGTAGTGGATAGAAGGCCAGGCCTGGAGTCAAAGTTCAAATCTGTCCTCAGACACTTGTGTGACCCCGGCAAAAATCACTTGACCCTGTTTATCTCAGTTTCCTCATCTGTAAAATGAGCTGGAGAAGGAAATGGTAAAGTACTCTAGTGTCTTTGTCAAGAAAATCCCAAATGGGGTAACAAAGAGTTAGGCATGACTTATTTTAAAATTGGGATAATCTGTCTGATCACATTCACTGGTTCTTTCAGTGTCCTGGGTTGTAGGAGTTAATCCAGGTCTGGTAACTTGAACTTTTTGAGGGTAGCTAAATGTTTCTTTGTCTCTTCACTCATCAAAGCTTCCAACTCCCCGTTAATTTTTTTTTGGGGGGGGAGGGAAGATTCTCTTCCCTTGTACATAAAGAACAATTTCTTTGGCAAAGGAAAACAGGAGCAAAATGAGAACTCGTTAGTTCTGCTTTCTGTTCTTTGTTCAAGACCATCATCCCAGACACCCTAAGCAAGAGGTCTATACTAAATAAATGCCATCTTATACTCTAGGCACACAATTATTACTTTAGACTGTCAGAAAAACAAAACCAGAACACTTTCTTCATGTCCCTATGAAAAACTCTTTGTGCTTCCTAACTCCTAGACGAGAGAGATAGTCAGGTCTTTGTCACTGTTACTGGCAGTTTGTTTTCAGCTCTCACGGCAAGCTGCCAGTGTGCCACGCATGTTCATTTCAATGGAGTCCCCTGAGTGAGGATTTATTTTTCGTGATGTTTATGCTTCTCTCTCTCCTCCACTCCCTCTTGAAGTGATGCTAGCTTGTTCAGTTGTCTCTGGCAATTAGCAGTTTCTTGTCAAACAGTACAGAGAGGCTATTATTTGCCAGGTGAATGCAAACACAATTGAATTGTTAGTCCTATATATACCTATCTCTTCAAAAATCTGATCACAGAGGGAAGATAGAAGCCTTGTCCTATTTTGTCACTTGTCTGCTATTGCCCACTTTGTTCCCATTAACATTCAGCATGCCATTTCCAATAAGATGACCACACTGGATGGTTGAATTGCATTTGGCAGCAGCTTTTGCTATAGTCATGTGTATACCACACTTTATGAGTATGAACTAAAATGTTATTTGTTACCAGGCACAAGGCGCCAAGTTCACTTTTGAGTCTTCAGCTTTTGTTATGAACATTAAGCTAATACTATTTCTGAGCATCTATAAAAAGGAGAAATATATTGCACAAGGATACAGATACAATCTGAGAACAATGGCTTCAAAGTTAACACTTCCTTTTTGTTTAAAAGGACTGATTAATTTATACAAATTATCATTAATTTTGTTAATGATTATTATTAAAATGATTATTAAATGAATGATTATTAAAATCTTAACATCTTTACCCAAATATAATACGATTCTAGATTGAAATTAAATATAATTGTGGAAAAATCTTATTTGGACTTAGAAATTCTTTACAATGTATTTTAAAAATTAGCAGTCATTTCCCAAGGTCATGTATTTGAATGGGCTATTTCATTTCACTTTTGCATGGAGGGAAAAATTCCTTTTTATTCCAAAGAAGGGCAAATAAAAAAATAAAGATGGTGAAAATAATCTCCTCTTCATGAAATAAAATTCTATTATTTGATTATATTCAGCCAAGAGATAAAAGGAAAACAGTACTCAAGTCATAATATCCCTACCTTAATAAATACCTAGATGTAAAAGGCATGGTGGGTACAGACATAAACTATCCTAAACAGTCCATGTTTAATCATTAGCTAACAAACCCTCCCTGCCAATGAGTGGAAGGTTTCAAGAAGAAAAAAAAAGGAACAAAAAAGGTGTCAAAACACAAAGAACTGGGGGAGAGTAGCAACTGATGTCTTAGATTTCTTTATGATGAAGTCTTTATATCACTAGCTTTGTAAATTTTTTTTATATTGAAATGTTTTCATTAGTTTACTACAAAAACCTCTAAATTTGTAAGGCTAATACAACCACAACTTTATTAGCCACATAGGATTTGCCTTAGTTATGCTTGAGTAAAATTTACTAGATGTTCCAAATTGAGTCCAACTGTTAGGTAATAACAGTAAAGGCACTGAGTTCTTTTTAATCTGTTATTTGGGGGTTTTAGTAAAACATAATGGGGAGAAAAGAGAAGTAGGGTCTTTAATGGTGAAAGAAGAATGGCATTGGGGTGTGTTGAAGTTAGCCATTTGGCCAAGATGAAAACCTCATAATTGAGATAACCATCATATCCCATTATCAGTGGCCTTCTAATACCCAGGAAGAGACCCTGAAAAGGGATGACGTGGCAGAGGTAAAAGATCACTTAACTGACAGTGAGAGAAGATGCTGCTCTGCACACAGGAGACACTGACTTTATAAGTATTTGTTAAAGTGAAGTGATTAGACAACTATTAAAATCTCTCTAATTTCAACAATTTGATAGCAGTATTAATTACAGCATATAAAATGTATGTTGGCTCAATTATTTTAAAAATATTTTTCTGGTATCTTGTTTGATACCACTTTCATTTCTGAATAAATTCCTTCTCATCCACTACCCAGGAAGCCAGTCTTTTAATAACAAATAAAAAGAAAGAGGAAAAAAAAGTAGTTTGGCAAACCAAACCACATCCACATATAATTCTTAAAAGTTGTTTATACATTAAAAAAAATTATTTGATTTTCCAAAAACAGACAATTTACAGGAAACTACAGCAAAATCCTAACACAATCTTCCTGCTAATAAACACACACTAAGTTCAGATAGTTGTTTCATTGTTTTTCTCAAAGCAACGCATAAGCGTACCATGTTTGTCATATGAAAATATTTTCCTCTCTTCTCCCAGGTTACAGAACAAATATTAGATGATTGTTGCTTTATGAGATCAGAATTCAAATGTCTAGACAATTTCGCCTTTATTTTCTATCTAATTTACTACATTTATCAATGGCTGGGCCTCCTGTGTAAACTAGTGTGAACAAGCATGGGTGTCTAACTGTTTCTCTGAATCATCTTCCTGAATCACCATCAATTTGTGATGATGGATAATGAAAATATATTAGAAGCATAGAGTAGAAAAGGATACATAAATAACAGTCTAACATGAGGCAAATATGCAGCAAGTTTTAAAAAAACACACACCGAAGGATGAAAAAGGGAATAAAAGTTTGATGTTTCAAAAATCCCTCCTTTTTCCTACATTTTGAATCCATGTTGACACTGTTTCTTAGTTCCTCAATAAACTTCTTGGTGAACTATTCACAAATACTGCTAAGAAAAACCAAGTGTTCTTTTCTAAGAAACCTTCCCAATCCCTGTCAACCTAAGAAAAAGGGCAGTTGTGCCAAGTGCCCAAAATCCTGCCTAATAATTTGAGGTGGAAAATTCATCCTGTTAAAAAAAAAAGACGCATATTAACTATGGAAGTGAGAGAGGAACCTAATACATGAATTCATAAGGATACGTAAAATTTGTACTTATTATAATGTAACAAATGTCTTTAATCTGATGAATTAATCTCTCTTCTTTATAATATGGCTAAAGGAGTATTTACCAAGGGACTGCTACGTGCCAGGCACTGTATTATGCACTTCCCAGATATTATCTCATTTGGACCTCACAACAACCCTGGGAAGTAGGTGTTATTTATTATGCTCATTTTACAGTTGAGGAAACTGAGGATGGACAAACATTGAATGACTTGTCCAGAGTCACACAGCTCGTAAATATCTGAATCTGGATTTGAACCCAGTCCATCCTAACTCCAGGCCCAGTGATCTACCACCTAGTTGTCTCTACAAACCTCACCGAAGGGTGAAGAGTTAAAAACTTGCTTGTATCTAAGCTTAAAGGAGCAACACTGGAATATTTAGCTTTCAAACCTTCAGCCTAACAACAAAAACAGTGCTATTCATTTCCCTCAGAGATTAAACAGCTCAATTGAGCAGCCAAGAAGTTGGGGCAAACAATCCATGGGGAGGACCAATTTAGTCTTATTAAATTTCTACGAAAATACTCTAAGATTTCATATTTTTCTATGATTTTATGGTTCTGCAAATGGCTACAGTAGGAGTTCAATGACAACACTTCAAAGGATTGGTGATTTTCACTGGTTTAGGCTCCTCTCCCCTTCCCCTGACAGAAGCCACAGCCTCTGTCCTGAGCAGACCGGCTTCACAAGCTGTGGTGGTCAAGAAACGCTCAGCCAGTGGCAGAATCACAGCTAAGCAGCCTCTCCAAGCACAGCTAGGTGAGCCCGTGGAGGACAGATGCACAGTCTACTGACAGGCCCATATTTAAAGATTTTTGGTTTGCTAGAATCTGCCTTTGTCCTCTGCAGGTATAACCTTCCATGAACAAGGGTGACCTCTGTAACATGAAATGGCCTTTGTGTAGGGTTGTTGAGGATAATATAGCATGCATTTCTATGTTCTTCATGAACACAATCCATTAGTATATGTGGAGGTGGCACCTTTCTGTGATATCACTTGATCCTTACAACTATCCTGAAGAGTAGGTAGTACAAGTACTCATTGTTCTCTTTTAAGTTAAGGAGACTATGGCAAAGAGAAGTGGCTTGGTCTAGGTCATGTGGTAGGTAACAGTGTTAGAAGGAGGATTCAAACCCTGATCTTTTAGTCCACAGACTTTTTTTTTTTTTGCTTTTTTGGAGGGGCAACTGGGGTTAAGTGACTTGCCCAAGGTCACACTGCTAGTAAGTGTTAAAGTGTCTGAGGCTGGATTTGAACTCAGGTTCTCCTAACTAGAGGGTTGGTGCCTCCCCTGGAGACATTTTAAAGATTTAAAGACATTTTAAAGTTGCTTAGTCATTTTTCAGCTGTGTCTGACTCTTCATGGACCTTTTTGGGTTTTGCTGGCAAAATTATTGGACTGGTTTGCCATTTCCTTCTCCAGTTCATTTTACAAACGAGAAAACTAAAGCAAGTAGGATTAAATGACCTGCCCAGCGTCAGATAGCTAATAAATGTCTGAGACCAAATTTGAACTCAGGTGTTCCTGACTCCAGGGCCAGAGCTCTATCCATGGTGCCACCGAGCTGCTCCTTTCAAAGGCTAGAGAGGAGTTGTTCTTTTTCTCACTTCTCCAAAGCAGGGACTTCTTAAAGTTATAGATGTTTGCAATTTTCTTTCCTTCTCTCTTACCCCTTTCTTGGTGGTTTTATTTACTCCTATGGATTCAATTGCCTTTTGTATGTAGCTGACTCCCAAATCTAAATCTAATACCTTGACCTCTCCCTTGAATCTCAATCTGTATTTCTGTCTGCTGAACATAACAATAATTACAACAATGGTAGCAGTAGTAGTAGTAGCAGTAGTAGCAGTAGTAGTAGTAGCAGCAGCAGCAGTAGCAGTAGTAGTAGCAGCAGCAGTAGTAGTAGCAGTAGTAAACATTTATATAATGCTTTACTAACATTGCATTTAATCCTTACAACAGCTCTGAGAAGTAAGAACTATTATCACCATTTCATAGATGAAGAACCTGAGGCAAATAGAAGTTAAGAGATTTGCTCAGGGTTATAAAGCTCTTAAATGTCTGAGGCTGGATTTCAACTCAGATCTTCCTGAATCCAGGCCCATACCTCTATCTACCTAAGCTCCTTGATGGCAGGGACTGACCTTTTTATCTTTTTATTTATTTGTTTTTGGAGCCTGATCACAGTGTCTGGTTAATAGCAGATGCTTAATAAATGTTTACTGAATGACTGATTGACTGCTGCAATTAGCTGCCACATCTAAGTCAAGTGGCTCCCTAGAACCTCAAACTCAACATATCTCAAGCTGAACAAATCA
The DNA here is from genome assembly GCA_028646575.1 of Pseudocheirus occidentalis. Lineage (NCBI taxonomy): Eukaryota > Metazoa > Chordata > Mammalia > Diprotodontia > Pseudocheiridae > Pseudocheirus > Pseudocheirus occidentalis. The sequence goes on along the minus strand of CM053593.1, from coordinate 203,918,344 downwards.
TCCTCACCTGCCACAAACTGGCCCCTCTTCCTAAATTCCTAATTTTAAAAGACAGAACCACCATTGCCCCAGTCACTCTAGACTTAAGACATGAGGCATGTTTAACTCTTTTTCTTTCATTTCTATACCAGTTTATGCATTAATTATTGGTGCTTCACCTTTTGTCCTTCCCACTCCCATTGAAACCACTCTGGTACAGCTCTTCATTACTCCTTACCTCGATTCTTCCAATAACCTCTTCACCCAACTGTCCCACTTGTCTCTCACTATGCAATCTGTATTTCAGTAGCAGGGAACTTGACTTTCCTGGTCACAGTGTCCCACACTCATTGCTTACGGAGTGAAACACAACCTTTTGTGCTTGGTGTTCAGGAATCCAACAACTCTGGTCCCAAACTAGCTTTCCAGCCATTGTGCCTTCAGCTGCATCTGTGCATGCCATCTTCTATGTCTCTAAAGGCAACTTTCCTCCTCCTCAATCTCTGACTTGAAATCTCTCCCCTCCTTTAAGCTTCAATTCAGATACCTTCTCTCCTTCATGAAGGCTTTCTTTATCATTCATCTTTCCCACCATGAATTTCTCATAACCACTTTAACTTATCAAACGAGATAATGCATGTAAAACACTCTGCAAACCTTATATGATTATTCAAACATCAGCCATCAGTAGTTTTATTTATCATATAACTACAGCATAGAACAGTAGAGACATTTAATAAAATCTACTGGAAGGGAGGAAGGCAGAAAGAAAGGGAAAGATGAGTTTAGGGAAGAGCTCAATGCTTAAATTACCAATTTTCAGAATTATAAGTAAAAATCTTACAAAATACAGATAAATTAATGGAAAAAATTTTAATAAAGGGAAAAAAATTAGTTCTCAATGTTTAAACTTTGTAAAGTTGCGACCATTATACAATACCGAACTATTCTGATTCAAAAACAATAATAATCAATTTCACATAAACTCATCTCTCTTAGATTTCTTTAGGCTTGATTTTCTTCTATATTCCTAGCTCATTTGTATTATATGTTAAGATTACAATCCATACATGAACCATAAAACATAAAGGACTATCAAGGGCTATGACTGATGAATAACTTTTTGCTAGCAAGAACCCTAGAGATCATCTAATCTAAACATCTCATTTTACAGATGAAGAAACTGAGGTCCACAGAATCCACTCATCCAAGGTCAAAGAAGAAAGTACAAGGAAGAATGATTCAAACTCAGGTCATCTAACTCCAAATCTAGTAACTTTCTGCTGTACCCAAAACTTTCTGTGCCTCTTTAAAATCATTGCTGTTAATTTTTTTTATTTGATAAAGCATCAAGAAATTTAAAACACCTAAAATGGAAGTTTGTCTTTTTTTAAAAAAAAAAATCAAGCAATCTTAGCTCTAACAAAATCCTTCAAATTACAATATTGTCAATGTCAGTAAGGCTGCTATTAATATGAAGCAATTGGTCTTAGACATTTAGCTTACAAACTGTCAAATTAAGCAAATAGAAATATAGTAGATAATGAAATGTGCACAGATGGTTTTTAGGAAAATATCTCTGTGCCCTGATCCCAAGGCCAGTTATCTGCATACAGCTGATAAATTGCACAGTTTCAACTTGCATCCTCAAGAATTTTCAAAACAGCCTGTATTTTGCAATGACCATCCAGAGACTAAAATTGAATATCATGTGAGGTATTTTCCACTTGCTACTGTTCTTTGGAACTTATTCACTTTCTGTAATCAGGACTGCATGCTAAATTCACACTAAGTGCCTGAGGCTACTGGTGAGTAGCTTATGTGTAGATCTGAAGAATAATGATGTACATAAAAACCAACATTTACACAGTATTTTGAGGTTTACAAAGTGCTTTATGTATGTTATTTCAGTTGATCTTCACAACCACCTTGTGAGGTAAATGTTATATTATTAATTGCCATTATATAGATGGAAAGCTGAGGCAGAGAGAAGTTAAGGAATGTGCCCAGGGTCACACAGCTAATAAGTATTTGAGGGAGGATTACAATTGTTTATTATTTAAATGAGAATAAGACTTGTTTGAGGTATGATTATTTTTAAAAATTCTGACCTTCAGTGCTTTTTGCCTTGCGGAATTTGGAGAAAAAGGCTAAACTAGAGAGTAAATGATGGTTTCATCCATTCATTCACTCATTCATTCAACAACTTTACTATGCACCTATTCTATCCAGAATATTGGGGTATAGGTACTAGGAGATATTCAGTTTAAATACAAATGGTCTCTTCCCTTATGAAGCTGATTATTTTGTAAATGGTGGCAAAAGCAATGGATTTAGAATTAAAATAACTGGGTATTCATATAATGGTTCTGTTACTTACTAACTGTGACCTTCCATGAATCACCTGACCTATCAGGCTCCTTTCAGAAGTATGGAAATTAGCTTAAAGAGGTGATTTGACTTGCTGAAATGTAGTAGACCAGACTTTCAGGGGCCCTGGCCCCATTAAGAAAACACTCCTCACTTCTACAAGGTCACTAAGCAAGATATGCAGGAGGCTTATAATCTTGTTGGGTGGATACTCCCATTGGTTCTATGAATATCTAAAGAAAGTACAGGGTAACTAATTTGCAAGTCTTGGTTTTGACTCCCTGTTTGCTTGTGCCTCAGGACATGGTCCTAGGATAAAACCTTAATGAATGATTAGCCTTGGGCTGGGGTAGGGAAAGGTCAAGACCTAGGGTGAGTTCTTGCATTCTGGTCACATAAGCATCTCTGCAATAGGAAATATAATCCCTATGATTTTCTTGTATCATTGGCTCTGTATGAAATGGCTCTCTAATAAACAGACTATGGAATACATCCCCATCTCTCTCCCTCTTTCCATTATTCAGCTGGAAGCTTTCTCTCTCTCTCTTTCTTTTCTTCAGCTAGTAGCTAGGCCATACTACTATGCTGGTTGCAGTACCCAAAGCCACATGGATAGTAGCAAAGAATGGATTTGAAAAGAGATCCTCTGGACACTGGGGGGTGGAGCCTGCTTTAAACACCTCAAATACCTGTAAAATTACTCTAAACAACTTTTAATGCTGCAGAACCCACAAAGTGACAGAGAGAAACAAATCTCCCACTGAAGACAGCCTGGCAGGCCAAGAGGGGAGGGCTACCACACTGAGCTGGGAGCCAGGTACAGCCCTGTGTGAGCTACATGAGCTTGTACCCATGGCAGCCCTGACCAGCAGACCACACAGGCTAGATGATACTTCAGGAGAGGGAATCAATGGCAGCTGTGGCATTTTCCAGATTTCTTAGCACATAAACACCAAAGAGAAAGTAAAGGGTCAGTAGGGAACTCTGCTGGAACTGAGTTACTAAAGAGTGCAGTTCAGCCCCTGCCCTCAGGGTGAGAGTGGCAGAGGTGTGGTTGGCTACAGCTGTTGTGAAATGGCTGCCTCTGGAGCTCCCGTCTGCAGATCATAGGGAGACCAAGCAACAACTGAGAGGGTAATTGCTCTTGCTTTGACTTGATTGGATCTGGATCAAGGTTCTGGGTAGCAGTTCTGGGGTGTGTGGCCAGTGTGTCAGAGCTTGTGATGGCTGTAGAGAAGGCACCCTCCTCATAGCTAGGATAATATTTACAAAAACCCCAGCAATTTAGGACACAGCTCACTCTACTCTGGAAGCTGAATTCTGCCAAGGCAAAGAGCTCAAAAGTCAAGTAATTGGCTGGCAAGATGAACAAGCAGAGGAAGCACAATTAGACCATAGAATCTTTTTTGGGGACAAAAAGGATCAAAACATGGAACCAGAATAAGATGACTAAGTCAAAACTCCTGCATCAAAACTTTCAAGAAAAATATGAACTGATTACAGGCCATGGAGGAGCTCAAGAATGATTTTGAAAATCAAGTAAGAGGGATTGGGGGGGGCGGAGCCAAGATGGAGGCGTAGAAACAGCAAAGCTCCACAGCTCCCACACAGCCACCTTAAATACCCAAAAAATATAACTCTAAATAAATTTCAGGGCTCGAAAACCCACAAAAATACAGAAAACACATCTGTCGCTGAAGGCAGTTTGGGAGGAAGGGCTCATCGCCACAGGCTAGGAGCTGAGGACAGCCCAGCCCAAAACCAGGCCCCAGGGTGGTTGGGAGGAACCACAATGTAAGTCTACCCCAAGAACAGTTCTATAGCACCTGGGGCAATCTCCACATCTATCAAGTCAGGAAAAATAATGAGTAGAGAAAGGTCAGTAAGAGTGAAGCTTTCAAGCTGACTTTGGGGGAGGAAAAGCAGTTCAGCTGATCTGCCCCCAGGGCAAGGAAGCAGCAAGGGAAGGGCATCATCTGCTGCAACCAGCAACTGCCCCCCCTGGGCTGCTTCAGAGCCCTGGCCTGCAGACCACGCAGGGGGGCTGAAATGATGATCAAGGTCAAGAGCTCTTGTGTTGAACGGCCTGGATCCAGATCATGGTCTTGGGTGGTGGTTCTGGGGTGTACTTTCAGCAAGCCAAAGATGGTGGGGGCTGCAGCACCCCCGTAATACCTCCGGCAGCTGTGAAAACCACAGCGATTTGGGACAGAGCTTTCCTTCCTGGAACCAGAGTTCCACAAAGCTAAAAAAACCAACCAATTAATTGACGGGCCAACATGAGGAAAAGGAAGCAAGATAAGAACAGCAATAAAACTCTAGAATCATTTTTTGCAGACAAAAAGGATCAAAGCATGGAACAGGAGGAAGACAACACAGTCAGAACTCCCACACCAAATGCTCCCAAGACACTTGAAGATTTCCTACAAGCTATAGATCAACTGAAAAAGGACTCTGAAAAACAAATAAGAGAAGTGGAGGAAAAATTGGGAAGGGAAATAAGAATGATGCGAGAAAATCATGAAAAGAGAGTCAACAACCTGACTGAAGAAAACAATA
>CM053593.1:203878933-203912936 GCA_028646575.1 Pseudocheirus occidentalis | reverse complement strand
CTGGAATATGATATTTCAAAGATCAAGGGAGCTGGGATTAAAACCAAGAATCAACTACCCAGCAAAATTGAGTATAACGTTCCAGGGGGAAATATGGTCATTCAATGAGGTAGAGGACTTTCAAGCATTCTTGCTGAAAAAACCAGAACTGAACAGAAAATCTGACAATCAAACACAAGAAGCATGAGAAGGTAAACATGGGAAAGAAATCATAAGGAACATATCAAAGTTTAACTATTTACATACCAATATGGAAAAACGATAATAATAACTTATGAAACTTTTCTTTGTATGAAGATAGGGGAAGGGAATACAAATGTATGTGTATTATATATATATATGTATATATATATATGTATGTATACTTACACATATGTATTTATAGGAGGCTATATATCTGTATGAATATATATCTGAGCATGTGTGTATGTGTACATAGAGGGTATAAGATCAATTGAATAGGAAGGGATGATACTTTAAAAGGTGGAATTCTAAGGTGGGAGAGGACTAGAATGAGAGGAGACAGGGAGAGACAAAATGGGGTTAGTCATCCCTTATAGAAGAGGCAAGGGATAACTGTTACAACTTTACTTTCGTTTACTCTCATTGAATTTGGCTTAGGGAAGGAACGACATAAACTCTAAATTGGGTATCATGCCACACAGGAGAGTAGGGGCCATGGGGATGAGAGGCAAGATGATGGAGGGGAGGGCAGGGTCTGGAGGAGGGATGCTGGAAGCACACACTTCAGTAAAGGGTCAGGGAAAGGGTACAGAACAGAACAAGGGGGGGAGTGATAGGAAGGAGGGACATATGATCAGACTGTCACTGTGTCAATATGTCCACTGTGAAGATGTCCTGTGTAATTACACATGCACAGCCTGTATTGAATTGCTTGTCCTTCCAATGGGGGTGGGGGACAAGGGAGGAACCGAAAGAATCTAGAATTTAAAACTCTGCAATACATGCAACTAGGAATTCAGATATACAGGGGATGGGGTAGGGAGACCCTCCCTGCCCTACCAGAAAGTTTGAGAGTAGATCAGGGGAGGGGCTTTATACTGGGATCACTGTTTTGAGGTTGGGGTAGGGGAAAAATGGAGAAAAAATTTGTAATTCAAAAATCTCATGGAAATGAATGTTGAAAACTAGAATAAATAAATAAAAGATTAAAAAAAAAGAGAGATCCTCTGACTCCCAACTACTGGTTCTTTCTATGTATACTATGCTGCTGATGTGTTGGGATGACCTGGGTTCTAAATATTCACAGAATTCATGTTTCACTCCAGTTTGAGCAGGAAAATGTTGAGATTTACATATGACTTCAACTTACTTAACCAACTTTCATTCAACTACTTCTCATCAACCAAATGTAAAGGTATGTAGAAGGTCAGTATATAGGGTTGTCCAAAAATCATCTACTCTTATGGAAACATTTTAAGTGAATCCTCTCATCACAAAGAATTAACTCAAAGGAATATTATCACCCTTCTTCCTGTACATTCTGTGGAGTGTAGAATTCAGTATCCAAACACAACGAATGAGATTTTCTCAAAAAGATTGATCTCAAAAAGGGGGCAGTCTCAGGATAAAGTATATGACAATCACAAACAACAGCTCGTAAAAGGAATATATTTTTTTGTTCACTAGTCACAGAAACCCTGTGAAGTATGTAAGTAACAATAATAAGTATGATCTTAATTTTCCAGGTGAAGAAAATGGGTCTCAAGACAGTCACGTATATTATATTCAGGAGTCAACATTCTATCTGAAGAGAACTGGACACTGCAAATGAACTTCAACTTAACTGTCAAATGGACATTTTTCATTATGATAGCGCTTTTTCTAAACTTCAAAAATAGTTGACAAGAAAGTTATGGATAACTTTGAAGCTCTCAAAATAAGGCTGGGTGTGTTATTTACAATTTCAGAAGTATACTTTTTTCATGACTGCTTATGAAGAAACTCCTTTATTCTCTGAGGGTAAGAAGGGATATAAATTGACTAGAAACCTTTTAGACATTTTTGCATTAAGTATTCAGACTACAGGATAGTTTCTGATGTAGTTTGTTATCTTTTCAAATATTTCTTGAGTAGGAACTGGGAAAACTCAGTGGGCAATTTGCCTGTAAACTGTCTAATACACCACTAACCACTCTTGCACTATTTGTCTTGGAAAAATACACCTGATAGACATGGGTCACTTGGAAAGAAACAGTCATGGAGAGCATTGAGTTCTCTCATATCTTTCTTTGACTGCCATCTCTGCTTCTGTCTCACACTGTAAATAATCTCCCTGTGTTGACGTATTTTTTTCAAGTAATTATTTAGATTTGGAAAAAGAACCAGATATAGATTCAGAAGTCAGGGATTTAAATCCATGTAAGTGCCACTTGGCAATGTTGGGCCAGTCATATAAGGGGCCTGTGCCTTGAGTGCATCTTTGTAAACCAAGAAGGTTGGACTATCATTTCTGAGGGTCCTTCCAGGTCTAAATGCTATGAGTTACCTTCCATCTATATAATATGGGGAAAAATAAGAGCAATAAAAACATTAGCAGTAGCCAGAATACAATGTGACTTAACAGATTTATAAATTCAGGCAGTGAAAAGTTTAACAGCACCTGATTTACAGATTACCCATAAATACAAACAGTGGCAATCAACTAATTAATCAATAAATATTTATTAGGTGCCTATGATATGCCAAACACATTCAAATACAAAAGCATCCCAGCCCTGGTACCTAAAGAGTTGTGCTTATATCTAATGAGGGCTGGAGGAAGTATATAATACATTTATAGTTAATAATAATAATTACACATAGACATAATACCCACATACACACATACATATATATATATATATATGTAATATATGTATTTAAACACATGCATAAACATAGACAGAGTGATTGGTGGCAGGCTTACAAGTAGGGGTAATCTATTTCCTCTTAAAGTACAGATGAAGAGGGTAAGCTTAGAGAAAAATTCTGTTAAGGCATGGAGATGGGAGATGAAATGTTGTATATGGGCTAATTTGTATGACATGTAGAATACATGAGAGAAAATAATGCATAATTAGTGTGGATAGACAAGAGCCAGACCATGAAGGAATGCCTTTAAATGCCAAAGAGAACAGTTTGTATTTTATCCTAAAGGGAAAAAAAAGTTTTGGTAACTAATTATTGGTTCAGGATTAGCAAGAGTAGAAAATTAAGGACAACTCATTTTGTGAACCTTAGTAACTAGAATGGTAAAAATCTTTGATTGAAATTAGGAGGAGAGGTAGCCTTAAAGAGAAAGATGACTTTGTACATGCTGAGTTTGAGACGTCTATAGCATTTCCAGCTAAACATGTCCAGCAGGCATTTAGAGAAGCAGGCCTGGAGCTTAGAAGAGATATGAGGCCTAGATATATAGATCTGTGAGTGTTTGCAAAGAGATGCTAGTTGAATTAATGGGAGCTGATTAGACCTAGTCAAATTCATGAGAATGTCAAGAGAGAAAGTAATAAGAAAGAAGAGGCCCCAGGATGGAGCTCTGGAGTTCACCCACATTTTATAAAGAGCAGGACAGAGATTTTCTAACAAAGCAGGCTTAGAAAAAGTGGAACAACAGGGAAAGAAGCACTACAGAGCAGTGCTGGTAAAAACCCAGGAAGAAGAGGGTATTCAAAAAAAGGGGCAGGTAGTCAAGAGTTTCAAACACTGCAGAGAGGTCACGAAAGATGAAAAAAGGCCAATGAATTTAACAATTAGGAGGTCACTGATAACCTTCAAGAGAGCAGTTTCAGCCAAGTGATGTTGTATGGAAACCAAAGTGTAAGTGAGAAAGCAGAGGTAAGGCATGTAGATAGTTTGTTGTTGTTGTTTTCTGCTGTTTTGTTTGGTTTTTAAAGGAATTTGGCTATAGAAAGGGGAAAAAGATATAGGACAGTAGTCTAAAGGAATGGTAGTATCAAGTGAAGGCTTCTGAAGGACAAGGGAGATCGGGGCATGTTTGTAGGCATCAAAGAAGGAGTTGGTGAACAAGTAGAGGTTATAAATTAGGGAAAGAAAGGGGAAAGACTGAAAGGGTAAGTTCATGTTAGGAATGAAATGAAGGAAATAAGCAGAAGGGTTGTCATTACCAAGAGGGCCACCTTACCTTCTGAGGCTGGAGCAAAGGAAAAAGATGGTAGATGATGCTAAAACGATTTAATTGAGTACATGGGGAGAGGGAGGTTAAGGCAGCACAGTTCATCTGAGAAGGAGTAGGTACCTTAAGAAGTAAGGGTTTAGGAAAGCTGCTGTGTGGAGTATAATACTGCCCCTTCTTCCTGACACTCCTTCAGATAGCCCCCACTGTTACAAACAAAAGATATGCCTGGAGAGTGGGGGAATCTTACAGCTTTTAGAGAAACCTCTCAGTTTTGAGGGGGAGTGGAACAGGAAGAAAAAAAAATAGAACAGGTTAGAGGAGGTGACCCCAGGAATGGGCTTTTATACAACAGAGGTAGGTCACATTATGAATTAAATAGGTTTCACCTGGTTGGTTTGGGGATTAATTGCCATTTGAAATGTTGACTCTATGAACTGAGCTCTGAACTAACAACTAAGAAATAAATACAGCTCATCTTTAAACTAGGGACTTCCTATATTAAAAACCATTAAATGAAGTCTGACAATATTAGAAGGTACAAATACTATTCAACTCTTAATGAATCTACATGTAAGATTTTGTAAAAATTCCATTCCAGTAACATGTTAACTAATTAATTAGACTAATCTTTTTAAACTGAATTCTAACAGACTTATAAGCATGGTTTCTTGAGGGGAGAAGCATCCATTGACTGGAGCTGTTAAATTCAGGGTTGTAATCCAAAATCAATTGTGTCTAAGCCAGCTTTCTATCATTAAGGTGTTTTTCTTGGCAAGAGCTCAAATTCAAAATGAAGGGAATCCACTGGGGTGATAATTTGCCATATGAGGACCCACAGGTTATTAAAATAAAGGTGATATACTACCCATGAATGCCCCAAAGCCCTTACACAAACAGCATTACCAGGCAAGATACCCATTCCTTTTATAAGTACAAAGTAAGAAAATCTTCCTGTGCTTATGTATGTGTTTACACATGCATGCCTGTACAGATACACACACACATACACACATACACACACACACACACTATCTCAAACTGGAGTCAGAGCCTGATCAATTCAGCAGCACAGATTTCTCTTTTGTATACTTCATGATGTATTCAACAACACTGTACCAAACTAACTGAAAGTCACCACGGTGAAGCGATTCAGAGTTGGCGTTGGACACTTACTAATTGTGAAAATCTGGGCAAGTAGTTTAACCTAAATGGAGCCTTAGTTTCTGCAATTACAAAATAGAGACAGTAATACCTATAGCAAATATCTCATGGAATCATTAGGAAAAACCATTTTTAAGCCTAAAAGTACTACAGATATGAATTTATATATCATGCCTAAAACTTTTGCCACTTAAATTATAGCCCAAATTATAAGAGTTGAGTGGAAAACTATGAGTATAATTGATCATATCAACAACAAAATTTGTAGGAACCATATGATTATCTCAATAGATGCAGAAAAGGCTTTTGATAAAATACAATACCTATTCCTATTAAAACACTAGAAAGTATAGGAACAAATGGAGCATTCCTTAAAAAAATAAATAGCATCTATCTAAAACCATCACCAAGTATTATATATAATGGAGATTAGCTAGAAGCATTTCCAATAAGACTGGGTGTGAAACAAGTATGTCCACTATCACTCCTCTAATTCAATTTGGTACTACAAATGTTAACTGCAATAAAAGAAGAAAAAGAAATCGAAGGAATCAAATTAAGTAAAGAAGAGACTAAGCTATCACTCTTTGCAAATGATGTAATGATACACTTAGAAGCTAGGGAATCAAGTAAAAAACTACTTGAGAATAAATTTAGCAAATTTGCAGAATATAAAAGAAACCCACATAAATCCTCAGCATTCCTATATATTTCTAATGAAATCCAACAACAAGAAATAGAAAGAGAATTTCCATTTAAAGTTACTGTAGACATTATAAAATATTTGGGAATCTACCAAACCCAGGTCCTATGTGAACACAATTACAAAACATTTTTCACACAAATAAAGTCAGATCTAAATAACTGGAAAAACATCAACTGCTTGTGGCTAAGTTGAGCTAATATAATAAAAATGACAATTTTACCTAAATTAATTTACAGTTAGTGCCATACCAATCAATCTACCAAAAATATTTCATAGAGCTAGAAAAAATCATAACAAAATTCATTTGTAAGAACAAAAGGTCCAGAATATCAAGGGAATCAATGAAAAGAAATGCTAGGGAAGGTGGCCTAGCCATACAGGATTTTAAACTGTATTATAAAGCAGCAGTCATCAAAAGTACTTGGTACTGGCTGAGGAACAGAGTGGTGGATCAGTGGAATAGATTAGGTACATGAGATACAGCCGTCAATGACTATAGTAATCTACTATTTGATAAACCCAAAGACTCCAGCTTCTGGGATAAGAACTCACTATTTGACAAAAGGTGCTGGGAAAACTGGAATACAGTATAGCAGAAATTAGGCATAGTCCAAAATCTTATACTGTATACCAAAGTAACATATAAATGGGTACACAATCTAGGTATAAAGGCAATCTGGGAGAGCAAGGAATAGTTTATCTGTCAGATTTATGGAGAAGGGAAGACTTTTTGACCAAAAAAGAGATAGAGACCTTTATGAAATACAAAATGGATAATTTATTACATTAAATTGAAAAGTTTCTGTACAAATAAGGTCAATGTAACCAAGATTAGGAGGGAAGAGGAAAATTGTGAGAGAATTCTTACAACCAGTGTCCCTGATAAAGGCCTCATTTCTAAAATATACAGAGAACTGAGACAAATCTATAAGAATATAAGTCATTCCCCAATTGCTAAATAGTCAAAGGATATGAACAGGCAGTTTTCAGAGAAAGAAATTAAAGATATCTATAAGCATATGAAAAAAAGCTCTGAATCACTACTGATTAGAGAAATGCAAATCAAAACAACTCTGAGGTACCACATTTCATTGGTCAGATTGGCTAAGATGACAAAACAGGAAAATGACAAATGCTGGAGAGGATGTGGAAAAATTACCAACAATGCATTAGTGTTCCAGAGTTGTGAACTGATTCAACCATTCTGGAGAGCAATATGGAACTATTCCCAAAGAACTATAAAAATGTGCATACCCTTTGACCCAGCAGTGTGGGAGAAAAACATGTATGTGCAAAAATATTTATAGCAACTCTTTTTGTGGTGGCAAAGAACTGGAAATAAAGGGGATGTCCATCAATTGGTGAATGGCTAAACAAGTTGTGTTATATGAATATGATGGAATATTATTGTGCTATAAGAAAAGAGGAGCCTCTCTTTTCTTTTGGCCCAGATGGTGGCAGCATGGGTAAGTGTCATGGTCTTCATACTGCTAGAAAGCTCCGCAGCCACAGGAGAGACCAGAAGTGGCATGACAAACAATAAAAGAAAGCTCATTTGGGCACTGCCTTGAAGGTCAACCCTTTTGGAGGAGCATCTCATGCAAAAGGGATTGTCTTGGACAAAGTTGGTGTGGAAGCCAAGCAGTCCAATTCTGCTATCAGGAAGTGTGTGAGAGTTCAACTAATTAAGAATGGCAAAAAAAAAATCACTGCCTTTGTTCCCAATCATGGCTGCTTGAACTTTATGAAGGAAAATGATGAAGTTTTCGTTGCTGGATTTGGTCAGAAAGATCATGCTGTTGGTGATATTCCTGGAGTCTGATTCAAGGTTGTAAAAGTTGCAAATGTTTATCTTCTGGCTTTGTACAAAGACAAGAAGGAAAGACCAAGATCATAACAATTGTATGATGTCTTTGTCGTAGCAAAAAATTTTCATGTTAAAAAAAAAAGAGGAGCAGACAAACTTCATAATAACCTGGAGAGAGACTTAAATAAACTGATGCTGAGTGAGGAGAGCAGAACCAGAACTTATGAGTTGAAAGGGAATTCAGTAGCCATTTAGGTCAATCCTTACCCAAAGAAATTTCCACTCCAACACACCTAACCAGTGGTTATCCAGTTTCTGTGTAAACACTTCCAAGAACGAGGATTCCAACTCCTCTCAAGGAAATCATTAAAATTTCAGACCCTGAGATTCAGGGTGCTTTAATATAAAGTGCAGTGAACATGTGCTAAGTGAGTAGCAGGAACTGTAAGGAATTAAGAGGCATGAAAAGTCACAATGGCCTAAGCAGATCTAAAAAAGGTAAGAATGTATTTAGCAGGTTTCTTGAAAATCTAATCAAAAGGGCTCAAAACTAAAAAGGAAGGCCAGAGAGAAGACTGCTTGTACATATTGTCAAAGTTAGCATAAGGAATAGCTTCAAAGACAGAAAGAATAGTAGCTGAGAAACCCAGAAATTCGTAAGAGAGAAAGTCCAATGAACAACTCAGTAATAATACTTATGGCCACAAATGTTTAGATACAAATGCTTCAAATTTAGGTAGCAAACAAGTAGATCCAGAGGTCGTTTCAAAAGGACAAATTTGCCCTCAGAGACATCACTGAGACGTGGTGAAATGAAACTCATGACTTGGACTATAGCTTTAGATAGATATAATTTATCCAAAAGAAACAAAGGGGCAGGATTTGGTAGCATTATATATTGAGAAATATACTCATGTGAGGACACCCAGAAACAAGAGGGAAAGCATGGGGAAGAATACTTGGACTACAATTAGAGAAGGGAGAAACAGAAATTATTTCTGTCATTGGTATATTCTGGAGACCATCTGGAGAGAAAGAAGAAATTGATGAGGGGTTTAGGTATTATCACAAGCCTAGTAGAGAGGCATGGTATAATAATGATAGGATTACTAACTAACCACTTATTTTTTGTAGTTCTCTTTTCTAAAAGTAGAGCAGTTTCTTCCCTTGCCTAAATAATAATTTCATCCTTCACAAGGTAAATGAAGCAACAAATAGAAATTCTATTCTGGATCAGCATCTGGATTTAAACAGGGAGGACCTAGTTGCAGGGATAGAAATGATGGTTACTTTGAAGGAAAGTAACCACTCCAACCTAGAGTTTATGATAGAGAAGAGGAAAGCAGGTACAATATAACATATATCCTAGATTTTGAGACAACAGATTTAACTGGGTTCAAAGGAAAGAGAGGCAGGATCATACAGACTAAAATGCTTTAGGGAGAAGTCAGATTAAGAGATGCTAAAAAGTGAAATTCTAAATCCACAAAGGGAAATAATTTCCAATGACAAAGAAAAACAGAATCTGTCTGAAGACGCTGAGGCAGATTTACAAAGGATTGTAAAAAAACCAAACCAAAACAAAAAACCCTTAAAAAAAAAAAAAGAAATGTATAGAGGATGGAAGCAAGGTCAAGTAAAGGAAGGTAAACATAAAAGTGTTATATGGTCCAGTAAAAATAGTGTAATGAATACTAAAGCTCAGAATTAGTTGAAACTGATAAGGGAGGCTGGGGACTACAAAAAAGGTTTTAAAGCACCGAGAAAAAATGAAGTTCAGGAAAGGACAATTTTGATATGAGGCAATTTTGATACTATCTTGTTAAATTTATTATATACTTAAAAACTGTATGTAGCAAATTATGCAGGTTCATATATATTCGGTTTTTTGGTTCCTAATTTATATAATGAAATATTTGTGTTAGCAGATAATTAAGTATGTGCCTAAAAAAAAGAACAAATTAAAAAAAAGAAAAGACATGGTCAGCTCCAAGGACCTACCAAATAATGGAGTCTCATATAGCAAGGTCATCACTACATCTAATCTCCTTACAGTATGTCAAAATCCCATGTCCATCCCCATCATGGGGCTCTGGGACGGCCCATTCTTCACTTAAGCAATAAATGCTCATTAGATTTAAATGAGAGCAGTGCATTATCATCAAATACAATCTGCAAATTTTAGGGAAAAAAAGGATGACATGGTATAGGAAAAAGAATACTAAACTATGAATCAGAAGATCTGCATTCAAGTCTAGTAATTTCACTTACTAGCTTTGTGTCTCTAGGCAAGTCATTTAAACTGAATATGTAAGCTTCCTCATCAAAAATCCTCATGAAACTTTCTTTTTTGGAGGGGGTAGTGAGGAAAGCATTATGAAAAATAAAAAGAACCAAAGAAGTTAATTTTCTTGTTTTACTATCATTTTTAGTGATAATCAAATAGGTCAATGTGTTCTAATAAGCTTTTACTGTCAAAATTGTAGCTTCAACATGTAAAAACAGATCTAAAATTGTCAAGTTGTGAAAGGGATTGCTGATCTCTCTAGACCACCCAGAATCCTATCTGGAAACTCTAGGGATTAAATCTGTTCTTATTTCAGTGTTCAGAGGTATACATTCCTGCTGGAGGGCTAACGTGGCATGGTCAACAGCTGGGAAAATGAAATCCTTTGATCCCAAAATGGAAGTAATTTCTTTCTACAAACTGTAGTGATGACACGGAAGCAAGTGTCACTATCAGTATATGGCAAACAGCTCATATCATGGAGTTCAAAAATGACCACTGAAGTCACAGGAAACAGAGCAGATGCTGAGGCCACAAACATCTGAGGCATAGAACAAACTTCCTATTCTATTTAAGTTCTCTTTGCCATTTGGTACTAACACATTCATTTTCTTTTCACCTCATTTTTTTTTAACCTAGGTCTTCCTAACTTTAAGTCCAATGTACTTCACCTCACTGTTAAACTGAAAAACTGTTATAAGGCCCAGGAGAGGAAAGGAAGAGTTTATCATTAATCTCTCTCAGTTTCTCTCTTTAGAAATTTGAACATGGAAAGAAACTGGTACAAGAGATAACTAGGACACAGCTATAAAACCAGCATATCTTCTGGTAGACAAAATTAGGAATGAATGAGATACTAAGTTTTGTGTTCAGCAAATGAATGAAAAGTAGCTTAAGGGACTTGATAAGTAGCATCTGGGAAACCTTAACTTAAAAAAAAACACACACTACCACCAACAAAAAACCCAAAGACCATAGTGAGCCTAGAAGACTAAGGGGAAAAAAATTCTATCAAGCAGATCTACACTCAAAAGTTGTCTTTTTTTTTTTGGAAAAAAAAAAGAAGAAAGAAAGAAAAGGAAAGAAAGTTTCACAAGTTTATTGTAACCATCAAGAGTTAAAAAGTAGGCAGGGGCAGAAATTTCTCCTAAGTCCAGGAAATATCACTATTTCCTAGGGGGTGAAGGTTAGGTAAACTATGAGTTTTACTACAGTTGGAAAGTCAATACCACAGATGAAAGGTACCCCAAGCATTCAAGTCCTGCATCTAACTGCTCAGGCACTTGCCATTGCCCAAGAATTTCTGAAGCTTTCACCTTTCTACCTGGGTGATGTTTGGAGGAAAGATTGTACTTTTCTTCTGGTTTATTCTGCTTAGCTCAAATCTGCAGAGTCAACTTTAGCTTTTTATTTTCATTAGGTTTGTTTAAACACATGTTGAAACTGTGGTTGATGGTCTGGTTCCTAGACTGCAGATTTGTGGGTGGTAATATGCCATGTTTCTGCAAATAAGAAATTGAAAATTTAAACAATATAAATGAGTGCACTTGGAAGGATTCTGTAAACTCAGACTCCCTATACCTTTTGCACAAGGATCTTTCCTAACCTTCAGGTGATTTGAGAATGTGGTTAATCACAACACCCCCTTACCTAACTACTGAGGTCAAAGTCCTTGAAAAAAGGTGTTACTTACCTTGCCTATAAAACGGGTATGAGTCTTGGATTAATGATGATTTTTCATTAGTAATCTTCATAGGTAGATAAAGAAACTTTTAATTATATGACGTTTAGGAAAGAAATTATTCTTTTAAGGAACTAAAATGAAGCACTGAGCTAAGTGCAGTCAGCAAGACACCAACACTCAAAACCAGTCACAATGTGAACTCAGGAGAGGGATATAGGTATATCTCCCACTGTGCAAAAGGTTGAAAAGAAAGCCTTATGAACAAAATGAAGAATAATTTTAAACAACAGTAATGTGCAATAAACTCTACAAATGTGAAATGGTCATAACTAAAATTCATTTTATGCAAAACTATCCTGGGCAATAAACAATGAGTCACATAGCCACCACCTTGGCATTTAACACTAATACCTGGCAGGATATAAAGCACTTTCCTTGTAATTCTGTGGAAAAGTGGCATTCCTTAATGACAAAACATAGAGGTGAAGTCTATGTGGCAAGACACCTCTTTTCTGTAACAATTGGCATAAAGGATAAACACAGCTTAACCAATATCATTAGCAACAGCTGATAGACTAAGCAGTATTTTTGCATGTGAAATGAGAATGATACTTATTTTTGTATTAAGAGATTATGGGAGAGAGATAATATATGTGGAACCTCATCCAATCCAGAAAAGAGAACATGGTTTAATCCAGTAAGTGTGCATTAAACACCTACTTTGCACCAGGCATCAGTTGTTAAATAATACGTATGATTTAAAAGGCAGTCAAGAGGCACATGGTGGGTGTGAATAGCCTGCCATAAATAAAAGAATGGGAGCAAAGAATGTCATGAAAGACATGAATAACTGAAAAAGATGTGACAGTCACATGGCAACAGTGAGGGCTAACTGATAGCCCATATGTTCTGCTGCTCAGATGTCAAAAGAAAGTAAGGAAAAGTCTGCATACAGTGGGTGTATCTCTTCTGGCCAGTTTATGAGAGGACTAGGACAAATGTCAAACACCCTGAACTTCAAATCCTAAACTATAAGTAATCAAAGTGTTCAATTAGTCGGCCTCCAAAGCTAAATCTATTACTTTATGTTCAGGCTTGACTGAAGAGACTTGACAGATATATTCTCAGTGTTTTTCACTTTAATTCTAGATTCATGAAACAATATACTGATGTATAATTTGGTATTCTGAATGCATGTTTCCACTGGGAGGGAGTACCCTTTTTAGATGACTGATCTTGACTTTCAGGTTAGGTATATATCCCACAGAAAATCAACAATTTTGTATTCCAGTCCATAGATCAGTCTCTTTTAGGGTCTGGCAGTATGAACCAAGTAGAAAGAATACCTGCTAAGTGGAAAGAAAGTATAGGTTTGAACCTTAGCTCTGACTTTCTTCATCTGTCAAAGAAAGGACCTTGGATTATAAGCTACCTAAGGTTACTGGGTATTTTTGTTTTTGTTTTTTTAAAAGCTTGTAACAGCTGGTGTCTAAATATCCAAAGTAGAGGATATGGCTCTTCACTCACAAGAATTCCTTCAAGGTATAGACCTCAGCTGAGGAAAGCTTTCAACAACCAGCCATGTACAGCTAAAATCACAAAAGACAACAATTAGGACATTATAGCTTTGGGAGGAGAAAGATATAGGTAAGTTTAGGAGTTTACCAAGAAGTTTATATTCTTCCAGTACAAGGCTAGAGAAGGTAGGAGGAAGATAAGACATATAACAGAAAGATGGGAAGGGATAGGGGTGCTGGAAATCAAATAAAGATCTACTGGGTGGTGTAAATTTTTTCTGCAGTCCCTAGTATAATTACAATGAAAAAACTATATTATTAGCGCGTGTCCTTGGGAGGGAGTGGAGAGTTAGAGTGTGTGATAGATACAAAACATTCAAAGTATAGTGGGAGCCAGACTTAAAAGGTTTCAGTAATGTGCAAACTACAATTAACTACAAGAGAGTCCTAAAGAAATGGAAATACTGATACACTAAGCATATAATTTACAAATCATATGGTCCTGTCTCCTAACTTGCATTGTTAGGAGCTACTTTCTCAGAATATCAGCCTCTCCTGTAATCTTTTATTTGGATCAATTTAACTTTAAAATTTAAGGATTCAAAGATCATCTAGTGTGAAGCATTGTTTTTCCTTTGACAGAACACTCATTTACAGTAATGAGGAAGAGGAAGAGTGGAGTGGCACCAACTGCAGCAGCAGCAAGAGAGTCCAAGCCCGACAGACCCAGGCCTGGACAATAAAGGAGGTACCACTGGCCAATTACTCCCCCTCCCCAACTTTCCCCTTTCCCAGTCACTCTGAAGAAGGAAGAAGAGAGGGGCAGCAGGAGCAAGAGCTAGTACAGTGACTAGTTAACCCTAGGCCAAAGCAATTAGTACATTCTGCCAAGCCCCTTAGAGGTTGTAAGCTTTATAACTCATCTGCTATGTGTTGAATCCCTAAAGCTTAAAATTTCCCATATCTTGTTTCTCTCTGTATTAATCAATCATTTCTCTGTATTAATCAGTCAACATATAGTAGCAAACCATATTCTACCTTCACCTCCTAAACTTTCTCTTTAACCCTAACCTGCCCATGTCTTACTCCGAACCTCAGCCAACCCTTTCACTGTGCCCTCTGGAATTCCTGTTTTATTGTGAACAAATTTCCCTACATCTTGGACCTCTTTCTGCTATGTTCCTTCCATCTGAAAGTTCTCATTGAGATCTAGTATCTCCCTGAGATATTGCACCCTCAGCTATATCCTCTAGGACCAGCTATGTGTTCTCTCAGAACCTTAATAAGCAATCCTGGACAGGATGTTGCAATATGTTACTCCCTAATGCCACCTCCAGACTCCTGATTAGCAAACTCTCTTTACTCTGAGGTCTACATCATGGTGGCAATTTTATTGATTAGCCCCCAGGACATTCTTCTTTCCTTTCTTAAGGAGCTGAATACCCATTTTACTACCTTCTCACCGACTCTTGCCACCTCTCTACTGGGAGACTTCAAAACATTCACACTGATATTCCCTCAAGCTCATTAACCTTTGGATTCCTCAGTTTCTGTTCCATGAACTACGTCTTCACTCCAACTCAGTCACCTAAAGGGATGGTTGCATACTAGATGTCACCATTACCCACAAACATCCCACTTCCTTTTAGAAACCCTGACATTCCTCTACCTGATCATAACTTCCCATCATTCCATACTTCTATGCCTCACTGCTCCATAAAACCTAATCTTTATCTTTACTCAGACTTCCACCTCCCCACCACTCAGTAGGTTCTCAGGCCATTAACGCTGTTCTGACTTCACTTTCCTCTATTTCCAATTTTGAGTCCACAGTTAGCCATTTAAACTCTACATTGTCCTCGCTTCTCAAATCCCTTTGCCCCTCTGTCCTTTTGCTGCTTATCTCTTGCAAATTTCAGTCGTGGATTATTTCCATCATTTGCCATATGTTCCTACTCACAGATGGCAGAATAAAGCTGGAGGAAGTCACAAAGCTGGTACATTATAAATTCATAGAATCCAACTTCAGCTGGGACCTCACAAGGTAGCCCTTCTAATTCTCTCTAGCTGATTCTCCATTCTACTTCCCACAGAAGCTATTTCAAACCTTCTCATCTTTCCTCAGGTCTCCTATATGTCTCCCCTTTCACCTCCCATCTCTCTCAGCTAAGGAACTCATCTCTTTACTGAACAAAGTGAGGCCATTCGATGTGAGCTTTCCCTCCTCCCATTTTCTTTATCATAAAATCCCAAGACATTAACCCCTATTCTCTTCTGAAAATAATGCTGTCCTTAACCTTGCCAAGGCCAACCTCTACATGTGTTCTTGATCCCACCCCCTCCTGTCTTTTCCTAAAGATTGCAACCTCTCTTTTCTTTCAATTCTTCAATCTTACCCTATCTACTAGTCTTTTACTTATTTCAAACATACCCAAGTCTCTCTGAAACTTAAAAAAGCTTTCACTAAGCCCTACTATCCCCTTAAGCTATCCTTCTATAGTTCTTTACTTAGTAAAACTTGCAAAAAAACCCACATATATTCATTGCATTCACTTTCTTTCCTCTCATTCATTCATTCCTTAACCGTTTATAATCAGGTTTCTGACCTCACTCAATAAAAACTGTTTTCACCAAAGTTACTGATGATCTTTTTTAGAAATTAAAATGTTTTATTTTTCAATTAACAAGTATTTATTTTTCTTCCTTTCCTTCCTTTTTCCTCAAAAAGAAAAAAAATCCTTGCAACAAATAGTCAAGTAAAACAAATTTCCATATTAGCCATGTTCAAAAGTGTGTCTCATTCTACACATTTAATCTATCGCCTCTTTGTCAGGAAGTCTATAGCATTCTTTATCATCAGTTTTCTGGAATTACAATTGATCTTTAGGTTGATCAGAGTTCAATTCTGCTCATTTAAAAAAAACACTTTTGCTACAATATAAATTGTTTTCCTGCTCCTGGTCACTCCACTCTGAATTAGTTCATAAGTGTCTTCCTAAATGTTCTCTAAAACTGTACCCTTTGTTGTTTCTTAATATAAGCTTATCTTGAATATCTGTGCAAAAACTTTTAAATTTTATGCAATTAAAATTGTCCATTTTATGGACTTTCCTATCCTATCTAGTCCTTTTTTTGATCAAGAACTCTTCTCTTATACACAGATCTCAAAGGTAATTTCCTACTTCCTCTTATGATTTGTATAAATAATTTTATAGTTAGGCCAGGTAACCATTTGGAGTTTAACTTGGTAAATGGTGAGAAGGTTTGGTCTAAACCTGTTTTCCCACTGGATTTTGTCAAATAGTGATTCTTTACCCCAGTAGCTAAGAGTTTCTGAACTTATCAAACACTAAGTTCCTATATTCATTTGCTTCTTTGATGTCATGTCCAGAGTGGTCTCTTCATTGTCAGATCTAATGGTCTTTACTCAGTCCTCACCATCCTCAACCAATCTGCTCCATTTGTCACTAATGACTACCCTCCCCTCAATTCTTTCTCCTACCTGCATTTTCATGGCATTACTCTTTCCTGGTCCTTTCCCATCTGTTTGACTTTTCCTTTTCTGAATCTTTTACTGATTCATCATCCATTCCATATTCCCTAATTGTGGATAAATCTCAAGGATTTGTCCTAGGCATTCTTCTCTTCTCTTTCTATACTGTTTCTCTTAGTGAAATCATTAACACCCAAGGATTTAATGATCTTCTCTATACAGATGATTCACAGATCTACATATCTATCCACAGCCTCCCTCCTGCATTACTAAAGGTTTATTGGACATTTCAAATTAGACATCTAAGAAATGTCTCAATTCTTTTTTTAAATTAAATTTGTGTTTAATTTTAATTTACAACATTCATTTCCACAAGACTTTGAGTTAAAATAGTCCCCCAATTTTTCTCCAACTCACTACCCCAAAACAGTGATCCCACTGAGTAACCCCTCCCCCAATCTGCTTTCTCTTATATCCTCTCCCATTCTCCCACTGACTTTCTGGTAGGGCAAGATGGATCTCCATACCCAATTGCCTATATATCTTATAATCCAGTTGCATGTAAATAATAATAATAATATATGTTTATTTAAACATTTGATTTTACAACTTTGAATTCCAAATTCTTTCCCTTCCTCTCTCGTCACTCACCCTTACTAGGAAGATAAGCAATTCAATATAAGTTGTACATGTGTAGTTATGCAAAACACTTCCATAGTGAACATATTGTGAAAGACTGACTATATTTCCCTCCATCCTATCCCACCCCCCACTTGTTCTATTTCCTACTTTCACCCTCTCCCTTTTCAAAAGTGGGTGCTTCTAACTACCCTCCCCCACCAATCTGCCCTCCCTTCTATCATCCCCCCTCTTATACCCTTCCTACCTACTTTCCTATAGGGTAAGATACCTGATTTAGTGTGTATGTCATTCCCTCCTTAAGCTAAATTCAATGAGAGTAAGGTTGACTCATTCCCTATTTTTCTCTTCCATTGTAACAGTTTTCCCTTGCCTCTTTTATATGAGATAATTTACCTTATTCTGTCTCTTCCTATTTCCTCTCATTATATTCCTTTCTAACCTCTTAATTTTATTTTTTAAATATCATACCTTCCTATTCAATTGATCCTGTGCCCTCTATCTATGTATACCTCTATACATACATAAACACACTCACATATGTATTCATACGCACATATACCCTCCTATACAATCATATATATATATACATTTATATTCCCTTAAACCGTCCTCATACTGAGAAATGTTTCATAAGTTACAATTATCATTATTCCATGTAGGAATGTAAATAATTCAACTTTGGTAAGTTTCTTATGATTTCTTTTCCCTGTTTACTTTCTCATGGTTCTCTTGCTTCTTGTATTTGAATGTAAATTTTTCTATTCAACTCTGTATTTTTAATCAAGAATGCTTGAAAGTCCTCTATTTCATTGAATGACCACATTTTCCCCTGAAAAATTACATTCAGTTTTGCTAGATAGGTGATTCTTGGTTTTAATCCTAGCTCCTTTGACCTCCAGAATATCATATCCCAAGTCATTCGATCCTTTAATGTAGAAGCTGCTAGGTCTTGTGTTATCCTGATTGTGTTTCCACAACATTCAAATTGTATTTTTTGGTTGCTTGTAATATTTTCTCTTTGGTCTGGGAATTCTGGCATTTGGCTATAATATTCCTAGGAGTTTTCTTTTTGGGATCTTTTTCAAGAGGTGATCAGTGAATTCTTTCAGTTTCTATTTTGCCCTCTGGTTCTAGAAAATCAGATTTTCCTTGAGAATTTCTTGAAGGATGATTTCTAGGTCCTTTTTTTGATCATGGCTTTCAGGTAGTTCAATAATTTTTAAATTATCTTTCCTGGATCTATTTTCCAGATCAGTGGTTTTTCCAACAAGACATTTCACATTGCCTTCTATTTTTTCATTTGTTTAATAGTATCTTGATTTCGCATAAAGTCATTAGCTTCCATTTGTTCCAATCTAATTCTAAAGGGATTATTCTCTTCAGGGAGCTTTTGAAATTCTTTTTCCAACTGGCAAATTTGGTTTTTTAAGGCATTCTTCTCCTTATTGGCTTTTTGGGCCTCTTTTGCCATTTGAGTTAATCTATTTTTTAAGGTGTTATTTTCTTCAGTAAGGTGGTTGACTCTCTTTTCATGATTTTATTGCATCATTCTAATTCATTTTCCCAATTTTTCCTCCATTTCTCTTACTTGATTTTCAAAATCCTTCTTGAGCTACTCCATGGCCTATAGTAAGTTCGTATTTTTCTTGGAAACTTTTGGTGCAGGAGTTCTGACTTTGTTGTCTTCCTCCCATTCCATGCTTTGATCCTTTTTGTCCCCCAAAAAACAATCTAAGGTTTGATTGCTGTGCTTTCTTTGCTTTCCTTTGCTTGCTCATGTTACCACTCAATTACCTGACTTTTGGGCTCTTTGCCACAGTAGAACTCTGCTTCCATAGAGGAGAGCTTTGTCCCAAATTGCTGGGGTTTTAGTTGGGTGCCCTCTGTTGCCCCTGCAGTCTCTGGCTCACTGGTCACACACCTGAGGACCACCACCCAAGACCACGATCCAGATCCAGGAAGGTTAAAGCAAGAGTGATTACCCTCTGAATGGTCGCCTGGTCCCCCCGCAATCTGCATGCCAGAACCTCTGAAGCAGCCATGTGGAGGCAGTTGCATGGCTGCGGTGCCTCTGCTGCTTCTCACTTCGGGAGCAGAGGCTGGACCATGCTCCATCCTCCCCAGTTCCAACAGAGTTCCACAATGACCTTTTACTTTGGCCTTTATGGGTTGATATTTCTGGAAACCACCACAGCTGCTGGTGATCCACTCTGGTGAAGTCTGCTCCAGCTGTTGCTGGGCGGGGCCACCCTGGGGCTAAAACTGTGGGCTCATGCTGGGCTGGGCTCAGCTCCCAGCATGCTGCAATGGACCCTTCCTATTTGCCTGCTAGGCTGCCTTCAGCAGATTTGTTTCCCTCTGTCACTTTGTGGGTTCTGTAGCTCTAAAATTTGTTTAGAGTCATGTTTTTATAGGTACTTGAGGTAGTTATGGGGGAAGCTCATGGAGCTTTCCTGCTTCTATGCTGCCATCCTGGCTCTGCCCCAATGTCTGGATTCTTTATCTTTTCCTCCAAACTCTCTGGTCTTCCAAACTTTCACATTTCTATTGATAAAACTGCCATTCTTCTAATCTCCCAAGTTCATAACCTCATCATTATTTTCACCTCTTTGTTCCCCTTGTTCCATATATCTAAACAGTAGCCAAACTTCAACATTTCTACAACTTGCATATCCATTACCTACTTTTCTCCATGCAACTACCATCTTAGTTCAAGCTCTCATCACTTCTCATCTGTTATTATAACATCTAACTGGTATCCCACCTCAAGCCTCTCTCTCCATTCCAGTTCATCTTCCACACAACTGCCAAAGTGATTTTTGTTAAGTATAGTTGCCTTCAGGATAGAAGACAAACTCTTCTGCTTAACTTTAAAAACCAACAACTTGGCCTAAAGCTATCTTTCTAGTTTTATAAGACATTAGCCTCTTATTCACTGTAGTACAGTCAAATTAGCCTTTCCATTATTTCTCATACATGACATTCCATGTGTGAAAACCTAGGCTTGGCTCAGAATCTACTCTCTTCCATATCTGTGCTCTCAGACTCCCTCTCTTCCTTTAAGAGCTTAAGCAGCATCTCCTACATAAAACATTTTCTGATATCTTCTTTCCTAAAACACTCTGCATTTGCTAGTTTCTATATATTTTATTTATATTTATTCTGTTTATATTTTAATATATACTTGTTGCCCCAACTAAAATTTAAGGTATCTGAGAGTAGGCATTGTTTTGATTTTTTGTAGTTGTATCCCAAGAGCCCAACAGAGTGCCAGTACTTAATAAATGCTTATTGTCTGACATATAAAGACAAAAATATTTTCAGTGACTCAAATACTTTTACTGAAAAATAGGTTGTGTTAAAAAAAAATCACATGAAGACAAATGTCATGCAACTTAACCATTTAATAAGAACTTCAATTTTAGTGTTAAAATATACTTAAGAAATACTGTTTAAACCACATTTCTATGAAATGCTGGGTCTTATCACTTCCAAGAATATATAATAATTCATTGATAATTGATAATCAGTATCTTTCCAAACAGAACTGTAAACTGATGAAATGAAAACTCATCCTGTAGTATTAATTTAAAAATTACTTACGTTACTGTCAGTTATTTTTACTTAGCAATAGAAGAAAAAAATGACAAATTCATCCATAATTCCTCCCTAAAACTTAATGTCTCACCTAGGCTCTTGTGCCTGCTCCCATTGATCACAATTGCCCTTGGCCTATCTGCCTTCATGGAATTTGTGAGCAATATTCAGTTTTTTCCTGCAAGAACACTGTGAACAAAACAGTACTAATTATTCGCGAAACATCCACTGAGTATCAAAATATTTCCTCTCAAAAAAAGCTTATAAATTTTTTTTTTTACCAGATTGTTATGCCTGAGTCATTACATTATCTGGAGCTTTATTTAGCAAGGCATGAAATTCCATTTTATATCAATTAGTAACTCCTCAGTAATGGTGCTATGGGTCTTTGAAAAATATCAATTGTTATGAATTCATGTGCTCCTTTCTTCTTTCAAAATTATTGCTTTCAAAATAAATATTAATTACAGGCAGAAGAATCTATTTTAATTATTTAACATTTACTTGAGTGACTGCGCTAAATTAACATTAACTATTTCTTTTCAATTCACAGGAAAATTTTCCTGAAGTATGACATCAACAATTCAGAGAAGAACAAATATTTCCTCCATTTGAAAACCATAAAGACGTTCCTGGTTATAAGTAATCTTTTCTTTGTCTTCTATGTATATACAAATGACCATTCTATTTGGTGTTTGTTGGATTCAGAATAAAAATTCAAAATTAAAATAATAATTCAAATGTAGAGAATAACCAATCCTTCCTCATTTTAAAATTCATTAAATCATTTATCACAAATAATAATGATTTGGAATATCCATATTTTTATGCATCTAGACTTATAATAGAGGCACTTTGCCAAACTATGTTTTCCTAGAGTAATTTCCAATTTTCAGGTAATTATTCTATGTAATAATCTTAACGGTCTGTTACATGTTTAGCTGGCAAGTTTATGCACTTTCTAACCACCTAATTTAAAATAAGAAAACTGTATTTTAACCTGCTGTTTATATTTTGACTGAATCCAAAATGTATTAATACTGGCACATAAAGTCAATAAATGAGCTATTATTTTCTGAGGTATGTTAAAAAGCATGTATAGAGATATCAATAGCATTAATTTTTCCTGCCAAATAAAGAAGCCATTAAACATATTTTAACTATAAAATCAATATTGCTCTAATTTTTAAAAAGGAAAAGATTTACCTTATTATTTTTTGTATCAGACATGTAGCCATATGAATGGTAACTCAATACTTACTGTATAAAATATGAACTATGAAAATGTTTTACAGCTGGTTTTGATCAGCTTCCTTTGTTTAACATTAAGAGTTAACCTCCAAAAGACACAGACAAACTGCATATCCTACAGGTAATGGCAACCAGATGGGATGTTCTCCCTGAAAGCTGTCCCCGGGTCAAGGTGGGGGATGGTTTTGACAGAAATTTGAATTTTTTCAGGTGGCAGCTTACATAGATGAACAGGCTATCATAGACTCTTACGGGGGGAAAAAGGTTTCAAGTTTGCAAAATAGAGAAAAATGAGATAATGCCATAGTGATCACACACAGCCACTTAATTAAATTCAAAATGATCCCTTTTATTATTAGCTACTTTCTGCTGTCAAAATGAGGAGGACCCTACCCTCCTGTGGCAGATGAGATGGGGGACTCAGTAGTCTGAGGGATCTGTCTTCTGCTACTGGTGAATCTTTTTTCTAATTGTAAACAGGAAAAGAGAATCATAAAATCTTCTAGTTAGAAGAGGCCTCAAAGAAAAGAAAGCCAACCTCATGCTGAAGTGTGAATCTGTTCTACAAGAATGATCACTCAGGCTTGATCAGCAGGATTATAGTAAGAGGGAATTCAGTGTCTTCTAAAACACAAGCTATCCTCTTTGGGGCATGGTTCTTAATTGTTCTAGATACTATACTTCAATTACTTTAGCATTACATTTTTTTTAACAGTCATATACTTCTGAGTTGCCTTAAAGTTCGCTAAAACCCATAGGTTTTTTCCCCCCACACATGTACAATCATTGTCCTTCTCACTGTCATTTTTTGGGACAGAAATCCAAATGTCTGTCATTTATGCAGTTGCTTATTTGAACCTAAGTGTGGGATTATACATTTATCCTCATTAAATTTTGTTTTCTTATATTTGGCCCATTGTTCCAGTCTCTTGAGACCTTTTATGATTTTGAGCCTATGTATTATTAACTGCCTGTCCCAGCTTCCTATCTTCCACAAATTTGATGAACATGACATCTGTGTCTTCTTCTAAATCACTACCTTAAAAATGATGAAGGGAACAAAGCCAAAAACTTGAATATAGCTACAGGTAGATTAAGATCATAAAACTTAGTGACAGAAAAGACCCTAAAGGGGTGGCTAAGTGGCAGAGCACCAGCCCTGGAGTCAGGAGGTCCTGAGTTCAACTAATAACGCCCACCTTGGGCAAGTCACTTAACCCCCAATTGCCCTGCCCTTCCCCCTCAAAAAAAGACCCTAAAGAACTTTCCCAATGCTCTCATTTTAAAATGAAGAAGGAATATGAAGTACCTAAAATTTAAGTACGTCTGCTTTGTTTTATTGTGCTTCACAGATATTGTGATTTTTACACACTGAAGATTTGTAGCAATCCTGTGTGAAACAAGTCTGCGTCATTTTTTTTGCATAGCATATGCTCACATTTTGGTAGTTTGGGTTCTGTGTCACATTTTGGTAGTTCTTGCAAAATTTTGAACTTTTTCATTATTATCATATCTATCATGGTGATCTGTGATCAGTGATCGTTGATGTTACCATTCTAATTATTTTGGGGCACCATGAACCATACCCATGTAAGATGGTGAACTTAATCTATAAATGTTAGGTGTGTTCTGACTGCTTCACCCAATGGCTGTTCCTTGTCTTTCTCCCTTTCCTTGAGCCTCCCTATTCCCTCAGCCACAAGATTGAAATTAGGCCAATTAATATCCCTACAATGGCCTCTAAATGTTCAAGTGAAAGTAGTCAGTGGAGACAAACTTCATTGTTTTCTTATTTTAAGAAACTGCCACAGTCACCCCAACCTTCAGTAACCACTATCCAGTCAGCAGTCATCAACATCAAGGCAAAACCCTCCACCAGAAAAAAGATTATGACTTTCTGAGGGCTCAGATGATGGCTAGCATTTTTTTAAAGTAATAAATTATTTTCAATTAAGGTATGTACATTATTTTTTAAAAGACATAATATTGCACAATTAATAGACTAAAGTTTGGTTTAAACACAACTTTAATAGGTATTGGAAAACCAAAAACTTCGTGTGGCATGCTTTATTGCAATAGTCTATAATCAAACCTGCAAAATCTCCAAGGTATGCCCGTAAGTTGACCTAGTATGTATATATGTGTGTGTGTAAATATACATATAAATACATATATACATATATATGTAGTAAAGTTAGCATTTGAACCCAGATCTACTGACTATAGATTCATTAGTTTTTCTACTACATCACTCTTTCCTTAAAATCTATTCATCGCTGGGTAGATATTTTATAAATCCTCATCAATTGAAGATCTAAAATTTTAAAGAGGAAGAAAGCACCATAATTCACTTTAACTTCACAATTTTATGAAACAATTCCTCAAATTTTTTTGTAACTGTAATAACCTATTAATTTGAATTTGACATCTTATTCTCCAAAACCTATCCTCCCAATCCAATCCAACAGCATTTATTAAGGACCAACTGTATGAAAGATGTGGACTATGTGCTGACAATACAGAGACAACTCCCTTTCTCTTGTGACCCTTCTCTTCCAGAAGCTTCCAGAAGCCTGGGGACAAGAGGAGGAAGAGAGCAATAACAACTTAATAGCTACAGGGGATGTATCAAGGCTTCTTACAAGAGATGGATCATGAGCTAAGACATAAATGAAGCTATGGGGTCTAAGAGATAAGAGAAGAGGGAGCACGCTGCAGGACTGGAGGGCAACCAATGAAAAGACACAGAGGCTGGAGACGGAATATCCAATTCAGAGAATACAAAGCATGCCGGATTGGATGGAACATAGATTATGTAAAAGATAGTAATGTGAAAAAGGCCTAAAAAAGTAGGATAACGGACTCCCGAAGTGCTTTTAAGACATAAATTGAATTTACCTGCATAAAAGTCACAGTTACCACCCATAATGCAATGGGAAAACAATGGGACAATGTTCATCACATAAACAAAGAAAGAGCTGTGCAGTTTATGTTACCAAGTGATGTGCTACAGTAGATTCCATAAACATTCTCCATTCATTTCAATTAAATATCATATTCTTGGTGGATAATGTTCCAAAATACTGAATTGACATAGGAGATATTAGAAGAAAGAAGGAGGAAAAAGTAAAAGAAATTAGGGAAAACCAGAGAGATGGGATGCACTCCATGGCATAATACATATCATATAGGCAGAAGATGAAGTCAATCAACATGACACCACTTCCTGAGGGACCCCTGGCACCACCAATAATCAAACAATCTCATCAGAAACTGTCCATAAGTTCCCTCAGATAAGAGTCAATATTTTTTCCTTCTTCCCTCAAATATATGGGGGCAGAAGAACCCTTAGAAGTGAGAACTAGTTCATCTTCCTTATTTTTGCAGATAAGGAAACTAAGGATCAGAGGTCTGCAAAGGTCACAAAGATAGTAAGTAACAAGTCCAGGATTTCAGCTTCATTTTGCTTACTCCAAATCTGGGGATCTTCCCAGTGCATCTCAATGACTCCTCTTATAGAAATAATTTTAATTATTGGTTCCTTAAATAGAAAACCTATAGAAAAAGCTGAAGCCACTGTCATCCTCCCTAAATTAACTCTCCCAATTTTACTATGTCTCCATTTCACCATTCATGCAGTTATACAAATGCAAACTCTGAATCATTTACTCAAGATGTAGAATAAAACATTATCTTCAGACTTGGTCATGATAGAAATTTGTTTTGCTGGACTATTTGCTACAAGGGTTTTTAAATTTTGCTTTTTTAAAAAATGGGCGTTTCTAGAAAAAGAAAATAAAATCTTATTGAATGAAAAAATTTTAAATTAAGATATGAATTGCTTATTCACTTTTTCCCATTATCAGTCATAAAACCTCACCCATTTTTCATTAAAAATAGTTCCTAAATATTCATTCCTCTCCTAGCTTAATATTATCACTTCATGATTAGATAAGTCTAACAGCCTCTTTTATTACCCCCCACCTATTCAATTCATTTTTTAAACTTCACATTTTAACTGACTCATTTTGAAATGACGAATTACCAAACACATTAGATGAAAAAAAATAATATATTATATAAAAATTTAACTGGCATTGTATTCATTATTTTTCAATACAATAAAGGTAGTTTTTCATGACAGCCATTATTTCTAAACCCTGAATCAAGCCATTCTTTGTACTTAGGCAGATCCCATCAGCCAATTTGCAGGTGGGCTGGACTATTTGGACATGGGCCAGTTTTCACACAAAAATTATAACATGCATGGTTTGTTATTCGCCCTGATTTGAAATGTGCTATTTGAGGTAAAAGAATGGGTAACTGAATGCATGGTTACTTATTTTATTTTCTATTAATATAACTTTGATGCCATACTGGGTTTAGAACACCCTTTCAGGATACTACCTCTGAAGAGAAACCCTCAGAAGAGTCAGCTTTGTTAGGTAGTTGTAGCAGCTGTAGCTAAAAATCTAGTTCCTGTTTTTCCTGGCTCTACTCACTTCTCCTTCTGGTAAATATATTGTTACTTCCACTTCCCTTTTTGTTGATATGTCTGTCTGATCTAGGGAAAATGAAGGAGACGTGTAATCTTCCTTCAGAGCTAAAAAACAAAATGGTTGCTGCTGGAGGAATGACAAGTGATGTAGGAATTTGTCTTGAAGAAGAACTACAGAAAGAGAAACAGAGGGCAAACACTCCCCAAACACACAGAGAAGCCTCTCAAATGCCATCCCCTCTACCTCTACATAAAAGCCAACATCACCAATGGAAAAGAAAATTACCAAAGGCAGATGTGGAACAGAGGAGGAAATACCAAAAAGGTACACTGGCAACTGGACCAAGGCCACCATCAACACTTGTCAGTTTTCCAGCGGTGGATGCAGCAGCAGGAGTGCTGGTCACTCAAATCTAGGAGGAGAATAGACTCTCTCAGAGAAACGGATCTGAGGTGAGGGAATACAGCTATGAGAAAAGAAAGGACTTTCTAAAAAGTCTCAGGGCTGGTATTATAATACCTGAATTGGCATCCACTTAAAGGGCATACTTTGACAAAACATTGCCAAATCATACACATCACTTTTACATGGATTATTAAAGAATCAAGCACCTGTAACATGTTATACTCATTAAGAATAAATAATAAATCTTTCTCAAAACATCTAAAAACTGTGAAGGAATTAGGTAAGTATAACTTGGATAAATGCTTTATTTTAATAGTAATTTAATAGTAATAAGTACTTTTTATTACAGTGTTTAATTTTAATAAGCCACTGTATAATATATAAGCTAATGAGGTAAAACTGTCAATTAAGAAAATCATAGGTAAATAACATTTTGGCTATGTCAAGACCATTTAGTCCGCTGCTGACTAAAAGGGCTTTAAAGAACAATTAGAGGAACTACAGTCACTGCTCAGAGTAATGGGCCCTTTCCTTTGGCATGTTTATGGGAAGGTCCAAAAGGGAAGGGCTTGTGACTTAACTAGAGATACCCAAGGGAGGAAACAAAAAAAGGAAAAGTCCTTAGGAAAAATCCAAAGAGCCCAAGACATTAGGACCAGGACCGATTCCTCCAAACACATTAAATCTCAGGGTTTCAATTATTGTCTCTATGCAAATGATTACCATATCTAGTTATTAGCATAACTGGCTTTAATTTCCCTTCAGATCACCAGTCTTGCATCACCAGCTACCTCTTAGACATTTCAGACTGGATGTCCTGTAGCTATTTCAAATGCTCAACAAGTCCAAACAGAATGTTTGCTTTTCTTCTCAACTTCCCTATTAGTGCTGAATGTACCACCATCCTCCTAGTTACTCAGGCTTCCAGTCTCAGTATCATGCTTGACAACCCTCCCCTGCTCTCCACTCTGACATACGCTTCCCTGGTACCTGCTCCTCATCACTTCTTGTCTGGACTATTGTGAAAGCCTCCTAAAAAAAACAACCCACCTATTATAATTTTCTTTTGATTTAGCAAAGATCTGCTTTCTTTTCTTCTCACCTCTGCATTGAGAAAAAAACCCATTACAAACATGCATAGTCAAACCAAACAAATTTCCACCCTGGCTACATTAAAAAAAAAAAAAGAATCTTAGACTCAAGGTGGGTAACAGGTTTCATCATTACTCCTCTGGAATCCTGGTGGATCAATCTGCCTATACAATTAGGCATCTTAAATAAAAAGGAGAGAATGACAGGGAGTACCTGACACTTGAACCTCATTTTCATGTGAACTAGTCAAAAGAGGAAGACCACATACACACACATCTGGGTATGGAAGTCTATCTCATTCAATAGGGAAATAGGAAGAAAAGGGGAGAAAAGATAAACATGAATTAGAGAGGGAGGGTGAATTAACTATCGATAAGTCCTAAGCAAAACAAACTCTATACAAAACCATTTCTAGATCTTTCTGAGGTGGCTTATAAAGGGAATCTGAGATGGTGCCCATAAACTGGGGAATGGCTGAAAAAGTACTGGTATATTAATGTGATATACTATTGTGCTCTAAGAAATGATGAAGAAGATGGTTTCAGAGAAACCTGGGAAAATAAGTGTGAACTCTAAGAGAAAAGTGAACAGTACTAGAAGAATAACTTATATAATGACAAAACAGACAATAACTTCGAGAGCATTAGAAATGCCTACTTGTATACCCTGATTATGGGACATAATTTTCCCTTCCCCCTCAAGTACAATCCTCTTCCCTTCTCTTTCTATTTTTCTCTTAAGATCATTAAGACATAACAGAAACACTCCTAGGCCTTGTCTAACTAGACTTCCTATATGAACCTGGGTGATGATGAAAATGATATGGTTCAGGGGGCAAACAAATAATTAGAATTATAAATAAAGTAGAATTTATACTTGCTTAGTTCTTTATCATTGTTCATTTGTAGTTCCCTTTTTTAAATTTTTTAAATTTTTTTATTTTTGGAGGGCAGTTGGGGTTAAGTGACTTGCCCAAGGTCACACGGCTAGCTTTTTTTGGGTAGTGTCTGAGGCCAGATTTGAACTCAGGTCCTTCTGACTCCAAGGCTGGTGCTCCATTGACTGCGCCACCTAGCTGCCCCCCTCCCCCGTGTAGTTCCCTTTTTATATTTCTCTTAGCTTCTATGTTTGAACGTCAAAATTTTTACATGGTTATGGTACTTTTGTTTGGAATGTTTCAAAGTCCTCTATTTCATTAGAGATACCCCATTTTTCCCGTACAGAGTTATACTCAATTTTGTCAGGTAAAGTATTTTTAGCTATAAGTCTACATCCTTTGTCACACCAAATTTACCACTCCTTTAGTGGCTGCTAAATTGCTAAATTGTGTGTGATCCTTACTAAAGTTCTTCAATACTTAAATTCTTTTCTGGCTGCTTGTAGTATTTTTTTCTTTGATCTGGGAGCTCTGAATTTTGGTTAAAAAATTTCTAGGTGTTTTCATTTTGGGGCTTCTTTCAGGAGGTGACCAATGGATTCTGTATATTTCCACTTTGGTTCCTGGTTCTAGATCTAGGTTGTTTTCCCTAAATACTTCTTAAAATATGACTCTTTTGTTGTTGTGTTGTTGAATTCAGGTACTATAATGATTCTTAATTTTTTTCTCCCCAAACTGTTTTCCAGGTCATTTGTTTTTGCTGTGATGTATATCAAATTTTCTTCTATCTTCCCCATCTTTTGACTTTGTTTTAGTATTTCATCATATCTTATGGAGTCATTGGATTCTACTTGGTCCATTCTAGTTTTTAGGGAGGTTGTTGTTTTGATAGTTTTCCACCTTTTGTGTCAAGCTATTAATTCCTCTTCCAATTCTTTCTTCTAAAACTATGATATCTTTTCTATTTTCCTCTTAGCACTCTCATTTCATTGATAAATTTTTAAATAATTCTTTTTTTTAAATCTTTCATCACCTCTTCTGGGAACTGGAGTGGAATTTGAGCCCAAACTATTG
The DNA here is from genome assembly GCA_028646575.1 of Pseudocheirus occidentalis. Taxonomy (NCBI): domain Eukaryota; kingdom Metazoa; phylum Chordata; class Mammalia; order Diprotodontia; family Pseudocheiridae; genus Pseudocheirus; species Pseudocheirus occidentalis. The sequence continues at coordinate 203,882,703 of CM053593.1, read as the reverse complement.
TTTTTCTTTGAGGGTTTGCTTGTAAATGTTGTGCAAATAATTTGCTTCTAACTTTGTGTCTTGGGCATTTCTGCCAACCCTACTAGGACCTTCCCTCTGGCATCATCTTTTATTTGCACTGTATGTATCTCAGCTCTCAAGGACCTCGCATTCTAATGAAAGAGACAACATCCAAAAAAATCTTACATACAAGATACATATGCACACACACACACACACACACAGCCATTTTTTGTATCCTGAGTATTTAGAACAGAGTCTGACACATAGTAAGCACTTAATAAATGTTTGCTAACTATGTCAGTGTAAGTTCTGGTGGAATTTACCACAAAAGGGACTTCGAGTAAAGTATGAATTAACTATGTGTTTATCTGTGGATTAGCCTAGTTAAATGTAACAAGTTTCATCAAGACTGGTAAGCACAGTGCTCTGTACACAGTAAACACTTAATAAGTGTTAGGAGAATGCAAGTAACTACAAGTAAATACAGATGGAAATAATTTGTAAAAGGCATTTTTTTAACTATTACTAGCCATCATTACACAAATATTATACAAGGCTTAATATTATAAAACTACACTCAGGCTTTTGGACTGTCCTGTACATTTAGATGAAGATTGAAAGGGGGAAATTTGAGGGAAAGGAAATAAGTACATCATTTTTTGTGTCACTACAACCTACCAAAAAGTGTAACTCATCTTTCATTATCTGCTTCCTCCTATGCATTCTCACTACAACCATCCAGAGTTCAATCCCTTGTTTCTTTTTGCCTAAAATATTATAATAGCCTCCTACTGGTCTTTCTAATTCCAATCACCTCTCCAATTCACCCGTCACACTTCTGAGTATTCTGCCTACTTAACATTTATGATCATCAGTTTATAGAATAGCAGATATTGAGCAGGATGGGCCCTCAGAAACCACCTAGTGCTTGCTACCGTATAATTTTCCAGGTAGGTTTAATGATTTAACCCATTGTCATACAGGTAGTAGGTATCAGATGCAATAAGAAATAGCAACTCAAACCCTGACTGACTTGCATCACCTACTGAATAAAATATAATCTCTTGAATCTTGCAAAGCATTCCCACAATCTGGTTCCAACATATCTGACCAATCTTATCTCATACTACTTCCCACCTAAATTTCTATACTCCAATCTAATTGTGCTATTTCTGGTCTTCCTTTTTATTCTATTCTCTCCCATCTCCATGATTTTTCTCATCTGTTCCTATCTTAAAAATAGATTACACCTTCCCCTCCTCTCCAACGGCATCTTTTAAAGGCCTTCTGCTGGAGCCCCAATTCAAAAACATACCACCATCTTTCCTAAAATGTCTTCTGTTCCCTTTTTGTACGCCCAGCCCCATCTCCTGATAAAAGAGACATCTTCTGGATTCTTAATAGCATTTTTCATAGACTTCTCTTTTGCATTTATCACCTTTTCTTATATCAGTTATTTCTGCAGTTACCTTGAGTTGCAAGAGCAAAGCTTCCGTCACACATTTAGCAAAATTGCTGAACGCGACAGGTGCTTAATAACTGTTTGCTAAATAAATGAGATATTTCTGAGACATTCATATAGTGTGTAAAAATATCTGAATCGCCTGTATGCTAATAGCAAGAATACTTCCATCTACTAAAATAACACAATGTCTACAGTGGCAGATTTAGGTCCTAATAAACAAAACAAGAAATGGTTGTCCTTGAAATTAGACACAGGAATAAGACTTATATGATGTGTAAAAATTTACTTTTGTTTAGGCAATTTGTGACTTGAAACAAAATTGTTGACACAATGGTGAATACCAACAACTCAGAAATAATTGAACTTATACAAAGAATCTCTATCTAACAGAGTTTTGGGGGAGGAAACATTCCTTCATGTAATCTAAAACTAAAAAATTCTAGAATGAGAAATTTTTGTGACAGACAAAAAAATAAAATAAAGTTAACCTATTGGGTAAATTATCAGGAAAAAAACACATTGGGACTTAGATGCTTAATAGCTTATGAAACTATTCTCTGACATTTACTGACTAATAGTTCAATCAGTTACTAGAACATTTTTAAATGTTTTGCATAAACAATAAAATAACTTTTAAATTTAGTTATATATTATATTGAAGGAATATTTAAAAAGCAAATAGAAGTTCATACATGCCAGTACAGAGTTAGAGACTCAAAGAAATGTATAGAAGGGTGGAAAATAGATAGAAGTGAAACAAAGAGATAAGAGAGGCAACTTTAAAATTAAAGGCAATTTTAAAATCAGTGTAAAGTTAGTGAGAATATTTTAATTTGATTGTTTTTCATTTCTAGATATCATATAAATAAAGATTAAAGAAATATTAAAGACAAACAAAGAAAAATGACAACCTCTAGCTCATCTTTACAGTTATAAGTTATTATACTTAGATGACTGATATTCTAGTAAAAGTGATCACTTATTACTAATTCAAGAGATTTCCAATTTGTTCTTTGTTCTCAGTTTGAGATGAGCACATTAAGCTTAAAAGCTGGGACTGTACCTCTGGAGAAAAGAGAGATCTCAGAGGTCCCAGTTCTCTCATGTTACCCAGGGAAGTTAAGTGACTTGCCCAAAGTTCCATGGGAAGCATATATGAAAGGTGAGGTTTAAATTGAAGTCATCTTCTTGGCAGTTTCCAGACTAATCAACCCATAAGAGCCAAGAACAAAGTGAAAGATCAGTGGAACTCAGCTAAATTTGGGGGAGAGGAGCTGGTCTGGCCTTCTGCCCCTAGAGCTAGAAGCAGCAGAGGCAGTCGCCCTGCAGCTGCCTCCATGTGGCTGCTTCAGAGTAACTGATTGGCAACATGAGCAAGCAAAGGAAGCAAAGAACAGCAATCCAACTTTAGATTCATTTTTGGGGGACAAAAAGGATCAAAGCATAGAACAGGAGGAAGATAACACAGTCGAAACTCCTTCACTAAAAGCTTCCAAGAAAAATGTAAACTGGTTACAGGCCACAGAGGAGCTTAAGAAGGATTTTGAAAACCAAATAAGAGAAGTGGAGGAAAAATTGAGAAGAGAAATGAGAATGATGCAAGAGAATCATGAAAAGAGAATCAACAACCTTAATGAAGAAAATAACACCTTAAAAAATAGATGAACTCAAATGGCAAAAGAGGCCCAAAAAGCTGATGAGGAGAAGGCCTTAAAAAAGTGAATTTGCCAGATGGAAAAAGAATCTCAAAAGCTTTCTGAAGAGAATAATTCCTTCAGAATTAGAGCTGAGCAAATGGAAGCAAATGACTTTACGAGAAATAAAGATACTATTAAACAGATCCAAACAAATGAAAAACTAGAGGGCAATGTGAAATATCTCATTGAAAAAAACCACTGACCTGGAAAATAGATCCAGAAGAGACAGTTTAAAAATCATTAAACTACCTGAAAGCTATGATCAAAAAAAGGACCTAAAAATCTTCCTTCAGGAAATTCTCAAGGAAAACTGCCTTGATAGTTTAGAACCAGAGGGCAAAATAGAACTTGAATGAATTCACCAATCACCTCTTGAAAAGGGATCCCAAAAAGAAAACTCCAAGGAATGTTATAGCCAGGTTCTGGAGTTCCCAGATCAAGGAGAAAATATTACAAGCAGCCAAGAAGAAACCATTTGAATACTGTGGAAACACAATCAGGGTAACCCAGGATCTAGCAGTTTCTACATTAAGGGATCAAAAGGGCTGGAATATGATATTCTGGAGATCAAGGGAGCTAGGACTAAAACCAAGAATAATCTACCC